>JANHMN010000007.1:8802337-8842604 GCA_030674055.1 Rhabdomys pumilio
GTTGAAGAATATTTTTCATTTTAAGAATGCTTTGCCTATTGTCAAGGGACACAATTTAAAAAGATACATTGTTTGAAACCTGAAGAGAGGACTCTGTGGGTAAGAGTACTGGCTGCTCTTGCAGAGAACTCTGATTTAATTCTCAACAGGTGCTGCCAACCAAAAGCAGGGGAACCACAGAAGCTGAGCAGGTTTTCTGTATTCTTCAGTTATCACTGAGTTTGTAGTGAGGTCTTCGTCATCCTACCAATATGGATCTCTCACCAATGGTAAGTCCCTTAGGACTGCAAGGAGATTCCAAGATACCAAGAAAAAAAAAAGACATTAAGGCTTGATGCAACAGTGTGGCAGATATTCCTTTCTCTCAAAGAAGAAGAAGGAAGGACTCTGAAAGGAGGGAACAGGGTGGGGCAGTGATTGGGGTGTTAAAAAAAAAAGAAAAGAAATTAAGATAAACTTGAAAAGGAAGAGCCAAATAAGAGTGAATGTAAGTTTGGGGAAGTCTGTCTTACTTTAATGCCAGGAAGAGGAATCCTAACTCATTTCTTCTTTTCAAATTTCCATTATCTAGGGAGTTGTTGATCAAACTATAGCACATTACCACAGTAGACTATGCTACGACTATACAAAGGTGGAAAGGTAATCTCCATGTTTAAGAACCATCCTGAGATTTTTCTGGGATACATTATCACATGAAAAAAACGTGTGTAACAATGAACCAGGCTAAGAAATGTTTCATGTTCAGATGAAAGTGTAAAATGTTCCAATAGTAGGAAGTTATATAAGTTATAGGGGAAAAAAGCTCGGGAAAGTTTTATTTTTTATTTTTATCTTTATTTTTAGGTTTTCTTATTGTGGGGATCAATTGGTAGTGCCAGCACACTGAAAATCTCTTTAGGACTGTAATCTTTTGCATATAAAGAAGCTGCACCATAATGATAAGTTAATAATAGCTTTGAATCTACAAATAATTTTGAATCTGACAAGTTTCAGAGAGAAGTGAAATGAGGAGGGAACGTAAATTCACTTTTCAGCAGTCTCCAGAAACTGTTTTCAGAGTTATTCTTCACAGACAGGCATACCATAAGTACTGCCACGTTACATTTTAAATGGCAAACACAAATTAGAAACCGAACAAAAAGCACAATAACGGAATTTGTTCTGATTTTAATTTGATGACTGTGGTATATACGATGTAAGCGATGCAAAGCCAGTCAGCATGAGAGTGTAACTAATGCCAGTTTCAGAAAAACTATCGTGTGTCACATCAGTTTTCATGACAGCATCGTTAAACTATCCAGAAAAAACCCTAAGCTTATGTTAGGAAATCAGTTTGTGTTCCTCAATTGAGCCCACTATAAAATTTGTAAAGCCTAAAAGTATTTGTGAAATTAAATTTGTTATAATAATCATTGATATGAGAATTCCTGTATCAATATCTGACCAAAAATAGTATTTTTTAATATATTTCACCTATGCCAAGGATGAGTATGAAGTTGGTTGGCTAACGTGCTGTTATTGAAGTTTTCCTATGGGATGGTTTTACCCTCAAGACCTGAGAAGACTTTACTCTAGTTTAGAGAATATCAATAGATTATGATTTAAATCTGAATTTGCAGGCAGCAGGAAGAGAGAGAGACACTGGGACTGGTTTGAGCTTTTGAAACCTCAAAGCCCACCCTTAGTGAGGAACTTCCTCTAGAAAAGCCTTCCCAGGTAGTGCCACTCCCTGGTGAGTAAGCAGCTATACATAAGCCTACAGGGCCCATTCTGATTAAAATCACTACAATCCCCCCAGTAACTGGCTAGTGCTTTCCAAATTGTTCAAGTCATCAAAAGAACAGGAAAAACATCCAAAGTTGTAATATAATACAAAAATCATAAGGACATATACTAATTAAATTTCACATTCATTCACAGATAGGTTCCTGAAACAAACAAACAAACAGAGTCTGAAGGTGAAAAAAAAAAAAAAAAAACATAAGAGAAGAATACATGCTACTTACTAAGCCCATAGCAGCTCAAATTCAATAGTTGTTATAAATGATCCACAGCAACATATGTTAATTAATTGGGCACTGTGACCTGTATGTCTTAGGGAGATATGGTGAATGAAGTAAGGACAGATACTCAGACCTGAGATCAAGTAGGCTATAGTTCTGGTGAACACACACCAACAGTAGCCTATAAAATCAGGATATTTGCTATCTATCACAAAAGGATGATACAGGTCTTTTTATATACAGCTGATTCTGATAGAGGCAGGGGCTACAGAAGATTATCTTTACAAATAAGAGTTCTTTGTAGGAAACTAGTCTCAGGCTGCAGTCATCTAGGAGAAGAAAGCTGTATCTCATCCCCCCACCTCCTTTTTGCTTTTATACCATTTTAATTACATGCAAGTATTAAGGTCAGTTCTTGGTTGAGGAACTAGCAATACAATAGGTTCAAATAGTCAACACTTTTTGTATACACTGTTAACAGTCACTGTTAACATCAGGGGAAGGCTTTTTCTTGCTCAGAGCTGAGGCGTAGGTGTCTCAAGGCTCTGCCCATGTCAACCAATATACATTAACTCAGGATTTCATCCACATTCCTTTTCCACAAGTAGAAGCTTTTAGAAATCATGCATAGAAATTCTTTCTGCTCGTTTCACAGCCTGCATGTAAATATAGAAAGTATTCTAAAATTAAATTTATGTTTGCAATTCTTTCAGTATTTTCCCTGGGCAAATACAGTTTTGTCTGTGATGACCTCATGGAAAAGAGATCTCGAGGTGTTGATTGTTTAGACAAGATAGTAGTGACATTGAAGGACAAACATGAGAGATATCATAAATGATGAAAGTCAGAAATTGAACAAATGAGTTGGTAAGAATAGAGTAATATTTAGAAAAAGCTTTTGTTGTGATAATTAATAGAATTCTATTTTATATTTCAATTTGTAAATGTTTACTAAACTGTACAGTTTCTTTTAATTTATGCATGTTTGTCTTTCTGCAATACCATATTGGTTTTGGTGGATACAATGCAGAAGGAAGGAACTACAGTAGTCAATGACATTCTCGGAGATGGGCCACCATTTTGCACAGCAGCAATGGATGTACCTGGGAGAGGCACAGCCTCCTCTCTCCACCCCACCCCACCCCCCGGGAGGGTTTGTCTCTGGAAAGCTTTTTGTTGGTAGTGTGTTTATCATGTTTGTCATTGCTGTATTCGTCCTGTATTTAGTATGGTGTGAATGGGCATGGGAAATCCTCACTGCCGAGAGTTTGGTGGGATTCCTTCTTGGGAGACAACACATTGTATTGGGCAGTTCTCCTGCAGGTCAATATGAAGATGAACTTTCATAAAACAATATTGTTTTACCAGGAAAATACAACAAATAAAAAAACCAAGAGTAAAATGTAGCCCTTCTTTAGAGTCAAGAGGGCTGTGTAAGCTCAAAAGGAGCACAGTGAGCTCTCATGCATTACAAGCACATAGTTGTATTTGTGGAGAGAAAAATAGGTTTGAGACAGGTTAAAGAACAGAGAAAACATTCATCCTAGGTTAGGTCTGAGTTCCTTGATTTGTGATCCAAGAATGTGGTCACAGGTTTCAATATGCACCATGAAAAAGGCAGGATTATAAACAAAGAATAAATGACTCTTTATAAGAACAAAAATAGAGAATAGATGGTGAGCCAGTTTAGCATAATAAGGTTTCAAAAAAATGAGACGTAAGATAAATGATTTGTTTCTTAATAAATACAAACTGTTGTCAGCTAACAGGGGGGAAACTAACTACAATAGACTTGGCTTGCTTAAAGTTTGTTAATCAATGACAAAAGAAATGTTGCGTTGCAGTTGGGATGAATTTGTGGAAAGAAAGATAGATGGGAAATGTTCACCTCAGTGTGGGTTTTAAAAGAAAAATATATCCTCAACAGTCATGTTGTAATTTCCCTTTGTGTCATGATTTTAATGTTTTTGAAGAATATGCTTTTGTGGTGATTGTTTCTGGAGAGTATGTAACATGTGGATATGAGGTGATCTTTTTTCTTACATAGAGAATTTTTGCCTTCCGTGGTATAAAAGGTTAAGAGAAAAATAAAGCTGTTGGAGCTGTGACACAACAGCTCAATCCATAGGCCTCTCCTGAAAGGACACTGTATATACTGTATGAAGAAACTTCAGCCTTATACATCCAAGAGAAAGGAGAAATGAGAGAAACTTGCCTGATGGCTTTCTTCCTTATTCTGTAAATGTATGTGTATTCATACACATTTATTCCATAGGATCTTAACTTTGTCTAGTCCCTGGATTTTATTAATGGTGGCTTTGGAAGCCTGCTGGGAAGACTTACCTTAGTAAGTATGGATGTGTGAGTGCTCAGACGTGGTGAGTCCTGACTGGCTACTGAGAACTTGTTGTTGTGGAGAAGGTTGTGGAACAAAGCAAGCAAGATCTACTATATGGAGATTCTGACGAGGCCCAGGAACAGAGACTATAGCAGAATTAGTGATTAAATCTGGGCTTCCCAGGTTGGTTTGGCAGTATTCTTAATGGATTATTTTTTAGCATAGTTAAAGAGTTTTACTCACTCATGTGTTATCAGAAGACTCAGACATATCAAAAATCAAGGATTATGAAATATAAAGATGAAAATAAATCTCTCTGCAATATCTCTGGCGGAAATAATGTGCTAGGTGTTTTGATCATTTTAGAAAGTACACAACTATTTCCCCCAACAATCCATAAAGGTTGTTTTCATACTCCACGTTCCAAACTCATACAATCTAAATGAAATGATCTATTTTGTCACAGACACATGAAGAATGGAATTATAAATATGATAGATGAGCCATAAGATAGTGAAAACAAATACAATTAAAAGTTTGTTTTAGAAGCAAAAGTATGTTCTTT
Source organism: Rhabdomys pumilio (assembly GCA_030674055.1). Taxonomy (NCBI): domain Eukaryota; kingdom Metazoa; phylum Chordata; class Mammalia; order Rodentia; family Muridae; genus Rhabdomys; species Rhabdomys pumilio. The sequence goes on from JANHMN010000007.1 coordinate 8,807,244, forward strand.
GACATTGCCAGAGACAAACTTTGTAAATATATCAAGAATATATACTTAAATATAAATAAAAGAGAAAATTGCTACAGGTAAAAGATGTCATTAGACCATCATGAGCTAATAAGTACTATTAAGTTGAAATCACAAAATTAGATTCATTTTGCTGTATAATATTGCAAAAGTATTGCAAAGCCAGAAAATTTATAATTTATGATGACTTTCCAAATATGACTTCCTCTATTCTACTGGATTGATGATGAATATGTTTTTATTTTATACAGTTTGTTCATTTATTTTTATTTGTTTTGAGATGTCACTGTGTAGCCCTCTATGGCCTGGAACTTGCTGGAGAGATCAGGCTAGCTCAGTTTTGTTGCGATCCTCCAGCCCCTTCCTCCTGAGTGCTGGAATTACAGACATGTGTCACAATTTCAGGCACAAACATTTTCAGAAGAAACGAAAGTGCAGCTCATTAAGAAAAATGTTTTATATGTGTACGAGTCTGTGTCCCTGCAAGAAGGGGCAGACATACTTACTCTACAATGATGTAGGTCAAATTTAATAAAGCTAGCACTATTAATATTGCATCCACACTTAACAAAGGAAGAATCGAAAGTTACTCCTCAGTCCAAAATGGTAATTTGAAAAAAAAATCATTAAATTTTGGAGTGGAATCTATTGTGAAGGGGGATGCTGAACTTTGCAACTGAACAGAAATGGAACTGGGATAGTAGATAAACCTCACTCAACTTCTGCAAGCAGGGTATTGGCCTAACGCTACCAGAAACCAGTGTGAATGATCATGAATGGGATGGATTCAGTCACACCCTGCTACTGAGTGGGCAGAAGAATAGAAAAGGAAAATTCTGGAAGGGAAAATGAAAACCTGTATTGTAGAGTATCAAACTTAAATGTAGACGTGATGAGAAAAAGAAATGATAAAGCCATTTATTATTTAGTATGGATTAAAAGTTTCTGAATATTAATTAATGAACCTGATTCAGGAATGTATTTTTTTAATACTGTCATGTGAGCTAAAGAGGATTTGTGTCAGGAATCCAAGGACATTGGACATCAGAAATTGTGATCATATACTTTATCATATTAATGGACAATGATGGAATCATCATGTGATTAGCTCCATGCACACAGAGAAAGCATGGACAATATTATGTGCTACATAAACAAATGCTGAAGGCCAGCTCTAACAGTGTGTTCAGTGATCCAAGGAGGAGATGTGCAGTTGGCTGTGATGTAAAAAAGCACACACTCTTACACACTTGACACTTGTCTTCTCTGCCCCTTGTCTCCTCCCTCATTCTCATTGGCCTAATATTGCATCATGGAAGCCTTGGCATTGTTTATGCTTTCCCCAGGGGAACCAAAAAGATAGGCTGTATGCCAATCACTCAGCATCTAACAAGATCAACTCTATCCTAGTAAGAAAGTAAGAATTGGGAATTTTGATTTTGAGGTATTTTTTCCCTTTGGTAAGTTTAACAGAGAGTAAGAAGAATAGCAACTTCAGGATCATTTAAGGTCCATAGTCCTTTTAGCTACCTCATAAAATCCATCCTTGTATCCTTGGGGGTGGGCCCATGTCTGTAGTTGTGTCTCACACTTCCAAACAGCTCAGTCATGACTATCATTCACTTCTTTTCACTTTTCAACAGTTTGACAGAAGTACATTATTCTAGGTAAAAATCACTTTTCTAAGATTGAGTTTTAGAATTCTTTTTATGCTAGAGAGGCAGAGAGAAAAGGACAGTCTCAGGAGGATCTATTAAATGGTCAGTAATAACCACATAAGACATAGTATCCTTTCACACTTTCTATTATAACAATGATAACAATCAAGATTAAAAAACAAAAAGAACAACAACAAGAAAGGAAAAAAAGATATATAAAAATAAGATTATACACACACACACACATATATATACATACATATATATATATATATTTGAGATCCAAGTACATTGCTAGGTGGATGCCATTTGGTGCAGCCAGCATGAGAAAAGTCCTGTGACTCTTCAATAAGCTAAACAGAATCCGAGAGACAGAACTGCAGTCCTGAGTGTATACCCAGACTTATTTGAAAACAGTTTTTCAACCACTCTCTTGTAAACAGATTTTCTAGTCATTCTATTCCTGGTAACTAAAGTATAGAAATAACTCAAATGTTCATGTTTATCGGGTGAAAAACAGATTAAAAAGTGACATAATCATGCAAGATAAATTTCTTCCACTAGACCAATAAACTTTTGACATACTATTACATGAATAAAACTTAAAATGTCACACTAGGTGAAGGAAACCAGACATGAGACATCCTATGTAATTCTTCTTATATCAAATCTCCCAGACAGGCAAGTTCATCAGAGTGATTCATGATTGCCACGGACTTTAATGGGACCCCAATAGAGAAGTTAGGGCAAGGACTAAAGGAGCTGAAGGGGTTTGCAACCCCATAGGAAGAACAACAATAGCAACCAACCAGACTCCCAAAAGGTCTCAGGGACTTAACGGCCAACCAAAGAATATACATAGGGGGACCCATGGCTCCAGCTGGATATGTAGCAGAGGATGGCCTTAGAAGGCATCCCTGGAAGGGGAGCCCCTTGGTCCTGTGGAAATTTACACACCTTCTCAAACAAGTCCACACCTCCTAATCTTAGAAACAGTTCCACCAGTTAGGTACCAAGCATTTCAATATATGAGGCTATGAAGGCCATTGTCATTCAAACCCAGAGAGGAACAGAAAATGAATACTTGAAGACCCAGCATTTCCGTTTAGGATAGAATTACATTATAAGGACAGAAAGGAAACAAAATATTATTATGAATCTAAATTTATATTTGGTATACTTGCTATAATAAAAAAACCTTCCAGTATATGTGTCTATGAGTGAGTGTGTATAGCATACACACACACACACACACACACACACGGCTCTACTCCTCTGACTTTTTTTCTAAAATACTTCTCAACATCTTATTGAAAGTGTCTGGAATTGGGGAATGCAAGAAGAATGGACATTTCTTAAGTGACACCTGATGACACATTTTCAACTGCTGGGTATCAATCAGTATTTTCCTCTCTTTCAGCACTGACTGCCTGTGACGATACTTCACATAGCGACTGACAGTCTCAGTACTCGATGAAATTTCATTCCAAAGTACTGATATCACTTCTGTCCACACTGTGGTACCGAGACCAACTTTTGGAATATATGTTTATTAATTCATTTACTATCTACCTCATTTCAGACACGAATATTTTTCTATTATCATGTCATTAAAGAACCTGTGATAGTGGAATTCTCTTACAGTGACACATATACATGGGAACAGCATGTCATCTGTCATCAGTTTTGTTCAAGGCAACTAGAAACTTTGAAAAGTATGAAGACTTATTTGGCATTCTAGGAAGCAATTTTTTTGAGAATTAAATATTCAGAAAAAGATGACAAAAAGAACAGCTAAGAATAAATCTATAAAGGAGCTGCTAAAAGTCAAATCAAATGAGAATCTATTAATATTAAAGTAAAAGAGTTGAAGATCAGTAATGGGTGGATATGGAAATAATCCAGCCAGAATTAGAGGGTTTTCATTTATGGCAAGGAAGTGTGCTATAATCATAACTATAAGCCATGGCTAAAACTCTAATAAATACATCATATATAATGAAAGATGTAAACCACTGAAATCCTATGAGGAAAAAAAAAGAGTCTAGTTATATGGGGAAAATAATGGCCCATCTATCTGTAGCACAGTACAGAATATAGAGAATTGTTATTTCTACCAACAACCTTTCTCTCATGTTCTAGTAATGCAGAAGTTGGGATGATTATTTTGAACTATTAAATATGACATTTTAGACACAGATAAGGATATGTATAAAAATATGTAATTAACAAGAAGACACATAGGATCAGGAATAAAATGTTTCAACAGCTTACAGATATATGTAAAAGGGTACACTATTGCTTCTCTTTGAGGGATTGAAAGAACTATCACTGAGAAATTGTATGTGCATGATTCTGATGATCAGGGGCAGAAGTAATGACTGGATGAAGGGTAATACAGTTGGATTGTGTGTCATAAGGAATGTCTATAAGGGAAAAATCATGTGAACAGGATAGGTAAAAAGCACAGAAATAAGTAGCAACTATTTTCAAGGCAGTTTCTCATCATTGTGATGCATACCATAGTAGTCAGAGTTAGCAATTGTCTGCAAAAAGAGGTAAGTGTGGGGTAAGGAACCATCTTGGAGGGCAGATTTGTCTTCATTGTTTCCATAGCATCACATACAAACTCTACAAAGCATCTCTTCAAGTCATGGCACTTGCATTCTCTGCCCTGGCTTAATTACAAGGTTGACTGCATCTAATGCGCTATTGTTTGCTTCTTTCTGTTTTCCACTATAGTGTATGTTTCCGTGTGAGTGAGTGTGTGTGTGTGTGTGTGTGTGTGTGTGTGTGTGTCTGTCTGTCTGTCTGTCTGTCTGTCTGTGTCTGTGTCTGTGTCTGTGTCTGTGTCTGTGTCTGTGTCTGTGTCTGTGTGCTTCTCTGTGTGTGCATTGGTTGGTGATTTTTCAAATGTCATTTTGAAGACCCTCTGTACCCATTGAGGAATATTTTATTTGCCTGGGAATCTCCTGGTGTAAGGAGGTATTAATAATTTATTCTCAGAGGTTTCTTTCCCTTAACAGGCATTTTAATTTTAAAGTAAATTAGAGTCAAATCGCCCCTAAAAGTGAGCTTTCAGAATTTGTAGCACATGACAGAAAAGGAGTTGGGAGAAATAACTGGTCTTCCTGCTCCTCTACTCTGTACCCATTACCAATGAACAAACCATTGAGTATTCCCTAGATGGTAAAACATTGAGTGTAAGGTCGTTTTAATTTAACCTTAGTCTCTAATTTGCTTAATTTGCTATATTACTACCAAAAAATTGTCTGTGTTAGTCAAAAAATTTATTATACAATGTACTTTTATAGACAAATTTTCATGAAGCCTTAGCATAGCCCTTGCTAGTATGAAATGGAAATGTCTGGTTGTGTCATGTGATGCAAACTCACTTTTGTTTTTGCTGAAACAAGACCTGTGAGTGAGCAGACATGTGATTTTGGGAGACAATATAAATAGGACACAAGAGGCAGTGTCAGGGTACTTGCATAGCTAGCTGTGCCATGCTTCAGTGGTCTTGCATCTTACCTGCTCTTCACTTCCCTGAGAGAGGCATGACAAAGCATAGCAGACAGCTTCTCAAGGCATTTTGTCTGGTCCTGGCACGCCCACTGACTTGTGCTGATTCAGCAGAGGCCTGACAATTTATGCAATATCATGCCACCACTGCTGATACGTGCTTGGTGACACCTTTGAATTGGACTGCTGGAATCCTGACAATACCCTCAAAGAAATACTTATAAACAGGCCCCCATCACCTTGTCTTATTTACCATCTTTTCTCCCATACATTTGGATTATTTGAAGAGGGGTCAAAGCACTTGAGAACCCTTATTAATGTAGGTTTTTGAAAACTCTAAGCATACAGTGGTAGTTTTCTTGCTATCCCCACTTCAAAGAGATAAAAATTGCAGTTGGTTGAGGAACTTAGACATTTGCTCTGGATTATAAAATTAGTAAGTAAACCACAAATCCTGCACTTACGTCAAGCATCCTGGCTCTAAGTTGACTGTTCTCACTGTTCCTATACTTTCTGTTTCATGTTTCAATGAATGGGTCTCACCCACAGTTACAAGAGCCCATTCACTGAACAGTGATTTCATTCTGGGTGATCCTAGAGTCAGAAGTTCTTTGTTTCTTGGATGATGCTGATGCAGATAGTTCAAGTATTATAATGAGAAAAAGACACTAGAAACTCTCTAGTCAAATACGCAGGGCAGGGCAGAGCAGAAGAGGATCAGTTCTCCAGTTAATTTGAACTGAGTAGCAGCAGGATGAAAAGAGACCTTTAAGCCAACCCAGAAGCTTCAATGTCCTGAAAAGATATCAATGAACCCTGTTACTCTGCCGCCTGGAACAGCAGCTATTGCTGAAGTGTGTTTTTCTTTTGTTCTGCGGTGTTTGTTTTTCTGTAAGGATAGTAATAAGATGCTTTGAAACATACAAATGAATTCTTTTTTTCTAAAAATTTCTTAAAAGGAGCAAGTAATAACTATACCCTTTATCAAAACAATAAGAGTTCTCAGTGTTCAATCAGTGTCACAGGCTACTATGACATTTGTACATGAATTCTTCCTATGTAAATGAAGACAAAATGTTGTGACTAGTGGTGAGATGCAGCTAAATAATGATTGAACACTACTAAGCCTATTAGAAAAAGAATTATTTTATTATCATCAGTGCCAGATTAGTTTAATAGAGTTATAACAAATAGCTTTACAGAACAAACTGGATTGATCTGTGCACACTAACACATCACTGTTACTAGAACAGAGTGAGATTCTTCTAATCACAAGATTTTCCTAACAGAGCAGTAGATAACTTTCTTCCATCCGTTTAAGACCCAATATTTAATATAAATTGTTGAGTTACCAGCTATGAACTCATTGTCAAGAGCATCATAACCTCACCTATATAATCCGACCCTAAGTTCATACTGTCTCTGTGGCATCAAAGCCTTTTTGCACTTGAGGCACTTGATATCACTTCAAAAACTTTTCCTTGGAAGTTGTTTTCAGTAGCCAACCCACAAAATAGCACCAAAATTTTGATGAGCGACGAATTGCACAGACCTTGAAGTAAGCATATGCCAACACAATGAAAGTTGTAGGGAAAAGAGGGAGTGGAGCATGTTCTGCCCCCAATCTGGGAGGGAGCATGGAATCAACTGGCCTTTGAAAATTTTTTTGTCACTTGGTATATATATATATATATATATATATATATATATATATATATATATATATGTATATATATATATCTCAATTAGTACATCAATGCAGCAAATGCTGATTTGTGTGTGTGTGTGTGTGTGTGGTTAAAATAAATAAAGTTTAATAAATAGGTAAATTTGTGAATGTGAGATTTTCTGGAATAAATAGAATCAGTTAACTGTATAATCTTACGACTGAAAGCTTGCATTATATCAGTGGATGGACTGGATTTTGTCACTCACAACCTGTGTGTTCATGGGCAGGTGGTCCACCACTTTCAGATAGCTCTAGTCTCTTCAATTTAGTAATAAACAAGAAGTTGCATTTGTGATGTTTGCCAAACATGCCTACAATGCTAAATAAAGCATAAGTTGCTAACACAGGATAAGTAAAAATGATAAAGCAAGGCTAACAAAAGTAGAAGTTTCTTACTAATCCCCTTAAACGTGCTGGAGGAGGAAGGAATATTTAACAGAACAATCTGCTGTTGCTTTTTATTTCCTATGTATGGGCGGAACAAATTTTTGTGACAGATACAGAGTGTTATATTCTATTGTAAAATGATTTTGGCGAAGTATTCTAAATCAATAGTGTCATTCCAAGGGTCTTACTGAAGCAAGTGCTAAGCTTTAAATGGTGGCTCTTGCTAGAATTTCAATTAATGCAAATAGAATTAAATGCTGAACTGTTAGGTCTAATCATATTTGACCAGATTAAGGCAGGAACAAATCTTCTCGTGTCTCTAAAGGTTTGTTCTCAATGCTGAATAGATAAATCCAGTGAAATATAGTAACATGGGCTTATGTTTCATTCATGTATATATTTTAAATTATTTTATTTTTAATAATTGTCAGCTTTTGCTGACAACCAAAAAAATATTGAGTGGGGAATTTTTAGACTGAGATATTTAATTATACTTTCTTGGCACACACAAAAAATGTATAATTAGAAAAACTACTGTGAGTTATTAACCTCAGAGTTCCTGCTCAAGACCAGTGCGTATGATCCTGTAGTGATAAAACTGGGAGCTTGACTTACTTTGTTCAGTTAGGTACATTCACTGTTCAGCTTCTGAAGAATACTCTAACACAATAAAGCCAGGAAGGGAAGAAAGAAGTCCATGATTTTTTAAGGGTTACATGATGATCATAAAGTGCTAGGTAGGAGTGACATGAGGCAGTTCAAGCATATGCCAACAGAAAAGGCACAAATAAGAAAGGTGTACTCAATAGCTAATGATAAAGATTTTGGGTTGATGTTATTCAAAACAGCAATAACAACAACAACAAATAAAATATAAAGAACTAGCTACTCCCCCCATAGAAATATCTAATGAAATTAATTTTCTGCCTCCGCCATGACAGTGGATTTAGGAATGCACTGCAGATCCATAGGCTAGTTGATCTCTCTCCCAAAAAGTAAAGACAAAGCACACTTAAATTGCAAACAATTAGCTTTCTAGCAGATGCAGCTTTTGAAAACTGAAAACAATCATTTAAAGCACTATTAGGAAAGTCAATTGTACTTTTTTTTTTATTTATCTGATATTTGTCTAAATATTTAGAATCCCCTGCCCCCTCTGTCTTCCAGAGATACTACCTGGAGATGCTGTGTAGAAAAAGTACACTTCTGTTTATGCTGTTGCCTTTTTACCCTTATAAAATTGTGTGACCTTTTAGTCACAAAACTAGAGGGAAGTTTTTTTTTTATTTCCAGTGCAAAGTTTGCACCTGTTGGTTCCAATGAGAGCAAAAGGGAGAAGGGAGTCAATTGCAAGTCGGGTAGCTTCTAAGAGTAAGGAAGAGGGAGACACCATTCCATTCTGCTGTTTGATGGGTGCTGTTTGGAGACATGATCCACATCTTCCATAAGCCTATGGCCTGAAGCAAAGGAGGAGCATCATTTTGGTCAATGAATGTCATATAAACCCGCAATCTACTCCTGAATATTTCACAGTTCATTATACTCCATAGACATGTCATGGGGATTCATCTCAATCACATTACAAAAACATTCTAAGGCTGAAAGTGATTTACTTTGCAAAGAGCCATTGGTCACATCACTTGGCTTTAATAGAAATATACTATTATGACTGCAAGTGTCATCTGACACACCATGATCTGGAGTTTCAATCTGATGCCCTTTGGTGCTTATCGCTGGCATCATCCAGAAGCTGCATCTGATGCCAAGCTTGGCCATGCAGAGAATGTAAATTTAAAGAGCCATTTTCATTTATAACAAACAGATCCAGCTGGGAACACAGCTGTTAAGTGGAAAAGAGAAGCAACATTCCTGCTACCTGGGAAGGTCTAATTATAAAACCGCCCAGACAAAGTTTCAAAATTCATAAATGAACTAGTTCGCCATCAACATGTTTAAAGTGATAAAGGTAAAATCTTAAACACACACTACAGAAGACTAGGAAACCTGTATATTGTAAGTGAAGCTTTGGTTTTAGCGTAGTTTTCTTAGCGTATCTATATGCATACATGACTTTAAATTTTCTACGACTCAGACTAAAATACATAAATTATAGGTTTTTGCACTTTTTTCTCTGTTTTCTTCATTAATAGATACACAAAGAAATAGCAAGCAAGGCATGTGAAAACAAAAATGCTATTCTGAAATCTAAGTATAATAACAATTCATTTTAACAATTGGAGGAGCTAGATGTGCAGCCTCTGTGACTTTCCCTATAATTTTGGAGAGATGACATAAGAGTTTCATTATGGTATTTTGTTCATAGATGTCCTTTCTTAAAAACATGTGACCTTGTGAAATGAAGTAATCTTGGTTAAATGAACTGATCTAATAGCTTAGCTGTCCAGTTCCTATTCATCATGCCTCACGAGCTGCTCGATATGCCTGTCCTGGCTCCTATAGTCTACTCTAGACTCCTAGTGGAAGACCTGCATACTGATTTTTTTTCCTTTAACCCACTGTTTCCTTTGAGGTTTAGTCTTTTAATGTTCTGAAACACATCTCGGACTGATACAAGATATGTATATTTTAAATATTTTTCTATATTTTAAAGCTCTCGGTGTCTTCAAGTCTGAGCATAGGATCAGCATATCACAGAGAAAGTATTTCACAGACACTAATTAGATTTGACTTCAGAAAAATTTCATTTTATATTTTACCCCATTCTAGGTCATCCATGAAGGTTCTTCTAACCCACACCATAGCCCTTGGAGCACATATGAAGAGTAAACTTGAAAAGCCATAGTTGTTTCAAATCTTAAATTGAATTTGGGGATGTAAATTGTAATTTCATGACGTTCTTTCAACTTATCTAATTCTTTTCTTCTTTGCAGTGAAGAAAAAGTTCATATGCTAACTACACTCTCCTGGCATTCTTTAATGGAAATGTATTTTACATAATGAAATTGTGTTTGAATTTTACCTAACAAATATCTGGGGAAATGAGTTAATTAAAAAAAAAACCTATTTCACAACTAACTGGTCATCCTGGTGTACAGTGTTTTGTCATGATATCACTCACAAGATTTTTAAGCTTTCCTATGCTTATAGCTAACTGAGAGCCCCGGAGTTGGGATTTTACCTGTGGCAAAATACCTCTATATATGTTGTATTGACAATGAGTATTCAAATTATGCTCCTTGAAATATATTCCTTAATTAAATATGTATTTACAAAAGATACTCGAATAATAATAAAAAACAAGTGTTTTGTTCTTAAAGAGAATTTTGAAAAGAGAATAATGACTAAGCATCACAGAGAAGGTACTGATATTGCTAGTATTTAGTACTTATTATATGGAACTGATCAAGTTATATTATTTTACTCTCCTCTTTTGTACTCACGAAAACTTTATGAGGCACAATTTTCAGAGTACAGTAATTGATAAGCAATAGAGTGTACCTATTAAGTTTGTCTCCAAATTTTATTATTAGTTTATCTCTCTAAAACAATGCCATCTTAGGTTCTCTGTAGTAGGCAGAACTCAACATTTCCTCAAGATGAAGGCTCACTAAGGCAAGGGTTGCTAGGCTCAGAATTTTATGGTGAGTTAAGTACTTTAGAACATTGTTCATAACATTGTTGGTGAACACATGGGTTTTTCTCATAATTGTACTCATTAAATTCATGAGATCTACAAAAAGATCCTAGAACACGTATGTAAACTCGTGATGAAAAGTTTTAAAGTAATCTTTTAATGCACTGTGTAAAGGTTATGGTTATATTATTCAAATGCTGATTTCTATACCAGCACAGTTATGTACAGACTGGATTTTGATATTGTTATCTTATGAAGCATCATCTGTCTCAGCGTTTTTGTAAACATTCTTCTCCATAACAATATAATTGGTCAATTAAGAGCTCATTCGGCCTATGATTGGGAGGAGATAGGAAGGCTGAACTTCCAATCTGAGCCAAGCGTCCCAGTTAGAGAGAGATAGAAGTACCACAAAGAAGGAAGAGAAGAGGTAGCCATGAAGTGCAGGAGGACTTGTGATGAACAGGTCACCAAGGCATTTGCCATGAGGACACACGTAAAGCAGAGCAAGCCAAGGCAAGACTCAAACTGCAAGTAACGCAGGGCCTGTTGGTGGGATGTAGATATCTTAGAAGGTTAAAATAGCTTAGAACCTGCCCAGCCATAGTGCTTAAAGCTTGCCAATAAACTTAATAGCTCTTTGCATTATTTATTCAGGACCTAGAAGGAATTGAAGAGGACATACAAATAGTTATACAGTAACAAAGGGAACATATCAAACCCCCAAATTATATGTATACTTGATGTCAGTGAAAATGATGGACTGAGCAACACAGGTTTCCCTTCTGTGGAACTAATCAAGTAACAGGAAAGAAACAAAATGCTCATATTCTGCTATTTAGAACTCTGAAAAGTTATGGAAGTTCTGTACCAGTTCATAGAACTAGCATGTGGTTTGTCTACAGCCTTGTGATGATGAATACGCTCAGTCTCAGGAAGTAAGCATGACTGGACCTGGACAGTATTTGGATGGAAAATGAGCACATAGTTGAGAAAAGTAACTGATTCGTGGGAAGTACACTAGCTAGACAGCACTTACCCTGAACTCTGGGTTCACCTTGCTCCCGCCCCTTCAACATTGTGGAAGCCTTGAAATAACAGCAGCCATTTTCTTGTAATTGGCATAAGTTCATTCTTTGTGTCCGAAATAAATTCCCACTGCATGTAGACACCATTGTCTTTATTCATCTCCTCTTACAATGATCACACAGGTTGACTTCAAAACTTACATGTTGCATATTGTACAGCAATAAATATTGATGTGCAAGGATCATATGCTAAGCCCCCTTGAATCCCTATGTGTACAAATTTAGTAGTGGTATAGCTTCTGGTCATGTGGTAGCTCTCCTTTTAATATTTTGAGAAATCTCTATTTTGATTTCCATACTGGCTAGACAACTTGGCATATTATATTAGATTTATTATATTTATCAAACCAGTGTCAAAAAAATCATGAGTATTTACATGCATACATACATACATTCATACACATTCACACATTGGGTAAATGGAGCAAAGCTCTAACCAATTTACATACGTACACATATATGCTTTTTATGGATAGATGGAAAACAATTCCAACAACTTTATTTTTTCCCTTAGACTTTTTTTTATTGGATATTTTATTTATTTACGTTTCAGATGCTATCCTCCTTCCCCATTTTCCCTCCCTAGAAAACCCCTATCCCATCCCCTCTCCTCCTTTTTGCTTTTATACAATTTCAATCACATGCAAGTATTAAGTTCAGTTCTAGGTTGAGGAACTAGCAATACAATAGATGCAAATAGTAAAGGAACAAGCAAGACAACAAGCATACATAGTCGAGACTCAGATATTTTGGTCATTCTGATAAGCCCTTAGAAACAGTGATCATGAGAGTGTTCATGGAACTTTGATTATTGCCTTGCTTGTTTTCCTAGACTTCTTATACCACCTAAGACAAAGTTCTCTGTGGATGCCAAGGTGTCCTTGCAGACAAGAGGAGCCTCTGAGAGGTTCTGCCAGCACCTGACTAAGACAGATACTGATACAGCCAACCAGGACTGAGGTCAGGGACCCCAATGAAAGAGCTAGGGGAAGGAATGAAGTAGCTGAAAGAGATTGCAACCCCATAGGAAGAGCAACAGTATAAATTAACCAGACCCCTCAGAGCTAGCAGGGACTAGATCACTAACCAAGAGTATACATGGGGTAGTCCAGGGCTCCAGACACGTATGTAGTAGAAGATGACCTTATCTGAAATCAATGGGAGAGAAGGAACTTGGTCCTAAGGAGGCTTGATGCCCCATAGAAGGGAGATGCTAGAAAGGTGAGGCAGGAGTGGGTGACCACGTGAGGAAGCACCCTCTTAGAGGCAAAAAGGAGGGGGATATAGTGTGGGCTTGGGGAACCAGGAAGAGGGACAATAATTGACATGTAAACAAATAAAATAATTTAAAAAATAAAAATGTAAAATACCTTCTCTTGCTGTACTATTAACTTCTAAACAGAGAGGAAATTACCTCATAGCCATGATTTACATATGTAAAAATAATCACCACAAAATCATATTCCTCAAAAAACAGATTAAATTCATTACACAAAAGGAAATTGCAACAGGATTATTGGTTAGCTATTTTTCTTTTGAAACTCACTTCTAAGTAAACACTTCTCATCAATCTTTCTCCCTATAAGATCTTCATAAAACCAAAGCAATAATTTTTATGTCAATTGATTAAAAGTTTAGGCAAGCTAAGTTTATAGTAGCAAGTTTTCCCTATGCTTATCTGATGACAATCTGTATTTACCAAGAAACAGGTCAATCAGTAAATCTTATGTCTTATTTTTGAAGTCTTGTTCAGCTAAACTGACTAAGCATCCCTTCTTTGATCGTACTCATAAAAAATTACCTACCCTTCATGACCTTCCTTTTCCTGGTGCACACCAAAATCTGTGATCACATCCTTAGATCACAAGTTCAAGAAACTCAGACCCAAGTTAGAATGAATGTTTTCTTTGATCACTAACTAACCCCAAGCCTATTTTTCTTCTTAGTATAACTGTGTGCTTGTAGCACATAAAAGCTCACTACACTCCTTTTCTAAACTATGGAGCCATTAGTTGTCTATAAGGAGGGGGCATGTTCTAATCTTGATTCTGACTTTGTTATATTTTGGGGGCAAAACAACCTAAACCATCTTCTTAAAATTTCTATCAACTACCCTAACTGCCTAAAACTATTGAAATCAGATCAGGAATTCCATAAAATCATTAACTCATCTAAACAATATTATTTTATGAAAGTTCATTTTCATGTTGATCTGCAGGAGAATTACCCAATAGAAGTAATTACACCACTATGTAGGCAGTGAGGGTCTCCCCAAGCCCAGTCACACCATGCCAAATATATGAGGCTATCCTGTACAACAGTAGAAAGAAGTATTCATGGGATGGAGTCCTCGGGGCTATACTCTCCACAGTATACCCATCTCAGCTGTGTAAAATGCTGAGCTCTCTCCACGGAGGTCACTTGCCCACTGCAGTTCCTTCTGCGTGGCATCTGCCACTAGCTGGTCAGAGGTTATCATAGAGATACAGCAGAGTCCACAGGATGTGTAGCATTAAAAATAAATAGACACTGTGTAAAATAATTCCAAAAGGAATTTAAAACCCTAGCCCACCATAGCCACAGAATTTGGGTGAAGTAGATTGGAGTCATCAGACTGGCACTATAGGCTTCTCTTCTGTAGAACTGGGTTTCTTCCATACTGAATTCATTTGTGAAATTTGTTCTATATTAAATTTTTAAAGAAAGCTCCCCCATTCAACATCTGTAATTTTCCTATACTTGAAAAATTTGTTTATTTTGTTTGTTTGTTTGTTTGTTTGTTTGTTCGTAGATAAGGTCTTAGGTACCATTCAGGCTAGGGCTTTGCTATGCAGTTCAGGCTAGCTTGTAACTCACAATACTCCTGCCTCAGCCTCCCAAGTATTGAGACTGTAAGCATCACATTCAATTTCTGGAGAATGGAATGTGGAGGCAGTGTTGAATACAGAACAAGCTAAGGAAACAGTGCTGACAAAACGTGGCCTTAGTCAAGTGATTTCACTACTTAACATCACATTCTGTTAATAGTTCTGTTTTCACTTTTTATGTGCTGAGGAATGAAATGATTTATATGCAGTGACCTTGTACAGGAGATGTCCATGTTCTCATATCATTTTATCATACTGACAAGCTATTGATTTAAAATTCGTATCATCCTCAGTGATGCCTCAGTATACTCCATATATCTTTTCCCTTGAATTTTATAAATGAAACACATAACATGATTGTGAGACCTTCTGTTCTTTATATGACAAATAAGTGTTATTCTTTTTGCTTATTGAAGTGAGTATTCAATTTTAGACCTGTATTAGCCTTGCTTGCTGGAATTAGAAGGAATAATTGCTGTTCTGACTCCTGTTACCATGGATGAGATACAATTTGTATACATAATGATTTTGTGAATTTTGAACTCCAAAATGATTCCAAAATATCCATAATTGGAGATTCAAATAAACACAAGATGCCCATATAATTTTGGCTTCAGCTGCAGAGAAAAATCACTGAGGCAAAGTAAGAATAAATTGGATGTTAAGAGTTCAGACAGAGAAAATAATCTATGGCTGAAAAAAAAATCTAAATCATTTTCTAATTATTCCTATTGAGTCTTTTCTCTGTTGTATAAATAAGGAATCAGAATAATAGAAAAAATGGAAACCATTTTTTGGCTGAATAAAACTGTTGGATTATAGAAAAGCTAAGAACACAACATAGGATTTCAGATGTGAATCAACAGTAGAATATTTACCTATCTTGCAAAAGGCCCTGGGATTAATCTTCAGCACTATAAAACCACCACACAGATTGCAAGTTCCTGAAAATACTCCAGCATATCTGAGAAATAGGCTACCCAGGCCATAAAATATCCAGTAAGACAGAAGCCTAGTATGGCTATTTTCTGAAAGGCCCAACAAGCAGTGACTGAGACAGATGTAAATACTTACACCCAACCAATGGACTGAATTCGGGGACCCAGGTGGTTGAATTAGGGAAAGGCTTGGAGAAGCTGAGGAGAAGAGCGACCCCATAGGAAGATCAGCAGTCTCAACTAAGTGGTGCTCCTGAGATATTTGACACTGAGCCACCAATCAAGCAACATACACATGCTAGTCCCTACACATATATAGCAGAGGATTGCCTGGACTGGCCTCAGTGGGAGAAGATGTACCTAACCTTCTAGAGACTGGAGATCCCAGGAAGTGGGGAGGCCTGGAAGGGGTGGGTATCAACCTTTTTGAGACAGGAAGGAGCAGGAATGGGATGAAGAACTGTGGGAGGGGAGACCAGGAGGAGGGCAACAACTGGACTGTTAAAAAAAAAGTAATTAAAAAAAAAGAAAAAGAATTTTCTCTTTAGGAGTTATTATTACTGGTTTATCTAGAATTCTATAATTCAGGCAGTATGATTGACCATTGATGTCTTTCTATAGAAGATTCATATATGTGTATACCCTGTAGGGAAACCTTAAGATAGACAAAGAATAACTACTGTGATTAGGGCTTGTTGGAGGAATCCGACCTGTTAACAAATCCCTATTTTATTGCTTTTTGGTAGCTTTTTCTTTGAAGATGTTACTTAAGTATCAAAATTTACCTTTACAAAGTATTTACTACACAGACTTCATAGGATTTTAGAACAGACTATAGATTCCAATGCATGCAAACTGCTAGGCCTCGATCTTCTGCAGGGGGCGGGGGACATGTATTCAGAGATTGTTTGTAATGTTTATTACTACTGTTTCAGAAAAGAGTAGTAAATGCAAATCAGAGAATGTAAGTGATAGTAGCCATTTCACTAATTGGTACTGATTTGCTAATGTTTAAACTGTTTGTTTGTACAAAATGAAGCTAAACATAATTAGAAAATGATTGATGGTTTTCTCTTTGAACTACTTACAAGTTGATTTTCTAATCTTTAAAGTTTGTGTGAACCTCTAAACAAAGGCCATCACTTATATGGACTGGGTGGCACTATTCCCACGGAGCTCTTGGGTGGACTGGCAGTTAAGTCTGGGACTTGCTATTCTGCAAGATTAGTGGTTGGCTCCATCATGTAACAGAATTTTCTGTGAAGATTTCCAGGACATGTGTGAGACATAATCTACTTGGATTTCAAAGATTAAACCATACCCGTGGCCCACAAACATACATGGTTGAGAGACCTGCTGGTAGTTGGTAATTGAGTTTGGAGAGAGTTGGTAATTGACTGGAATATTTGTGAAATGAAATGAAAGCAAGATGTTGATTTGTGAGTATGCTTCAAGTCTTATGTGTAGCACAAGACTCACTTGTAATAAGGAAGCCAGGACAAGGGTGACTCCATTATCTAGAGTGGCTTAAGAGAGTCTAGAACGTTCTTCAGAGTGACATATCAGCCTCCATGGTACAGAATCATATTAGAGGGGGAATATTTCAAATTGATCAACTGAAATACTGTAAATACTTTGATTACAAACTAGCTCGAAATATAAGGAAAGGGTTGGGATGTAGCTCAGTGGTAGAAAAGTAAGTAACCTGTTATGTATAAGGGCTTGTGTTTGATCCCAATACTACAGAAAAAAGAAAAATAGAATAGCTAGCAATATTACAAAGCAGGCTTCTACAGTAACAAAATTTCTTCCAAGTGAGCATAGTAGGAACGACTGATGATTGATTCTCCTCCATTTCATATTCAGCCAGCACCTGCAATTGCCTGTGGTTCTAGTGATGCTAGACTTAGTAGCTCAAAAGCTCTCCAGGTGTGGTCATCAGACAGTAGTCTAAGTAGTACCAGTGATTAAACGCAGGTAGCCAGGCATGACAAGCACCTTTGCTCACACAGCTATTTCACCAATCTATGATTTTAGTCTAAACTGAAGGACTGGAGACCGCCTTTGTTTGCGATCCTTTTGAAATTTCCTTATAAATTCTTTGAGGTAGTATGTTTCTTTCTTAAGTGAAGAAGTTACTAGCTGTGATTGGTATTAATCTGATGATTATATTAAAGAAAACAAATGATAGGTTGATTGTTGTCTTGGTTCGGCCTTTTGAAGAAAACATTCAAAACCAATAAGATCCAGTCAAAGGAACCTGAAGGCAGCAGAGGAAAATTAAGTGTTGCCAAATAACTGTAAAATAAAGCAATGTGATAAAGAGACAAATAAATCGAGACCATACTACCTCGATTTCTAACTACACAGTATAAAGTCTAACTGTACAGCTTGTAACTTAGTAAGGCAGATAGCAAACACAGCCAATTATAGGGAACATTTTAAGTTTTTTGGGGAAGACTTGAGGTATGCAAAACAGTATAACAAGATGAAAAGGATTCTTGTTGTTTGATGTGCTGGGCACAGTACTAGAGCTTTGCACATCATAGACAAGTGCTGAACTATATTCCCAGATACAGAAAGCTTAAGAAGTCTCATTCAACTAAACCAAGAAGTATATGACAACCCAAATTCAAATCTTCTATCCAACCTGTGATGCTTCTACTTCAGATTACGAAAACTAATTAAGTGTATCACCGTTGGTACTGAAGTAAAGAATAAGCAGGGAAATTTCCAAACACACGGAAAGTCTATAATAACATTAGTTTTAAATATAGAGATATCTCACTTCTCGTGATGATCAAAAATTCTTGAAACAAAACAGGAAACAGATTCAAGTTTATGATGAATTTTAGCAAATTAAGAATACAGTCAGCACCCACAGAATTCACCATGTGGCCGGATGTATTATTGGACTAGAGAAATCAAAAGATTCACATATATAAAAACATGAAAATTGGTATAGAATTAGGTAGCAAGGATAATGTATAAAAATTCAAAAGCTGAGTGTGTCCCATGAGATAGGCAGCAGGTGGATGAAGGTAGCGGAAGTAAGACATGACATCTTTATAGTACCACAGTCAGAACTATCTAATCAGCCAGTCTAAGATGATGGTTACTTGCCTGATATAGACGGCAAAACTGAAGCAAAAATTATTAGTGGTTGGGGACTTTAATTAACTAGACATCTGCTAGCTGTTTCATTCAGCTAAGAGCAAAGCAGCTGATTAAACATTGTGGAAAATGTCATTTCATAGGAGACAGAATTATACAGTTTTAAGTGTAGAAAAGATTTTTATGAAAGTTGTGCTCAATCCCTCTCCTAAATTAGGAAGACTGAAAAACTGCAAGACTGTTACCACATTTCATTGTATGTGAGATGGAAATCAAATTCAGGTTGCGTTTCGGTCAACAATGGTTTTTGCTATGGCTTGTTTGCTTAGCTTTAAAGTAACAGTGCAGAAACTGACCTTTGGTTCTACTGTCATTCTGAGCTATGAAGACACTTGGCCTAATCTCAGAAGCAACAGCAAAGGGCCTATACTATAGGAAAGTCGGAGTGGGGGACGGGAAGACATTCCTATGCCAGGTTACCCTAAGGAAGCAACTTATGACAGACTGAGCAAATATTTCCATCATCTTGCTATTTACTTGAAGATTTAAAGAAAGAAAAGAGCCTTCTAAGTGATTCATATTTTCTCTGTCACAAATAATATTCACAGTAGGTTTTTTTCTTTTAAGTATAAGAAATACAACAATGAAAACAGTACTTCTTCTTTTCCCGGTGGAAATCATAGGTCAGCAAATAAATTAGGATGCAATGTGATAACTAACAAGGAGAAGTGCCGTGGGAAAGTAAAGCTGGACCATTTCAAAAGCTAATGTGAGTGGGAGGTGTAAATTCAGGTTGGGCGATCCTCTGAGTTTGGAGAAATATGAAGCAGTGGAATTACTGGGCAAATGGATGAGACTATGTTCTCCACAATGGGCATTATGTACTTAGAGACTTATCTGAAACAGAAATATACTAACATTTTCATGCAGAAAAAAAGCATAATATTATGATTGGGGAAGTGCCTCACTGTGTTCATATAGTTCTTGTTAATAATCCCTGGAAATTCTTTATGATAAATTGATTAATTCTGTGATTCTTGTCACAGGACTAAGAACCATTGCTGCATAAATATTAAGAAGGTTTTTTTATAACCAGAATATAACCTACCTATTATTCTTGACTTACAACAAGAAAGCCTCCTTTTCTTATTTCCTCATTGATCAGACATCTTGTAAATTTCTAAAATTAAGAAACAAATCAAAGATGAACATGATGGCACATTCTTTTAATCTTAGCACTTGGGAGGGGCAGAGGCAAACCATCTCTGAGTTTGGGGCCAGCTTGATCTACAGCATGCTTACAAGGACAACCAAGACTACACATAGAAACTCTATTTTGAAAACAAGACCAAAAATAAGCAAATAAAAAAAGAAAGAAATTAGAAGATGTATAATTAATTCTGTACAGTCCAGATGTCCATCTACTAACCATAAGTTGACATGTTAGTAAAACTACAATGAGATAAAACCACTCTAATGTGACATTTTATTGCATTGCATTAACCTAATCTACCAAGCATCACAACTGAACAACACAACACACTGAAGAGCACTGAATGCTAACTGAGTCATTATAATATAACTGGACACTACGGTGCTCTGCCACTGCCCGGCAACACAAGAAAGTATCCTAACACATATCATTAGTCCAGGAAATCAAAATTCAAAATCCCAAATATGGTTTCCAAAAAGTAGGTATCTCTTTCATATCATTATAAAGTTAAGAATCTCAAACTAAGCCATCATAAATCAGAGACCATCTGCAGATTATATTTCTCAAAAGCGACATCCCAAAACAATTATTCAAGGACCATGTACAATGTTAAGATTGGAAGTTAATCTTGTCACAGGCCAGTGAGATGGCCCTGTGTTAAAGGTACTTGCTCCCAAACCTGATGACTTGAGTTCAAATCCCTAACATGATGGTACAAGGAGAGAAGCAGATTTTGTGCACATCACACACAAAATAAACACTTTTATAACGGTTTTAAAATAAACGAGATTCTTTTCACAGATACAGAACAGTTACTAGAAGGGCAAGCAGTATCTCACATTCCCAAACCAGCATGATGTTTGGTGTTATGTTAGAATGAATTCCATCTTACATTATTATAGTCTTTAATAGTGGAGGATTCCATCATACTGACTTCAAACGTCTAAGTGGTCAAAGTTGGATCACGCAAAATAGTAAACTACAGTTTTTCCAGCTGGTACCTTTCTCCAAGCCATGTTTACTTCTTAACATCTGACCAACCTTCTTCGGCATTGGACAATTTAGTTCACTAATATCAATGTTTAGTACAGACTTTGTAATTGCATCATTTACTTTTTCCGAGTTTACATGTGTCAGATAAATGGCATATTCCTTATAATTTACAAAGTAAGAAATTCAGGCCATATTTAAAGCCTCTGTAGATTTCTCAAGACCCCCAAATAGTTACAGGTCTAGCCCCATGGCATTTATAAGGCTCTGCTTTTAATCTCTAGCATAAGAAATAGATAGATAGATAGATAGATAGATAGATAGATAGATAGATAGATAGATAGATAGATAGATGATAGATGATAGATAGATAGATAGATAGATAGATAGATGATAGATAGATAGATAGATAGATAGATAGATAGATAGATAGATCATCAAGTAGATACTAATCTGATGCTGGCTTATAGTTTACTAGACCCCTTTAAATACATTTGGTCTTTTAGTAGTAAAATGGGGGCTGACCATACCACAGCCGTAGCATTTGTTCAAGGGTTACAGAATATGCATAGGAAAGCTAATGCACAGGGGGGTGATAATCAGGACCTTGTTATTATAATCCAAGGTGAACATCTGCATCTCACCTCTAACCTCTGCAGACAGAAACAGTTGCTAAGAACTTGATTTAGACAGTCCGTAGTGTTCAAGGGTGACTTCTGATTATTAACCCCAACCTCACAGGAACCCAACCATCTGTTTTCTCTATGCTTGGACCTACACATTTGAGAACAAGCAGAAAATAAAATCACACAACAGAGCAGAATCTCACTACAAATTTTGTTTGCTGCATTAACATAGAGCCGTACTCTAGCAGTTAGTTCTACCCTGGTTTTCTATAAAGTTTGTCTTTCTGTTTTATGAAGAAATTGTCTCGTAATTTCTTACTTTTCAAAATGCTTCCTCTTGTTTCCTCCTTGCCTACAGCTGATGTTTGTTTTACGCTTCAATGATAAGAGACAATTAGTGTGCAAAAATCTGTTCACATTTCCCTCAATAAAACTGCAGGACAAACAGTTTTCTCACCGTCCCTCTGGTTCCAGTGAAGGAGGTGTCACTGCCCCCGTCACAACTGTCAGGATGCATCCTTTGAAGAGCATCCTCAAGAATACTGTTCCTTACACATTCTACCTCCTCACATCCTCACTTGGTCCCAACTAATGTTATCTTTGTGAAAACAATACTGTCTTTGTTTCTTTTTTTATTGGTTATTTTATTTATTTACATTTTAACTGTTATTCCCCTTCCTGGCTTCCCCTCCACAAACCCCCATCCCATCCCTCCTCCCCCTGCTTCTATGAGGGTGTTCCCTCACCTCCCCACACATGTACCTCACCACCCTGGCATTCCCCTACACTGAAACATCAAGCCTTCACAGGACCAAGGGCCTCCTCTCCCATTGATGCTAGGTGATCCTCTACTACATATGCAGCTGGGGCCATGGATCACTCCATGTGTACTCTTTAATTGGTGGTTTAGTCCTTGGGAGCTCTGGGGGCGTGGCTGGTTAGTTGTTATTGTTATTCTTTATTTTATTGTTTTTGTTTTGTTTTTGAGACAGGGTCTTGTGTAACTCAGGCTGACTTTGAATGGATAACTCTGCCTCCAAAGTGTTGGGAATAAAGCAGTGCTCCAGCCAGCAAGGGTTAACATCATTTAACTTACTTTAAGTTTTTTGTTCTGTTCATTTAAGACAGAATTTCTCACGTAGCGCAGATTGACTTTGATATGTAAGGATCACCTTAAATTCCTGATAGTTGTTTATACCTCCCAAGTGCTGAGAACATGTTCATTCTTAACTGTCTGTTCCCTTTTGGCAACGTGTTATTCACACTTGAATTCTTCACTCCTTATGACCTAGTCATTCAATTCTTTCCAATTTGGCTTCCATCTTACTCAACTGGAATATATTTTCCCCATGTAACCAAAGACCTACATATGGCTGTATTGGATAATTAAGTCTGTGTATCATATTTATTATGCATTTGATTCACTTCAGCTCTTTTACAAAATGAATACTCAAACTGGGGTCTACAATGGTGCCCAAGATTCTACATTGCTCACGAGATCTTATCTCAAGTTAATAATTTATTTTGGTGTGATGGATAACTTTAATTGCCTATATCACATAACCTAGAATCGTCTGGAAAGAAAGTCTTAGTGTACATTGTGAAGCTGAGGGCATGTGTCTGGGGTTTGTGTTAATTGAGTACACTGATGTGGAAGATCCAGCCTGTTGTGAGTGGGCCCACCTCTTAAATAGAGGATCTAAAACTATACAGAAGTCCAAGATAGCATAGTATTCTCTCAGCTATTAACTGTGAGTATGAAGAACAAACAAGTTTCTACTTATGATTTCCCATAAATATAGACTGTAATGTGAAGCATAAGCTGAATTTAAGTCCTTTCTTCCATACATTACTATTTTTTTTGCAAGACCACTTTAATACAGCAACAGAAGTGAACATAGGATGTTTCTTCTTTGTGTTTTGTGTCTCTATTAAAGCTTGACCTGCACAAATAGCCCTTTCCAACGATTAATGCAGTGTTTGCATTATTCATTTCATTCATAGCATTCTATATATGCACAGTCTTTGTTGTTTCTTTCCTGTTGGTGCTGTACTTTCACATTAGGGTGGAAACTCCAAAAAAGAGAAATCCCTTCACTAATCAGTATTCAAGCATAACAATGGACCTTTGCTAGTTATTTACCAGATAGTTTCCTAAATAATACCTAAATAGGTAATTATGTAAGATCATATTCTTCAAGTACAAACTGGAAAGCTGTTGAAAGTGATTTTGATAGCTTCGGTGGGATGTTGTTGTTGTTGTTGTTGTTGTTGTTGTTGTTGTTGTTGTTGTTAGCTGTCTGGTTTGTATTGTTTCACTTAACCCTGGTGTCATGATGGATTTTTCACCTCTGTCCCTAGCCTTTTATTGCTATTACTTTTCTACTTTTGCTTCCCACTGGTCAAAATTAAAATATTATAGGAAATTTAACTTATCTAAAAAAACTTTTGGAGGATTGTAATTTTTTCTTTCTTCTTTCTTTCTTTCTTTCTTTCTTTCATTCTTTCTTGCTGTCTGGCTTCCTTGTTTGCTTTCTTGCTTGCCTCTTTTTGTATCCCAGTTGAAGTCCCCTCCTTCCTCTCCTCTCTGTCCCAGTCTTTCCACCTTCCCTCTATTACCCCTCCTTTATTTTTCCCCAGAAAAGAAAAGGCTCTCTCTGATTGGCTGTATATGCTAGGGCCAGGGAGTAGCACTATATGAAGGTGTGGCCCTGTTGGAGTAGGTGTGGCCTTGTTGGAGTAGGTGTGTCACTGTGGGCATGGGCTTTAAGAACTTCATCCTAGCTGACTGGAAGCCAGTACTCTAGCATTCTTCAGATGAAGATGTGCAACTCTAAGCTCTTCCTGTACCATGCGTGCCTGTATGCTGCCATGTTCTTGCCTTGATGATACTGGACTGAACCTCTCAACCTGTAAGTCAGCCCCAATTAAATGTTGTCCTTTATAAGACTTGCCTTGGTCATAGTGTCTGTTCACAGCAGTAAAACCCTAACTAAGACACTGTCCATGGATACCAATCCACTCTAACCTATCAAGTCACTGCAAAACTAAGTGCACCTCTCGTACTGAGGCCTGGTAAGGGAACCCAGCTATAGGAAAAGGGTCCAATAGCAGGCAATAGAGTCAGAGACAGTACCTGCTCCTATTTTTAGGAAACCTACATGAAGACCAAGTAGCACATCTGCTAAAATGTGTAGGGGGCTTAAGCCCAGCCCATGTATACTCTTTGGTTTGTGATTCAGTCTCTTTGAGCCCCCCATGAACCCAGGTTAGTTGACTCTATAGGTTTTCTTATGGTGTTCTTGACCCCGTCCGACTGCTCAACTCTATCCCCTACTCTTCCACAAGACTCGTAAGTTCCACCTGATGTTTGGCTGTTGGTCTCTGTATTTTTTTTTATTAGCTGTCAGATGAAGCCTCTCAGGAGGTAATTATACTAAGATCCTGTCTGTAAGCATAGCAAAGTATCACTGATAGTGCCAAGAGTTGACTCTTTCCCATTGGATGGGTCTCAAGTTGGGCCAGTCATTGACTGGCTATTCCTTCAATCTCTGTTACATCATTATCCCCAAATATCTTGTAGGCAGGACAGATGTTGGGTCTAAGATTTTATAGGTGGATTGATGTCTCCCTTCCTCTGCCAGGCTTGTTTAGAAGACTTTTAAGGTAAAAAACCATTAGTTTCTATTCACCCAATCACCAATGGCATTTATAAAGACTTAACAGCCCAGTAGCTTCACTTCACCTGGTCCTCCATGGTATTTGAACAAGTTGGTTTCCCTTCTTCTTATGATATTCTGACTCACAATTATAGAAGTTCTCTGGAATTTAAGAATTCTTTCAAAACAATGGTGGCAACTCTTTTAATGCAAAATATATACCTGTACTCTGGGCAAATATCTTGTTATTCAGAATAGTTCTCTTTGTAATTTACATTGTGCTGATTTTAATAACAGGAAATTGTAGTAGACAATGTTACTTGTCCAAGATCACTTGGTAAAAATGGGAAACTGGGAAAAAACATTTAGTGCTCCTACCGTTGTGATATCTTCTCTTCATGCCGCTATCATCCTTCTCCAACATAGCCATCTCTAATATGAAATATGATTCTTTCATACAATGAGTAGAGCAACTGTTGGCATAAAGTTCCCCCATGTCCTCCTCAAAACATTAAGCAAAAAATAACTAAAATCACCACTGATTCCCTATATCACTTTCTTGCTAGAGCTATCTATTATAAAACTGTACAACATCAGACTACTAAAATGCTAAGCTTCCTCTCATAACTTTGCATCTTAGACAGCGAAAGAAAAATGCATAATGCTGCAGAATTGGAATCATACAAGGTACTCGCAGGTTTTTTTTCTCATTTTGATGGTATTTGGAAAGTGTTTATCCTGTATAATATGACAATAAAAATCTTAGAGGAATTTAGGAACAATATACAAGAACCATTTTCTTTTAAAATTTCCATAGCTTTTGCTGTAGGAAAAAAAATGTTGAAATAATTGTCAAAATGAGAAGAAAAATGTACTCTGCCTCAGATGGTTCAGGAAATCAATTCAATTCTCAAAGTGGGGAAGAGGTTCAAGACAGAATTCACTGTTCTTGTTATATAGGAGAAGCTAGACCCACAAACTTCTCAATAAACTCTAAAAATAATTACACAGTTGGGAAATATATTCTACCCAGCTATAAAAAAAAAAAAGGAGAACAAGCCTGCCATAAAAAAGTCTACTCTTGCAAACACCATGGAAGAGAAATGGGAATTATCTGCTAAAATCCTACTGGATCAACAGACAAAAAATAAAAAAAAAATAGACTCATGAAAACTTCAAAGCAGTAAATCAGCATCAAGGCAGGTCCCAAGCTGGAAGCTGTCTGAACAACTAAACTAAAGACACATCAATTCCTGGTAAACGGGGCCTTCCTTCCCAAGGTGGATGTAGCTTGCACAGAAAGGTGTCACAGGGGGCTTAAAAACAGCACTCTGTCTTTCAGAAGCTCCATGGGCTTTACTGTAGAATTTGTCCTGACATGAATAACTCACATTTGATGCTCATGGGACTTCAGTGTATATATCTGTTTTGCTTCAGTTGTGTTTATTTTTCTTTTTTTTTCCCTGAATTCACCAGGCTATTTTACTTTATACTAAATGATTCATGATCTGAAGTTGGGTTTTGACTACGTCAGTGTCTGAATCTAAAAGGCAGTGATGGCTTCCAACATGTAAATAGGGCACTCTATTAGATAATAGCAGTATATATAGTAAAAAGGCAATAAGGAAAATTGAATACTCCTGTTGGTAATAGTTTACATGAGCTCAAGGTGATAGTTTTAGAGTTTTAAATTTTTCTTTAAGAAATATTGCTAGTGTCTGTGTATTTTATAGGGGTGTGATGTGAGGTAGGGAGCATGTGTGTATGACAGGTCATAAGCAGATGTGAGAAGACAACATGAGATAACAGTTCTCTCCTTCCACCTTTCCATGGGATTAGGGATGGAACTCAGGCCAACAGCCTTGTGTGTCAAGAGCCTTTACCATTGGCCTATCTCAGCAGTCCTGTTTCAGAGAATTCTTTGGTTGGATGTTTGAGAATTTTATAGAATTTCGTCTCTCATATCTATCCTCATACCATATCTGTCAGCTTTTGTGTTCTTCATTTTTAAACTATCTAGTCCCACAAGTGCTGCCTTGGGTGTGTGAACATGCACTAGAGCTTGCTTGACTTGCCAAGGCCATTCCTTTGCAGAATACTAACTCTCCCTTTCCTGACAGACATCAAGTACCAGTAGTTGCTCAGCTAAGGGTGGCAATCTGTGCCTTCCACCCTCTTGCTGAGATTTCTTCTGATTTTAGCTTGAGTAGGTCTTCCACATGCAATCTCTACTTTGTGAGTTCACGTGGGCCTTTACCCCGCTGTGTCAGGAAGCACTGTCTCTTCACCAACTCTGGCTCTTCCCATCTTTCCTCCTCTACATTGATCCCTAATCAGGCATATAGCATCCCTGTGCTATAGATGTCCTATTTAAAGTTGAGAAGTCTGAAGCGACTTGTTCTCTCCACGCTGACCAGCTTCAGAGTTTTCATGTAAATGAAGCAAAGGTCTCAACACTCCATCCCACTCCCAGTTTTCCTTTATTTTTTTTTCTCCCATTCTTCTGACTACTTCCTTTTTTCAAAAAGTCTTCTCTCCTCTTAATGTCCAATTTTCTTTCATAACCAATGGGAATAGAGAGAACATTTTAACCAAAAGCCAGTAGTAGTGATAGAAAAATGACACACAAGACAGTGTAAAATTGATTAGTTTATTAATTAACACTGTCTTTTTAATTATTAAAAAAGAATGATATACAAACCACTTCTGGATAAGAAGATCATTGTTTTAGCTAGAAACTGTCTTCCTGCTTCCTTCCAACTAATCAAGGATTGAGAGTTCTATTAGTACAGTTTACAGTCCATTAATGATAAAATTTTAGTTAAAAGGGGAGATACATGAAAAGACAGAGGGAATAGAGAGAAGTAAAAGATGTGGACAGAAGACCAGAGGATTATGGGAAAGCTAAACTGTGACTTACCAAGATGTTTGTCAGCCACGTAAGGAATAGATGAAAATACTTTTGAAGCTAGTTTGGTAGCAAGGTACACAAAGTAGATCTGTAATCTCAGCTACTCAGGGGGATGAGATAGAATGATTTCAAGTTCAAGGCTTGCCACAGAAACAGAGTTTGAGGCTTTTTGAAGTATTTAATAAGACTCTGTGTCAAAATAAGAAGTAGATAAAATGGCTTTTTTATCTACTAGCATGCGCAAGGACTTAGGTTGAATTCCTAGTACTTCTAGCACACTTCTTAAATTCTTAGTTACTTGACTATCGTGACCAAAGAGGTTCAGTTTTTGAGAGGGAATCAAAGCTATAACTTCTAAACTCATCTTTGTCATCATTTTAAGGTACCCATTTTATTGTCATGCAGAATTAACAAGCAGAATAGACAATATAACCTCATATATTATAGTAAAAGTCATTCCTTCTTACACGGAGAAATGCAAACACCTTAAGTAATTTGGTTTTTTAAATGCCTTGAATGACAAAATGATCAATTAAAAATGATTATTAGAAACTTCACAGAAAATTTGGGGGGGCTAGGCTTATCCTGTCTGGCAGAGTACCTTAATTGTGACAATTCATCTCCAAAGATCTTGGGTTAGGAATATTACATGTGTCAGCAAAGCAGGAGAAAGTGCTCATGTCTCTAGCTGGGGTTTAGCCCTTCACAGTGTTCTCCCTCTGTAAGAAGGTCACATCACAGCTGGAGAGGCAGAATCAGCACAGGATTTCAGAAAATGACTAATACATCTTCAGAAGGAGTACTGCCTCACTGAAATTAGCAGGTAGTGGCCTTCCATACTTCATGCTTTCTTGTTCGTCTAAGTATGAGAAGACAAAACACTGCACAAGCTCATCAATAAACAGACTGGATGATGGTAGACTTTGCTCCCTCACACCCTGATCCAAACTATAGAGCATGGAGCAAATAATAAATAATACAGTAAAACCAGCACTATTAATTATAAAGCAGATGTCAATTGAGGTCATCTTACTTTGGGACTGTCCCTCACCTTGAATAATCTAATGGCCTCTCATAGACTTCTTTGAACTTGACAGAGAGTCTTATGTATTTTTAGTTATCTTTAGCTAATTTTTTCAATATCCATGGAAATCATGAACAAAGTCAGCTTCCTAGGGATATGCAATGTTATTCCTGAAGATGTCAGAGCATTCAGGCTGGCACACAAGCACCAGACCAGTATAACTGGGCGTATTAAAGGAATACAGAGGAGGCTACTAAGTCTATGCTGGAGTGACCAAGTAAAGAAAGAAATTCAAGTAGATATGTGAGCATTACTCTAGGTTAGGGATCTGGGATATGATGAATTATGAAGTATCTTCAAGGCTGAGCATTCTAGGAACATTTTGGAATATGGAAACTACTTCAGTGTTTCTGACTGTGAGATCTTATCAAAATGATGTCTGAATACCATGTTTTGTATTTCCATCTTTGGCATGGCCTCCTTTATTCCTGACTCCTCTATGATGAAGCCCATTTGGGCTTCCAACCAGGCTCTTGCAGCTTTCAGCTTCTTCCTTCTTCTTTATTCCTTCCAGTTTCTCCCTTCTTCTAGCTTACTACTGGCCAATATAAGAGACCTTGACAACCTTAAGGCATCTGCCTTAAGGAAGCTATACATGCTTTAGTGTGACTGGCACAGAGACAAAACAAAAGAGCAACTTTTAGTATTATCTACATTCACAAATGCACAGCTCTGGCTTTTGTAAGCAGTGTTTTGCCTTACTAAAGAGACTTGCCCATTTTCCATAGAGATTATAGGTCTGTGCTCTAGCATCACAAAAAAGCATGGCTGACTCAATCAGAAAAAGAGGAGCTTTATCTAGACAAGAATTGGTGCCAATCACTTCCCATAGGACAGAGCTGCAAACTGTTAGTACTTACCAAGTAATTATTAATAAGAAATAAGTTCCATATTATTGTCATGTTGTTTTCCCAACTTTACAGCATTGCTTCTCAGTATTCTGAGAATACTGTTATGACTGTTCTGACATTTTTTGTTGTTATTCTCTTATTTATTATTTTTATTTTTAATTTTGTATATGATTAAAATATTTTTATGACTTAAACTTACTTCTCTCTACTCTCCAAAGTCCACTCACTTCCTTACAAATTCATAATCTCCCATTCTATAACTCTGTGCAGATATAAAACTGACTGAGTCCACTTAGTGTTCCTCATAGGTGCATTTGTTTTCTTGGGATTGGATAACATATTGGGAGGCTCAACTTTAGAAAAGAATGGTCTCTTAGCAGATATTCATTGTCTATAGCTCTTTATCTATGAGTACATGTCCATTAGTAACATCAGTATGTATATCTTACTTTCTGGCAATTCCATTGGTTTTACCTCATAAATGCAGCTTCCATATAATATCTAGGAGACACTTGGGAGGCACTCACTAGTCTCTGGCTCTTACAATATTTCCAGCCAGGATCTTATACTTAGTTCCCTCTCCCTCTTCTTTTCTCTCTCCTTCTCTTCCTTCTGTCTTTGTGTGTTGGTGTGTCAGTGTCTGTCTGTCTGTCTGTCTGCCTTTCTGTCTGTGTGTGAGTTTGTGTCATGTGTGTGGAATCTAGAAGACAACTTGCAGGACTTGATTCTCACCATTTCCTACGTGGGTGTCATAGATCAAAGTGAGGCTATTAGGCTTCACAGCAAGTGCCTTTACCAACATATCAAACGAGAGCTCTCAAAGCTGTTGAAAACTTGTAAGATTCCACATACTTGTTAAAAGAAAGTGTCATTCTATCATGATGATCAAAAGTCATGTGATTTTTTTTGGAGTTTTACCTTACTTGTAGTTCATATAGTACCCTAGTGTAGAGAGTCTCAGAAAAAAAAGTAGCTGGAAGAAGTCAACTTGAGTCTTTACATGAATGGCAGCAGTAGAAAAAAGCAAACGAACAAACTATAAAAACAGACAGGATGGCCTTCTTGTAAGTTGTCAAGAAAAGATAAAAAAAAGTAGGCATATATGTGAAAACAGTCGAACATTATCGAAACCAGCATAGGAGGTATGATCAAAACATATGCAGAGTTCCCACAGAAAAGTTGGAATAGCAGATAGGGATAAAGTAAGAGCATAGAGTTAGAATGTAAGAACCTGATTTAATGTTTTAATGACCATACAAATATCAATACCGCAATGAAAAGAATCTTCAAGGTATTAGAGTGCTGACAGGGAAAGAGTCATCTCTACTTGAGGAAACAGTCCTGGAAAACTTTAAAAATCTAGTCACTAAAGTCACATGATAAATCACTAGAAAGATAGATTAGATATAACCAGTTTCTTTGCCAAAATTTGCATTTGTGTATAGAATGTTAGATATAAGTAGATCTCTGAGTTTAGGGCCAGCCTGATCTACGTAGTCTGTTCCAGGACAGCCAGGACTACACAGAGAAATCTTTTCTGGAAAATCAAAAGTACAAAAGACCATTAAGTATATCTTAAAGGAACTAACGTCTTCAAAGTAAAAAATAACCACAGATTCATATACTTATGGCCTCTTGAGAGATTATGACCTGCCTGTGGATTATACAGCAGACACTATCATTGCACTAGGGAAATGGTATTGCCTATCTTCCAAATTGTTCAGAAATGGGACTATTGGCTTTTACAGCATTATAGTCTATTGATAATCTATTTGTGTGTGCAGATGTAGAGATAGGAGAAATTGATCACAAATGTGAAGCCGTAGTTCTACAATGTGTAGGAAAGAACTCATTTAATTACATACTATATCTACCATCCTAGGAATAGAAAAGAAGGTTTTCTATTACTTTAAAAATATTTTTAAGAGAAGACTGGATTTTGCAGGATGCACTTTGCAAATCAATATGTGCATTAGTTCTATTACTATAATAGCTGAACATTAGTGTCTAGTCCAAAGTTTTATTGGAAGGCCAAATGCAAAAACTAATCATATGGTTTCCAAATGAAAACTGTTCTGCCTACTCCTGTAATGATTTTTATTTTATGTAACATTTCTCAAAGAAATGTGGCCATAGCCTAATGAGGAATAACTGAGAAATATTGGAAACCCTTTGTCCCCTGATAATAAACATTTTATAGAGTAAATGGCTCCATTGTAGGCAATAAAGGATCTCTTCAGGTAGTTAAACGAATCTTATTCCAGTGTTTCTGTGTGCTCCTCAGAATTAACACCAGGATGTATTGAGTTAGGCTAACCTGAAGCCATTGTATGTCCATAAAATGGCAGTTTCTGATACTGGATGGAGAAGGAAGCTACTGAAAAGGAGTTTTAAATCATATTTATTGAGATTCTACTCGGGGCCAGAAAACTTACCATATGGTAGTTTCAATAGTAAGCATGGAAGATGACATGCTCTAAAATATGACACCGAGATACTCATTCCATGTGTTCTTTTTAAATCGTGACTTGAGTATTCTTTTCCTAGAAAGCTGTTAAAGAGGTGTTTATGCTTGTAGCTATGGCAAAATGAAATCATGACATTTATGAGGGCTGATCATAAAAGGCAGATAGCTACTGCATCAGTTTCTCAGAAAACTTTTTTGAAAATTTAGCTAACCTCATGTGTAAGCTATTACAGAAAGGAACTTACAATGAGTCTGAGTGGCCTATCCATTAACATGAGACACCTCAAAGTAAGTCCTTAGGTCAAGTCATGCCCAAGTCAAGTTATGCCAGCTGATAACACAGGGGAATGGAAACTGTCCCCATCAAAGCTACCTCTTCTACAGAGTTACAAGAAAGAAAAGTGATGGTTGTATCAAGATTCTATATTTGATAATGTAGATGTAAGTCAGTTAAAAATGCTGGCCTAGCATCTAAGAAATTCTGGATTGTATGCCCAGTGCCATGTGAAGCCTAGTATGTTAGCACACTACTGTGGTAGAAAATATTTAATCTCAATAAAACACTTAAACCTGCCTTTGATCATCCAGTTCTCAGATAAAAGCACAACTTCTGTTATTATAATAAGCCTTAATCAGAACTATAGCTGGGCAGATATCTACTCTCTATGCTATTAGAATCTAATTTTCAATCATTAACCCCTAGTTGTTACTTACTCTGTTTCATCTGGGCTGCTCTTAACTCCAATTATCTAGCCCTCATGGCCATGTATTCATAACTCACCTTCCCCATGGACGCTTCCTCTTCTATTCAGCCTACATCTGCTTTCCTTAGACTCCAATCCTGGGAATCCTAAACTCTGCCTATCTCAGTTTTGCCAAGCTCTAAGCTGTAGAGATCTAGGCTTTGGGCATCTTTATTTACCAAACATGGATAATCTGGAGGGCAAGGTCACATAGTGTCACTTGGGTCTATATGCAGATTCTTTTATCCCTGGGGCAACCAGGCCTTCTGGGGCCAGTATTTAGCATTACAATACATAGAAGAAGACTGAACCTCAACACACTACTATAATCCCAGCAGTGGGAGTCATATGAAGGAGAAATGGAAGTTCAAGGCCATCTTTGATTTCAAGATGAGCTCATAGCCAAAATAAAACCCATAAAACTCTCTCTTTAAAAAAAAAAAAAATCAGTATTTGGTTGGATAGGGCAGTGACACCTTTAATCCTAGCACTTGGGAGGCAGAGGCAGGTGGATTTCTGAGTTTGAGGCCTAGTCTATACATAATTCCAAGACAGCCAGGAATACACAAAGAAATCTGATCTGGAAAATAAAAAGACCAAAAAGAAATCAATACTCAAAGTGGAATGATTTGTTATCTAGCAATAAATAACCAGACCACAAAGTATTCAATTTGATTTGATCCTTTTGAGTTTAATAGTAAATGTTAGCAAAATCTCAATGAACAATTAACATATAGATAGATATGCTGATATATAGGAATGTTGCAAGTGGGAAGGATAGCTTTTCTGAAAAATAACAATTCTATTGTTACCTAGAGGATAAATGAAGTACTGAAATTATGTGTTTTAAAGAGGGCAAGATAGTACACCTTGTTAGTTGTCTGTTTGGTGATAGGTATAGGGGGCAGGAGAAATATTTACGCTAAACTAAATTAAATCACATTATGAAATATTCAGAGATCCTAAAAGAGATAGGGGACTCAAGGAAATACTTTAATTAGGTAAGGATTTAGTGAATTTGCATTTATAGAAGGCTAAGGGTGAAGTTAAGTTAAACCAGTGGTATGAGGATTATTAAAGTAGAAAAAAACATTCAACTCTTTTCTACCTGCAGAGTTTCTCTTCTTAGTTGATGGCAATTTCATTATTTTAGATACTTAGACCAGAAATTATGACATTCCTGACTTCTTTTATAATTTCTACCTAATATATTTGAGAGTCCTGTTATGTTTTATCTATAGGCTTGAGGTAGAGTCTGCTCATTTTTACTGCCAGGACAAATCATTCACACATGAATCATGAAAAACTTTAAAAACATATCCCGGCTTTTACTTCTGCTGTATCCACAAAAAAAAAATCTACTCTAAGTGTAGCATTCAGAATAAACTTTCAAACTACAAAATCTGACCAGCTCAGTGCTCTGCTGAACACCACACAGGCCCCTCCCATTTTACAGAGAGTTAAGCCAGGGTCCACGCTGTGACTGAGACAGTGGGTACAATCTAGCTGCTTGCTTTCTCTCTGATCTGCCTTATACTCATTCTTGTTCTTGATGATCATTCTGTTCATGTTTCTTCATGAAACGTCATCAAACTAGAACATTCTAGCCTTGTGCTATGGTTGTAGCTATTTCTTAGGCCAGACAGCCTTTCCACAAACATCTGCATGGACAGCAGCTTCCTAAGCTGCTGTGACTTCCTCCTCCTCCTCCTCCTCCTCCTCCTCCTCCTCTTCCTCTTCCTCCTCCTCCCCCTTCTCTTCCTCCTCTTCCTCCTCCTTCTCCTCCTCCTCCTTTTCCTCTTTCTCCTCCTCCCCTTCTCCTTTCCTCTTCTTCTCCTTTCCTCCTCCTCCTCCTCCTCCTCCTCCTCCTCCTCCTCCTCCTCCTCCTCCTCCTCCTCCTC
>JANHMN010000007.1:8850381-8865747 GCA_030674055.1 Rhabdomys pumilio
AGAGAGAGAGAGAGAGAGAGAGAGAGAGAGAGAGAGAGAGAGAGAGAGAGAGAAGAGGAAAAGGAAAGGAAATGTACAACTAGGTCACTTTAGTTCAAGTGGTATACATTCTCGAAGATAACCAGTGCTTGTAGACATCTTTCTGAATAACAATGTATAAGGTGATGGGCAATATAAAGTAAAATCTACTCTTATTATTACACCTGGGAGGGACAAGAAAGCACATTCCCAAAATAATCTAAGTTATGGAAGAACAGAAATTATAAGACTCTTGTCTTGTTCACTTGGAGTTTTCCCATGAGGTCTCAGAAATCTCCTCACACAGTTTCATTTCTTGGATCATGTTCCAACACTCATCTAGAATTTCAGTTCCTTGAATTAAGAAACACCTTCACTTTTATAGTCTCAGAGCTAAGTCCAATGGCTATTTGCTGAAAGAAACATCAACTAGCAATTACTCTCTGCCTCTGATGCTATTATGCATGCACTAATAGTCAAAAGAATCACTTTCTGATTTCTAACAAATGATGTGCTTCTAAGCACCTCTCCACGAGGGTGCAGCCAACATTAATATTGAAGAGATAAGTAATGGCCATTTTCCCCCTATACAACGGAAATTAATGGAAGAAACTTCACCATGCATAATTAGATTGATTTTAGTTTTACTACTTTAATTCCGTGACAGACCTTGAAAGTGATTGCTTTAATTGCAGAATTTTACAAGGTGATATCGAAAGCCAATTTTTATTTTTCTTTCTTCAGTCTAGCTGTACTGTGGGGTGAGAAAAACTGTCTCTAGCTCTTGCTGTAACTCCTCAGTTTCTGCCCACCTTCCTTAAAGGTTGTGCTTTCATGCAAATGAACTGCTTATCAGTGTAGATTAGAACACAGAAAATTGAAGCCACCAGAAGGGCACACAGAATCAATCTCTGTGCCAGGCAATTTTCATTTCATGACTATAGGGTGTATAGTTTGATTATAATGAGAAGTACCACATAACATAAGATAAAATTCTAGCCTATATTCCAGAAACTTACCTTGAAGTTACATTTGGAAAAAGAGAATTGACATGGCCAGGCAGGGTACTTTTTAAATATTCTATTTCCTGCTGGGAAGGTGTCCTAGGTGCTCTCAGCTCTGCTGAGTTGTATTTCTGTCTCTTTCCTCCTTCCCCAGAGGAGCAGGTAGCACACAATGACTTATAGACACTATTGCAACATGTAACTGCACGTCTCAAAAAGATTTTAGAACAGTGCTTGTCAGGCATTGTGATATTTAGGTGGGTTGAGCCTTTCCTGATATATAATACTCTTCTGTCAAGTCAATTGCCAAGTAAATAAATGCTGGTGTTGACATCATAATCAATAACTTTTTCATGATTACAGTGTTCTAGATGTGGTTAAAATTTTACTTAGAAAACTTTTGTTCACCTGCCTTTTATTCCCTGTGATGCTAAGCAATAAAAGTGTGGTTTGTAAAGAGGCTGCTTTCTTATTTATATTTAGCAATCAAACTCATAGGGGAAAAAAGGAAATGCACTTAAACTAAAATAATAAAATTACTTTTGTGAATATGAATGTGAGAACAAGAAATCACAATAGTCACATTGAAACATCTTTGATGATAGAATTGATATTCATTACTGTTCATGGTGTAATGAATTGGATATCAGTAGCGCTTAACAAATTTTCCCCCAGCAATACCTTACGAATTTCCCCACATGTACTTCCATGTTTTGAAATGGTTCATTGTAAAGTCTCAGGAAGGAGCATATTGATTTAGAATCAGAGTTATCTTGCTATATGGTAAGCATACTTCCTATATTACATGTCTCCTTATTAAAAGTAATTCTGGGTTTCTGTCATGTTCAGTGAGGGAAAGACATCTACTGTCATGCCTAATGATGTGAGTTGAAGCTCCAGGATCCACATGGTGTAAGGAGAGAACTGACCTCTGAAAATTGTCCTCTACCCTCCATATGTGCACCATGGAACATGTATACACACATACACACTAAGTACATAATATTAAACAGTAAAGCAGACCATCGTTTTTGGGAGTATAAAGACTCCGGCTAAATATCAGAGAAGTTTCAGCAGTACTCTGATTGTTAGTAGCTATGTCTGACTTTGAGACATGTCACTTATCCTTTGAATCCTTAATTTTTTAATATGAATATGGAGAGACTTGCCAAGCTATTATGGGATTATAAATACCATAGGAGATAATGCATACAAAGCTATATTCATGGTCCTGACAGATAGTAAGTACTGTATAATTAGCAATTATTTCTAATTTTAAAAAAAGTGACAGAAAAGTAACTAGAAAGGGCACAGAAATATGAATATATCATTGTCAGATTTCCATTAACAAAAACTGAGAGTATAATCTAAGACCAAGATTATTTGACATATCAAATTTACTTGAAAAGTAAACATGCAGTTTATACATCTAAGAGGAATTTGTCAAATGACCGATGGACAGTAGAAATAGATATAGGCAACTCTTTCCCAAGAGAAAAAGAGGAAGGGAGCTCATAGACCTACAGGGTCTTATGATCACTTCCTTCAGCAAGGCATTCCTGAAAGGCAGGTTACATTTATTTATTTTTATGTGTGAAACTCCCCATATTCTAGCTATTTATGATTTGACTTAGCCAATACAAAATTTTATTTTTTTTTTCTAATTCTAGTTCTGAGTCAAATGAAAATACAACAGAGATTTTGGCAAATAGAAGCATAATTACTAACAGACTTAACACTGAAAAGTTGTTTTATACTGATCAGTAAATGCATAATTCTTCCTGAACTATAAATTTGAGATTGTCATACAACTCTCAGCACTAATACTTGAGCTAGACCTATCCTGTACTAAGTCATCAAATCATTTAATGATGAATAACTTTCTTTGTAGTGTAAACTCCAACAAAGGAAAACTTCTTTTTGATTGAATAACCATTACATTACCAATACTAAGCATGGTATTATTGGTAATAACATTGTCACTGTTTGTCAGGGGTATAGAATTGTCAACTAAGACACAATGTGATTAATTTCCCAAGGTCACATGCTAGTGTTTACAGAGTGAACTACTCTAATTTAATATTCACCACAAATGTAATCACAGAATGAGTGGGTCAATCACAAAACAGCCCATATACACAGCTTAGTTCTAATTATAAATAAGTGCACTGATATAATTTGGTTTTAACTCCACAGTGAAAAAAATATAGATACCCAATATTCTCTTTTTATTTTTTTTTATAAATTATCAAGGCAAATTTTTTGGGGGGGGGGTTTCGAGACAGGGTTTCTCTGTGTAGCCCTGTCTGTCCTGGAACTCACTCTGTAGACCAGGCTGGCCTTGAACTCAGAAATCCGCCTGCCTCTGCCTCCCAAGTGCTGGGATTAAAGGCGTGCACCACCACTGCCCAGCTAACGCAAATT
Source organism: Rhabdomys pumilio (assembly GCA_030674055.1). Lineage (NCBI taxonomy): Eukaryota > Metazoa > Chordata > Mammalia > Rodentia > Muridae > Rhabdomys > Rhabdomys pumilio. Next base: position 8,853,828 of record JANHMN010000007.1, read on the forward strand.
TTCTTTGCCATAAATACAAAGTGCTTGATATGTCTGTTTTACAAATTTGATACAGAGCTCTGGTGCATCCAGAAATCCAAATAGGCAACATTTCTCTAATGATATATCTGTATCCCTTCAGGTCCAATAAAATATAAAAGTTACTGAATCTATTAATTCACTATCTGTACAATCTACTTGGTAACTCCATTCACTCAAATAGAGATTGGTTCTGATTACCTTTGGATCCCTGGTGTCTTATGCTAAATGCAAACAGATTTCATTTGAGATGTTTCTGCTGGAGGCAAAAAAGGCACCCATTTTGTTCTATTCAAAATGACTGTCTAAAGCTTGGAAATAGTCTCCAGAGTTGAAATAGAGTTCAGTTTTGCATAAAATATATAGATTTGGCAGGAAAGACTGTGTGCCATTGATTCTTTGCTTCAACAAACGGACCAATTACTGCATACATAATTTAAAGGCCATATTTGATTTGACAATTCATTAAACAAATAACTTCCTTGGATTTTGAAAATTTGCTGTGTGCCGAAAGCTGCTTGTTGTAGACAGACTAAAGCTGCTCACAGTTCAGACAAGTAAATAAAAGGAAAAAAAATGGCCACCCAGTTCATTGTGAATCACAAAGAGATGCATGTAGACCATATATGTGATGGTATCATTTGGTTGAAATGCCTTGATGGATGTTATTTAGACAGAGTTAGACTTTAAACAATGTTGGTGTAGGGATAACATCATGTGTGCTGTGTAGAAGCATACTTGTCAATAAAAAGTTGATGGCCTATTAGCAAAAGACAGGACATACAATATGGGAGTTCTGGAACTCTGTGAGATAGTCAAAGGTGAAAGATTTGCCCTGGGCTATGAGGAAGTTCGATGTATGAAACTAGGTGGGATAACTAACCAGCCATGTGGAAGACACAGAATAAATGGGTTATACAAGTTATGAGCTAGTCAGGAAAAAAAGCCAAGCTTTTTGCCTAGGCATTTATTCAACATAAACAGCCTCCAAATTGTTCTTTGGGGACTGGGGTACGGATGGCAAAGCCCAGAGTTACATGTTTATTGTTTGTTTTTATTTGTATGTGTGTGGATGTCTTACTGCACATATTTCTTGGCTTCATATGTGTGTGTACCCCTAGAAGACCAGAAGAGGGTGTCAGATGCCTTAGATCTGGGGTTACAGCCAGTTTTGATCTGTGATGTGGGTGCTGGGAATCAAATGCATGTCCTCTGGAGGAACAACCATCCCCATCTCCCCAACCACCTTCAGTTGTTTCTTAAAGAATTAGTAGAACTCGCCGAGCTAATGCAAAAATTAATAATATAAATTCTATGGGAAACAAAGAAAATCAAATGTAGAGCCAAGATACAATATGTGAAAGAGTTAGTTCAAATTAGTCCATCATGATGAGGCATACCCAAGTCAGTCAAGAAGCCATATTTTCCCAAGCACTAGCAGTTTGTGGTATTCATTGTTATATTGTTTGAATGAGAGGTTCTTCTCTTCACATAAAATAGGAAGAAAACTCCATTTATGTACAACTTTATAGTATTTCAAAATATACATTCTTTTAGCTAAGAGTAACTACATGTGCTTAAATTTTCTTGATCCAGAGGAGAGGGAGGCATAGCACTAAGAACCATGGATAGATCCAGAAGGGAAACTTAGGTTGATTGATAAACACTCACAAAAGAACCCTGACAACCATTCTATCATCTTCAAGCTACAGTTTCATAGTTGTTGCAACTGGCTCCGCTCTACCTGGCTTGAGACAAAAGACTTAACAAAAAATGTCCGGTCTTGGAGTCAGGGTCTAGAGGGAGAGAGAAATGGGGATAAGGGGAAGAGATGCTAGGAATGGTGACAAGACAGAAGTTCTGATCCAGTCTCAAGTCCAGTCCTTTATTAAAGGGAAATCTGGGGTATTTATACACTTTTGCCACGCCCCTTGTAGGGGCATGGATATGACATAAGCCTTGGAGGCTTGGCTAGCACGTGCGCCTTACAGGCATGGATAGCTGCTTTCTAGCCGCTTTCTGTTAAAAGTCGGCTCCCAACACATAATTGGTTAAGGGAAAGGAAGTTTTGGTATTTAAACAACCATCAAAATTATTTATTTTCTTCAATATTAGGTCTCTTCATTCTCTCTGTCTCTATCTCTGTGAGTGTCTCTGTGTCTCTGTGTCTCTGTCTCTGTCTCTCTCTCTCTGTCACACACACACACACACACACACACACACACACATCACTTACAACAACCCAACAACCATTATTTGGAACTCCAAGTCTTACATCATTTTTGTTCTGTGCACTAAGCAATAAGGGAAAAGAAACTTCTCAAAGATCTAGATTCAAGTGGGAGCTACTTCATGCTACTGAATTTTGAAAAGTTTCTCATTGAATTTGCGAGGTCAATGAGATGCCCACATGGAGTCTTCACATTGTCGTCTCTTTGGTGTAGGTACTCTGCAGGCCACAGGAAGAGAAACCTGGACACCAGCATAATTACAAATCTCTTAACCTACGATCTTTCCTGCCTGCAAGATGTGTGGGGGATCAGTGATAGCATATAGTTGTGGGAGTGGCCAACCAATGTCTGGTTTCAGTTGAGGTCCAGGTGAGGTACAGTTGAGGCCAGGAGAGGGAGCCCATGCCCTACATTGTCTGGATTGCCAAGAAGTGAAGACTAGACAACCCAGAGACCTAGGATAGTATAGGATAGAACTGCAACTGAAAAAATAAAATAAAATGATTCTTAATGATATTCTGCTGTACTTATAGAGTAAATCTAGGGGAGAGAATTCTAGAGGAGGAGCCAAGCTGAGAGTTGTAGAAACTATGGTTGAGATGTACTGTATGAGAGAAGAATCTAGTTGTAACAAAAAAAAAAATAGAAATAAACTATTAATGAGAGTTATTTGGTATTTCAATAAACAAAAACTCATACACCACTGTTTATTATATTCTTTTAAAAATTAGAGAATAATATAACAGAAATAAATTATGTCCACAAAAAGGAACCAAAGGGAATTGGTTTGATATAAATATTTGCATCATCCTAAATGAACTTGTTTAACTAGTGACTAATATGATATGTTCTCATTTCATTCTATTGCTATGGCAAAACACTAACCAAAAGCAACTTGGAAAAGATAGGCTTTATTTTATCTTACACAGGGTCAGAGTCCATCACTGAGGGAAATCAGAACAGGAACTCAGTAAGGCAGCCCAAAGTTGGGACTGCTTGCTCATACCTGTATCATTACTTCTGACCAGGGAATTTACAGCAGAAAACATGAAAAATGCTGCTCGATAGGTGGTGTACTTCTCAACTCAGGTTTAACTAGGATTTTTATATATCCCAGAACTACCTACTAAAGAAATGGCGTTATCAACTGAGAGTTGTTTTTTTATTTAAATTGCTTTAGGCTATATCAAGTTAACACTTAAGGCTAACTTGGGCATGTCAACATAAAGGTTGAGTCTCTGGAAAATGAGTAAACCACAAGGCCTCATATTATACAAGATGCCTTAAGGGCTGCCCTGCTAGACTCACCACATGGAACCAAAATGAGAAGTGGGAGCTCAAGAGACAGGTGCTCAGTCAACAACAATAAGGTCGCTTGCCTCTGTCTCCTTAGACTTAAGAAGTATCAAAAATAATGGTTTTCTTATTTTTTAAGAGCCCAGTTTGTAGCACTTTGTTGTAGCATCTTGAGAAAATTTTTCTTGAGAAACTAACCATGATTATTCTGCAATTAAGCAGAATCATTGTAGGCTATCATTTTCATAGCATTCTAAGATTCAACATGATGTATTTAGTGATTTGCTAGAATATTAAAAGGGTTAAAAGTGGGACATTTAAGCTCACATTTTTATATAATATTGCTTAAATGAGTGAAAGGAGAACATGGTTTTTATTATAAATATATATGTGGACTTTTGGAGTCTGGGGTGATGTTTGTGATGTGCTAAAAATGTTGCTGTGCTTTGTTAATCACTCATGGAAACATGGCATTACAGTTGTTGAGTCTGTTTAATAATGAGTTTAATGTTCATTAACTGCTATTGGGTCCAATATTATGTTGATGTTAATATCTATAGACAGTATGCTGCCAAAATATAATGGATGTCTTCCTATTATATAATTTCAGTTTGAAACAACAGTATAAACTGAGTACTCTCTATGCCCCAAATTTGATATATTGGAACCCTTGGATACTATGTGATTTTTATTTGAAGATTGGTCCTTTAAAAGAAAAAGTGATGTTGTATAAAGTTTTAAGGGTCAGCCCTTTATTTCATAGGCCCAATTACTTAAAACATTAAGGAAGACCAAAGATTTTGGTTTCTAGGTGAAAACATGGAGAAATCTGCATGAAAACACAAGAATATAGTACTTGCAAATTGTGAAAAAAGTCCTGCTTTGCAAATATAAAGTTGATTTATTTTCTCATGGTGGTAGAGGCTAGAAGAGTCCAACTGTCAAAAAGTAAGTATGTACTATTTAATCTACACTGCCTAGGCTGTTTTATTAAATGATAGATTGAGCGGACTCTCATATATTATATCATATATCAATGCATCATGTAATGTAATCTTTACTGAAGCAGACATAAAATTCTTCTTCACAATAGCTTAACATTATAAGTTAAAATAATGATTTTTTTATTTCATGAACTGTACGTATGCTATTAAACTAATAAAAATAATACTGTTAAAAATAACAACAGTATTCCCAAAGGAGGGTATAAAGAATTTAATATGCTGTAAGAGTTAATATGCTTTATTAATTGCTCTTGGAAATACCTCATAATAACCATGAATTTGACCATAAATTAAATCTTCATGACGATAATTGCTATGTGGCACGAGTTTATGTTAATGTTGTTTTCTAGAGTCAGTACACGACTGAAGCACAGTGCCTGTCTTCCTAATTATACACAACAATAATTATTATCTCTTCAACTTGACACCACAGTGTCATTTCAAGAATTTATTGCACAGTGTTTGTATTATCCTTACTGGCATTTAGATAAGACATTCCAAGACCTTACAAGACCAGTTTGCTTTCAAGTTTTGGTCTGCCTGATTTTGAAGGTAAAGACACGGTCTTCTTCACAGTGTCTAGGAGAAAAATGCTGACCATTTGGGATGGATTTTTCTCATGTTTCTTTATTAGATGTTTTGTTCTAAATGAGAATTGTGTTGGTTCTTTCGAAAACAGCATTAGAATCAATCCCTGTGAGCAAGACAGATGTGACCAGCAAATGATAGTTTTTAATAGGGGTTTACTCAGATTTAGAATTACACCGTAAATATATCTGGTTCCTAATAATTACTTGCATGTTGAGATCTTCTGATTTGTAACCTCAAAGCCCTTTCAGCTTATTCCGTTATTGAAGAGTCCAGGAGTCATTGGATAATGAAATCTGGGGTGAGAAATCAGAGACAGTTACATTTGTTCTTCATTCTGTCTCTTTGGATTTCATTTGTCATGTTGCAAGTGCCTCTGGCTTCCTCGTGTACTTGATGTCAGATCACTCCGAAACAGAGGTAAAATTCCCTATGAAAATTTAGAGTGTCCAGGTATTTATAAGGCAACAGAAGTTCTGCTTCACTATGGAATGCCAGCCAATCTGTGGAGTTTCTTTCAGGACAGATGAAGACTGCCAGGAACTGAAGGTGACTGGCCTCTCTAGGCACTGCACACACATGGTATATGACACACACTTGCAAACACCCATACACAGGAAATCAAAATAAATAAATGTTTTTTAAAAGGAGGGTGGGGCTGGAGAGATGGCTCAGTAGGTAAAGAGAACTGAACTGCTCTTACAGAGGACTCAGGTTCAACTCCCAGCACCCATATGGCAGCTCACAACTGCCTGTAATTCCAAGGTCTCACATCCTCCTGCAGATACACATGCAGGCAAAATACCAGTTCATAAAAAAGGAGATGTTATAAAGGTGAGTGTTAAGGAAAAGAAACACAATAAATCCACTCTATAGAAACATGGAATAAAGCTGTGAGTGGTTTTTAAATCCATATCATCTGCCAGGGGTGGGGATGAATAAAATGTACTTTCATTGTTTCAAGCTAGCATAATATTTTTAAAACAGGTCAAGAATTAATTTTCAAAAGTTAATTCTCTGAAATGGTTTAAAGAAAACTTTGGTATGAAAGCTTGGGTCATGAGTACAGGGGTGAATGCTTTGGTCTGACTGATTACCTCAAATATAGTCCATATGTAGCACAATTTTCACAGATTATTCATTTACTAATAATATTACAGTTACAGATAAAGATTGTAGTAATGTTGTTCATGGTAGTGTGTGTGTGTGTGTGAGAGAGAGAGAGAGAGAGAGAGAGAGAGAGAGAGAGAGTCTCAAGAAGTCGAAGCTGTTTCAAGCTCACTATATAGACAAAGATGACCCTAACCTTTTGATCCTCCTACCTCCACATCTGAGGAACTGAGGCTCTGAGCCTGTACTATTTTACTCAAGTTTGCAGTGCAAAGAACAGAATACAGGCTTTTGGGCATGCTGACTAATCATTCTATTAACTGAACTACGCCCTAACCTTTGAGTATGAACTATACAAAGCTGGATATCATTAGCTTTAAAAAAAAAAAGAAAGAAAGAAAATAAGGGTGAGAAAGGAGTGCTAAAAGTAGTTTGAATCTAAAACAATAATTTGATTTTTCATCTTATATTTTCCAATTTCTTATTAAAGGGAGATTTTTAACAATATTTTATGTCATAGATAACATTTTTCTGACAAGAAACAGAGGTAAATGTTTTAGGATTTTTTTGAGAGGCTCAGATGCATCTGCTGTATTCTTCATTAATAGTAAAATAGTAGCCATTAGTAAGTACATACCACTCCTTGAATAATGTAGGGTGTTTTTTCTCACTTTTTTTGACTAATCTTAATTTTAAATTGTGATTTACTTGGCCCATGACTTCTCACTCTAACCCTCTTGTATTTTGGGGAAACCCAGGTAAACATTATAGCTACATTAGAAACACTCCTTTTTTAAAGAGCTATTTTAAATTGTCTGGGTTTATCTTTCTATTCATATGCTTTGCATTCACACTCTCAGCATAATTGTATTTCAAAAGGTAATTAAACAAGAGTCATTCATTGACATTCAATATTCTGTATATATCCTTGATCATACAGTCATGTACATAATTTCTGTGTTTTTTTCCTATTCACACATTTAAGAGAACTTGGTGAAGAATAAGCAGACAGGCGTTTGTTGATTGAATATTTGTGATGTCGTTCTAGAGAAAATAGCTTAATTTTGTAAAAAAAATCTGCATCATGCTTCATCAGTACTTCATTTAAAATAGAGCACAAATTGTAAGTATGTATAAAGATATATGTGCCTGCATGTAAACTCATATATAATATATTATATAGTATCTAAGGTACAAATGCCAATCAATTTATAGTGTGCTTTTGGTAAAATCATCATAAATTGAATTATCATAACTAACATAACAAAAATTTTAACCTAAAAAAGAACCTACCTTTGTATATACTTGCACAACAGACCGCTACCTGTTTCCTTCCATGGACTGTTGGAGTTATAGCTCAGAGATCTATGTATATTAGCAGAGAAAACTAACCCAGGAAAAAATTAACATCCTCAACTTATTACTTTTTCTACTGAAATCCTCTCATTTTTATCTGATTGTAATATTGAAAAGTCAACTCATCTTGAGTCCATTCCAAGTGGATATTTTAAACATGTGAGTTACCATCATATATACTTCAATATGTTTTAATTTGAATTTGTAAGACTGATGTATGTACGAAAGGAGATGAAAGAATTTATTCACATTGCTTCAGATATACCTGATTTAGTTTTAGATAATAAACACTCAGTAGCATTAGTAAATGGCACTAACAGCAAAATTCAACCATTTATTATACAGGTCTTTATTACTAGAGAGCTGTAAATACTGACAATTTATTTTATAAATGCCTCTGCAAATTTCTACATTTCTCTACTTTTCTCTCGGCTTTCCAACTCCTACTTTTCTGTACCATAAGAAGAAAATGGAGATGGTGTATTTCCTAAGAACAAGATCCTTAATCTCAGTTTTAGCCACAAAGATGATTTTAACAATTGGATCCATTTTTTAAGTGAAAAAAATTAATAAATAAATTTTTCAAAATTTAATTCACTGAAATCACTGTTAAAGAAAGTTTAGTTAGGCACACAAATACTAGCCACTTCAAATTAAAAGTCCACCAATGAAATAAATCATGCTGATTAATGAGGTTTTTTTTTACATGTTTCATTTTCTACACGAAGATCAAAGTCATTTCCCTTATTCAGCAGAACCAGATTCATCTAAATTTTACCTTAATGAGTCTTTCTATAAAAAAAAGCCAAAAGAGAAAAGATTGAATAGTAATTAAAAGGTAATTTTGAAAGGTTAAAATTACTGCAAATCACATGCAAATTGCAAAATATCATTAGTAAAGGTTTGTTTTCTGTGAAATACTTGGTGGTATATATTATCTGATTTAATTTTGGGGCGCCAACTTTGGTCTTTAGGAGGACAGCATCCATTTGTTTCAAAGACATGATCCTGAGCTGGGTTGTTAAAATCTTGAAATGAAATAATAACAGTAGGAAAAGAAGAAAAAATTGATAATCATGAACAATAAATTAATTATTTACTAAACACAAACTTCTCTAAGAAATCTTAAAAATTGATTAAATATCTTTGATTGAAAAAACTTTCAAATGCAGTTGATATTACTAATGAGTGCTGAAAGTGATATGGATTTTACCTTGGAAAATTTTGACACATGACTTCTGTGACTGTCTAATTTCTTTTAACAATTTTATTAATTTCACAGATTGTCTAGAAAAGTCTTCATTTTTGGCAGTTTCTTACTGTGTCCCATTTTCCATGGAGATGATGAAGTACCAGCTGCTGCTATCTTTGTTTATGAAAGGTGTGTTATTTTTCATTCATTATTCCACATCCATCTGCCTTCATCTGTCACTCTTCTGAATGGCAGGTTGGGATGACCATAGACTGCAGCACCTACATTCTCTGACTCTCTGTGCTAAGCAAAGAAAGCAGCAACCAACAGAGGTCTGTGTATACATAAAAAAAGAAGTCAGAATGTATGTTGAACAACCACTTAGGCATTGCTATGCCCAAGACTATATTCCCCTTGCTAGAGTCACAATTCCTTCTAAGTCAGAGTCTTTCCTACCACTACCAATTAGTTAAGTGTTTGAGAAAGCCATATTCTATCTCTACATATAAGAGATAACAACACTACTGGGTGATGGATCTGGCAATTGTCCTTTTCTACTGGTACCTTTATCTTTCCCACATCTCTGTAAATAATCCTTTAGTTAAATGGTCTCCACTATTACTTCTTTGTACTCTTGAAGATTATGACTGATTTAAAAAAATGTAAATTGCTTTATAGTCCTGAAAATCACCACTTATTTTCCCACATCAATAAGAATGAATAAAACTCAGCTCTAAAATTCCACCCTGTATAATCACCTCCGTGATATACTCACCATGTGTTGACCCCGCCTTTCATCATTGACTGTAGTTTGTTTTCCTCAAACATGCCTATTATACTTTAGGATTTCCCTGCCCAACCACAATGCCTGTGACATACAAAACGGAGAGAACACCCCTGCAAGGAGATCTTGTAAAAGTCTGAATGAGAGTGGATTCCATAGGGTCATCTATTTGAAAACTTGGTCCCTGGTTAGTGGATTAGGAAGGATTAGGTAGTGTGGCTTTGTTCCAGTAGAAGTAAGACTGGAGGCAGGTTTTGTGGTCTTACAAGACTTGTGCTATTTCCAGTGTTTCTGTACGTCTTCTACTTGTGGATCAAATATGAGCTCTAAGCTACTGTTCCATCAACATGCTTGACTGCTTGCTGCAATACCTGCCATGAGGGTTGTGAACTCAATCTGCTGAACTTGTAAGCCTCAAATAAACACTTTCACTTAAATGCTGTCTTGGTCGTGGAGGCTTATCACATAGTCTCTTATGTGTTTTAGTCTGAATCAGGTCATGAGAATGAGCTTAAACTCAATGTATAAGAAAGACACCCCCCCTCCCACAGAGCTCGCAGGAACTAAACCATAAGCCAAAGAATACACTTGGAGGGACCCATGGCTCCGGCTGCATATGTAGCAAAGGATGGCCTTCCCTGGCATCAAAGAGAGGGAAAGCCTTTGGTCCTGTGAAGGCTTGGGGAATGCTAGAGCATAGGGGAATGCTAGAGCAATGGGGCAAGAGTGGGTGGGTGGCGGATCACCCTCTTAGAAGCTGGGGGAAAGGGGTGGGATGGGAGTTTCTCTGAGTGGAAACCAGAAAGGAGGAAAACATTTGAAATGTAAATAAACAAAATGACCAATAAAAAAATTTAAAAAGAATATGACAATAAAAAGGAAAAAAAGAAAGTAGATACTAAGCTACTTGGCATAGTTCGAAAGAAGTATGTAACTTGTAATGAATGTAGATAGTGCTTTTAAAACAATTCTTAGTGTTTTCAGAACTAAAAATATGAAGACAAGGACTCCAAGGTTCTGAACATACAATCAAAGGACGCTTGGTTGTCTAGGTACCAGCATCATAATCCTAACTGAAGACCTCAGGTTCATTCAGCATTTTCATTGCATTTGTAAAATGTGTACCTTAGTATAATTTGTATTCTAAGGTATTTGTAAGGACTGACAGAGACTGGTACTCACTGAATATGTCACAATGACATCAAACTCATAAGAATCCTTTGGCTCCATTTTCTGAGTCCTGGCATCCATATCTATGCCATCATACCAAGATTAAATTTCAGCTCTTTATACGGGAATAATGGTGAGAATTATCCAAAAGACTGGCTACAGTTTATGATCTTTATTTGGCTTTTAAGCTTCTAGTATACATATGTATTTATCTCACTAATTGTGTTGACTCTGGATTGAAGCTAATGTTTTTCTTCATGGGGAAAAATTACTTTCTTTTTCTTTTACTATCATTTTGGCTTATTCACTGTTGGGCACATTTATTTTTCTTAATGGAGACTCTTATAGTTTACCATGGTTATAGTCATCATTTATCTGTCTCTTCTGACCTCACTGTTATCTGTTACAATAGATGCATGTAGCCTAATATTGTTCTGTAAAAGCTTCATCACTTTGCTATTCCTCCTCACAATCATGCCAGGCTTGCTCTCTGGACGACTCGTTATGAATAATGGATGCTAGTAATATGCACTGCATCATAAGATACATTTATCAGTTCAGAGGTACTATAGAAAGTGGTGAATGCTGTTCCATACGTAAACTGGATTTTACAGTTATTTTAATTTCCCAAGTCTTACTTAGTCATGAGTAAGTCTTACTTACTCATCTATTTACCAAGAACAATAAGAAACTTTGAGGTAGGAAAGCAATTATCTAAATCTCCCCTAGTCATCATGCTAAATTATAAAAACAACAAAGAAATGAGTAAGCCAAACCACTTCCATTCTTTCAATTAAATAAAATTTAATTAGCTTGTTAAAAAATACAAAATAACAATTCTCGGTGCACTTATTTCTCAACATTGATGCCGGTTTTTATAAGGAGGTAAGAAGGTCCAGTAAAACAGTAGCAAATGAGAACAAAAGGCCCATTGAATCACCTAGATAACGAGAGATCAAAATAGAAAAAAAATATTGTCAAATCTGGGACATCGGAACCTGGACCTCTGTACAGAACTTAAAAATGTGTGTAAGAGTCATGAAGGCTGAGTGTATGCAGGACTCAGGAAAGGCTGAGTGTGTGCAGGACTCAGGAAAGGCTGAGTGTGTGCAGGACTCACGGAGGGTGAGTGTGTGCAGGACTCACGGAGGGTGAGTGTGTGCAGGACTCA
>JANHMN010000007.1:8865757-8879480 GCA_030674055.1 Rhabdomys pumilio
GGTGAGTGTGTGCAGGACTCACGGAGGGTGAGTGTGTGCAGGACTCATGGAGTCTGAGTGTGTGCATTACTCACGGAGGCAGCCTGGGCACCATGACACTGCCAGAGAAGTCAAGGCTAAAGATCAGGGGCCATGAAGCACTCTTAGAAAACTATGTAATACAGGTATTTTATAATCATATAAGACAAGAAGAGAAAAATTATAGAAGAAGCAACTCTGCCATCACCAGAAAAAGAAAAGAAGGAAAGAAGGAAAGAAGGAAACAAACAAATAAATAAACAAAGCAATCAATAAAAGAGACTGAAGTTTTTGAATCTGAAACAAACTCAAGTTATTTCTAATTTCTATCCAAAATATAGAAACAGACACTATCTATCATACTTAGCTGAAAAATTATTTTGAAAAAAGCTACAAAACCCCTCTGGTTATTATTTTTTTTCTTCCTCTAAAACATTCACAGGCAGTCTGAATTAAATAGCCTTAAAATACACATGAAAATTCACTTGTTTAAACACACACAAACACACACTCTCTCTCACACAATCCCCTCTACACACACACTTGGAGATATGAAGCTAGAATCAGCAATTCAAATAAATATATATGTTACAGTTAATATTATATATCATCATAAATTTAACTATATATAACACAATCAATATTGATGTAATATAATATAACTTATACACAACACAAATGTAATACATGAATATATGAAATTTATACATGTGTAATATCAAATACAAACAACAATATGTAATATAGTATATATCAGGAAAAAATTAAATGAAAGATCATTGAAAACTGAAAAAAAATGAAAGAAAGGAAAAATGATACAAAATTGTAAATAAAATTGTAAAATGTTCAAATGGTAATGAAATATGTAGTTATTTTCTTTCCATGTCAGCTTTCCTCTGTGTCACGGGTAAGTCTCAGAATTCCACAGTCCTTCACCTGCTTCTCTTTTTTTGTTACACATATGTGCATATACAAACATACATAACCATGCCAGAGCAGTGGGTGCAAAAAAAGGGCATGAATTTGAAGGATAGCGAGAAGGAATATATGGGAAGATTTGGATGGAGGAAATGGAAGGGGTAAGTGTTGTAAACCATATTTAAATATTTTAAAATATAAGTAATATCAATTGTGACAATGATAAAATTCATCACCAAAATTCATCAAAAATCCCAACTTGTAATAAAAAAAAGTCAGAGAATCCCATCACATTTGCATCCACATAGGACATCACTAATGTTAGTGCCATAAAGACAATGCCATTCAAATTCTGAAGGCATATGGGCCCAGACATCTCACACACCGATGTATATGCCTAATTCAAAATTTTTCTTTCACAGTGGCACCAGTGATCAAAACTAATGCCATTCACAAGCCTGCTGGCATAACCATGGTTCTCTAGTTTATGGAGATTAAAAAGATTTTTAAATGAAAGTCCAAAAATATAATCAACTAATAAAATTTGAAATTTCATGTATATAATAAAGTTCTAAATAGTTTACTTTCTCCTTTCTTTAAATATATATTTTATATCTATACCACTCATTTGTTTTACTGACTATTAATTTCTGGATTTAAATATGGCTAGGTATGAAATAAAACAGAGATCTTAGATTAAACAATTTGTCATTTAGTTAATATATTTAAATAGCTTAGGCAATAATAAAACTCGGCTACTTAGTTGACACTCATCTCTGTTTTATTTTTATTCTTATCCATATTTAAATGCAAGACTGAAACGAAATTTTAAAAAGATTATTAAGGAAACCATGGAAAAACAACACAAAACAGCAAGGTTGTTTTGTAGTTTTTGTTGTTGATGTTTTGTTGTTAGTTTATTTGTTCAATTTACATCCCAATATCAACCCCCTCTTCTCAGACCCCTCTACATCTCCTTCCCATACTCCCTTCTCACTTCTCCTCTAAGAATAGCGAGGCCTTCTGGCACATAAGGTGACTACAGGACTGAAGGGAGACAAGGCAGCTCAGTTAGGATCCATAGGCAGACAACAGATTCAGGAACAGACGGTGCTCCAGTTGTTGGGAGACACGCATGCAGACCAAGCTGCACATCTGCTACATATGTGCAAGAGACCTAGGTCCAGCCCATGTTTGCTCTCTGGTTGGTGGTTCGGTGATTCTCTTTGTCTTCCTGTGGAGTCTTTATTCTCTTCAGCTCCCTCAATCCTTCCCTCAACTCAAGATTTCCTGAGCTCCACCTAATACTTGGCTATGGGTCTCTACATCTGTTTCCACTGGCTGCTATGTGGAGCCTCTCAGAGGACAGTTATGCTAGTCTCCTGCCTGCAAGCATAACGGACTATCAGTAATAGTGTCAGGGAGAGGTTCTCGCCTGTGAGATAATGCTGAATTAGACTCATTCATTCCTGGGCCATTCTCTGTCTCTGCTTTATCTTTGTCCTGCATGTCTTATAGGCAGGACATATTTTAGCTTGAAGGTTGTGTGGGTGGTTGCTGTCCTTATCCCTCCACTGGGAGTCCTATCAGGCTACAGGAGGTGATAGCAAGATAGGACAAAAAAGGCATACACATGAAAAAAAAGAAATTCAAACTAAGAAGCAAAATAAAATATATATGTTAACATATATACTCTAATAAATAATGATTTACCTCTGCAGAAGACACATAAAACTAGGCTCCATAACCAACCCCAGAAAACAAAGACCATCTAGTTCCATCTTGCAGAACTGCCGCAAACAGCCTCTCAGGAGATAGCACAAAGCAATATGAAACTAATAAACTAAGAATATCTTCTACTTGGAAATTTTAAAATTACTATTCAAATTTGAATCATATAACATCTTTAAAATTATAATATGAACATGAAACATCACATTTATGGGATATTTTAAGCATACAAATGAGGAAGTCCAAAGCCATAAATATTCATACCAATCAACGGAAGCAATGAAGGGACAACCGAAGGAATAAACGCAACTCATACGGGATTATAGAAAGTGCTGAATATAGTAATATATGTAAAATACTGGGTATATTCTTGGCACAGTGTAATACTGAGTAAATGTTATTTGTCCTAAGAATACTCAGCAACTTTTTATATAACCCCCATGACAATGATTGTCGAAGAGCGTTGGGATGCTTTGAGCTCCCGCAGGCTCCTTTCTCACTTAGTGGTCCTTCCCTTTATCTTCTCTACCTCAAAGTCATTTCTATCATGCCTTCCTGCTCCTTGCCTCAATTTCACTGATTGCCCAACCTCATGGCCCTTAATTACTTGCAATTTCATTTCAGGGCAGTCAGTCACTCTATACAGTTTCTTTCAGAGGACGTTGTCAGTGTTGTGCTGAACAAGACTCCAGGCAATCAAATCAAGCATGAAAGAAAATGGTATAACGAGGAGTCGTGGCAAATGTGAGCTGTGGGAGCCTGCTGTCGCCCATGCCTTGTGTGCAGTTTATCTTGACTGCAACGTCGTTGGGTGGTGTACAACTACTCTCATCTATAGAAAACCATTTTATTTCATTGCACTTCTCAGAGAGTGTGGGAAAAAAAAAAGAAAAGAAACCTACAAAAGTTTGTGGTGATGATGCCGCAGAAACCCATTGATACCATTTTTTTAATCCCAGGACACAAACTTGTTTTCTGTCTCTTTGTCACACTTTTGTAAGTCTCACATCATTGTAATTAAAATATTATTAATTGTTGTGGTGCACAGTGCATTCAAGAAAAAAATCATTTTGAGAATGGTGGCACATAGGAGGTATTTGAAGGAGAAGGGAGAGTGGAAATGATGTACTTCCATCTCAGTTTAAATCATTTTAACAGAAGAATTATACTGGGCTGGAGAGATTGCTCAGCAAATTGTCTACAAAGCGGACAAGGGTACGTTGTATGTAATAATGAGGACTTGAAGTTGTTGGTTTGGTTTTTTTAACTTTTTATTCATTCTTTGAGAATTCTACATCATGCACTCAAATTCTACTCAGCTCCCTATCCTTTCATATCTGCCCTTCACCCCTTCAATCTCCCTCCCCAAAGAAAATAACATTTCAACTTGAAAGCTGCAGTGTGTCATGGTGTGTCCCACAGTACACCCTTTTGCCCACTTTTACTTGCAAGTGTTCATTACAATGTGTTATTGGTCAGATTGACCTCTGGCTTCTGCTGCATTATTAATATTGGATTCTCGCTGAGACTCCTCTCACATGCTCTGTTGTTGTTCTGTGTCATACAGATCCCCCAGCTTTGGATCTGCATGACCAGCCCCTGTTCTTGTTCTAGCAATTCATAGATGAGGTAGATGTTGGGGCTCTAAGAGTCCTGGATCTGAGCCTGTGTGGAAGCTGAGTTGGTCAGCCCACCTGTTCTCCCAGAGCCAGCTTCACTGTGTTGCTCAGGATAGGTGTGGGACCATCAAGGAGTGGGACCAGCTCACTGGCCAGCTACACCTACTGTGCTGTCCAGGCAAAATATGGGCCCTTCTCCTGAATGTCAAGTGACACAGCGTGGGAAGGAGCTGGCAAGCTCTCCTGAGTGTGGCTGTTGTTGAATGCCAGGGCCATATCAACACAGTGCTCAGATATCTGCATAGTCTCAGGTGGCAACCCAAACTGCTGATAGCCAAATGGCCTTTGGCAGTAACTTGGACCATGGACATCAACACAGACTCCAGCTGCAGCAAGACCATTGCCCAGACATGGTCCACAGTGACAGCCCAGGCCTGAACATTACCATGACTCAGGTGGTTGAGATGGCTCCTTATTTTCGCCTATTCTTCACCACCACTGAAACTCCAGTTCTACCTCTCTCTGCAGTGCACAAACAGCTCAGCTTCATTTTCTCTCCCATCTCTTGAAAAGTACTTTTCTTTCCCATCTCTCTATCTCATATCCACTCATCTTAGTGGTGTGAACCACAGAGCCTTGGGTGTCTCTCACTTCTGACCTCCCTGGGGAGGTCTTGAATCTAAATAACTAACGTTCACGTCTAAGAGTCTGTAGGTATGTGCAACCCAGCAGTGTGGGACTTTCAAAGAGGTGAATCTTGAGAGCTCCGAGCAGAGCGTTCTACCCAAAATGACAACCTTTCATTCATTTGCGAGCAGTAGAGTAGTATTCTGCTTTGGCCTTAGCATGTTTCAACATTCCAGTATGGATAAAGAAAGGTACACAAGGACCTACATTTATTGTAGGTGCTATTGGCAGTTGATAACTGTGATGATAAAAACTAAGTTTTCTTTAGCAATGTGTCCCATGATAGAGTGCCCATGCTTCAATGAATGGAGCAATACCTGAGCACATAATGACAGTAACAATGAACTCAGTGAGTTGTAACCAGAAACGAAAACAAGACACGAACGTGAATGGGAGCTCTTGGGAAGTTGTGGAGGAGTTGGAGCAATGGGGGTGAATATGATCAAATCTCTTTGTACGCACTCATGAATAATTAATAATATTATTATTTCAAAGAATTAATTTTTAAAATTTTTAAAAGAACATCCTGTTGTTTGTTGAAACTGTGACTGTTCATTCAAGAGCTCTGAGAAAACTGTGCGGTGAGATTAATCTCATTTCTGTGTCTCCTAACAGAAGAACCAGTCTTTAGCCCTGAGTCAAAGAGTCATTTTGGCTTTGTAGTTTTACTGTTTAAGAAACGTACTTTATAAGGCTCTGTCTGAAGAGATACAGATTTCTTTAATGGATCTGGACAAAGAAAATTTTCAAGGTTCTGGAAGTGACCCACCATTCTAAATGTCATTAAGAACAAAGGTGACTTGTGTACAATTCACATTAACAAGAATAACCTGACCCTAAAAAATACACTGATTCCAAAGCCTTGTGGATGCCCTTGAGGAATCCATGGCTTCAGTGGAAGCAGCAACTGCAGATGGGAGAGAAAAGGCAAAAGAGCTAGAAATGGGAGATGCAAACAAGGTGCTGCTTGTTTGTGTCAAAGATTACTAGACACAAAGTTCTTTTGAAGGAATAAGCAACAAAAGTAACTTCAGGAGACAGAATCATTCTGTTAAAGACTCTGAAATGTTGCTAAAACAGTGGAGCACTTCACATGTATCCTACTCTAAAGTGCTACATCAGTAGCCGCACTTGAGAGGAGTAACTCCAATTTCGAAAGAACTGCCACTGTGTGTTAAATGCTACTCAGCATTACAAGCGACATACAGAACTGCAGCTAACTTCCAAATATGTCTCTTAAAATGTCCAGAACCAGCCTTCCAAATGAAGACTGTTATTTCCAATATTGGATTGATTTCTAGACCAGCCCGTGATTGAATTCGAATAACTGGTCACCTTTAAGAAAAATACAAGAGTTATTATATAACTTCTCTTTTTGATTTTCTGTTTCACAAAGTCTAAAAACTTGAGGCAAGGCAGCTTGTTCCATCTGGGGTATAGGAAAGCAAAGGTGGGTCAGGAACTTATGTTCAATACAGCTTTTTAGTCACCATTGTCAGGGCACTCAGCAAGCTCACAGGTCAGCATCTTTCTTTGTCCTGGAATCAGCATGTCTCACCTATCACTCTCTCAGCCATCATGCTCCTTCAGCATCCTGCAGAAAAACACAAACATACTTTCTTCCACATATTAAATACCTGATTGGGATCATGCCATATTCCAGTAAGTGGATCCTTCCCTTTCACCTATGCATAAGTGTGCCTAGTTGTTAAGTGCCATAGACACTCAGCAGAAAGTTCCTTGGCAGCCAATTTTTAAAAAAATTTTAAAATAAAGAGAACATGATTTAAATGAATTTGTGGTATATGGGGACAAACCTCCCAATTTTTTATTTTATGAAAATATGTTTCAAAGTCCCATGGGTTCCTTCCACCCTCCTTTGTCCTTGACAATTATATGGAATCTCAGTAATATGGGTAATATTAATTTGCTAACAAAAAGTCTCAAATACTCAACTGTGATAGCCAGTTCCATTATCATTATTATCATTATCATTATCATTATTATTATTATTATTATTATTATTATTATTATTATTAATCTATATTTTAGATGTTGTTCCCTTTCCCCATTCCCTCACCCAGAAACCCCTTATCCCATCCCCCCTCCTCTTACTTCTATGAGGGTGTGCCCCCACCGAACCAATCCTACATCCCCGCCCTAGAATTCCCTCACACTGGGGCATCCAGCTTTCACAGGACCAAGGACCTCCTCTCTCACTGACACCTGACAAGGCCATCTACCACTACATATACATCTGGTCTAGACATTTTCAGAGACGTGTTTGGAAGTTAGCTGCAGTTCTGTATGATGTTACAATAGCAAGAGATATAGTTGGAACAGGGTCTCAATTTCAAACAAGTGTTAGTACATGTGTTAAGGCTCATTTAATTGTCAAGTTAGAATTACTTTTGTTTCTTCTACAGTATTTAATGTAAGTTGCATTGATTATATACTTTCTAATTGTATTAGAAGCAACTTTTGTGTTATATCCTGAATATCACAGAACCTTGATATTCAGAATGAAGCTTGCAAGTACTGGAAGAAGTGAATCAGGCTTTAAGCAGAAGTAAGAAGGTAGTAGATTTGATTATTTCTGATATAACAGCTTTAATTACATTAATTGCTAGCACTGTTGCTTCTGCTATTGTTTTGACACAAGAAGTTAAAAGAGCTACATTTATTAATTATTTAGCAAAAAAATGTTACTAATGTGTTGGATATACAAGAGCATTTAGATAGGCATTTGGAACAATGCTCTTTATCCTATTCAAATTATTGGAAGGAAGTTCGGAGTTTAAGAGTAAGGAGCCATCTCAAGTGTCGTGCCAAATACCATTGGATTCATGTTAGTTCTAAAATTTACAGGTGTTTGCCTTAATTCTAACACCTGTCTGGATATTTTTTTACTTTGTATAGTGAGCTTATGTATTTAAAGAATGCTGCTTTCCTGAGCGTTGATGCAGCAGATACTGCTGATAGAATTACCCACAGCCTGAGGTCAGTATTTCTATTTTGGTTCATCTTCAAGAATGGCATATATAGCTTGATCATGCTAACCCTTTTTGTCATGAGAATACTCCTGCCCATCATGTTAAGGCTTCTCTTTAACAACATAAGACATGTTGGCAGCCAAAGTACATGGCTTGAAATTGAAAATGAATCCCCAGACAGAGTTATTAAATTAACAGACTGGCAAGCCAAGGACAAGTAAGATTCTACACAGACCCTTACTAACATAAGGCAGAAATGCATTGCTTTTGATAATGCATATTCCATGGTGGGTAAGGAAGGCATTTGTGTCAGAATGACAAGACCCAAGACAGGCTCAGTCTTGTTAATGAAATAAAAAAGGGGGAAAGGCAGAGAGCATTGGGGGATGCTTGGCAAGAATCTGACATGGACCAAGGACAAGAAAATGGGCTGCTTGGCAGGAATATGACATTGGCCAAGGACAAGGAAGTAGGTTTCAGGCAGGAATTAAGCTAGAACAAAGAAGTAATTTCAGGAAGAAATCTAAATATTAGACTAGAACAAGGAAGTAGGCTTCAGACATGAAAATGACTTTGGACTAGGACAGGAAAGTAGGCCCATATATTTTGGTCATCCTGATAAGTCCTTAGAAACAGTGATCACAAGAGTGTTCACAAAACTTTGTTTAATGCCTTGCTTGTTCTTTGACTATTTCTGTTTATTGTCTTGCTTGTTACTTGACTATTTGCATCTATTGCTAGTTTTTCAACCTAAAACTGACCTTAATACTTGCAGATAAATAAAATGGTATAAAAGCAAAAAGAATGAGGGGGAATGGGATAGGGGGTTTCTAGGGAGGGGAAATGGGGAAAGGAGATGTCATCTGAAATATAAATAAATTTTAAAAAATAAAAAAGTAACATAAAAGGAAGTGATTCATAACTAAAATGTTAATGTAGCAAACCTTGTCAGGAACCATAATGAGAAAGCTAATAAATAGCAGGCGATCATCCTGAAATGGCCTGCCTTGGATTATTATATAAACTGTGACAGGTGCATTCTTATTAAGCAAGGTTGTAAGGGATTCATTTTAGGAAAGATTCCAGCTATTGATATGCTTTTCCTATTGTTATTAAACATATATAACAATCAATAAGTAATAGCACACCCCTTTGGAGATGATCTCTGCAGATCCACTAAGATGTACTATCTTATGGTGATACTATATAGACAAATAGATGACTTCTTAAATCTAAATGATGATCCTATAAGAATCCCTAAAATTATATCAATGATTATTAATCTCTTTTATAATGGAATTGCTATTAGTTCCTTTTCTGATTGTCAAAACTGCAGTGAGAACTCTGCCAGTCTCCCAAGTGTCACCAGTTAATTGTTCTTAGATAGTAACCAGACTTTCTCCTACTTAGAGCACATTCCAAGAGGTTGTAAAACAATTAACCCAAGGTCATGAAAAGGAAACTAATGATTTATTATATAAATAAATCATGCTATATAAATATAAATATTGACTGGGATTCTCTATACAAATTTTCACTAATAACTTAGTTATAGTTTTAAACCTTCAGTGAACCTGTGGAGCTAGGCAGGTGATGGATGTTTAGCCAGATAATTACTCCTAATGGATATGCATATAAACATTCTCTGTTGTAAATTTCTATTTCAATTTATGATTTGAATTTTGGTGTGAACTTGTGATAAACTATTTAGCATACGATCATGTGTGCTGGAAGATGTACAAGTACTGAAGACAAAGAGGAGAGAGAAGAATTTTTTTTTGCCTTTTCCCACTTAGAGTAGTATATAGAATAGAATGTTTTCCCTTTCCCAAGATAGAATAGAATAGAATAGAATAGAATAGAATAGAATAGAATAGAATAGAATAGAATAGACCAGACCAGACCAGACTAGGTTTTCCCTTTCCCCGCTTAGGATCTCTCTGCTTTTTCCCTTAGATAGCTTTCATAGGAAACATTTTACAACTTAGCAATAAACTTTATAATATCCTCTCTAAGTGTCCTTTTTTTCTTCCTGAGATTTCAGACTAGCAGGTGAAAGTTAGAGCCCAGCAGTTCCTGCTGAGATAGAACAAAGGCCACATTGCCTAATCCTCTGCTGTTAGGCTACAGGTATTATTCAACTAAGCCAGCAGTCTTTTATGCTCAGAAGAACAAATAGTTTTTAGGATGTTTTAGAAGTTATCATCAGCATTCCAGTGCAGTTAGAGATCTAGAAAGCCCTGAGACCCTCAGACTTTAAAGCCATCACCAGAATTCTACTCTGTGCCCCCACCACTACCTTCTCTGGGCGTGGAGGCTCCCTGCAAAACCTCACTGTTATAAGAAATTATGTAGTCACCTCAACCCTCAGCAAACACCACGCTCATTGGTCAGCCCCATCAGCATTGGGCAAAACACTCCATCAGCAAAGAATATGACTCTCTGCCAGTCCATTTTCTTCTTAGCATTTTAAGCAATAAAATATTTTTTAAATAAAGACATGTATGTTCTTGTCTAATACCTAACTAGTCAGTTGTATGCTAAGTGACATAATGTATTCTGTGATATAGGAAACAGAATGAAAGTCGGAGTGATTTTTTTTTTTTAATCCGCTGTTAGGTTTTTATAAGTGTCCTTAACTAGTAATATATCTGAGTAGTAATGTTGTAACTCCTGTGGACGTTAGGCCACAGGGATGCCTGGAAAGGAGTATGTGAAGGTGAGGGTTGTGAGAAGTTAAAATTTGTGAGTACAGTTTCAAAAATGAAAGTTGTGAACTTAGGATGCTTCTTTAGCTATTTTCCCATGTACAGAGATTTGAACTTTTAATGTTAGCTCATCCCTAGCCTAGGGTTTTCAACCAGCTATAACTTGTATCTCAAGACCAGCAGGAAAGCAGAGCTGAACAGTGTCTCATTACTTTCCATTCTTGTTCATACTCCCTCGCCCTTTGCCATTCCTGTAACTTGCACCCTGTTATCAGCCATGGGAAAAAAATACTTAAATTTCTAAAACTTTCCCCAGGGTTGAAAATGACTTGCAATTCCCTGATGATTCACTAGCGTCCTGAAATTTTCATAGCAGAAGATAAATAAGGAATAAATCTTCGAATATGGAACAAATGAGTGAATGAACATGTGGAAAACGTTGTTCAAGAACATGATTAACATGAATATTATTCTTGAAAAAGATTTGCATAAATTGTCTTAAAATGTTAACCGCATTGATTATCAATTTTCAGTTGTTTGATTAAACCATTAAAGCAGGGACAGCACATAACCAACTGACTTTTTAAATCTTTTCTATAATTTTTTGATAGTGAAAAATGCAGCCCAAAGGCTCTTTTCTTACTCTAAAGGCATTTTAATATTCAATGTCTGTTTTTTTAAAGCTAAAGCTAGGTATCTGTACCTGAACAGGAGACAGGGCAAGGAGTAATGAGGTAATACAGGATCTGACACCTGGAAAGAAAGAAACTGAGCCCACTCTTGATGACCCTGCCACTAAGACAGAAGACCCAAAGAGAAGGCAGTTAAGGATGATTGGCAAGCACACTGCTGAAAGAGGTATCATAACTTATGTCCTCCAAAAGCATCACATTGAGAGTGATGGTGACAGGCTTTATCAAGATCAGACCAGAGGAGGTCTAGTAAATGTACTTATAGTTCAAAGACAAGATGCGTCCCTTCTTTAATTTTATTAAATTATTCTATACTGAATGAAAGTGCACTAGACCCAGCAGGACAGAAAAATATTGAAGGCAAAGGACTTGAGAGTCACCTGCTCATCAAGGTTGATCATGATGCATGCTTCTAGTTACACAAGGGCGTATCATCCTCTTAGAATAGAGCCTTTCATGTCACTATAATAATTATAATTGCTCTTTTTTAAAAATTGTAATCCCTTATCAATTAATTATAATTTTTATGTGAAAATCTTTATTGAATATTTTATTTACATTTCAGATGCCATCCCCTTTCCCCATTTCCCCTCCCTAGAAAATCACTATCTCATCCCCACTTCTCCTTTTTGCTTTTATACTATTTTTTTTAATGTGAATCAAAGGCTTTATAAGTTTGGTAATGCTCAATATCAATCAGAAGTGTAACCCAATACTCAACCTAGGTATATCAACTATCTTTGACTGGCGGGGACACACAAACATCCACCTCAGTGTCCCCCCCCCTCTTGTCACCTAGCTCCTCCTCTCCTTCTCCTCCACTCCTTACTCCTTACCTTCATTTCCTTACTCCTCCCATCTTAGTTCCTCCTACATATCACCCTTCCTGTTAAAATAAAACTTTTTTCTTAGAATACAATTAGAGCATAACTATACCAACTTGTATCAGTAAGGTACAAGGTAGACTTAATATCCAGTCCATTATTTTGTTGACTAAACAGAACCTCTGTTGTCCCTTCTAACTAAAAGACTTAATTCTGAACCTGGCTTTTTTTCTTGATTTTTTCATTTCTTTAGAATGAATGTCAGCTGAAAACCATCCTCTCAAACCTTTTCTCTCAAAGTAAATAGCCGGGATTGGCTATGAGACTATAAGTCTTCAAACACGTCAGAAATCCAGAATGACTGAGTTAACTGAAATTATGGGAAGCATCAAGCATAGCTTCTAAAACTTAGCCAAATTACAGAGACCACTGAGCACCTGGACAGTCCCTATACTACAAAACATTGGAGCATCCAATCTTCAGCCTTCTGACCCAGTATCATCTGATAGACCAAGTGATGCAGAGTTATTAAGGGTTGATTACTCTGTCTTGGCAGATATAATCAATTGACTATTCTGCAAGTGTGTCCTTTTCTGGACAGTGATTTGTCTGTAGATGAAAAGAGGCAATTCTTGTCTAGTGGCTGTCTCACCACAACTGGAGAAACTCCAAAGATGTGCAATTTCTTCTTAGAATCCAAGATAGGAAGCTGACAGGAGCAGACAAGTCTCTAATCAAAATGGACATTAATTTAGAAATGTTTGTAACATCAATTCTGTGGACTTCTGACTTTTGACCAACTATCCATGTAAGGCAATCTGGACTATTGTTTGTTAACTCCTCTCAGCTAAATAAAATATAGAAAACACCCTAACAATAAACTCAAAACCATAAAAATTATAATTGCTCTTGATGTTTATTAATAACCTACCCGTTGACAACTCCTAGTATTTGAGGTTTTGTTCACAGATTCCTAAACACTAAGAAAATTTCCTTCCTTTCTTCCTTCAGCTGTCAGATTACTAGGCATGGGGAAAATCCACTAAGAAATGTTAATATCTCCTACCTAGGCTTCACAGTAGTGGCTCTTTCACTGTAAATTGATAAATGTAATTGGCAATGCTTTCAAGAGAACAAAGGTGGAATAGGTAGAACAAAACGTTTATGCCAAAGGATCCGAGAGCAATAATGATTCATTTTTTTATGTTACTTTTGTTCTGTGTCCCTATTTCCACATACTACTCTATGGGTTGTTCAGAAGCACAAGGGTATCATATTAAGCAGGCAGTAGGAGCAGGAATGAATGCATGTTCCATTTGCCACATTGTGTGCCCCCAAAATAAAGCCACAATTCCTTTAAGGCAGTCATTGTTTTTAAATTCTTGGGAAGCTACTCTATGAGTTTACAGTAGCTTTGCCCATTTCTCTTACCTAATCGTAGGCAATGCTCTACCTAATATGGGAAGAAAGGTCCCCAGGAAAACTGCTACTAAGTCTCCCTTTCTCTCTCCAAAGATTTTTATTATTAATCAT
>JANHMN010000007.1:8879490-8902788 GCA_030674055.1 Rhabdomys pumilio
TGTGTGTGTGTGTGTGTGTGTGTGTGTGTGTGTGTGTGTGTGTGTGTGTTATGAAAAACCTGAGACTTTGTAGGAAATATTTGTTCTTTTGATGTAGATGGTAATATTTCCTAATCTTTTAAATTTTTCTTCTTGTTTTCAAAGAAGCCTATCTATTGAGAATGCCTCCACTGTCTTGTGATTAGATAACAATACAATGAAAAGCCCACTGCCATTTAGGAGGACCATGAAAGCCTCAGGACATTAACAGCATCCTGGAGACACACTTCATAAATGCTTTCCCCATATCCAGACCGTTCTCATACATACAGCACTCTGCCACTCTATTAGTCCACTCTATGCTGGTTACTGACAAGCCTGTTTTGTCTATACTCTGGAAGGGATGGGTGAGAAAGCTCTTTAGAGATTTTCTGTCCCAAACCGTTATTGCACATAATATTTAAGCTAGTTCAAAAGTCTCATAATTAATTTCAAGGAGGAGCTAGTTTATTGGCTTTCTCATGAATAAATAATTTAGTTAGATTTTAATTAAACAGGGTACGTGTATTGTTTACAACAAGTTATGACTTTTCCCAAAGTCTTGGTAAGATTCCAAGGAAGAGGCAACAACAGTTAATATTTTGCTGAGCACTGCTGTTTTCTCTGTTTAATATGCTTAGATACAGATCATTTTACATAGATTCTGGTACATGTTCAGTAAATATTGAATAATGATTATAGTGATGACCATATGTCAATGGCTTTAAACAATTTCTAGAAGAACAATTTATGCTGCAGACAAAAATAGAATGAATAAATTAAACATCCCGGTGCTACACATCCTCAGACATGAATTCTTTCTATTTTTGAAGCCAATGTTTCTTGCCTCTTAAAGAGTGGAAAGTTTCTGTGTCCTGAATGCCAGTACAACATCTAAAAAGAAAATAACCAGTGACTAATCTTTTTTGCCTTATCTCTTCTTCCATATTTGAACTCTAGGGGGACAGTGGTTTTTATCCTGCAGAACTGTGCTTTGAATTCCACATTGTTCAGACATTTAAGTGTCTCTCCTGGATTGTTCTCCAAACTTGATACCATTGGAAATGGAAACTTAAATTAGGACCATTGCCTTTCCTAAAATTGGTCATGGTCTTCTGATGAAGTGTATTTATTCATCTATTAAAGCAAAGACGATCTAGTAATTGAGGTGACCAATTGAAATATATGAGTGAAAGCCACAAGGACAGGAAACAGAGGTGGGCAGTATAGTAGTTAAATGTGTTGAGCATGTGTAAGCAGGGGCAGTCTCAGGGCCAAAAAAAGACAAAGACAAAAACAGGGAAGAAAGAACTGAAGAACGGGGGTTGATGCAGAGGGGGGGAAAGAGAAGAAAGTACACAACACTGAGAAAAGTTTATGTCCTTTAATCACAGATGAAATAACCAAGCAAAAATAGTTTAAAAATAATAATAGAAGTTAAGAAAGAGTTTGTTTAAATAGCTCATATGTAGAGAAGCTTGTGCAGATTAATAAATATACTTTTTAATCTTGTTTGTAAAACTTTTCAAATGAATTCAGCCACGAGGAATATCAACTGTTTCCAAAATGGGACGCAAACTTACATTCTCTCATGACAATGCAATTATTCTACAAATGAATAAATGTGTAAAATATAAAACAGACCACTTAGAAATGTTACCAAACGTTAAGGGAAAAAGTCTTTCTAATTATAACATTTCCACAACTCCTCATTGGTCTCCTTGTCCAAGATATTGGTTACTAATATTCCCCTCTAAACTTGTTAGGATAAACTATAAACTCTATATGTAGAGATGAGAATTATATTTGCCTTTCTAAGATTGGCTCACTTCACAACACTCAATGTGCTCTTGGCTTACCCATAAAAGTATTTTATCTCTTTTTAAAAATTATTTACTTATCTGTTTATTTATTTATTATTTATACTCCAGATTTTACTCCCCTCCCGGTCTACCCTCCAACTGTTCCACATCCCATACCTCTTCCCCACCCTGCTTTCTCCACAAGGATGTCCACATTCCAACAGACCTCTAAACTCCCTGGGGCCTTTAGTCTCTTGAGGGTTAGATGCATCTTCTCTGAGTCCAAACCTGGCAATCCTCTGATGTATGTGTGTTAGGGGCCTCACATCAGCTGGTGTATGCTGCCTGGTTGGTGGTGCAGTGTTTGAGAGATCCCAGGGGTCTAGGTTAATTGAGACTTCTGGTCCTCCTACAGGATCACCCTCCTCCTCAGCGTCGTCTTCTAGCTTTTCCCTAATTAAAGCACAGGGGTCAGCAGTTTCTGTCTATTGGCTGGATGTAAATATCTGCATTTGACTATGAGGTGTTTGTTGGGTCTTTTGGAGGGCAGTCATGATGGGTGTCATTTTGTGAGTATTCTATAGCATCAGTAACAGTGTCAGGCCTTGGGATCTCCCCTT
Source organism: Rhabdomys pumilio (assembly GCA_030674055.1). Lineage (NCBI taxonomy): Eukaryota > Metazoa > Chordata > Mammalia > Rodentia > Muridae > Rhabdomys > Rhabdomys pumilio. The sequence goes on from JANHMN010000007.1 coordinate 8,881,931, forward strand.
GAGCTGGATCACACGCTGGACCTGTTGTTGGACCTGCTTTTCCTCAAACTCCTCTCCAGTTCCATCCATGCAGGTCTTTTAGACAGGAACAATTCTAGATCAGAGTTTTAACTGTTGGATGGCAACTCCATCCTTCACTTTATACTCTGTTTTTCTGCTGGAGGTGGGCTTTACAAGTTCCCTCTCCCCACTATTGGGCATTTCATCTAAGTTTCCTCTCTTTGAGTCCTGAGAGTCTCTCACCTCCCAGGTCTCTGGTATATTCTGGAGGGTCTCCCCGACCTCCTACCTCCCTAAGTTGCCTGTTTCCATTCTTTCTGCTGGCCCTCAGGGCTTAGGTCTTTTTCCTCCACACAATACCAGATAATATTCCCCTCTTCCTCCGCTCTTGTCTACTTTCCCTCCCAGGTCCCTCCCTTTCTCCTACCTTGTGATTGCTTTCTCTTCCCTCACAGTGGGACTTGTTCACTTTTTTGAACTCAAAAAATGATTTTATCTTTTATTTATTGTTTTTCACAGATTTTTTTAAATTTTTATTTATTTACATTTCAGATGCTATCCCCTTCCCCCCCCCCCAAATTCCTTTATCCCATCCCCCATCCTCCTGCTTCTGTGAGGGTGTGCCCCCACCCACCTACCCACTCCCACCTCCCTGCCCTGGAATTTTCCCACACACTGGAGCATCCAGCCTTCACGAGACCAAGGACCTTCTCCCCCACAGATACCGGACAAGGTCATCCTCCAATACATACACAGCTGGAGCCATGGGTCCATCCATGTGTGTTTCCAGGCTGGTGGTTTAGACCCTGGGAGCTCTAGTTGGTTGATATTGTCGTCGCTTTTAATGTCAAAATAATACTTCCATATACACAGCCTCCAAATGTGAGGATTACAAGCAAGAGCCACCATACTAACTTCTGATCAAATGTCTTATAAAACAATGGGCCAATTTTACTCAGACTTAATTTATTTTTCTAAATTTGTTTCTAAATTCGTTGTTTCTAAGTTTATCACTTATTTTACCCGATAAGCATTACTTTTGAACATGAGAAAAGAAATTATAAAGCCTGAATACTTAATGAATGTGAATATAATTATGCAAATGTCATAAAAACAATTTTATTAAATACTAAATTCTCCTACCTTAATGTACACTAAGACAAGTGGCCAACATCATTTCTAAGTATGCATACAAACCTCGGGAACATTAATTTCCATTAAGAATATTTAAGGATATCATCATCAGTCTCAGAGTTTAAATTTGTATTATGCATGTTAACAAATTGGCTCCATTTGTTTTCCTTCTGACAATGCTCTTCTGTACAGAACAACCAGGGGTTCAAATGGAACACAACATGAAAGGCTGCCATAGTTTTATTGACATAGAAATATATTCCATAACATTTTGTATTATATATAAACAAATTGTGTGTTACAATCAAACAAAAAAAGAAGAGATAGGTGAGCTTGAAGAATATTGACCAGATGATGCAAGTCAATATTTCAAAGTAATAAAATTTGCTCATACTGTATGAGGCCATACTACAGCAACAGTAGAAAATTGAAAATGTTCTATATTCTTGAAAATTATTCTGAAATAGACTTTCTTATGTGTGTTTTTATAAGAGTTCGCAAATTTGGCACCTGAGCCAATAGAAATTCACTCCTTTCACAACTATAAACAGTAATACATTAAAATTACTTTGTGGTATAAATTACTTTTAGGAATTTTAAGCAATGATATTCTGCAAATTTCAGTTAAAAGATCTTTAGAAAAGACTGATATAAGTCAGAAAGCCATGCTAAAATAATCCATTCATCAATGCTAAAATATTCTGGGGAAAAAGGTGTAGGAGGGTTTGGGAGGATACATTTGGAGGAGAGAGAGACCAAATGAACTACTACTGAGATGCATTTGTTCCTTCTTGTGGTAGTTTGAATAAGAAATGGTCCCATATGCTCATTTATTTGAATGTTTGGACATTAGAGAGTGGTGCTACTTGACAAAGATTAGAAGGTGGGCCCTTGTTGTGTGTGCCCTTGTCAGGGGAAGTATAATAATGACCTAAGCTTCGAAAACTGTATGCCAGGCTCCAGTTAGATATTTTCCTTTAAAAGAGTTGCTATGGTCATGGTGTCTCTTCAGAGCAATAGAACACTGACTAAGACCCTTCTGCTGTATTATTTTTTCATGAGGAGACAAGAACATCTCTCTACTCACCCCAAATAGGGATTTGAGCACAGGCCAAAAAAATTATGTTACTGGAGTTTAACAGGTAGAAACAAAGAGTTTAACTGAGAAGTTTGTGCACGTGTGTGTGCGTGTGTGTGTGTGTGTGTGTGTGTGTGTGTGTGTGTGTGTGTACATGCATACACACACACACATACACCTTTGTACATGTCTATGTATTATTGCCAGCAAATTAAAATATTCACATGTCTGTAAGGCACAGGTGGGCTTTGTGTGTCCATCCCTGTGATGGAACATTAATAAGCCCAAACATTTTTAGGTACTCAGAGCCTTCCTTATAGCAATCAGGAGAGCAATGTGCACACCATCCCCAGTGGAAAATGTTTCACAACATCTTTATTTGTAATGTTTTTTATTATGGTCCCAACACATGACTGTATGTTTTTGCCGGCCATCGGGGTGTTAAAATGTCTCTCCTTAGCCAGTTTGAAAGTATTTGTTCAACATTTGCTATGTCTAGCTCATTAAGCCTGGCTACAGGAAAACAAGATAAACAAGACAGGCAATAGAAATACTTGAGGTAGATAGCATAAGCTTCTAAAACTTTGATTTCTGATAACTCACTCAAGCTAGCATGCTGATACTAGTTGTGATGATTGAAGAGGACTAGCTAAAATGTTACAGCACAGCTAGGGGAGTGAAATTCTACAGCCTACCCAAGAGATTCTCTTGGTCTGTCTCTCAAAGCTTGGGGCTCAAGTCAGTCCATGGGCCATCACTGTTCCTGGATACTCCACTATTCGGAGGAACATTGGTCTTCATAGGTTCCTCCTTGAAGCTACAGTTTCTTGCATTTGTTATGACTGTCATCTCTGAATATTAGGTGACAACCCTGGATTTTGTTGTTGTTGTTGTTTTTTGTCCAAGAAGTAGCCAAGCCTCCCATGCACTCTTTGTTCTCTCTTTCTAATTCCCAACCAACCTTTTCTTCCTTAATTTCTCTCAAATAAAAACTGTGCTCAGCCCTCTTTCATTTAAGTTGAAGATAATTAAAAAGCTGCTATCAGACACAGTCTCCAGACCCTGCCAACATGAAAGTGTCCTTATGCAGTTCTTGTATAAATTTTCTCCCTCTGTATAGGGGAAAATGAAAATTGCATAATTTTAATTTAATGGTGTAGCTCAAAAATTAATTACCAGGATCTATGTCATGACTGAAGACTTCCTTTCCCTAAAATGGCAGTGTTCGTGACCTTGTCCTAAACAGAGCACTCTGGCTGGGTAAACAGAAGACTTGTTATCAGGTAAACAAGTTTTCTGTTTACTACAAAAGCAGATTTCTTAAAATGGATTGTGTTACCAGGAACCCCCCTTAATCCTCCAGAAACCTCTCTTAATGTTCACTCAAAGGTCAATTACTTCTTGCAAGAGTGCATAGTTCTGAAACATTCTGTATCAATCCAGGACAGCATAAGTATCAACACAGATCCCCGCCCTGTACAGGAGAGGATCATATCTTTCCCTAAATTAACCAGAGGAAATTGCCTCATCTGTCAGGAGACCCACAGAAAGCTACAAAATTAAAAAAAAAAAAAAACCAATCAGGGATTTACTCCCTGTGCTCTGCCTACAAGGAGAGAACAGAAGAAAGGAGAACACAAAATCTAGTGAAAGACAAACTGGAGTTGAAGATCCGCTGCTTCGGGCAAACTCAATAGCATGTAGGATGTTCCCCCAGCCTCAATAACATTATCCTAGTTATAACGCTGACCCAGTTTCATTTTTGTTTTCCTCCACCATTACTTTTTGCAAGGAATTAATTTGATTTACTTTTTAAAGTACATTGTTAATTCGCACCCACTGGTCTACTTTCAAACAATAGACAATATGATTTTTAAACACACACTTACCATTTGATTTACAAAGGTACTGGTGCCTTGGATTAAAGTTTATGTATCAGTGAGTTTTCTCATTGTTATGACCAAATACCTCACAATAACAACTCATACAGATAGAGGTTCATTTTGCCTCATCATTCCAAGTGTTATCCATCCATCATCCTGGGGAAGGCATCCTTTGGACGCTTGCAACATTTCTGTCCATGCCATAAGGAACATGCCATGTGACTTGTTTACATTTTGATGATGGTTCACAGTAAACAACTGGACCAAAAGCCAAAGAAAATATCACCTTCAAGGCCCAGTCCCAGGAGTCCACTTCTGCCAGGTGCTCATCATTCCAAAGATATGACAGCGTCCCAGAACAGTGCCACTAGCTGAGAGCTAAGTGGTAACTCTTGAGCCTGTGGAGGTGTTTCATACTTAAACTATAACTGTGGGTCATCATATTTGAAATGCTACTTTTAAAAGAACACCACTAAAAATAATAACAGACATACATACTTAGAGAAAAGTAAGAAAACAAAAGTCTCAAATTTTAGGTGAGATTATATGCCACAAATATTAAAACAATGTGAAGAATATGCTATTAAAAACCTTCAACTCAATAAAATGATTGAAATTAATTAGGGGTCACACTGAGATGTGACTTTAAAATTTAGAAACAGGGTCATAGAAGCTAAGATATCTATCTGAGATATTCATGAACAGATACAGTAACTTCAGTTGACCTTATCAATCATTCACACTGGTTCTAGAATACTCACCCCTCCATCACTCCTATACCAATTTCCCCACACTATATTTATCCTTCAGTGTATACAGCCAACCCTTTTTTGTTCTGACTTGAACTTTAACTGCACCCTCAAATGGTTTGTGTACTGGAGACATGATCATCAGTTAGCAGTATTGCTTTGGGAGGATCTGGAAACATTAGGAGGCAAAGCTCAGTCATGCCAGTGGAGAGTGTGTTTTTGAAGACATTTCTTTTCGCAGGCTGCCTCCCTTTTCTAGCTGCTATGATTTAGGCATTCTCTCCACTACCATCATCCCCAGAGCAGTGGCTCTAGTTGACCTTAGACTAAAGCCACTGAAACAGTGAGCTAACAAAATAAAATCTTTCTAACCTTAGGTTCCTTTTTTCAGGTATTTTAGTCACAGTAAGCAATCCAAGACTAACTGCCACATTCTTATTAAAAGATAAACTATAGCAAGACTCCTGGAATACACAGCATCTGTCTCCTTAACCCTACCGCACTGAAGGCTAAACAACATTCCTTTCTACCCATTTCTGAGCTGCTTAGCATAGGACATCATGTCTTGATGCCAAATGATGCTTGGTCATTATTCTTGCTGAATATTTTTACTCGAATTTACTAGGGCCTTAAATGGATTTTCCTACTATTCTGGATAAACTTGATCATCCTCATTAGTTTAACAATTCTTAAATCTGTGTTAATTAGAGAAAGAGGGAGAAGGAAGAGGGTAAAATGGGGAAGAACAATGAAAAAGAGTAAAGAAAAGGTGAAGGAAGGAGAGGAAATGAGAAGAGAGGAAAAGACAGAGGAGAGAGTTAGGAACAAGAGGGGAGAAAAGGTGAGAGGAGAGGAGAGGAGAGGAGAGGAGAGGAGAGGAGAGGAGAAGTGTTAAGAGGAGGAGAGGGGAGGGGAGGGGAGGGGAGGCAGAGGATGTTCAGACTAAGATGTTAGTTCTGATGTCAATGATGTGACATTCTGCTTTCTAAGATATTCAGACACTCTCAGGAATTCACACGGGAATCTGTTGCCCTAGGTCTGCTGGTCCAGATCTGCTCCTGCTATTTTTACTAACCCTTTAATATATTTTTCTTTAAACACCTACTAACCTTGTTCTGTTTCCAAATTGGTTAATATCAGGCTAATTACTTCTTTTTATAAGAACTTCTGTACACATTTCTGGGAATGGATTTGAGCTCACTTTAATGGAGAAACTTTTTCTACTATGTTTCTATAACTCTAGCACAAGGTTTGTAGGTTGCTAAATTTTCCATAGATGTGACTTTATTATAAACCACTGATTCCAAATATTCCCAAATAGATGCCTGAAAATACTTACAAGTAGTTTATTTCTGGTTTTGAAAAATTAAAATAACCTCCAGGTTAAATCTTTTCTTCAGATGCAAGAAAAAATTCCCCATTGTTATAAATCACCTCAACATGCTTACCGATTTTAATATATTGGTTAACACCCACAAAATATAAGAATTACATTCTATTTATTTATACATAAATATTATTTAATGCTGAGTTTAATGTAATGTTAAGTAAGTTGTGGATGTCAATAAAATAAGACCAAACATAATAAGTCCAAACTTTCTAAAATTACAGGGGCTTACAAATCTATTTAGTAACAGACAGTAGTATTTTTTTAAGACAGTAGTCTTATAACAGCAATGCTGTCCACTTCCATAACAGATGTTAGCTTTGATATTCTCAAGTTATGGCTTCTAATACACTCAGAGCAACAATTCAAAGCATATATATTCATGCTGTAAAATTCTCAAATGTAAATAGAAAGAGAATGTGATGTATGCATGATAATGTCCATGATTGGAGTAAAATAATAAGCTGTTGATTGTAGCACGTCTTTGCTATTTTGTGCATTCTTCTTTCCCATTTGTCTTTATTACCCAGCTCCCCCCACCCCTGTCACTAGAGAGGAGAGAACAAAGGATAGAGGGACAGCTAAAGATCCCTGAATCTAGTTTCTCTCTTTTTTCTTCTCTGCTTGTAGCTGGTATTTGCTACTTTGTGGGTTCTTTCTGTCCCACTCTTCACACCCTCCTTTCATCCCCTACTATTAGATAGGAGAGAAAGAAGAGAAGAGGAAAGATAGAAATCCTTAAATCCAATTTCTTTCTTCTGTTTCTTCTTTGAGCATGACTACTAACAAACCACAACCAACACTCCAAAATGACAAACTGTTTCCTGTGCCTTGGACTGCTGGCAAGAAACACTGCAGCAAGCTCATCAAAGCACAGCTGCAAGCTCCTTAATACCCTCCACGCATACCCCATTGGTCCCAAGAAAGTATCGCTTCTAACAGCAGTTCCTTATTGGCTGACATTGTCTGTACCAACAATCCTTGGTCTTTCAGGCATCCTCAATTGGGTCCTCCTGCAGGAGATGCTTTTGAGGCTGTCTGGTGTCCAGGTATTTACAAAGAGGTGGCCCTTCTGTTCCTGCTACAGTAAACAGCCACCCACCCAGGCTACTGGGCTCTCACATTAATATACCATCTGAAAAGTTTCCAGAATTCCAAATATCACACAATTGCAGAAACTATCTGCAGCTGGCAAAATTATGCCTATGCAAATCATAGTCAGCTGTTGCAGACAGTTTGGAGCAGCCCCATATATATCTCCTACACCTGGGATTAAAATGAAATCATATTTTTATATTTCCGTGTTTTGTTTTGTTTTGTTTGTTTTGAGAAACCAAAAATCTAGAATTCTCACTACAATTAATACCCAAAGAAAAAAAACTTAAAATTTAAGAGGTAGAAAATATTTTATAGGAAGCTCACAATTAGAATACATAACAAAAATATTTCTGAGCATCCAAAAAACTTTTTCAGATCACATTTCTCTTTAAATAAATTCAAAATTGTTCATTTAACAAAGCACATATAATGGATTAAGTTCTCAAGCATATTTTAAGGCATAACCTATAAAATTAAACATGGCATCAATAAAAATAAAATAATTTTAAAAAGTAAAATTAGACTTAGATATTTTATAATTACATGTCTAATAGTTGCTTGTGAGAAATCAAAAAAAGTAAAAAAATGACTATATATTATAGACTGCTACAAATGCCAAAAGGCTTCTTTGGACTCACTAGGCTCAAGTGAATTGACTGAACAATCCAGACGTCTCTTTGTATTGTTTTCCCCAATGGCATCATTCCATTCTCAGTTCTTCCTTAAGAAGACAAAAGTCTCTTAAGGGCCCAGGGTTAGTTTTCATTTAGAAATATCTATAGAGCCTTTCTTCTTCCTCAGCAACGCTCTACAGGAAGGGTCCCATTGGGAACCTTCTGTGTTCTCAAGGATACATAGCACTGATCATTCACAGTGATTCATCTGAGCATAAAGCAGAATATAAAAACCTGTTGAACTTGGTGAAATTTTTACCCAGGGAGTATGTATTGATATTTAAGTACAGAACACAAAGACCAAGCTTTATGTCGTATTGTTGGCTTCTAAGGAAATACTTTGTAGTACAGTAGCCATGTGTTTGCTTTTGTGTCAATCTCACAGTCTAGGTAAATTGTCAGAAAGGTCACAAACTAAAAGAGTTTGTGGACACAAACATATTCCAAGGTTAGGCTTGAGATAATATTTTCCAGAGATAGAATTTTAATGACTTCATATTCCACTGGAAAGTCAATATCATAAACTCCAATTAAGATTGCACTCTGTATGTAAAGCAAAGAGCTACTTTCACTTTAAAGAAAGAATTTGTTATTCTGTACCTAATGACTTCAAATCCTAATGATTTTTGGTTATACATTGAAATAAGGAAGGCTTTTCATCTTCAAAGTCAAGTTCAATAATACATAGGGCATGAGATAAATTGTCATCCAAGATTAACATATATGTTTGCAATTGAGGTAAGACTGTTGCTTTTGAGAACATTCAATGTCTTTTGAAATATTTTTTCAACAAGATCAAACTGCACAAGACCAGACTTTAAAAGAGAATTTGTGCCCTATAACAATTTAAAAAGAACTTGGACTGACAGACAATAAAATATGAATAGCTGTACAACCATGTTCCGTTCATGTTATAATAAATAATTTAGAACATTTCCTTTGGATTTTTAAATAACATAGAATATCTTACATCAAAAGTTTTAAACAATAAATTATATTTAAATATTCTTACTGTTAGTTTTAGATAAGGTTTTGAAGCACAAACTTTATCATATAAAAAAACTAATATTTCAATTCTTTTAGGTTTTAGTGTGAAATAATACCCAAGTTTACAAGCAAACAATGTATTTACAAGGATATATATTCCCAATTCAACAAAATTTTACTAAGATAAAAAGGTATTCTTGAGAATCTAAAACAGGTTTCTAAATAACCTTTATTACCTTTCCAAAAAAAAAAAAAAAAAAAAACAACTTTTTGGAAGATAGATTCTGTTTACATTTATTTTATTTTTATAGATTTTTTTCAAAAATATATTTTATGCATTATTTAAAAGTAATGTATAGTTTTAATGAACAACTAGAAGATGTTAACTATCAAATTATGATCCATAAATGTTAAACATTTTTCTTGATGAAAAAATATAATTTCAGTCACATTTTAAACGAAATATGAATGTGAGGTTGAGCACTGAATGTCTAGATTATTGAGTAAGCAAACCTAGGTGATTCTGCTAGGGCTAGCTGATAGACCTATAAAAACTAATTCTGATGTGGACTAGTCACTGAGAGCTAGGAACAAAGGCTCTTTGATTTTCTTAGTAAAAGCAAATTTAGCAGAAAAGGAGAGATGAATTTGATAAGCACAAATTTAAAGCTGAAGCGTGTCAGATAATTTTTATAAATATTAAAAAGCAGATAGTAAACTGATAACTAATTTTCAATCAAAATTTAAACCCGACTTCAGAGTGATAGAATGTTAAAAAAAAAATAAACAATTAAAAAGTGAGCATCCTAATGGTAAGCCAGACTAAGCATTTGAAAAGCAATCCATTCATGCATTGTATAATCTTAGCACAGAAGTATGCATCACTTACTTACAAATAGCCAAATAAATACTAACTGATACAAAATTACAAACTATAGAAAATATGCTCATTTTCTTATCAACTATTTCTCTATTAAGTTTTATTGAAATTAGTAAGTAGGGAGAAAATAATGTCTAGTACAGCTAGTAGTGAATAGAAGGAAGCATGAATCCATTTGGAGATCATTTTATAAATAATGTACCAAAGATGATTAAGCCAATGGAGGTAGGTCTGATTGTTTAACTTAAGTTTAATAGACCTTGAGTTATTCTGTAAGTATTTATTGAATACAAGTCATTGAATCACTCATTTAAAGAGATATTGATTGACCATCTACTATGTCTCAGACACTATGTAGATGCAGAGGATAGAGTACTAAATTACATAAAGGCAAAAGCAGCTCTTATTGTCTTACAGATTCTAGGATTTGTGACAGGTAATAAAAAGTGCATGCAAGGTAATATTGTGGTATGTTAAGTGGTTCTTATGTTAAGAAGAAACTGAGCAAATATGCATAGAAAGCACTGCAGGGCTATCATTTTAAATAGGCCAACCAAAAGGCAACCCAGAGGGAAGGTAGTATCTGAGTCATCATGTGTATCACATAAGTTGTTTGTAGTTATGAGTTCAATCAATGGAAAATATATTGAGCAGAAAATGGAAGTGGCTCATTCAGTAAGTCTAAAGGATATTATGTGATTCCTAGGCTCTCTTTCTCTTCTTTAACTTCCCAAAGCATAGCTTGTAGCCACCTAAGCACAGCAAGTGAAATGCTGGTAAGAATGGTTGGACACCATTTTTTTTCCTGCTGCTTTTGTCAAGGAAGTTTTCCCTCTAAGATTTCACCTCAAGTACACCATTCACTGTCACATTTTATTGGTTTCAATCTCCCCTACTTTCCTAAATAATAGAATTCTTATAATTAGTGTAGATCAAATATTTAGAGTCACTGGCTAATAGATCAAATAAGGAGAGTTTTAAAGTCAAACTTCCTGTAATCTCTTTTTGTTTTACAATACTTACAGTCAGTAACACATAAATACTGAAACTGAAACTGGAATACAAACTTTGGACATTTGTCTCTAACAATGCAGCAGTTTTAAATTAATAATAATATTATAAATTTTTACTTATGAAAAATTAAAGATAACTTGGTTCTGTCCACTGCCAGTTGGAAAATGTTTTCCAAGATGAACATGTTTTATTAAGTTTAAAATGCATACATGCTTAGTAAATATTTATGTTACATATAAAGCGATTACCTACCATTTATATCACATTATACACCTATGTCTTGATACACTTCAGTGACTTAATTACTTCAGTCAAATTCTCAATAGGAAACTTTGAAAAATAAGATGTATATGAAGCTAGGACTGTCTTAAAATTCAGGCCTGCATTTCAGTGTTTGCTATTAAATGTTCTTTAAGTATCACTTTCTGGGTGTTCTTCAGACGTTCCAGGCTCAAATATGTGTTTTGTTGTTGTTTGTTTGTTTGTTTGTTTGTTTGTTTGTTGGGTCCAGCATATTCATGGAAGGGACATCATGACATGGTTCCTGCTCCTGGAGCCGAGTCAGCAAGACATGGTCTCCTCAAGTGCTGATGGTTGCTGATAGTATAAGGCTTGTTTGCAGAATACTGTATACATTTCACTTTATGTTTCTCTTTTGGGGAATGTACTCCCTTTCAAGATTAATGCTCTATGATAATCAGAAATTGCATGACTCAAGGAAGCAAGATACTCTATTGTGACAGTCTCTGTGACATTGAGACCTTCAGAACAGCCCTTTAGGCTGTGGGAAAGAACGGTGAAAACACAAGTTCAAGAATACTTATGTATCAGTCTGAGAACAGTTCTTTACAGGATTTCTCAACTATGAAAAATAAAGGATGCAATAAGAATTACATGAGGGGTTTCACAGACCTGAAAAACTTAGAGGCACTACTGAGCCAGCTTTGTTAGAAAGATATTAAAGAAGGAAATAAAGAGATTTAGGCAGTGGCAACCTCAGGCCAAGATCCCACCCAGCTAAGCTTATTGTTTGTGTTTACAGTTGAACAAGAAATAGTTTAGACTTAATCTGAAATAAACCACAATCCAGAATTGGAGGGCACAGTTGTGAACCAGATATTGAGGCTGGAAGACACAGGATTTTGATCCAGATCTTGAGGAATGGTGGCCTTCAAAGGTTTAGGTTTAGGGCTAGATGTGGTGGCTAGATGCCTTTAAGCTCAGCATTCAGGAGAAAGAGCCATGCTGATCTCTGAGTTCAAAGTCTGTCTACACAAGGTTCAGGACAACCAAGCTTAGGCAGTGAAGGTGTTGGAAACAGAAAGCTGGTGATGATGTAATAGAACAATAGGACTGTGTTCCATCTGTAGCAAGCAGTAGAACTCAGCAGCGTTGACCAGGTGGCTCTGTCTTTACAGTCAAGGGGCTAGGTCATAAAAATGCTGATTCATGGGATAATCAAATGGGAACCTGGATTAAATGATTGACTTGATATTCAGTTCCTAAGGAAGTAGCTTATGCAAAATAAAAGACTGGGCTTTTTTCTGCAAAAGAGAGTTATCTTGAGCAGAAAGCTCTCAAGAGCAGAACACAAAGCTGCCCATCATTGACTCTGAGTCCTTTTCCACCACTCCCAAATACCCCTTCCTCAGGACCCCAGGCCAAGCTAAGGCTGGACTTTGACCTAGATATTTGTTTGGTTTTGGTTTGGTTTTCCAAATTTAGTGCTTTGGTTTCCAAACACACATACACATGAATAAGCACATATATGTCATAAGCTCATACATGTACACAGATAAAAATAAATAAGTCATTTGGTGGCAGATGTCTACTGAATTCATTCTCCTTTGAAAATCATCATAGTTTTGGTCTTGTCAATTCTACTACTAATTGTCATCAAAATAATCTTTCCCAGAATTGACTAGATATGCTTTGTTTTAAATTCACCCATCGGCTTTCATTTTTGCATTAGTGGTCATATGAAACATTATTTTAAATTCGATAATATCCTAAGATGTCTTTCACCCTCTGAAAATAATAAAATCATTGTTTTACCAAAAGGACAGGACTCCTTTAAAACAGAAAGAGACACTATAAAACATGGTAAAACTGAGCCTTCTGCATTTGGGTGTGTGAGTCTGCATTTCACACAGCAGCCTTGGTGCAGATTGAGAAGGTTGAAATCAACTGGCTTACTTCCTAATCAGTATGCTAAGAGCCTGTCAGTCCATCTTAAATCAGAAAAAAAAAAGCATTGAGCAGAAAAAGAATATAATATTTCTAATAATTAGGCTCATGCATTGCTGAGCTGCCCTCACTGTCATGCTCTTTATGGGGAACAGAAACTGTGATGAACGCACTGTCTCCTCTTAAAGCTCCTCTGAGAACAGGAGAATCTTTTGATAGAAAAGAACCATCGACGCTGATTTCAGCTAGAGAAATTGCAAATGTGAACAAACCAAATTCAAATGTTGTTATTGTCATGAAAAAGGCCTTTGCCATTGAAATGTGCTTAGCAGTGAAGGAAACAGCTTCTCTGTAAGCGCTTTTCATAACTCACAGGTAGGGAGATCTTCCCAGGTCACAAGAAATAGGTCTTTGAAAGGTGGAATTATCAGTGAAGAGCCTTCAGTGGTCATTCAGGCTTCAGAAGGTTTGTAGGCAGAATTCTGCTGGCAAGGATGTACCATGACAGGTTCTCTGCCTGTGTCATTCAGATGGCACCAGTATAACCAAAAAATATGAGTATTGCCAATGAAGGAACAAGGACAAGAACTGATAACTTTTCAGAGAGTATAGTATCTTACACTATGGTGTGAGTTAAAATAATGTGTATCAATTGGAGATATCACTCAGTAGCAAAGCACTTGTCCATGATATGGGAAACCCTAGCTTGTAGACTGCTCTTTGTTCTTCTTACCTGTCTGTCCTTCACGTTATGAACAGGAGGGAGAGAGAGAGAGAAAAGGAGGATGGGTCAACTCAATTCTCGACTATATAGGATCTGAAATCGACTAAGAAACAAGACTCTGGGTGAGTCGGTGAGGGGATTCCTAGGAAGGAATTACCTGAGAGAAAATGACTCTTCCCTAGAAAGGTCCTCTTCTTGTGAACTACCCAGACACAAAGAGATGCAAGGAGAAATTAGTGTCTTTTAATTGGCTGCCTCATTTTCATGCGTGTTATCATGTCTACCCCATTTCCCACATTTATATAATATTTTAGTTGTTGATTTTTGCTGTTACTGCTACTGACATGGGTTTACTGGTTCAGAATACAACTTCTTGGACTTGCAATGGGAACTGAAGGCCAGGGACTCTCTGAGAATATTCCAGGCCTTCAGTACTGGCTTGAGACTGCTGTTAAATCCTGTTTCATAGACTTTGTAGCTGAAGTATTCTCACAGCCTCTCCAACATGAAATGGGCATTGTTGATTGATATGGAACCCATATTGATCGTGAACCATCTAACCAATTTGGTTTTTCTCCAGAATCTAGACTAATATAGACCATTGTGGGAAGAAGTGAGAAAGAGGGAGGGAGGGAAAAGGGGAAACGTTTTGGTGTCTTCTCTTTAAAAATATGTCATGCCTACTGTGTCAGGGTCCCCATCAACTCTTATGATCTCCTTAAATGTACTTCCTCCTTAACAACTCTTATCTCTAAATTCAGACACACAGAAAATTAGAGCATCATTATGTGAATTTGGAAGTAACACAGTTCAGGACATAGCAAGGTCTTCACTTTAAACCCACGACGTCCATAACGAGGCCCTCTACATCTGCTTTCATACCCTCAAGCTCACCACACCAACCTATGGAGACCTGGACCATCTCGTCTCAGCCACCATGAGCGGTGTCACCACCTGCCTCCTTTTCCCAGGCCAGCTTAACGCTGACCATTGAAAACTGGCTGTCAACATGGTGACGTTCCCACGTCTCCACTTCCTCATGTCTGGCTTTGCCCCTCTTACTTACCAGCGGTGGAAGCCAGCAGTACCGGGCCCTCACTGGGCCTGAATTTATTCAGCAGGTCTTTGACACCAAGAACATGATGGCCGCCTGTGACCTGCACCACGGCCGGTATCTCACAGTTGAAGCTGTCTTCCGTAGACGAAGGTCCACGAAGGAGGTTGATAAGCAGATGCTCAATGTGCAGAATAAGAATAGCAGCTACTTTTTGGAATGGATCCCCAACAATGTCAAGACAGCTGTCTGTGACATCCCACTACATAGCCTTAAGATGGCAGTCACCTTCACTGGAAACAGCACAGCCATCCAGGAGTTCTTCAAGCGCATCTCAGAGCAGTTTATGGCAACGTTCCGCTGAAGGGCTTTTCTCCACTGGTACACAAGTGAGGTCATGGATGAGATGGAGTTCACCGAAGCTGAGAGCAACATGAACTACCTCGTCTCTGAATATCAGCAATACCAGGATGCCACCACAGAAGAGGGAGGAGATTTCAGAGAGAAGGCAGAAGAAGCCTAAGGCAGAAAAGCCCTTACCACAGGCTGCTTAGTTCCCTCAGCTTTCTCCAGCTGCCCTTTGTCTTGTCTTGTTTCTTTCTGCTTCCTCTGTCCTGTTTTTGTTTCGTTTTGCTTTCTAATTGGGGGTAAGGGGTGGGGTGGGGGGTTATCAGTGCCTGCACCCATGGCAGTCACTCAATAAGCATTTGTTTATGGGGGGAAAAAAGATATGCAAACAGTTTGCTTCAAGACCAAGCCGGAAGTCCTTGTTACTCTGTCATCGAATTTGCTGACTTCAACCGTCTTCTCAGCATCTTCTCTCTTCCTCTCCTCACACCACCTAGCAAAACACATGTACCAGACCACTGATATGCATGCACATATACATTGTTTCCTCTTTCTCCCTTGAGTGAGGCTTCCCATGAAATCCCTGTGGTATTTATCTACGCCCCTTTTCTCTTTCTCTAGGCTTTTTTTTTTTCATCTTCTGGCAAGCTCCTACTACCATTCAGCTTTAATCAACACATCCTCATTGTCTGATTTGCCTGAGCCAAGCTTACCACCTTCTGTGTGAATCTGAATGCCTCTCTTCCCAGGCGGTCATGTTTTGAATGCTTGTTCCCTTGTTGGTTCCCTTGTTTAGAGACATGGAATTTTTAGGACATTAGGCTTGGCTAGCAGAGGTGTGTCACTGAGAACCAAACTTTGAAGGTTATTCTGCTCTAGTACAATCTATTCTGCTGTGGTTCAATCTGCTTCTGGTTTGTCATACCGGACTAGCTAGTGACACAAATCTCTTTGCCATGGACTGGATACTGCTACATCTTCCCTGTCATGATGGAACAAAATCTCTCTAGAGCTATACTAAGCCAAGCCTTTCATTCCTTAAATTGTTCTGTCAAGTGTTTTGACAACTGCAACGAAAGTGAACCTTACAACTTCTTGGAAGTTGCTGAACTAGGGGCTGGATTGAAGAAGGACTGTTTTCTATGCCCTTGTAGCGTCCCAAGATGTCTCCAGACTTATAATTATCTTCCTATTACATTCTTCTGTTTAAGTCATGGAAATTCCTTGAGGACAAAAACTAAGTCTTATCCATCCTATATTTTCTGTAATAACATGGTATCACTGATAATGTGGTTTCATGGGTATAAGCAAGATGTTTAATGCAATAAATTGTTAGGTAAATGAATGAGAGAAATTTCTTGACCAGAAAAACTATGGCATGTTTCTTGACCAGAAAAAATGACACATTTCTTCTGACGAAGTAGAAGGGAAGGAAGAAATAAGAATGTGAATTAGTAAGACTCATAATAGAAAAATGAAGTATCTCTGGATACTTATTGTTGGAAGAACTTCATGCAGCGGTGTAGGTTCCAGGAGAGCAAAGGTCCAGTGAGGTTTAGTTTTTAAGTAATGAGATGATCTGTTAGAGCAACTCAAGCTAGATGTGACACGTCAAAGTTTTACAGTCTGTAACAAAGCAAACAACGTTAACAGGTCTATGCAGGGTCAAAAAGATGCAATATGGACTCCAAAGACCCAGTCACTGGCTAGGCATCCCAGAGGAAAGACTCTTACCCATGTGTATCTGTGAACTGAATGTTTGGCTGAGAAAAAACTATAAAGAGAAAGGTACCGCATCAAAACAAAAACAGTACCTTAGACATGGCCTCTAGTCAAGGTTTTTGAGGAGTTCCTGGGATGTACTGAGGTCCTCTGGCCAAATAAAGAGGGTACTGATATACATAGAAATATGGAGCCAGGTGTGTAGGGAGATAATCTAATCAGTTTCAGTTATTTTCAGAAAATCATATTCCGTAGGCTATGCTACAAGGCTGGGCTGGGAGGCGAGCTTGTCTCTGAAAAGCCTTCTTTACTGTTACTACAGACTACGATCCACTGTGAGAGTTCACAAGAAGAACTTCATTCAGAAGTGGATTCATTCAAAACACCAACTATCCAACTATACATCTATAAATACAAACATACATAAATAAATAACAGTGACAGTCTCAGCTGCCTGTAGCACCAAATCGAATAAAAGACTCCAAAGACGAGAAAAGCTCATGACAGCTTCTGTTGAGCCATTTGGTTTAGCTACTTATGCTCAGAAAGAAAACCCTGGCTTCTTCTTCTTTATAGCCTGATACATCTTGCATGGAAGACTTACTGGAATCTTAATTGGAACCCTTTAGTGGGATTTTGGTAAACATTACTTCCAGGATAACATTTTTCTCTTCCTTCTCCCTCTCTCCTCTCCATCCCTCGTGCCTCTGACCACACACATCTCATTTCTGTTTATGTATCACAATGACAACATCAGCTAAGCAGTAGGCCCAGAACAGGACAAAGTAGCTGCTTTTCTAGTGATTAATGAATTTTCCTCACTTCTTAAAAAGTCCACTTACTAAATTCCAGCAAGAAACTTTAAATGGTTACTGTTTTTAACGTCACAGTTCTGCCTTCAGGAATTCACTCTTTACAAAAGGGGACAGTTGTTATCAGCAGCAATCTAAACCCCCATCACTAAGGGAAAGTTAGACATAAATCAGATGGGTCTGAAAGCATGAATGATACAAAATCACTAAAATGAGACATTAGAAAGACATTCCTAGACAAAATCTCTTCCATAGTATTGAGGGTGTTTTGTAAAATAACATATACATTACCTCTACTTCCACAGAAATACAGTTAGAAGAACAAGCCTCCAAATGGTAATAAACCACTTCTATAAGTAAAGGTATTTTAGGCCCCTATTCTCACTACATTTTACTTTTTAAAACCTTTATATGATTTTATTTTTCACAAGCTAGATTTTATTTTCTTAAAAAAACTTGAATACATTTGCTGTTCTAGTTTATAGATTTTAAAAATAAAACTCCCCTGTGCAATTAAATGATTCTCTAACATTCCAGCTGTAGCACTAAGGAGAGCAGGCCTTGCACCTCACCTGGGAAGCACATCAGAGGTGACCCTGTTGGCAGAGCCACTGATGTGGTGGCCCTGAGAGAGTGAGAGCTGGCCCTGCCACTTGTCTGCCCTGAAATGGTGGTGTAGAGAAAGAGATGCCATTTCCTCTGTGGCCCCTTGACCCTTGCCACCTATGGCAGGTAGGAGTGCTATCATAGGGATGATGAGAACTTCTCTGTCCCTCACCAGCAACAACACTCAGGAGAGAGGGCTGGGGCAACAGAGTAGAACTGGTTGGAGGAGTTTCAAGTGTGCTAGCGTGAGGGTATGAGATTGGGAGAGCCCACCTAGGCCCTCACCAGCTCCAGCGCTCAGAACAGTGCATCCTGTACCTCACCTGAGCAGCACAGCAGAGCTGGCCCTGATGGCATGGACATGGATCAGCCACCCTTAAGGCTTGAGAGCAGGAGGGAGCTGACTCTGCCTCTTATCTGCTGCAACATTGGATAGTCCATCTAGGGCAAGGCAGGAGAGCTTTCCCTGGTGGTGTGGGTTCAGGAGAGCTGGTCGGATAAGCATCTTTGATACCTCTCAGTCCCAAATCCAAGTCTTCGAATTGACCCACCCCAACATCTACCCTATTAATGAACTGCTGGATTGCATGAAGGGGCTGGTCCTACAGTTCTAAAACTGTGAAATCTCCATGACACAGGGCAACCACAGGATGTCCAAGAAGAGTCACAATGAGGTTACAGTATTGATGGTGTAGCAGGAGCCAGAGTCCACAAACCATACCAACAACTCCTTGCAATGAACAATTTTAAGTAGAGAAGTATGGGCAAGAGGGTGTACTGTGGGACACACTGCTACATACTACAGCTTTGGGGAGTTTGTTTTTATCCATTTTGGAGAAAGTTGTAAGAGTAGAGAATGGGTTTGAGGAAAGGAGAAGATGAGTGGGACTGGAGTGCATGATGTAAGAGTCACAAAGGACCGGTAAAAAGTTTTTTTTTCATAGTCGGGGAAAAGGAAGAAGGAGGAAGAAGGCCAGGAGAAAACACAGTAATGGCTATAAGTCTTCCATGAACACAGAACTGACCAAGAGTTGGGAGTGGCAAGACAGAAATCTAACAACATGATATAAGCAACATCTGTGGTAGAATCACAAAGGGAAGAGACTTGTTGTTATGCATCCAAACTTGAATTCTCAGGTTCCTTTAATTTTGAACAACAACAACAAATCTTACCTTTGATTTCAAACATTTTTCATTATCATCACTTCTTAAGAACATGTGCTGATATATAACAAATTTTCCTGCAGGCCTTTATGATCACTTAGCTTCTGGAGGCAAACGGTGTATACTATCAGTTAATTTGCTTCCCAGCTATCTTTGCAATGATTAATGACTGGCCATACAGAAAAATTTGCCTTTAATTTTTTTTCTCATTAACATCACACAAGAAATGTTGACAGTACCAATTGCACCTGAACAAGCTTTTTGGGCTCAAGAATATTTAATAATCATTTTTTGTATGCTCACGCTAGTGAATGAATTTTAAACTATATAAAATAGAATTTACAGTAAAAAGTACAAGTTTTTACTAAAATGAAAAAAACAGAAAACCAAAACATTAATTTATTAAATTATCAAATTTCCTCTGGACTCAACCAGAACTTTATGGATAAGAACAGAAGACAAAGGTACTGTTTTGCTTATTCTGTGTTCTGAGCTACTGATAAACTATTATCTTGGGTTATGGACATGGGTGCTATATCCTCAGGTAGTAAAATGCCATTAGGGGATTCCATGTTACACAGTAAATATAGAAGTCATTGTGATGTCAAGGGGAAGGTATCAAGAAATAGATGTCTCCTGTTGTACCCAACAATGCTCAGGGTAGAAATCACGTGATCATGATAGCTTTGTCTACCCCCTCCCCAAAACAAAACAAAAACCCATAGACTACCACAAACCTTTGTACAGGCACAAGACAGCTCCTTTCCAGTGGTTGGTCAAAGTAACCAAATGAATTCCAAACAATGTAGACTACTGTTCTTGCCATTGGTTGTCTCACAGAAGTGGAAGGCATGTCACTGTTGTTGAAGACATTTCAAACTTGGGACATAACACAAGAATTCATCAACCGGGGGATTACTTGACAGTTTCCCTCCTGCAGCCTAACTTTCATGATACCAGAAAATACTGTGTATCCTGATAAGGGAGAAAAGCAATTAATAGCCCTACTCAGTTGTGACACTTAGGAACAATAACAATGATCACCATGGAAATATATCTGAAACGGTGCAATAGCTGGCACTTTCCTGTTTGTGATAACCAATTTTATGTCTTATTAGACTTAAGGTCCACTCAACAGGAGAAAGACCATGCCTGGCACTAGACCTAGCCAACTTCCTGCAGGTAGTGACATCATGGATGTTAGATGAGAATCTACTACTGCAGGTAGTGACATCATGGATGTTAGATGAGAATCTACTACTGCAGGTAGTGACGTCATGGATGTTTGATGAAAATCTACTACTGCAGTTGTGACATCATGGATGTTAAATGAGAATCTACTACTGCAGGTAGTGAC
>JANHMN010000007.1:8904057-8940243 GCA_030674055.1 Rhabdomys pumilio
TATATATATATATATATATATATATATATATATTATAAACATATATACTTATATATACTTATATACTTATATATTATATATATTATATATATATAATATATATATATATTATACACAATATATACTTATATATATATTGTTATGGGTTCTGCTTAGAGCGAATAGAACTCAAATGCCAGACCAATACAGATAACAAAAATTTATTGTAATCAGGCTGCTATTGATTGATCAGGGACTCAGAACAGACTCAAGAGCTGAACTGTGACCCTGAGCTAGCATGGTACCATAAACATTTCTGCCAAATAACAAGTTACATTTTCCCACCAATCAGGATTCAGGGATGAGCGACTGTCCTAGAAACATTTTCCTATGTGGTACATTTATCCTGTTCTCATTTGGCTTATTAAACTGTGACAGGACGACTTGCCTAGCATTCATGTCTCTATTTGACAAGCCAGATCTCAGTTACCCACGTACATGTCTCATTCTGCCAGGCAGAATGCCAATTATCCAGGGAGGTCTTGGGAACTTAAACTTTATTTGAACCCTATTCACAATGAAAGTTTTACTCAAAATAGCTTCAGCTCGGTTCCTTCTTACAATATGGGGATGAAGTTTCATAATGATTGATTTATCTCTTTCAGTAATATTCATAGTACCACAGGACTCTCTTTGTGGCATCTTATTGTAGCAGGTAGCTTAAGCACCCAAGTGGTGGCTCAATGTTTCAGAAGCCAAGAAGCAGAAACATTTAGCTCTTTCAAGCCTTGGTCTTAGAGTCTGTACAGTGTCACTCTGTTGTTCTAGAGGGAAAGCCAATCACAAGGATTCTGGCTTACATTTGCATACCATGAGGATAGGAGATGATAGATATGCCAGTCTTTGCTGTTAGAGCCTACGGGGATTTCCTTCAAGGGGTATCATACAAGTTATTTTGAGTCTATTTTGAAAAGTATTGGAAATTTACCTGGGTAACAGGTGATATTCCCTACATTAACTTTCACATTAGTCTTCTTTCATTGAATGAGAATCATCTTATTCTAGACACAAACAATATTATTAGCTGGATTTTATACTTTCTCTATTTAAAAATTTGTATGTTGAAGTCCTAAGTCCCTATCAGTCAGAAGGTAATGATAACAAATGAGGTCATATGGTGTCCTTGATTCATGGAACTGCTAGACACAGCCATAAGATGTCTCAGTTCACACCCTAAAACATGGGCACAAAGAAGAGACTGCAGTGGACAAGTGGAATCTCCAGCAAGATTCTAGCCATATGCAGAACCTTTAGCAAGCAATGGAGGCAACCATATTCACAACTAGCCCTGACCTATGGAGAGAGAGGAAACAGCTTGTGGTTTTAAAATGTTGTATTTACTCCTCCATGAATTCATCAGTCTATGATCAAAACAGTTTGTATGAAGTTCTCAATAAAAACTTCAAAGTAATATGCACACACTCACTCTCATGAACACATACTCACATACTTGTCTGGACACTCAAAACTCACACATGCACACACAGACACACAAGTGTGACAAATTTGGAACACTGAATGCTCAGTGTGACAATTTGCTCAATTGTTGTCAATTATAGAGCGAATCCTGGTGCCTCAGACCTGTAATTCTAGGTACTCCGAAGACAGGAAGATCAAAAGCTCAAGGCATGACTATGCTACAGAGTGAGTTCGATGACAGTCTACACAACCTAGTGACGGTCTACACAAAATCTGGTTTGGAAAAGTAAATGGAGGGCTAGGAATATAGCTCAGGAATATAGATGTGTCTAGCATGTATGAAGTCCTGGGTTCAATCTCAGCCCTTAAACAAATGAATAAGCAAAATTTATTTAAAAAGAAGGAGAGAGAAGGGCTCCGGGAGGCCACCTGGAAACTAAAGAAATAGTCCGTGGGAAAGAACAAATGTGGAGATTGTTTTATCATGAAGTTCAACCTTAACATCTATAAGCCACTACATTTTTACTGAGTTTACCTCTCATTCTACAGTACTTTTCAAGGAAGCCCTAGCTAGTTGATATGGTCAAGAGTAAGCTGCGTTGAAGGTGTACCCAAATTACTATTCATGGCAACACATGCATCAGGGTAAGACGCAAGATGCAAATGAATATATAAAGCAGTCATTATCTTCTCTTGGCTTAGACTTTTTCTATAATATCAGTTTTTCTAATGGAGAAATGATACTACATAAAACAATACAGCATGCCTGCCTCGGGTTAATCACTCTGTTCTTTCATATATCCTAGATGCACACACAATGTTTATTCTCCCTCTTTTTACCCGTGGGTAGAAACTGAAGTAAAAGGTCAGAGTAGAAAAATATGAAGAAAAACACATGCTGGGAGAAGTCTAGCTCGTGCAGGGATGAAGAGGAGGCCTGGAGTCAGCAGTGCTCAGTCACTTAACATATCCAAACCCAATGTCTGCTACTTCCAAAAAGCTGCAGCCATGTGTGAGCAATTAAGGAGGGTCCTAATGAGCATTTCAAAACATTCTACTGAGTTCGTTCTGCTCAAATTAAGAGAAACTTCCTCAAGATTGGCTCAACCTATGATTGAAAGAAAATATTAGTAAATAGAATTTCTCGTTATTTTTAAGTTAATTATCTGGAAATGCACTGTTTAAGAAAACACTAATGGCTACTTAAAGGGTCCATTTCATCTACATTTACAAATGGCAAGAGGCTTATTGAAACAAATTTATGCCAAGGGGAATTTAACTTGGGAAATCTTGCTGGAATTGGATTTCTAACAAGATCGAGTTGGTATTAATGCATTCCATTCATCAAGCACAAGTTATTCATGTTTCTGAATTACGGCTTTCCTTAAAGAATGTTTCTTTTTTTTCCCTATTGGATATTTTCTTTATTTACATTTCAAACGTTATCCCATTTTCATGTCTCCCCACCTGAAACCCCTCCTATCACACCCCTCCTCCCCGTGCCTCTACGAGGGTGCTCCCTCACCCATCCACCTACTTCCACCTTCCAGTCCTGGCATTCCCCTACACTGGAGCAGTTCTTAACAGCAGTAAAGACCAGTACAGATAAAGTGAAGCATCTCCCCAGACTGCCTCCTTAGAGAGGCACGCTGAAGGTCCTACATAAACATAGATGAAAGAAATACTTTTTAAATTGTTATTCACAAAAACAATCCTTGAAATTAAAATCATTATTCTCACTTTGTATGCTTTTTCTGGAACTTGCTCCATCAAATTCCCCGAGATAATAATAAAGATCAAATGGGGCCCTCTATAAATAACTACACTCTTAAGCAAATCCCAGTAATAAGAAGCATCTTGTATAACTTTCTCCAACAAGCTTCAGACTCAGGAGTAACCTTGCTTATCCTTGTTGGACTAGCTTCTCTCACCCTTGCCTGCTGAACAAACAACACCAATGAAACAAATTCTGATTGGCTGTTTATCTACAAGGTGCACATTTTTTTTATTAAATAGGCATGAGCTTCTGCTTGCTTATTTTTAATAAAATTGAAATTTCAGTGCCTTCAGATGATCTCACTGTACTTGGTGACAGGTGGTGACTGAAATCGGATTGCTTTCGCCTGTCTAGAAACATCCTCAGACTCTTGTGGCTTTCACAGGTACTCTTTGCCATTTCTACTTTTGACCTTGATTTCTCCTCTATGAAATATATAGCATGTTCCTTCTTGCATGATTCTTTTTTTCTACTTTGTACTACTCATCTTTGTGCACCCCATAGACAGTATTTAAAATATGAAAAGATTTGCTTTCAAGAGAGAAAATACGTGTCTATCTACAGAGCCTGGGAATTATACTGTAGTTACCCCAAATTTTCTGTTTGAATTGAATTCAGTTTCCAGCACTGATTTTCTATACTGCCTCATATGATAACTATAGTGACAGTTTCAGGTCTAAGTCCTCTGTTTGTGAATGCTACATAATAGTCAATATTAGTATCCTCTCAGACAATGCAAAGGATGTCACTTCAATATCATATATGTATCTTGATATCCTGATTTGTAGCCTAAAGGTTTCATTGTTACCAAAATTATTGGATATTTGGGATTTTACTAATACTACTAGACTTCATTATAAAAAACAGCTGTAATTGGCTATAATTAATATAAAAGTAAATAATATTTAAAATATTGAGTATGTCATTGAGTCAATTTAAATGTGAGAAGACAAAGCTTTGGTCTGAATCATAATTCAAAGTGGTCAGAAGACAACACAAAACAGTTATGGCCAGACAGTGAGTCAACTTTGATGATAGGTGCTAGCTAGAAAGAAAGAAACTAAGAAAGAAAGAAAGAAAGAAAGAAAGAAAGAAAGAAAGAAAGAAAGAAAGAAAGAAAGAAAGAGAAAGAGAAATACATGGTAGATATATAGATATAGAGAGACAGATAATAGAAAGTAGATAGATATAGACAGACAGACAAATACATGATTGAGCTGGCTAAACTTTTGTCTCTGCTTTGATATATATATACATTTCTAATGGTTCTTTTGCTTGCTTTATTTTATCAATTTGTTTTTTGCAGTACTTAGCAAATAGATCCTGTTAAATGAGCTGAACTCATTAATCTCTAGCCCCTAGAGATCAGAAAGAGGATACAGACCCCTTCTTTAGAGCATATGGAAAACTTTCTCTGCAGGAAGGATGTTCAAATATTTATAGACAAATAATAAATTGTCAACAAAACTCTTTTAATGAAGCTTATAAGCTAAAAGAAGTTTATCTTACCTGCTTTGACAACATCTCACCCGTTGATTATACCCAATGACAAAATAGTTGATTTTCAGGAAATATTATAGGGGGGAAAACAGACCTTCCCTAAAATCTCACCCTGGAGATACTCTCAAAACTGTGGAAGATTTGCGTTAACTGAGTAATAACTCTGCGCTGGGCTCTGAGTTAAGTCATTCTCAAACAATGTCTTACTACTCAACAGAACCTGGCAAATTTTGCAGCATTCATTTAATTTTCTGTGTAAAGAAACCGAGATTCTATAAGCTGTTCGCATTTTCCTACAATATCAGAATATGGACTCTATCATTCCCTCTCAGATCCTTCTTCTTCTCTTCCTTTTTTCTCATTCAGGTTTCCATCCATGACAAACTCATTGTGCATAATATTGCATCTACTCTTTTGGCTTGTATCAATGTAAAAAAACTCATGCTTTTTACCTATATGAAACAAATTGTTCTACACACACACACACACACACACACACACACACACACACACACATCATTGTGGATTCTCTGTGACAGCCTATTCAGTTTTGAAAATTAAAAAACAGAAAAAGAAAAAAATCATTACAGACTTCTATTCAGCAAAGGAAACTGATTTAGGAAGCTGCAGACATGACTGAATAGAATCAGAGTGGATCCTGCAGTCTGCTCACAAAAAAAGAAGCTGGACGTTGTTAAAGGGTCTTTGCAGTTGATGTTACTCACCGGGAGACAGAGAAAGTAGCAGAGCATCTGTCATCAACCCTTCCAAAGGCCACTGCCCTAGTTAAGCTGTGTGAACTGGGGCACTCAAGTCTGAGTAATTCAGGCCTCTTATTTCCAGCACATGTCCCCAGTCATTCTTGTCAAAATGGAGGCCATCTCTTGACTCTGAATGTGTCATTTATCTTTTGAAAAATAACCTGTAACTTTCAACCAGCCAGTAAAACAGAAAGTGAAAAAGAAAGAGGAAAAAGTTCCATTCCCAGATAAAAATGATTGAACACTTTTGAGGAAAGGATGGAGGGGAAGCCTGCTAGGAGGTATTAAAGTGAAAGAACTCATTTCTATCATGAGTCCACTTGCTGCATTGTTGGTGACTATATACTACTGGCCACAGATAAATTTCAGATGTTGTGAATTAGTAAAGATAACACTTACATACTATGTAATGCCCACCTTCTTTGGACTGGGGGAAATAACTATAGTTTGTAAAGATTTTGTATTCAAATGTCAGCCAGATCTGCATTGGCATCTTTGATTTCAAGTAGAATTCTGTATCCAGCCTTGGAGTCTTTCAGGGCAAATTCTACTCCTGCCAAAAATCTGCCTTCTTCCTTGACCTCAGTTATTCTCCTCCACAGCTGAAGCCAGTGGTCCCTGATTAGCATACCCTAAGGTCAAGGGGAAAGGCAAACGTAAATAAAGAAAAATGGAAGACAAGCTTGGAAATGAGAACTTGTTACACTGTGATTAGGGGCCGTGGAATACATTTTGGTCGCTGTCTGAGTAACATGGACACGTGATTGAACCCCTCTGTCTTTGGGATCTTTAGCTGTGAGGTAAAGGCAAGGACAACAGCGTTTCATACTTTTCGTGATAATCAGATGTGCTAATACACTTGTGAAACACCTAGGACTGTCTATAGTAAATCCTCACTAAATGACAACATGTAAAAACTGAGCTGGTTGTAATGGCAAAGTAATCCTGTACTTGGGAAGCTAAATCAGGAGGATTGGAAACTTGTAGTCATTTGAAGAACAATAAATTCAGGGCCAGAGTGGACTAGATAGTGAGATTCTATCTAGAGAAAAGCAAAAATATAAACATAAACCAGAAACAAATAAAAAATAAAAACTGACTTACAGGCATTGGCTCATGAGATTACTCTCCAAATATGTTTCAGTTTACCTAGCAGTCACTGTTAGAAGTCAACAATTTAATTCGCTCTCAAAACAAATTTGTAGATGGGTTGCTTCATGATTTCTACTCATGTCTCAACCTTAGAATTATCTTGCTACTTCCAAATTCTTTGAATTTTTTTAGTAAAATTATATTACAGATACACATGCTCCCAGGCAAATTCTTCATAAAATTTAATTTCATCCAGACCCAAAATATAGCTGTCTATATAACCAAATTGTCTTAATAATTTTATATTTTATAAGGTTTATGTTCATACAGAGAATCTATATTTTCTACTATATCTGTTTAATTCTTGGCTGTTGGTGATAATCTTGTGTAAGAGTGGAGGATAGATTGGAGGAACCTGGAGGAGTCAAAGACATCACAGAAAGATCTACACAGTCAACGAACCTGGATCCATGGGGCTCACAGACTGAACCACCAAACATTGAGTATGCAGAGGCTGGACCTAGACCTCCCTGTATATATGCAGCAGATGTGCAGGCTGGTCTTCGTATGGGTCCCCTAACAATTGAAGTGGAGGCTTTCTCTGACTCCGTTGTCTGTTATTGGACTCCCTTCCACCAGACTGGACTGCTTGGTCGGTGGGAGTGGCTAGGCTTAGTCCTGATGAAAAAAGATGTGCCAGAGTGGGTTGGTTCCCAAGGGGGAATTCCCCTTCTCTGAGGACAAGGGGAGGTGTTAGTGAGGGGAGAATTTGTAATGGTGGGGTTGGGAGGAGAGAAGGAAGTGGAGGTTGCAATCAGGATGTAAAGTGAATAAATAATGAAGTAAAATACAAAATCCTCCACACTCAATTAACTTGTCTATTAACGGATTATTAAATGGCAGCAACGCAACTCCTCTGCCGTACTGACTTCCTTTCCACATGCTTGCACGTGAGCATGCTCATACTTTAGTAATTAACCTGCTTGTTTGCTTGCTGTTTATTTGCTTTTATGTCTAGTTTCCCCACACTCACGACTCAGCTCCAGTTGCCTTATTTATCACTGGTATTAATTTCCAATCACTGTGTCAATCCTTTCCTTACATTATTCATCCATTCACCCCATAAATAGAAATAGAAAATTTCCAGGAGCAATGAAAAAATAGAAACAGAAATAAACTTTCAGGAATGTTGTTGATGGATAATGATTTTGGCTTCAACGTGTTTATATCTTCTGGATGAGGAGAGAGAAAGCATAGAAGTAAAGAAATGGAGGTATATTGAGATTAAACCACTTTATCCTAGCGTTACACCCTAGTGTATAACAGAGGAGAATGAATAGAGAAAGGCTGAGTGGAATGGATCCAAACAGAAGAACATTAGGTCTCAGATGAGGAAGTGACAGGAACCCATAGCTGGATTATATGTAACATCTGACGGAAGCATGCTGTGGGTAAGGTGAATAAATAAGAAGCTCCAGAGGTGATAAACTGTGTAGTGTGAGAAGCAAAAATGAGGACAGCGAAGAGTGGTCTGAATTTAAGGTGTGGAGTTAAGAAGGCAAAGCATGTCACAAGGCCAGGTCATGATGGGAAAGCACTTTAAAAATTTATTGTTCATCTAATTCATCTGGGATCTTGTTAAAATGCAAACTTTGATTCAGAAGTTCTGGGGCTGGACCTGAGATTTACAACTCTTAGTGGGATTTCAGAGAATGCTATCTGTTATTCCAAGGGCCGAACACTGACTAGATAGCATCTAAGCTGGGAAAAGGAAGATGGGGAGTTTTTGTAAATACAAATGAATGCCATAAAAGGGCCTTTGGTTGGTCTGACCATAAATAAATATACATATTCAAAGGCTCTCATATCCTGTGTGTATAAAAAGCCTGCGACAGAGAATGCATGGGGGAAAGAAGTCAGTGAGTAGACCATTTCTTTTAGCCAGCAGTTCCAGCAGCCTGTGTGGGGCTGGCTGGTAAAGAGCTTGTGTCAGTCACTTTTTGTAACTTTGGTAAGAGAGCTGAGCAAACAACTTAAGAAGAGAAAGACTTGTTTTGGAGTCAAAGGTTCAGAAGTTGCAGTCTGTGGTCATTTTGCACCATCGGTTCTATGCCTTTGTGTGGTGAGACACAAGTTCCTGGTGAAGGGTGTGTGGCAGAGCAGAGCAGAGAGGATCTTCACAGCAGGCAAGCATGGGTCACAATGCCAGTTAAAAGCAAAACCTCCGTGATCTACTTCTTCCTAGCTGGCCTAGTCTCCTGGTTTCTATTTTTCCCCAGCAACACCACTAAATTAAGAATTCACCAATGCATTCATCCATTGATTATGTCTCTGACCTCATGATCCAATCATGCCTCACTCACTGAAAGCACAATCTGAGAAGGAAGCCTGACACAAAAAAGGAGAAACACTTCTTATCCAAACCAAAGCAGAGTGCGTGAGACATTGTCACATCGGAAAAGGACAGGTTAAATTAAATATTGCACAAGATGTTGGTTAAAAACAAAAAGTGATCAAGACTCCACTTACTACAAAAATAAAAAGATTCTAAAGAAAAATGAGGAAGGCGGGATAGAAATAAAGGAATTATGAGCTTATCATATGACATAATATATATGAGCTTATTGCATGAAAAATCAGAGAAAATGGAGATATTAAGTATAAATTATATAGATACTAAGAGTTCAGGGAAGAGAATTGCCAGTGCAGATGGAATCTTGGAGTCACTATATTTGAAAGCAATTTAACTGAATGATCATAGGTAATAACTTAATATTGGATTTATAATTTAAAGGTGGAAGAAAGACCAGCCAAGGGGAGAGGGCTAAAAGAATTGGCCATTGGAAATCCATCGTGAAAAACTCTATGATGAAATACAGCACCAACCCAGAAATTGGCAAGAAGACCAAGCCAAATGGAATGAAATTAAAAAATAATGGTTGGATGTAGTGTGGCACGTCATCACACATTTGACAAAGGTTGTCATGTTAACAGGATAAAGAATTCCTGCACAGATGACCAGGAAGAATGAAGAGGAAGTAATAAGGCAGATTTAAAGGTAAGACAATCCTTTCAAAAATGTTTTTCTATACAGAGGACTAGGGAAATAGGTCACAACTGAAATTTTTGAGTTAGGAGACAGCAGTTCATGTTTATGTGGTTTTGTGAATGAAGATTGAAAGAAAATACTAGATATGGAGGGAAGAGAGATGTAGAGAGAAGAAGGCGATAAAAGCAAAGTAGACATGAGTAGAATCTCTTGCAAGCAGAGGGATGTGGTGGGAAGACACAATAATTATCTAACTGCTTATGGCTTTAAAGAAAATAGGATCAAAATAGCAGATGAGAGAGGAAGAAAGATTAGAAAGTTGAGCAGTAAAATATTGGTGTTATTTGGTCATCTGAGTAAGAAAACAAATTTCAAACCAAAGTGTAGTACAGGATTAAAGGGCAGGACTGAGGAACCATTTCCAAAACTTCAATAGCATTAATACAAAATAGGTGAAATTTTCTGTAGGGACATTTATCTATTTAGAGGGAATATAGCAAAATTACTTTGGATATATGCAAGCAAGAGCTGTAGTAATAGACTCTAGCATTTAGACCAGATGAGAGGGAAGTGAGAATCTGAAAATGTGGTGAGTCAACACATTATCTAAATGACACCGAATAAAAGCTGTTAAGGTAAATGAAGAGGTTGCTTTGACTCTGGAGAGATAAAACCCCTGAACCCTCCAAAGGTGCCAAACTGTAACTTTTAACCACATGCAGAGTTATGAGAGTTTTTCAAAAATATTTATTGTAGAGTTAATAAATGTTAAGCATAGGATGGTATTTTGCTTATAATTTCTCAGAAGCATGTCTTTTGAGAGAAAGAGCATCTTTCAGCACCAAGTATCTCTTAATATTTCAAAATTTTTAACTGTTTTAATGCTCCAGGCAAAAAAAAAAAAAGCATCATCCCCACCAACAGGCTAATAGAGCACTATCATTGAATGCTGTCTTGTCTCTCTGCTTAATATTCTCTCAACAGCAATTAAACGGAAGTTATCTCACAGAATTTGAGTGGTACTGCACTTCCAGAAAAACCTGAAGAACAAACAGGTAGGATCTTGCAAAGCCACATCAAGCTTTCTTTAGAAAACCGTCAGAAGGGCAAAGAGTCCATAAAGTAAGGCACAGGGGTAAGCGACAAGAAGCTGTTGGCCTTCCATGGCCAAGGCTGAAATGAAGATCTTAGAAGCTGAGAGACTGCACCAGGTAATGATGAGCAGGGCTGACATGGTTCCAATGGTACCCCTGTAGGAGAGACAAAGATGACAGATGCCTTATGCCTAGAGGAAAGGAGGGAGATTGGATCACAGCTGCCTTTGAAATGCAGGTGGTACATCCTTTCAGAATATCAGTCTCCATTTGCAAAGGAGATTGATTACTTGAATAAGCTTACAAGGCCTCAGGCAGTTAGAAAACATTTCATAAAAATCTGCTGTTCAAGACTGGTCTTTTTATATTTTAGCAAATCCAGAATAAGCAAACGCTATAATAATCTATGGTTATAATCAGTCTCGTTTATTAACATTCCCATTTTATTCCCATTTCATACAATGTATTTCTGAATCCTCTACTACGGCTTTGGATTGTAACATAGTCTATTGGCTACACATTTAGTTGCTAGCTATAGCTGGATGTGTGGTAGAGTTCATATGGGGGACAGAACCTAGAGGGAAGAAGTTTGGCCAACCAACCCCTGCCTCTTGTCCTTCCCTCCAGGGTTACCAAGGTGAGCAGCTCTCTTCCATGCACTTGCCTTATCATCATTTCTTCTCTCCACAGAAGAGAGTTAACAAACACGGCCTCAACTGAGAGCCGAAGTATCAGGGTGTTTATTTCTAAGTGTTTTGTGGGCAAGCAGGTAACTATGAGGCTGCTCACTTGCTGTCACTGAGAGCTAGCGTTATGCATGAGCCTTGGGAAAGTGCTGTGGGAAACACCTCTAAGTATCCTTATGAATAGTTTAGAATTCCAAATACCAGCTGCCTAAGTGAAGAAAGAAAAGGCAAAAATTGTATTGACTGAGCCTGTGTGCTGTAAGCTCTCCAGAATTAATATCCTCATCGGGGTTTCTGGGAGTTCTCTACTGTGAGGAGTCCAGCTGAGAAATAACAGTTGCTTTTTGCCTAGAAGGCAGATGCCTGGGCACTGAAGTAATTTGTCAGAATTCAGCAGGCATTTACTCTTCCAAAATCAAATAAGTGAATTTTCCGTAGTTGTTATATTACCCATGCCAATAGTTTATATTGAAGAATGTGACAACTTAAAGGTACGAGTTTTAAATATTACATGGCTGGATTTATTTTTTAAACTAGTTAAATAGAGTTCCCCAGCCAAACTAACCTAATTTTTTTCTGAATATATGTGTAGCATTTAATAAGCATAATTCGTCCCATTCCTTGACAAAATGTTAAGAAACCTTCGTAATTGTCCTGGTCTGGCAGGCATGGGCAAAGATTGTACACGCGGGGTCAATTAGTACACACACTTACTGCAGTGAAAAGAAAACTGCACAGCTGGACAGGATGACCATGGGGAGCAAGCAGTATCCTAGCACACTGGCCACACAGCCATACGACACCCCTGCAGAGCTCATCAAGTTCAGTAAGGCGTGAATACCAAGGCAGCCAATGGCACTCATGCCATATATATAACCAAACTGGGATTTTCCTGCCTGAAACAATGCAAAGAAAGCGATTAGAAATCAAAACATACAGACAGCATTTGAAAGTACTCAATGCTACTGAAGATCATGGGAGATACTGTCACCAGATCACTGAGGATTCTGGTTAAAGTATAATAAAACACTGCCTGTAATATGGATTACAATCATATATATATATGATTGTATATATATATATGACATATATTGTCATATATATATGACAGGCTAGGAATGCTACAAAAATATGAAATCTTGCCAGGATGACTTTTTAAACCATACATTGTCTATAGAGAGTGACACCAGTGAAACATCTTTTTGTCATATATTTACTGCATAGCTGAATGATTGATGAGGAGAATAAAACATCTAATACAGTCTTAGAAATTTACAATTAGTGTCAGTAATGCTGTTGTTTTAAGAGTTTGTTTCAAATATTAGCAAAGGTTTAATACTGAAACGGAAAATAACTTATCTGGGTTTTTAACCTCAAATGTCTAGAAACCTTCCTAGACAATTGACCTTTATCAGGTCACCTTGATCTAAAAACACTTAGTGTTCTTCTAGTCAAATGCTAACAAAAGCTTCTTGTAGTTCAGAGGATCAAGTCCCAGACCTTGTAGATTTTGATTACGTGAGCTACCAATGAGCTACATCACAGTCTTTTTTATGCGATGAGATCTTGTTAAGTAGTTCGGTCTGGTCAAATTCTTGGATCTTTTATGCTCATTTCCTCGGGGATGGAATGACAGACATGTAGCACAATACCAGGCTCTAACTGTACTTGTGTGTTGTTTATAAATATTTCTTTTCAGACCATACTGGTAACCTACTAGAGCAACTAAGTGAAGAATATCTTTAAATCATGTGTCAATATTGGGTAGTCCTACAGTTTGTGTGTTTCCTTAATGGCTATGTGTTAGAGACTCAAATGTCTCCAATGCTTTGGGTAGTGGTGGAACCTTTAAGAGATGGGATGTAGTAGGGAGAAGTCAAGTCACCAGGGATATGTCTCTGTGGAGGATTCGGGGACCCAGGCCCTTCTTATCTCTTTCTTTTACCTCCTGGCTGCCATGTAGATGATTGGGAATCTTACATATCTAGAAGTACTTAACATATTTGAATATTGTTTCTGAATTTAATTTTTCTCTTACTATATAATGGATGTAATGGTTTATGAAATGAACCTTTGGTTAAAGAGGCAAAGTACATCAGAGTTGTCTGTTAGGAGCCAATAAATTCAGACCAAAATCTGATTTCAGTTAACATCCTGTTGGAGTTTTTGGACTGTCATCACTGGTCTGTATCTATTAACATTAATCCTGAAGTTATCACTGCTAATGATAAAATTTATAAAAATTTTCTATGAAATATAGCTAATATATTATCATATATTCTGTATAATTTTGGAAGAATAAGAAACTTGAGATTTTTGTAAAACGAATTAAAAAGGTAAACCCTTTTAGTCTCGAAGTGAAGAAGTAAAGGCTTAAAACATGTGCAAACAACATTTTAAGATCATAGGTATTGGGAGTTAGAGGTGAATTTGATTTTATCATCTCCAGTTAAAATTTCTTCATGTGTAATGATTTGTACTTAAAACACAAGTGATGGTACTTAAATAATTCCTACTAGCATTATGTATCCAAGAGTGATCTTGATGATGAAGCGAACGCTGTTCTTTAACAGATGGTAATCGCAACATATTCCACAGAAAAACAAACAGTTGTTGCGTTACAAATGACTTGCAAGGGAAAGATGGGTTAATATATTCAGTTGATTGTTTCTGACTATTTGATTAATTGGCATGGCCTTGCATAGCAGGTTAATCGAGTCTACCATGTTACTGTGAAAAAGAGAAGAAGGGAGCCCTGAGGATGACTGGGAACTCTGGTTGACAGAGTTTGAGTTACACAGCGTTGGCATTTTATATGTGCTACAAGGAAGGAGCTTGTTGTTACTGTGCTATTATAGAGGAGGAAAGAATGTGATCATTGGCCACTCAGAAACTTGATTGTATTCAGTACCTTGACTAGGTAGTATTTTAAATTTAACAAAAGGTAAGAAAGCATCTATGTAGTCACACATACTTTTTAAAAAACATTTGAAATATATAGCTGCATTAGAAGAAACTACTTTTGTGTCTGCAGTGTGTGTGTGTGTGTGTGTGTGTGTGTGTGTGTGTGTGTGTGTCTGTGTGTGTGTGTGTAGGGGGGTGCTGTTCATGTGTGTATGTGTTTGTGTATGTGTACTCATGTGTGTGTGTGCTGAGAGAGGCTGTTTAACTGAGCCTAACATTCTGTATCTAATTACAGAATGGCTGGCCTGCTGACTAGTGAGCACCATGGGCCCGAGTACCAGTGTTATTGCTATGTACCTCTATACTTAGTTGTTAATGTGAAGGAATACAGGGTCATATCCTAAGGCATGATAGAAAGCAAATTTCTTCTTTTTTTCTAGAGACATCTTCAAAAGTAGCACTCATAAAGGCAAACCAAGAAATGTCAGTTTAGCTGTTGGAAGATACCATAAGCAACGTGGCTCCCAGAGCCACACAGAAAAGGATAGGTCCTGTGAGATCGGTTTCGTTCATGATGCTGCCATCTGCTGGCTTCATTGGGTTTAGTACCGTCAAGGTTTTCTGCCATATGTGATCAAAATTAATTCCAAGTTCTGGGAAAAGAAAATAAATAGTCTAAGGCACATATAGGAAACAAAGAGTTATATTCCTTCAAGGATAGTATATCTATTTTTGCATGCTATAGAATTTGCAGGCTAGAGAATTTACCTAGTTGTCATTCATAATCTAAAGTGTGAGGTAATATATAGTGAGCAAACAATACACTCAAAGAAATACTTTAGAGACAAAACTCTGTTAGGAAAATTTTCATCGGGCTCATGTAGTAAAATTTTAATTCTAGTTAAAAACACGGGAATTGATGTGCAGCAAAACCTATCATCGAATGAGACTAAAAGTGTCTCACTCACACCTTCAGATATTTTCTCCACCCACATTTTCAGCTTCGAGGACTTCTGTAATCATGCTGTATTATTACTCATGGCATAATTATGCAATGATGTTCAGTTTATCCCTAGAGTTTCCCTTCATCCTTCCTAATAAGAACAATGACCTTGCTCTAGATTGATAAAAACCCTATGAGGAAGAAAGGGTACAATTCTTCCTGCAAGGAGCAGTAACCACGATGTACATGCAGATGTTTATAAATCAGTGCACTGGGAGATTAAATCAATATCCTCAAAGATTAAATACAAAGAACAAGTTAATCTTTTCCTTTTGTAAGGGAGAGTATTAGAATAAAATCATTTCACTAAAGCAAGCTCTGATTGATTGCTCAGGGTTTACTGGCCTCTCGAGATGTACAAACACTGGTCTCACACACATCTGATAAAAGCAGGGTGGATTCATTCCTATTTTATGCATCAGAAAAGTGGGATTTTGAAAGGTGAAATAACATTCTTTTTATCATTATCACGTGGTATTAATTAAGTAAATTAATATAAATTAATATAACCTAAAAATCTGAAGGTTGGGTAAAGAGGAGTAGAAATAATAATTAACTATGGCTTACACCCAGAAGAATAAATCGGTATGAAAATTGTAAGATCAGAGACTCTGACTTGGTTTGTAAGGAAACTGTGTTGGAATGGGAACTGAACGAGGGACCTCTGGAAGAACAGCAGGTGCTCTTAAATGCAGAACCAGCTCTCTATCCCCACAGGAAATGTTTTAAAGATCATAAGATTAAACTTTCAAAACTGAAAGCAAGGAAAACTGAGCAGCATTCAGATGGTAAAGCAAGGGCCTCTAGGAAGCCGCTCCTGTCTGGCTGCTGGTTTCTGTATAAGCACTCATTCAGGTAGGAGTATGACTCACAGCCCGAGACAGACTGGGTCTGCCTGGTGTGGAATGCCAAATTTTACAGTAAAATAACAACATCTATATTATTTAATGTCAAATATTTACTACAATTTCAATGAGACAAATCCTGGCATAAATATTTGAGAAAAAAAGTGTCATATTTCTCTTGATTAAAAAACTTCTCTGCATACATTTTCAAATAAATTTCTGATCAGTGGCTCAATCAAACACAAATATGATTGTTGTAGGTTGTCAAATATACAAAATATGATTTATGTATTCTTATCTGTATGTAACAGTTTCCTTAAATTTACTCATCTTCTGATTTCAAAAATTACAAAATTCCTGGGGAGGCATTATGTTTGTACAGAGTCTGGTTTGCTTATATCATATATGGTAGGTATTTAATTCTGTTGATATTTACCAATACAATATCGACTTACGAGATTTTATTATTCTTCTTTATATCTATCTATACAGTACATTGGCTATTATTATATAATGTTACTTATAAAATGATAATAAATAATTTTCAAAATCTGAAAGTGAGTAATACATTTCCACATTAGAAAATCTTGTTCCTGTAAAGCATTGAGAAGTCAGGTCCATGTACAACTAATTTATCATCTGTCTATCTATCTATCTATCTATCTATCTATCTATCTATCTATCTTCTATCTATCCATCTATCTATCTACTCATCCATTATCTGTCTATTCTTTATCATCTATCCATTCATCCATCTATTATCTATCTCCACCATCTGTCATCTGCTCTGTTTATCATCTGTCATATATCTGACTTTCTATCTACCTATCTATTTATGTTCTCTTTAATTTATTCAATTTTTTCTACAAGAAAGGCTACCTTCTTGAATTCAACTGTTCATCTATCCATCCATATCCATTAATCACTCTTTCTCTCTCTCTCCTCTCTCTATACATACATATATGTATATATATACATATATATTGTCTCTACCATCTACCTATTTCTCTATCATTTATCTACCTATCATATATCTATCAATTTTTAATCTATCAATCATGTATCTAATTCTATCTTTCCCATGGAAAAGGCTACCCTTCCTAAATTTACCTCCCAAGCATGTACAAATATCTCTGGTCAGATAATGAGAACAGTTCAGCTATTTATTTATTTATTTATTTATTTATTTATTTATGGAAAGGAGGTTCTAGGCAAACTATCTTTCCTTAAGCCACATCTTTATCCTCATATTTTTTAATGGTGATAAGTACACTGAAATACTTTCCAAAGTTGGTATTTTGCACAAGATGGATTTCTAATGATTCTGGTGTCATAGAGGGGCCTTCTTTCAACAACATAGAAACTGTCTTAGAAACAGGGCATGTGGGTGAGCTAGCATATAGAGATAAACTTTTGCACATACAGTCCCCTGTTTGAAATTTGTTATCCTTCTCATTCTGTAATAGGTTAGAGTTAAACCAGTGGCTTTGTCCTGAATTTGTTCTTTAGCAGTGAGGTTAGAAAAAAAGATAAACAAAGAGAGAGAAACATAAACATTAGGAAACAGTGAGCACCTGAAAGTATACGTACAAACAGTGTATTGTATCTTATGATCATATACAGTAGAGGAGGTGAGTGGTTCAACAGGCTTAAAATGGTTCAAGATTTTATTGTCATTTTTTAAATAACAGAAGACCATAAAATTAAGAAACATCACAGTTTAAATTAATTTCATGACAGGTTCATGTCACTTTCAAATTCATTTTTAGTTTTTAATCACAATTAACTGCTTTTGGAACAAAAATATATTTTTTCTTTAGAAAAGGGTAGTTATTTCTGAAAATATCAGTGAGAAATGCTTTATGCAGTGTGATTACTGATTTCAACCTTTTATCTGATGGCATAATTAAAGGCGTGCACACATTTCAATACCAAGTCATAAAATTGTTATATAGGATGTACTAAATATTTTCATGAGAAAAATATTTTGTTTTCAA
This sequence comes from Rhabdomys pumilio, assembly GCA_030674055.1. Taxonomy (NCBI): domain Eukaryota; kingdom Metazoa; phylum Chordata; class Mammalia; order Rodentia; family Muridae; genus Rhabdomys; species Rhabdomys pumilio. The sequence continues at coordinate 8,922,224 of JANHMN010000007.1, forward strand.
CTGAATATATGTCTGTAATATTTTTTTCTAAATTTATTACCAAGTATTCATTGTAGGGGTCTCAGCATAACAACTTATTGTGTAAAACAGAAGATGTAACCTCTATAAAACTTGAATGTAAAATTTATTGTTTTGCTGTCATCTAGTGGTAGTAAAGTATATGACATAAAGTATAAAAGTGAATTAAGATCTTTATTTTGTACATAAATTATGGAGCTGACCTTTCAGATGTATTAGCCTATGGTACAAGTAGAAAACAACAAACACCAGAAACTTTTCTAGTTTGACAGGCTGAGGTTAACTATTATACTAGGGTGAATTTTCATTTTGTACTTTATATTGTATGTAAAACTTACAAAAATTGGAAACAAAAATAGTACTTTAAAATCTGAGCATCTTTGAGGAAACTGATAGAAATCTTCTGTTGGTCTAGAGAAACTGAATCTAAACAAAACTGTACTTGTAAAAAAGTCTCCAAATATTTTAAAATATAAATACTAAGATTCCCATGTGTTCAGAAACACCTGTAAGAGAATTATATTGGAAATAAGGGGTTGGGGGAAGGACTTTTTTCAGTTGCATCTTCTAGAAAGTTATTAACATATTGTTACCTAAATATATCTCAAAATAAGGAAAGAAATTTTAATTTAATACTAATATGGCAAAAAGCACAAAATGGGAAGAATAGATAGTTCTCTGAGTTCTACTAGAATAAAATATAAAGTATTTGTCTTTTCTTTTTTACTAAGAAATTGATATAGACGTTGCATATTTTACTATAAAGTGCAGTAGAAAATTCATTTTTAAGGACAGCTGGCAATATTCCAAGTACCTTCTGGCCACATTTTCCCAGTGTTTCAGACACATCTCAAAGACTTCGCAGGACAAAAGATTTTAACTATGATGTTCATCAAAATATTCCTTATTGCAGGCTACCACCTTTTAGGTTCATTTAGATTGTGACATATGATTTATATGATCATGATAAATCGTGTTTTCTAACAGTTAATGGTTTTAAAGAACTTGAATATAGAAATTATTATTATACAGTAATGAAAGAAAAAGCTTATAAGTTAACATGATTCAATTTTATTTTAAAATACTCAGAACACTTTTATTAAAATGTAATATTTTCTCTTGAACTATTTATGTGCATACACTATAGATATAGATAGATAGATAGAGAGATAGAGAGAGAGAGAGATACACACACACACACACAGAAAAGAAACTAGCATAGTAGCTGAAAAAAAAGTCGATTTAAATGTTTCACTGTTTGTTTCTAGGAAATGCTAGAATGAGCAAAAGAAACTTGCTCTAAGTACTACTGTTTTGTTTTCAGACTCCATTTAATCATAGAAGAAACTAAATTCAAGGTCCCAGGCCCTAGGGATGCTGGGGACTTCCCTACAGCTGAACAGCTTCTGCTGTAAACCATCATCTGAGTTCAGACCTCTCAGGGTCAGCTTGAAAAGAGTCAGTTGTCTGAGTCCAGCCATCTCAAGGACAACTTCTCCATCTTGCTGGCAGGGTCAAACAAGTTCAATTTCCCAGGACTAGGAACAAACACAAGTCCCCCTTCTCCAAATGTTTTCTTAATTGTCTGTAACCAGTAAAGACTATAGAAATTGTTATCTAAACCAAGGAGAATAAATTGTAAAAATATATAATCAATTGCCTGCTAGATCCTAATTAACTATATGCGGATGACCTGTTCCTTTGTCCCCCTATCACTCTGAGCTTCCAAAGATTGGGAGAATGAATTAAAGAGCTTGAAGCTAGATACCTTGGATATGGCCCAGTCTTTAATATGGAACCGCTTTGTTAACTCTCAATGTCAAAATACAGTAGAATAACACTGCAGCTCCTCCAAGCTCACCCTCCCTTTGTGTTTCCATCCTTTAAAAATGTTGTACAATCTCCCTTCGGGGACGTTGTTCAGATTCCAAACAGGACACCTCCCTAAATGCTCAGGAAATAAACTTTCATTTTTAAGCTTCTGTATCTCAAGTAAGTTTTCTCAGCTTCTTCCCCCAAACCAAAATATAGTAGTTAATCCTTAGGGATAAGATTTTAACTGCTTTATATATTAATTCATATGTTTCTATATTTTTAATTTATATTACTCAATGAACTCGGGCAATTTATGGGTCATTGAAGGCAAAGGTTTTGGTGAACTCAAAATGCTCAGTGAAAATGGTTCACTGAGACGATGCAATCAGTTGTCTCATGATTGCAGAGGAGAAACAGCCTGAGCTGGTTAAACATAACTGACCACAAAAGTTCAATAGCATCTAAGATACTAAGAGATCTATTACATAATTGTCTGTGTTATTCCATATTACTTAAATCTCTCTCTCTCTCTCTCTCTCTCTCTCTCTCTCTCTCTCTCTCTCTCTCTCAATTATTTTAGAAGAAGACTGTGTTAATTCCAGGTTGTTGTTAAATTCAAATGAGGTAAAAAATATCTTTATGAAAAATATTGGTAATTATCATCTTTTTCACTTGACTCCACTTACAGTCCATATAGGATTTGGGGGAGCTTAGCTCTCTAATGTCAACGCAGGATAATTTCAGGATAAGTTTCTAGAGTTGTTACTTCCATCAAGAAACTCTTAATGCAGACATAATATGTCTGCATATGCATAGAAATAATAAAGAAATGTGCCTGAAATCTATCTGGATCGTCACCTCCAAAAGTCTTATATTTCCTTTCTAAGAATATTGTTAAGTACTGAAACTATATTCTGCATCTAGCCTTAGCAAGAGACTGACTGACAGAGAGACAGAGAATTCATGAGAGTCAGAGAAGACAAAGAGTTTGGCTTGTCTCCAAATCGACCACAAAAAATATTAATTTGAGAAACTACCTCATTTGCTCCCAAATAGCAAATAATAAAAATAAAGCTGTCATGAAGGGCGCCATTAGGTGTTTAAGAAGTGTTGTTAGTCTGATATAACCCCCTTTCCTTAACATGTCTTTCCTGTTTATGTACTGCCAGAGTCCAAATTTAAGAAACAGTGAACAAACCTTAAATAATTGTAGCAGTTTCACAGCAACAGAACAAGTATGCTTGGAAACTTGCCCCCCAAATGCAACAAGCTTACAGTGGTTTAGGTTTATGTGTATTGGCTTGCCTGATTCTTGCTAACCGTGTATTAATTACACACAAAGCCCAGTATGCAGCACTGTGGCAGAACAGGCTAAATACTGATCAATGCTGTGGTTCTTAAAGCTGTACACACATTAAGAATACCTTTCCTTAGGTTGGTAAAGGTCTGTGTAGAATCTTACCCATCTGTGGCTTGCCAGCCTGTTAATTTAATAACTCTGTCTAGGGGTCCATTTTAGTTTCAAGCCATGTAAGTTGGCTGCCAACATGTTGATATTGTTAAAGACAAGCATTAACACAATGGGCAGGAATAAAAGTATTCCCAGAACAAAAAGAGCTAGCATGATCAAACTATATATGCCATTCTTGAAGTTTGACCAAAATAGAAATACTGACCTCAGGCCATGGTAATTTTATCAGCAGTATTTGACACATCAATTCTCAGCAGAGCAGCATTCTTTATATTTATAATAAGCTCATTATGCAAAGCTAAAACATCCAGAAAGGTGGCAGAATTCTGCCAAATACACTGCAAGTGTCTTTAAACTTTTTCCTAATTATAATGATTGCTTTTGATAATGCATATTCCACAAAGGGTAAGAAAGGCATTCTTGTCAGAACAACCTAAAACAGACTCAGTCTTGTTTATGAAATTAAAAAGGCGGACAGCCTTTGGGGCTGTTTGGCAGAAATATGATATTGGCCAAGGATAAGGAAATGGGCTTCAGGCAGGAATCTGACATTAGGCTAGAACACAGAAATAATTTCAGGTAGGAATCTAAATCTTAGGCTAGGAGAAAAAAGTGATTTCAGGCAGGAATCTAAGTCTTAGTCTAGAAAGAGGAAGTAGGCTTCAGACATGAAAATGACTTTGGGCTGGGACAGGGAAGTAGGTTCAGATACTTTGGTCATCCTGATAAGCCCTTAGAAACAGTGATCATAGAAGTGTTCAAGGAATTTTGTTTATTCCCTTGCTTGTTATTTGACTATTTGTGTTTATTGTCTTGCTTGTTTCTTGACTATTTGCATCTATTATATTGCTAGTTTCTCAACCGAGAATTGACCTTAATATTTGGAGGCAATTAAAAGAGTATAGAAGCAAAAAGAAGGGGGGATGGGATAAGGGTTTTCTAGGGAGGGGAAGTGGGGAAAGGGGATGTCATCTAAAATGTAAATAAATAAAATATCCAATAAAAATTAAAAATAAATAAATAAATAAATAAATAAATAAATAAATAAATAAACCATGTTTCCTTCACTTACCCTCTAACAAAGGAGGCTCTTCATCAAAACTATCAACTGAGGAAGACTGTGAGTAATATTCCAAGTTGGATGCTGGCTGAAAAAGCTGCCCTCCATACTCTGATGGCGAGAATATCTCTGGTGGAAGTGGAGAGGAAGGCTGAGGCTGCTCAGTGGCTTGTGGTCTAGGAAAATAAAAATGTTTGTATTTTCAAGAAAGGAATATTTACAAGAAAGGAATATCTTTTTAAATTAACAAATGAAAGTACAATTTCCTCCTGATAAATTCACCTAATGTTAAGGGCTTACCAAGGCAATGATGAACCTACTTAAATGTTAATTTTAACTCAAAAATTTGAAGGGGTTATAATAAAAAGCTTCTATAATGATGATCTATAGTAACTGTTTTAATTGAGTACTTGCAATACACGGGACACTGTTCCTTTTTCTCATTTGAAACTCTATATGGTCAAAACTTTATTTTAAATACCATTTTTTTTATAGAAAAATGAGAGTTTGGAAAGTAAATGACCCACACAGCATTTCCAGATTGAAGTTTTATGAGCAGTGCTCTGCTCCCTACATAGAAAAAGCTTCCTCTCTGCTCTTCATGAGGAAGTAACAGTATTGAAGTTTCTCTAAAAACCTGCAGAGAGGCTAACAAAAATTATAACTTTGTACTATGATCAACCCAAATGAAACAAAAATCTAGAAACTCAGTTTTGTTCATAGAGAAATGTATCTCTGCATCTGACTATTCTCAGAAAATTACTGTACATCAAGTTATCAGGTTCCTTCTGGTCTGGGCCAGAGCACTGACCAGATCCCGGGCGGCAGCTCTGCTCCCAATCTCTAGTAATCCAGAGGAAGCAGGGTTCCAGGTGCTCTCATCCTGGCATTATCTTAGGTAAGCAGATAGCAATGCCTGCCCCAAACAGGGAGTAACTTGAACCCACTAGGACCCAGGAAGTCACTCCTGGCTTGAGCAGATTTTGGGCCTCAGATCTTACTCCAGTAGCAAAACCCACCCCACACAGTTTTGATAAAACCAAGATAATAGGAAAGACAGGCTTCAGTCAGAGACAGGGCAGGTAGCACTAAGGAGATCCAGATGGCAAAAGGTAAGCACAAGAACATAAGCATCAGCAACCGAGGGTACTTGGCATTATTAGAACCTATCTCTCCCATACAAGAAATTCCTGAATTCCCCATAGTACTAGGAAAGCAAGATTCAGATTTAAAATCACTTCTAATAATCATGATAGAGGACTTTAAAAAGGACATAAATAACACTCTCAAAGAATTTGAGGAGAACACAGGTAGACAGGTAGAAGCCCTTAAAGTGGAAACACAAAAATCCCTTAAGGAATTACAAGAGAACACAACCAAACAGGTGAAGAAATTGAACAAAACCATTCAGGACATAAAAATGGAAGTAGAAACAATCAAGAAATCACAAAGAGAGACTACCCTGGACATAGAAAGAAACCAGGAGTCATAGATACAAGCATCACCAACAGAATACAAGAGCTAGAAGAGAGAAACTCAGGTGCAGAAGATACCATAGAAAATATTGACACAACTGTCACAGAAAATGCAAAATACAAAAAGTTCTTAACACAAAATATTCAGGAAATCCAGGACACAGTGAAGGGACCAAACCTGAGGATAATAGGTATAGATGAGAGTGAAGATTCCCAACTTAAAGGGCCAATAAATGTCTTCAACAAAATTGTAGAAGAAAACTTCCCTAATCTAAAGAACGAGATGCCCATAAACATACAAGAAGCCTATAGAACACCAAATAGACTAGACCAGAAAAGAAATACCTCCCGTCACATAATAATCAAAACACCAAGTGCACAAAACAAAGATAGAATATTAAATGCAATAAGAGAAAAAGGCCAAGTAACATATGAAAGCACACCTATCAGAATTACACCAGACTTCTCACCAGATACTATAAAAGCTAGAAGATGCTGGACAGATATCATACAGACCCTTAGAGAACACAAATGCCAGCCCAGGCTACTATACCCAGCAAAACTCTCAATTACCATAGATGGAGAAACCAAGATATTCTTTTTTTTTTTTTATTGGATATTTTATTTACATTTCAGATGCCATCTCCTTTCCCCCTTTCCCCTCCCTAGAAAACCCCTATCCCGTACCCCCTTTTCCATTTTGCTTTTATACAATTTTTTAAAATGTTAATCAAAGGCTTTATAAGTATGGTAATGCTCAATCAGAAGTGTAACCCAATACCCAACTATCTTTGACTGGTGGAGACACGTGAACTTCTGCCTCCATGCCCCCTCGCCCTTCTCTCTTTCTCTCTCTTTTTCTCTCTCATTACCTAGCTTCTCATCTACTTCATCTTCTCCTCTCCTTACTCCATCTTTTCCTCTCAGAAACCAAGATATTCTATGACAAAACCAAATTTACACATTATCTTTCCACAAACCTAGCATTACAAAGGATAATAGCAGGAAAGTTTCAATACAAGGAGGGAAATTATACCCTAGAAAGAGCAAAAAAGTAATCCTCTTCCAACAAATCCAAAAGAAGATAGCCACATAAAGATAATTTCACTTCTAATAACAAAAATAACAATCACTGTTTTTAACATCAATGGACTCAATTCCCCAATTGAAAGACATAGGCTAATGAACTGGATCCATAAACAAGGCCCAGCATTTTGCTGCATACAGGAAACCCGCCTCAGTGACAAAGACAGACTCTACCTTAGAGTAAAAGGCTGGAAAACAATTTTTCAAGCAAATGGCTCTAAGAAACAAGCTGGAGTAGCCATTCTAAAATCTCCAGCCAGAGAACACAAAGGGATGGACTCATGGTTCCACCTGTATAGGTAGTTGAGGGTGGCCTTGCCAGGCATAAGTGGACTACCTGATACCTGATACCTTGATACCTGAAAGTTCGAATTTCCTAGTGTTGGGGAATTTCAAGAGCAGGGATGTGGGAGTGAGAGGATGGTGGGAGCACACCCTCATAGTAATTGGGGGGGAGGGGATGAGGTAAGGGGTTAGGCATCAGTGGAAGTAGAGAACCTTTGTGCCTGAAAGTTTGGATTTCTAATGTTGGAAAATTTGAGAGCAGGGAGGTGAAAATGGGAGGATGGTAGGAGCACACCCTCATAGTAACTCCCAGAATTATATGGATTAGACATGACAGAGGCAGGCCACCAGAAGACTAGATTCCAGAATTCAAACAAAAAATTATCTTGATACTAAAATTTGTTTTGAGAATTGTATATTGCAGAATACACAGCCTCAGTGTATCTACTCATCAAGTGAGCTGAGCAGAACTGCTCGAACCTCTGATGTCGGAATTCCAGCTGGATGCAGTGAAGACACAGACAAGGCTTATCAATTTACTCTTCCCCCTGCCCCTCTTCTAATATTTCAACACCCATAATCAGCTTGAAGAAGTTAATGAAGAGTCGGCACCGCTATTCCCTGGGCTTGGGGACTGAGGTGGTTAATATTGGGCTCTCTTTCTACAGAAAAGTAGTGGTTTTGGTGGAACAGGGAGGATTAGCTAGGACTTATTGCATAGCCATAACCTATTGGTAGAAATATGTATAATTGTTATTAAGATGAAGTTATAATTTCTTAAATGGTACAAAATTTACCTTGATTTCTAATTCAAGGTTTTTATTGGTACGAGCTTCTTATTGATATAAAGTGAGATTAATATTGCTACTCTCATAGGCATTGTGCCTATATAACACATTTAGGAATACAAGGCTTAGACCCAGTCCTTCTTTAAGTTTTTAAACTGATTTGACATGATTAGCCTGTGAGTTAAGGGACTATAGCAAATTCATGGGTCTGAGTTAATTATTAGGGTGTTTTCTATATTTTTTTTTTTAGCTGAGTGGAGTTAACAAACAATAGTCCAGATTGCCTTACATGGATAGCTGGTTTTCAAAACGTCAGAAGTTCACAGAATTGACTATACAAACATTTTTGTATTAATGTTCATTTTGATTAGAGACCTGTCTGCTCCTGACAGCTTCCTATCTTGGATTCTAAGAAGAAATTGCGCATCTTTGGAGTTACTCCAGTTGTGGTGAGACAGCCACTAGACAAGAATTGCCTCTTTTCATCTACAGACAAATCACTGTCCAGAAAAGAACACACTTGCAGAATAGTCGACTGATTATATCTGCCAAGACAGAGTAATCAACCCTTAATAATTCTGCATCACTTGTTCTGTCAGATGATCCTGGACTAGAAGGCTGAAGATTGGATGCTCCAATGTTTTGTAGTATAGGGACTGTCCAGGTGCTCAGTGGTCTCTATAATTTGGCTAAGTTTTAGAAGCTATGCTTGGTGCTTCCCATAATTTCATTTTACTCAATCATTCTGGATTTCTGACGAGTTTGAAGACTTATAGTCTCATAGCCAATCCCAGCTATTTACTTTGAGAGAAAAGGTTTAAGAGGATGGTTTTCAGCTGACATTCATTCTAAAGCCAAGAAAAAAAAGCCAGGTTCAGAATTAAGTCTTCTAGTTAGGAGGGACAGTCTTTTAGTTTGGAGGTTCTTTTTAGTCAACAAAATGATGGACTGGATATTAGGTCTATCTTGTACCTTACTGATACAGTTGGTATAGTTATGCTCTAATTGTATTCTAAGAAAAAATGTTTTATTTTTACAGGAACAGTGATATATAGGAGGAACTAAGATGGGAAGAGTAAGGAGAGGAAGATAAGGCATAAGGAGAGGAGGAGAAGGAAAGGAGGAGCTAGGTGACAAGGGGTGGGGGACTGAGGTGGATGTTTTTGTGTCCTTGCCAGTCAAAGATAGTTGATATATCTAGGTTGGGTATTGGGTTACACTTCTGATTGATATTGAGCATTACCAAACTTATAAAGCCTTTGATTAACACTAAAAAAAAAAATAGTATAAAAGCAAAAAGGAGAAGTGGGGGTGGGATAGGGATTTTATAGGGAGGGGAAATGGGGAAAGGGAATGGTATCTGAAATGTAAATAAAATATTCAATAAAGATTTTCACATAAAAAGATTACATATTAATAAAGATGTCACAATAAAAAAATTATCCGTGAATACCTAGACTTCCTTGAACAGTTATGAGGAGCTCACTTCCAAAACTCTTTTTTATTACAGTTAGCAATATGCCTCTGCCAAAACGTGATGCTTTTACATATCCATGAATGGTTTTTTTGTTTTATCATATGCATGAGAAACTTGAAAAATACTTGATCCTTTTAAATAACTTGTAGTAGTGCTAGAGGATAAAAGAGAGAAAAAGTAGGCAGTTTATGAAAAATATTTCATATATATATATATATATATATATATATATATATATATATACTTTTTAATACAGAAAAGAAAACCAATAACTGTCTATCACATATTTAAGGTTGTTTTCATCTTTTCCTTTTCTTTGTTTTTACAAAATGCCAATAGCCTAAGATAGAATTCAAGATTATGAACTTTGTAATTCTTGAGATCTCTTTATACTAGAATATTTTACACAATAATTTTTGATGATTTTCTTCTATAATTAATCTTGACACAAATTTCAACAAAACTATATTCAATTATATTTTATGAACTTGACCTTTAACAACAAAATTACCTATCTTGGCAAATACAACTATAGAGATAGAGAGAAGACTGAGTCAAGTCATCATTAATTAAACCAGTACTGTCTCATTAAGGGGAGGGATGTGGTCTAATAACTTTGAATCCTTACAGTACACACACTGATTACTATAGCTATTCAAGTCATGTGATATATTATTCACTGGTCAGTGTGAGCTGGAACCAGGGCTTATATTTGGCCCAAGTTCAGCAGCACTGATGTAGTATAATCATGAAGCTTCCTCATTTAGGGTTAATTAGTCTGTCACTCTGTATTCTGATTTCTAATAAGTGTTGGAATGAATAATTAAATAAAAAAGAAGGTTTGTTTGAACAGAATGAGAGAGAAAGTTGTGGTCTATCCAGAAGTCCTGGCTTAAAAACAAAGCTTTGATTTTTCTCACTAGACTTTATTTTAGTCAAAAATATAGTTTTTACTCAAGTAGAAATGCTATTTGAAAAAGGTGGTGGATAAAAGGAATAGACATTTCAAGGTGATGTGCTTCTTTCTATAAAGCAGGTCACCTGACATGGAAAGCTCATCACATTTTCTCATTTTGAATCATCACACTGGCCATCCTGAAATAGCCTAATCCTCAACATACTTGTTCAACCTCAAGCACTATTTTTCTGTTTCTTTGTGTCTTGTAGTATACATCCCAAATGGTGCAATTGAATAAACTTTCATATACTCACCATTTAAAGTCGTAGAAACATGACACAACAGTATCTTTCCTTTTCATGTAGAATCTCACTCGGTAAGGAATGTGGCACTGCCTGTTTATATGTGTAGAATGATCTTATACTTTTTCCATTATGTTTATTCTATTTTTCCTCTTCCCTTCTGTGGCTTTTATGGTAATTTGTCTACATTTGAAGCAAGCTTTCAATAACGAATATATCTGAAGTAATTTGTTATGAGGTTATTGGCCTAGATCTGTTGGGATGATATAGTCAACATATATCTTAGTGTAACTAAGATGAGCCAGTTCACTGTTATTCAAACATTACTATTAAAAGCATCTATTTTATGTTCTTTCTTTTATAGTAAATCATATGTTCACCCTCACACAAAACCAATCAAACAACCTTAGACCAAAAACCTTAAATCTGTTTCTTACTAATTGATTGTGATGGTTAATATGTAGTCTCAGTTTTACTGGATTTAGAATCAACTAAGAAACAATATGTGAGGGGTTCATAGATTGGATTGATTGAGGTAAAAATATACACCCACATACTTAGGATTACAGCTTTCTGTGAGCTGGGTCACCCTAATCTTAGCAAAAGGATGCAGCATTCATTTCTCTCATTTTATTTTCTGACTGTGGGCATATTGTGACCAGCAACCTCAAATTACTGCTCTGTGACTTGCCATTACCCTTCATGATGGACCATAACTTCAAACCATGAGTCAAAACACAATACAATAAAACAAACCTTTCCTGACTTAATTTGCTTTTGTGACATTTTGTCACAACATCAAGAAAAAACTCATTAGTAACTTTGAAAAAAATTATTAATTTATCTCTGTGACTGGCTTCTCAAGAATAGTAGCTAACTCATAGGTTTACTCAGGGTTCCAGTGATATACTTAATAAATGTAGAAAAATGTTAAGCCAGTTGAGAATTCTTTGTTTAGCTCTGTACCCCATTTTTAATAGGTTTATTTGGCTGTCTAGAGTCTAGTTTCTCGAGTACTTTGTATATATTGGATATTAGCCCTCTATTGGATGTGGGATTGGTAATGATCTTTTTTTAATCTGCTGGTTGCCATTTTGTTCTATTGATAATGTCCTTTGCCTTACAGAAGCTTTACAATTTTATGAGGTCCCATTTGTCAATTCTTGATCTTAGAGCATAAGCCATTGGTGTTCTGTTCAGCAACTTTTCTCCTGTGCCCAGGTATTCGAGGGTCTTCCCCACCTTCTCTTCTATTAGTTTCAGTATATGTAGTTTTATATGAAGGTCCTTTATCCACTTGGACTTGAGCTTTGTACAAGGACATATGAATGGATTGATTTGCATTCTTCTACATGCTGACCTCCAGTTGAACCAGCACCATTTGTTGAAAATGCTGTCCTTTTTCCACTGGGCAGTTTTAGCTCCTTTGCCAAAGATCAAGTGACCATAGGTGTGTGGGTTCATTTCTGGGTCCTCAATTCTATTCCATTGATCTTCCTGCCTGTCTCTGTTCCAATACCATGCAGTTTTTATCACTATTGCTCTGTAGTACAGCTTGAGGTCAGGGTGATTCCTCCAGTACTTTTATTGCTGAGAACAGTTTTTGCTATCCTGGGTTTTTTGTTATCCCAAATGAAGTTACAAATTGCTTTGTATCTCTATAAAGAATTGAGTCGAAATTTTGATGGGGATTGCACTGAATCTGTAGATTGCTTTTGGCAAGATGGCCATTTTTACTATATTAATTCTGCCAATCCATATGAATGAGAGATTTTTCCATATTCTGAGATCTTCTTCTATTTATTTCTTCAGAGACTTTAAGTTCTTGTTGTAGGAGGAGCTAAGGAGGGAGGATTAAGGAGTGGAAGAGGAGGAGAAGGAAGAAGAGGACCTAGGAAGAGCAGAGATGTAGGAGCAGTGGAGAGCCACACAGGTATTGAGAGCAGTCGCAGGTAACAACTTTTACTTAGGTTAGCTAATTGAAAAACAACTCTTTTTGTATGGGCATCTTGTTTATTGAGCATCACCAAACATATAAAGCCTTTGATTAGTCTTTAAGCATTAGAGTCTCATTTTCTAACTGGGCCCGCATAGATGGCTGGATGGTCTGGGCAATGCCCAGCCTTTTGGAGACAGCATGGAAGATTGGCAGAGCCATCTTCCAACCTGGTGTCTCACGGGTGGCAGGGCTGGTGTTTCTGGCTGGCCATTTCTAGCTACAGTGCACATGTGGCATCTGGCCACAGAACATGGCGGCTGAGCTAAGCAAAGCCTCTGCAGCCTAGACAGTCAGTTTGACCAGAAGCCCTTTTAAATATTTACATCAGCATCTTGTCATACAGATCTTTCACTTGCTTGGTTAGATTCACACTAAGGTATATTAAATTATTTATGACTATTGTGAAGGCTGTTATTTCCCTAATTTCTTTCTCAGCCTGTTTATCCTTTGAGTAAAGAAAGGCTACTGATTTGTTTGAGTTGATTTTATATCCAGTCACTTTGCTAAAGTTATCAGGTTTAGGAGTCCTCTGATGGAGGTTTTGGGGTCACATAAGTATACTATCATATCATCTGCAAATAATGAAATTTTGACTTCTTCCTTTCCTATTTGTATCCCTTTGACTTCCTCTTGTTGTCTGATTGCTCTGGCTAGGACTTCCAGTACTATATTGAATAGGTAGGAGGAGAGTGGGCATCTTTGTCTAGTCCCTGATTTTAGTAGGATTGCTTCAAGTTTCTCTCCATTTAGTTTGATGTTAGCTACTGGCTTGCTGTATATTGCTTTTACTATGTTTAGGTATGGACCTTGAATTCCTGATCTTCCCAAGGCTTTTGCGATGAAGAGATGTTGAATTTTGTCAAATGCTTTCTCAGCATACAGTGAGATGATCATGTGGCTGTTTGCTTTGAGTTTGTTTATATTGTGGATTACGTTGATGGATTTCCAAATATTGAGAAAACTCAAATGGTCGAGAAGCACTGAAAGAAATGTTCAACATCCTTCGTCATCAGGGAAATTCAAATCAAAACAACCCTGAGACTCCACCTCACACCAGTCAGAATGGTTAAGATAAAAAACTCAGGTGACAGTAGATGCTGGTGAGGATGTGGAAAAAGAGAAACACTCCTCCATTGTTGCTGGAATTGCAAGATGATAAAACTACTCTGGAAATCAGTCTGGTGGTTCCTCAGAAATTTGGACATAGCATTACCTGAATATCAAGCTGTACCACTCTTGGGCCTATGCCCAGAAAATGCTCCAACGTATAACAAGAATATATGCTCCACTATGTTCATAGAAGCCTTATTTATAGTAGCCAGAAACTGGAAAGAACCCAGATGTCCTTCAGCAGAGGAATGGATACAGAAAATGTGGTACATTTACACAATGAAGTATTACTCAGCTATTAAAAACAATGAATTCAAGAAATTCTTAAGCAAATGGACAAAACTAGAAAATATCATACTGAGTGAGGTAAACCAATCACAAAAGAGCACACATAGTATGCACTCACTGATAATTGGATATTAGCCCAAAAGCTCACAATACCCAAGATACAACTCACAGACCTTCATGAGCTTTCTTCAGAAGCTCATGAAGTAGGAAGACCAAAGTGTGGGTGATATGATCCTTCTTAGGAGTAACAAAATACTCATGGGAGCAAATATGGAGACACAGTGTGGGACAGAAACTGAAGGAGGGTTCATTTAGAGACTGTTCCACCTGGGTATCCATGCCATGTGCAGTCACCAAAGGTAGACACTGATATGGATGCCAGGAAGTACATGATGACAGGAGCCTGACATAGCTGTCTCCTTAGAGATCTGCCAGAGCTTGACATATACAGAGATGAATGCTCACAGCTAATCATTGAACTGATCATGATGTTCCCAGTGGAGGAGTTAGAAGCCTGAAGGAGCTGAAAAGGTTTGTGGCCCCATAGGGAAAGCAACAATACCAACCAACCAGAGCTACCAGGATCTAAACCACCAACCTGGGAGCACATAGGGTGGGACTCATGGCTCCAGCTGTATATGTAGGAGAGGATGGCATTGTCAGGAATAGGTGGGAGAGGAGGTCCTTTGTCCCATGAAGGCTGGATGCCCCAGTGTGTGGGAATTTGAGGGTGGGGTGGTGGGAGTGGGCCAGTGGGTGGTGGTACATCTTCATAGAAACAGGAGGAGAGGGGATGAGATAGGGGGTTCCTGGGTGGGGATGAAATAGGGAACGTGGATCACATCTGAAAAGTAAATAAAATATCCAATAAAAATATCAAGAAAGAAAGAAAGGAAGGAAGGAAGAAAGAAAGAAAGAAAGAAAGAAAGAAAGAAAGAAAGAAAGAAAGAAAGAAAAAAGAAATGTTAACCCAGCAATATGGCTGGCTGCTCTGGCAAGGGATCACATCCGAAGACCTATGTCTTTGTGATCTTACTTGAATGACCCACCTTTAATCTCTCTGGCTGGAATATTGATGTTCTTACTACATAACTTTAACCCCTAACAATGAAGGTAAGGTTTAGTTTGTAGAAGGAAGTGGCCATGTTTGAAAGTGATGTCTAATTAAGGGGAAAACAAAGTGACAATAGAAAGTTTTAACAGAATGAGTTAGTGGCAAGATATGGCCAATTCTCACAAGAAGAGCACAGAAAAGAGAGGCCACTTAACAGGAGCACAGGGAGAGAGGGGTTGGGTGGTGGTGAGGTAGTGTGTGGTGTGTGTGTGTATGGAAGTTTAACAGAGACAGGTTGCAGAGAAAACAAGCTAGACACAAGAGAAGACAGAATGAGCCAGATAATGAGACATGGACAGAAGATTAGAACTGATTGGCGAAGTTACTATGAAATCTGACAGAACAATTCAGTCAGAAGCTAAGAGAAACCACTTTGGATCAGTCAGCTTAAAGAGGAGCTTGGGTCTGAACAACTGAGTTGAATCAGACAGCCAGAGTTCAGAAAGAACTAGAACAGATGAGCTTTTACAGCAGTAAGCCTGAGATGACAGTTATATTAGACAAATAAAAGTTCCTGTTAAAAAATAAAGCTCAAGGCAGTTGATCACACACAAAGAAATTTGGTAAATGGCTATCATCACGACACTTGAGAGACATGATTCTGATTCCAGTTCACTAACCTAGACCCACAAAACAACATTCAGAAAAACAACTGAGCAACCAAAACCATTAAGATAGCAGAGTGCTTTTGAAAGTTATATTTAATATAACATTTCAATCATTGTCTCACATTAATAGATACTTTATTTATCTATCAGCAATTGTTTTTATAAAAATTCCTCAAAGTGCATGTACCTATGCCTCAACTAAAGAAAATAAAGTTAAGTCTTCTCAAAGATATAATCAATACAGAACAATTTTTTTCCAATTGCAGAAGGTTTTCTTTCTTTTCCTTTCTTTTCTTTTCTGTCCTTTTCTTTTTTCTTTTCTCCACCAATAAAAGCAAATACTAAATTCTTCATTGTTTCCTTTTATTAAAATTCACATGAACAACCTCCCTATCTTTCTCTTACGTGTGTGCAGGGTGTTGAAGGCAGGGGGTAGGGGTGTATACACAGGTCAATGTTGAGTGTCTTCCTCAATAGATCTGCTTTGTGTTTTCAAGATGGAGAGTCTCTCACTGATCTGGAGCTTGTCGATTTGTCTAAAGTGACTGGCCTCTGAGCCTCAGAGAATTTCCAATCACCATCTCCTCCTTTGTTGTATTGCAGATACATACCACGTCATCCAGTTTTCCACATGGGTTCTGAAAATCTTAACATGAGTCTTCATGATTTTGTGGAAAGCATTTTACCAACTGAGCCATCTCCCCAGAACTTCAAGTTAAATTTACCTCAAATACATACTATATCTCAGAATATGTTTATGTCTACACTGTCATAGCACTTTTCATAATACTCACATATTAATATTTCATATTTTATTGTACAACTCCTCCAAATAAAATTTTAACTCTGTAATGGAAGATATTTACTGACTTCATTTTGAAAACTTATCCTTACAGCATAGATAAATGTAGTTCTCACCTCTATTAAAGATACTTCTTTGTACTTTCAACCCCAAATTTAACCTGTCTACAAGAAATGCAGGCACAGGGGATGAAGCAGACACTGAGGGAATGACTAACCAATGACCAGCCTAACTTGAGAACTCTCATAGGCAAGCACCAATCGCTGACACTATTAATGATACTCTGTTAGGCTTGCAGACAGGAGCCTACCACAGCTACCCTCTGAGAGGCTTCTCCCATCATCTGACTCAGACAGACACAGATACCCACAGCCAAACAGGGGATGGAGCTTCAGTACTCTTATGGAATACTGTGATGAAGGATTTCTAGCCCGAAGGGGATGGAAACTCCAGAGAAGGACCAACAAACTAACCTGGATCCTTGGGCCTCTCAGAGTCTGAGCCACCAACATAGAACATACACCAGCTGGACTTAGGCCTCTCCACACATATGTAGCAGATGTGCAGCTTGCTCTTCATGTGTGTCCTGCACAATTGGAGCAATAACTATCCCAAAAGCTGTTGCATGTACATGGAATATGTTCTAGCTGGGCTGCCTTGTCTGACCTCAGTGGGAGAGGAAGTACCTAGGCTCACAGAGATTTGATGTGCCTAGATGGAGAGACTATCCAGAAGACCCATGCCCATTCAGAGGAGAAGGGGAGCAGGATTTGGAAAGTTTTGTTGGAGGTGGTGACCATGAGGGATACAGTGAGTGGGATATAAAGTAAAAAATAAAATAACATTTAAAAATAAATAAAAGAAAAGAAAAAGAAAAAAAAAAGATCCCAATACGAAAGATACTTCTTTGTGCAGCAGACAAGTCCATTATAAAAATCTATACCTGATCAAAATGTATATAACTGACTGTGGGATGCCCAACTCCACCTGATACACCAAAAATTCAACCCCAACACCTAATGCTAATAGAACATTTCAAAAAAGGTGGGCAGAAAGATTGTAAGAGTCAGAGGACATCTTCTGCAAGACAGTGTCTTCTACATATGACAGAAAGAGCACCCACGAAATTTCAGCAATATTGTTGCCTAAACATAATGACAACATCAGTTGGCATGCCATCGTGAATAGAGGAAAGGTCCCATGCCTAGATGAAAAATTATCAACAACCAATAACTGCTGAGAGAGATAATTGGGATTCTGCAGGGAAGAGGCCACTGCTAAATTATCTCTCTTATATTGTCAGTATTAAACACATATACATAAAAGAGCAACACTAAATTGACCAACAAATGCATTTGCACATGGAGGAGAAATGTAGTGTGTGTGTGTGTGTGTGTGTGTGTGTGTGTGTGTGTGTGTGTGTG
>JANHMN010000007.1:8940253-8953143 GCA_030674055.1 Rhabdomys pumilio
GTGTGTGTGTGTGTGTGTGTGTGTGTGTGTGTGTGTGTGTGTGTGTGAGTTTAAGATGTTGTGAGTTTGGTTACAGTAGGGGACTGGCAGTACACATGTAGATTTTCTACAGAACACATGTAGAAAATTCTCATTTAAAAAAATTAAATAGACATTATAAAAAACCTTGAATTTCATCCTTATCTTGGTTTTGTTGTGGTCTTAATTTTTGAGAGAAATTAGACAAAATTAATGCTTTTAAATAGATAAAATCTATTTTCAGCATCTGGATAAGTATAGGGGGAAAGACTCTTGTTTAAGCATTATTTTTTTTTAAAAAAATAAATGAAACATTAACTTGTCATAAGCACCAACTGAAAAGCTATTCACAAAAAACTGGGGTAATTTCTCTGTCCTTTCTTTTCATTTAGTGGGGAAACTTCATTGACTAGTGCTCAGTTAACTTTGTCTTTTCTCAAGAAACTAACTGACAGAACATTGGCACTTCTACAACTGAGAGCATGCTTATTCAATACTTACTCTCTGGATCCATAAACATCTCCATAAGCATTAGAATCATAACTTTGCTCCTGATTATCAATGATATAATTAGATTGGTAGAAGTCCATGTTGTACTGTTCTGGATTTGACATTCTGAAAAATTAAGAATTTGTTTGTTTGTGTTTTACTTTGTTAGTTAATTAAGCTTTTTGAAATGCATACTAAGATTAACTGATGGTATGGCTATAGCTATCTTCCTATCAAATAAGATATTATTTGAAAGAATAAACTAGTTATTAAGGAGAAAGAAAATATACGCTGGAAAGTCATTTACTTAAAACTTGCCATCTTCAACTTCTTTATTAAATTTTCACATTTTCTTATTGTGACTCTAGGGTGACTTCAATTTTTCTAAAAGAAATCACCAATATTCTTCCCCCACATGCCTCATTCTTAGCAGTTTAAGGGAAAGATTTTAAACTTGGTGTGGTAGATATCTACAAAATTATCCTAACCAATGCAAGTTTTTACTTTAAAACACACACACACACACACACACACACACACACACACACACACACCACAAAGAAAGCAAAAGTAACAGCTGGTAATATTTTTTATGTTATAAATATTTCCTATAAAATATTTCCTAATTCTACTTGGGAATACTTATTAAGTATCTGGAACATTTTCTTCTCTTTGCCCGGGATCTACCTATGTGTTCTGGATGACTCAGAGGGAAAAAGACTCCATACAGCTAGGCTAAGGACACAGTCCATTTTCCGATGCTCACTACTTAGCTAGTAGTCACTTCTGCTAATTCTGAGTGCGTGACCTTGACTTACACTGAAGCCAGGAATACCAAATGACAAAAGAACAAAATGAGATAAATTGCTGTCAGAATAAGTATTAAAAGGAGGGATGGCTATTTGGATACAAACTCTAGAAGAGAACACAGACTTTTGAATTTTTGATCCTATGTTTTTTGACAGCCATTTTTATTTTAAAACAGTGAATTTAGAAACCCCTGGGAGTAATCTATATAATTATAGTCAGCCGTAGGTTACTGCCAATAATGAATTTTAAATTAAACTACATTTAAAAAGCAGCCTTGACTCTAAGAGCTTCATTAATCAGAAATATTCAATTCACACTTGTTCAAATATATCAAAGTTCAGTAAACTACAGAGAGTCTTGCTAAAATTAGATATAGTGATTCATAGAGCTGATTTTATAAATAAAGACTTTTCATTAGTGATGTGCATGAAGTAGCTATGAGTTATGGAAACTAAAATCAAGACTAGCAATAAATCTTTTAACAATTTATAATATAAAGAACTTAAAATTTAATACCATACTTTTCTCAGCCCATAAAAAAAAATGTTACTGTGAGGCATGGAGACTGATTTCTCTTGAGAACACACTAACTTTGGGTAACATTCCAACCTTTATACAACAGCTATTTGGCTTCTTACATAATCCCATTTGTATTTTATTTAAATCCTAAGTGTTTTAGAAGGATTAGATAGATGAGACACGTACCTGTCTCTATGTATGCTCTGTGGAAAGATCCTACAACAAACGTAGCTGTACTTGGGAAATTAAAACTAATCAGTGGGTGAAAAGATGACGCACTGGCTATATATAAAAATTTCTAAATCTGTACTCTGACACAGTGGACAGATGACACAGCCCAGAAAGCAAGGCTGCCAACAACCAAACACAGTATCTTATAACACATTTTATGGTTTGCAAACACAACGAGCAACATGCAGATATGAATATGATAATATGAAAAAAATACATCCAGTATCCTTGTGTGCGTGTCCACTAAACTGTGGAACAAGATTATTTACTGGAAGCAACTCAGGGACAGTAATGTGCTTGCTATGCCTTTTCCCACTCTGGTTTTCAGCCTAGTAAGATTCACTGATGATTTATCTGTGATAAAAAAAATAAATACACAGTACTTGATCTTAACATGAAGATCTCAGCACCGAAATAAAATGAGATGGTATCATTTTATCCAGATCTGAACATTTTTAGGAAGGCGAATTATGGTTTGACCTTGACTTTACCTGCTTTAAATTTCTGCAGCCGAGATTAAGATGTATTACTCTTTTCTAGTTGTTGTATGTTTGTTTTGGTGTGTGTGTGTGGAGGGTGGTGAGCATTTGGAGCTTTGCAGGTGGCCAGTAGCTGACTCTTGGTGTCTTCTTCCATCATTTTTTCCGGGTTGTTTTCTGAGACAGGATTGTACTAAACTTGGCTAACTGATTGTCTAGGCTGGCTGGGCAACAAGCACCCGGGATCTTGCTGTTTCCATCTTTTATCACGAGGACTACAGATGTGCCAAAGCAGCGGACTTCTTAAATAGGTGTGAGGTATCCAAACTCAGGTCCTTGTGCTTACAGAGTGTGTGTGCTTACAGAGCAAGCTCTTTTTAACCATGTGCCGTCCTATCCTCCTGATCTAGTGTTTTCATATAAAGAACCATTCAGTACCATTTTCAAGCCATTTCTAGCCAGCAGAGACTTTTTAACTCACCCTTCCCCTAGAAAGGTACACAACTGGCTATCTGTAGTATATTACTGAATCACTACCAGGAAACTTCATTCTGCCTCTGACCCAGGTAAACTGTTCTAGCTGGTACTCTCCATTCTTCCTGGATCAGATATTGTTGAGGGTCACTTTTCTTTGGTTTGCTTTCTGCCACGTCTCTTTTCTAGGACTGCAGGTTCCTTACATATCCAAATCCTGGTTTAGAAATTGAGTTTGTTTAATAACTTCTATTTCTATGGCACTAGTAAAGTAACATATGTTCACACATTTATTGAGGACCACCTATTGGGTACCAGAGTCTGCTCTTCTTCTTTTGGAGGTAGGGATCTTGGATGGTCTAGAGCTTATGTGGACCACACTGGCCTTGGGCTAACAGAGATCCACTGGCCTCTGCTTCTGGAGTAAAGGGATTAAAGGTGTGATCCACTATGCGTGGGCAGACTCAAGCCTTGATGCATCATTACAGAAATAGATGTGCAGTGCTGAATTCAAAGTCACATATTTTAGTATGATACCTGCAACTAATAGTGAATTACTCAGCATTATCTACAATCTTTAGGTATAGGTAATTTCATTTTTATTGCACTTTTCATGAGTTGTTTTTTACCATGTCATACTATAGAAAAAGGAATAAAGATGAATGATTTCTTCAGAGACATCAGATATTCAATAGAAGAGTCAAGTGTAGCCAAATTTAAAGCTTTCGTGGTTGACTTAGAGTTTCTATTGCTGCAACAAAACACCATGGTCAAAGCAACTTGGAGAGAAAAGAGTATCTTTGGCTTGAACTTCCACAGCACTGTTCATTATCAAAAGGAAATTAGCACATTAAACTCAAACAGTGCAGGGATCTGAAGGCAGGAGCTGATGCAGAGCCTGTGGAAGGACATTGCTTATTGATTTGCTGTCCATGACTTGCTCAGTCTTCTTTCTTATAGAACCCAGGACCACCAGCCCTGGGATGGTTACACCAACAATGGGCTATACCCTCCCCTGTCAATCACTAGTTAAGGAAATGTCCTGTAGATTTTCCTGCAACCTAACGTTATGAAGGTGTTTTCTCTTTTAAGGTTCCCTCTTCTCAGATGACTTTACTTGTATCACATTGACATAAAACTAGCCAGCACAATGCTCATCCAATATGACATTAGAAATTAACTATGTAAAATATGGAGAATAATAAAGGAAGGGGATCTTGGTGACGATCCATGAAAAGGCTTGTCTGAGTGTAGAGCTGATTGATGAGAAAGAAGGCCCATGGAAGGCTGTCTGGAAAGCATTGCAAGCAAAGGATATAAGATAACAAGGAGGTTTAAGGAGATGATTCTGAGACGTAGACCAAGAGTTGTAGGTCATGGCATGTGATCTATAATTGTTATAACTGAAATGAGAGCTATTCAAGGTTTTAGGAAATAGAAAGATGTGATCAGTTTTATGCAGACACTAGTTTAGTGGATGCCATTGCAGTGACACAGCATAAGATACTAAAAAGTCATGGCAGCTGAAGGATGAACCGAGGGGTCATAGCAAGAGCATGAGCATCAGTGAGATGCTTCAGATGAAGGAAATGAGGGAGGGCCAATGAAAGTAGAGAGGAGTGAAAAAGTACATTATACTAAATCATAATTTTCGTGATGAAATTTTCATAAATATACAAAATGGAAGTTTCTGGTAGTATCATGTGAAGCAGACTCACATGGAGCTTTGCTGAGGTAAGACCTGTGGGAGGACATGTAACGTTTGCAGACAGTATAAGTAGGACTCAATAGACAGTGACAGCATGCTTGCATAGGTAGCTTTGCAATGCTTCATTGGTCTCACACCTTTGCTGGTCTCCACTTCATTGAGAGAGGCATGGCAGACCACTTCTCAAGGCATGCTGGTTGGTTCTGGTTGCTCCCTGTGACTTCTGCCAATTCCACAGAGGCTTGGCAGTTTCTGCTGTATCATGCCATAGATGCTGATTCCTGATGGTATCCTGACCCTACTGAACTGGAATGCTGTATCCTGACAGAGACTGGAATTGTCCCAAAGAACTACTTTTAAACAGGTTTGCATCCAGTTTTACTTTGTACCGTCTTTTCTCCTCTACCTTTGGATGGTAGGCTAGAAGGCAGGATGAAGCCTACAAATATATGCCATTCATTTGGTCATATAAAAGAGTTTTGTTTCTACTAGATAAAAAAGAACGTATTTGGGGATAATTTCTAGAATTTGGAGAGCTTTTCTGTCTTGATGGGGTAGCTATGCGAAAAGGTCAAATTTATGCATCTGAGCTACAATCAGATCATAATTTCTCTTCTTCCTTTCAATCTTCTTTTATTCTGTTTTCTTGTTTTTACTGACATGTATCAGTTTTATTCATCAATGGGGTCCAGCCTGATAAACATACCCATATAATTGCACTGATTAAATCAGGGTAACTAACATCAAAGTTCCTTTTGAAGGAGCATGGATCTTTTCTCTTAATTGCAGGAAATTGGGGAACATTTTTATCCTGCTATGTAAATTCACTGAAAAGTTTACCAAAGATTTTTAAAATTTTATCCCATTTAGATAAATTTGAAACTTTTGTGACTATACATGTTTAAATTTAATTTCCTTCATGAAAGTCTGGTTTGATTGAATGAATTGCAAAAATACATCAACCAAAAAGGATATATAAAAATGAAATTAATCTAAGTCTCAAGTGTACTGTAATCCAGGAAACACTGAAGACCAAATGACTTCAATTTCCTGAGAAGTACACTAACGGATCGTTAATACAGATGCTAGAGTCTGTTAAACCTACTCTGATAAATGCAATGTTTTACATGTAGAAAATGGACTTAAATGTGTTTTCCATTAATGAATCATTTGATTGCTTTTGTGTGTCTTATAGGACAGAGTTTAAATCAAACAAAATACAGTCACAGAGTCATCATCACTGATCAGTCTAGCTTATCTACTTAAATAATTGTTTCTAAGTTCTAAATGACCAAAGTGAATCTGACTGAAGATCTCTTCTGATAAAATCTGATAAAAAGAACATCATGATTTCCTTCTGATCTCTTCCTTTCCCTTTCACAGTCCATTTCTTCTACTCGTCTTTCACTCCTTCCCTCTCTTGGGTGTATCTATTCATATACCCATAGGTATATGTATGTACATGTATGAACATGGGTATATCTATGCATATAGAGACAATTTTTAGAGCCTAGACCTTTCTTTTCAGCTCCGGACAATCTACCTTATACACATGTCAAGCACATGGTAACCCAAAAATTATTTCATTTCTTTCTCCTCTCTATTGCCTTCTCCATCTCAAGAAATGATACTAAAGCATAGCAAGTCACAGAAATGGAAAAAAAAAATCACCCGATTGAAGCCATTGCCTTCGGTTCCAATTCTATTGTTTTTTTTTTCTTTTGTCATTACTCACAATATGAAACATTGACAATAAGCTAAATAATAATGGGGAGTAATAGATCCTATACAGGAAAACTAAGACATCCCTTTACTGCTACAATGACTTACACCAGAAATGACCCCTCTGTGGTTGCTAGCTGCAGAGAAAATGAACACGAAATATCCTTTCTATAATTTTTTCTCTAGTTTTATTTTATTGCAGATGAATAAAAAAATCTCCTAGTATTTAAACTCAAAAACATTGTTTTCCTTTTTTATTATTTTAATGATACCATTTTTCAAATGTCATTTTTCATGTGTTTTAGTATTCTTTGTGAACTCATATATGTACACAAAACATTTAGATACTTTTTTTGTATCAAGAAATTTTTTTTTAATTTCTTTTAAAATTTTTTATTGGGTATTATATTTACATTTCAGATTTTATCCCCTTACCCCACTTCCTCCCACCACCCAGAAACCTCCTATCCCATCCCCCCTCCTCATGCTTCTATGAGGCTGTGCCCCCACCTACCCCCACCCCCACTACCCTCTCCCCACCCTCATATTCCCCCCTACACACTCTGTGTTCATTTTTCATGGGACTAAGAATCTCCTCTCCCACCTATGCTCTACAAGGCCGTCCTTCCCTACATATACAGCTGGAGTCATGGGTCCCTCCCTATGTGCTCCCAGGCTGGTGGTTTAGACCCTGGGGAGCTCTGGTTGGTTGGTATTGTTGCTTTCCTCATGGGGTTACAAACCCTTTTTGCTCCTTCAGTCTTCTCTCTAACTTCTCCATTGGGAAACTCTTGATCATATCAGTGGTTAGCTGTGAGCATCGTCCTCTGAATGTGTCAGTCTCAGGCAGACCTCTAAGGAGACAGCTATATCATTTTCTTGTCAGCATGCACTTCCAGCCATCCACATCAATGTCTAGCTTAAGTGACTGTACATGGGATGGATACTCAGGTGGAATAGTTTCCAGATGGCCCCATCCTTCAGTTTCTGTCCCGTGTTTTGTTTCCATATCTGCTCCCTTGAGTATTTTTGTTACTCACTCTAAGTAGAACTGAGGCACATTTAGATACTACTTATCTACTTTGTCCTTTTGGAAGGAAAAATCACCTTTCTTTAGGAATGTGGACCATGGTAAGTTGACCTTACCCCAGTGGATTGCCCTATACCAATGCATATGGGCTGTGCCCATCATATTCAATATGAAAGGGAGGAAAGGGAGGAGGAGTAGTAACAGGCAACAACATGAATTATGAGGGGATGCTGTGCTGGTATGGCAGTTGTAATCCCTTACCATCTTTTACATCACGTGCTGAAGAGACTGGGAGCTGTGCAGCATCTGTATCTACAACAACTCATTGTATACCTGACAATTACGTATGCATATCATACTCAATTAAATACCTTGTAGAGGAATTCTTCATACTCAGAACCCAATATGTAAACTTATGACATTTCATGTTAATTTATATTTTCGTTATTATGAACCACTTAAAAATTTAGTAGCTTGATCATCAGAGAAGCTTCTGGGAACAAATACAGAGAACCACAGACAGACATTACAAAGAGAAAGGAGGTTGAGGAGGGAGAGAGAGAGAGAGGAAGGGAAGGAGGGAGGGAGAAATGGAGGGAAGGAGGGGGATAGAGAGAGCTCTTGAAACATTCAGGTCTAAACTGGATGTCTCTGTCAAATCCCTCTCCTCAGAGCTCAGGGAACCCTGCAGAAGAAGAAGCAGGAAGAGTGTAAGAGGCAGAGGAGGGGATGGATGACACCAGGTGAACACGGCCCTCTAGCTCAAGTGAGCAAAGCCCATATATCCTCACAGAAGCAACAAGCACTGTGCCTGCCTAAGTCCTAAGTCCGCATTAGGTCCTCTATGCATATATAAGGCCTCTCAGTTTAGAGTTTTTACGGTACTCCGGAGTCTGTGAAGGAGTGAGTCTCTAATTCGTGTGCCTGCTCTTGGGCCCTTTATCTTTTTTTTTTTTCCTTGTCCAACATCTATGTGATAGTCTTTGTTTTATCCTTTGTTCTCATTTTGTTACATGTTGTTCTTTTCTAATGAGAGACAGGGCAAGAGTGGATATAAATAGGAAGGGAGGTGGGGAGGAACTGAGAGGAGTAGAGGAAGGGGAATCTGTAATCGTAATATATTGTATGAGAAAAGAACATATTTTCAACAAAATAGGATAATTTAGGTACTTAAAATAAAAAAAAAAATATGCCTTTCTTGCACACATAATCAGTTTGGACAAGAGGAAGCAGACATGGTATTTTTCTGTTACATGATCTCTGTGGCCTCAACAGTGATAACCTGAGTCTTAAAATGCATGGCATTACTTTGTCTTTTTGCTGTCAGCATTTCTCCCCGTGGGGGATTCTTCACATGGACACTTCCATCATCACAATCTCAAGATTCTTAGTTATTATGTGGTCAATGGGCTCCAAGGAAACCAGGCAAACACTGAATGACTTGTGAGTGGACCCTAATAGTATGGCTGCCTGATTTCTACTGCACTTCAGTATTAGTCATGCCACTAAGGACAGTACATATTCAACAGAATGGCAGCAGAAGCCACTTATCAGAAGATTGCCAAAGGAGGTGACTAGATTTAATCCACCTCAAATGGTAGAGTCCTTATTTCTGGAGATTTGCAGCCTATGATTCAGGTTTCAGCTCTCATTCATTACTCAGTATCTCTAAAAATACTACCTAAAGTTGTGCTAAACTCTGGTGATGTGACTTGACCTACTAGAAAATCTAAGTGATACTTATTTATATACCCCTGGGTTTTTCTTAGCTGTCAGTGAACCAATGGGAGGTGGAATTATCTTTTTTAATTTCTGAACAGACAAGTAGGTGGGATAACTCCCTACAAACTGTTGTCCCCTAAGGCCCACAAAACAATGCCTATGAACAGGAGGACTCAGCTAATCTCTGTCTTTTCAAGACACATAGAAAGTAGTAAACAAGTGTATGTAGTTCCGAAGCAATGCAGAAGTAAT
Organism: Rhabdomys pumilio; assembly: GCA_030674055.1. NCBI lineage: Eukaryota > Metazoa > Chordata > Mammalia > Rodentia > Muridae > Rhabdomys > Rhabdomys pumilio. The sequence continues at coordinate 8,949,708 of JANHMN010000007.1, forward strand.
GTATTGACAGGAAACGGCACATTTAAATATTGTTATATGAGCTTATCAACTGACTTAATTTTAACGGTTAAATGTACAAAATTACATCCTCACAAATATGTCAAAATCAAATAACTCTCAGTTTCTGGAGAATTCAGGTAGTTTGGCTGGCAAGCCATACCAGTAGGCATTATCCTACTGAATCCTGAAAATCTTGAAATTTTCTTGATGTATTAAGATCATGTATTTTCACCGGTGGTGGTGGTGGTGGTGGTGCATACCTTTAATCCCAGCACTTGGGAGCCAGAGGCAGGCGGATTTCTGAGTTCGAGGTCAGCCTGGTCTACAGAGTGAGTTCCAGGACAGCCAGAGCTACATAGAGAAACCCTGTCTCGAAAAACCAAAAAAAAACCAAAAAAAAAAAAAAAAAAAATCATGTATTTTCTCTCCAAATCATCTTTTCTCAGAAGGAAGACAAAAAAGATTGCATTCATTCACCCATTCGTTACTTAGGCAACACAGAGGCTCCTCTAGCTCATCCCTCCCTGAAGTGAAGACAGTATCTCAATGCTGATAAACAAAGGCTTGTCCAAGAGGTACCCAAATCATTTTCTGCAAACATGTGAGCTCACATTTTCTTTCTGCAATATTTTTACCTGTCCTCACTGCTCCTATGTGCCCTTAGAAGTTAACTTCATCCCTCTGTGCTATGGTTTTCTCATCAAAACAATGATAATTTTGGACTCTATGACTTTATAAACACACTTTTTAAAACCACTGAAGTATTATTTTGAACAAAGAGACTTAAAATTTGCTGCACTGTCCATATGGTCACAGCAGAAATTCAGAAAGATACCTATAATGGAAGGCTATTTGATGACTACCCAAATGTGCCCTCCCCTCCAAAAAAAGTCTGATAATCCCTTTTAACGAAAATGTAATTTTTCCATTATCGTTATCTGAACAGTCCCTTAGCAAGAACGTTTCTATGCATTTTTGACAGTTATTTTTTCCTCGTGTTCTTAGAGCAACTTTAAAATTCAGTGTTTATTTCTCATGTTCTTTCCTCAAGATGTGACAATTCCCTTCCTTAGGAGCAAAAAAATAAATAACATTTTTTTTTTACAACTGTCACAGAGAAAAAAAAGAAAAAACACATTGGGAAGAAACTGTACCTGAGGTAACTTGCCTTCAAATAAATGAATACTAATGTTGAGTGTTTAACAGCAAATCTGAGAAATCAGAAGAGGAAAATTAGCCAGTGTTACATAAATAATTACGCATATGAAAGAATAAAATAAGTGAAAGAAGTAAAAAGCAAAGTACTAAGACCTATGCACTGGAGGTTATTTTTCTTGCTTTGAACACTTAAAGCAAGAGCACTTTACAGCACGTAGAGTATCAAACTTACACTGACAGGCTAGGCAAATTCTCTGTAACCTGGCTACAGTTCCGACATTTAGAGTGATTTTTTTAAAGATAAATAAAAATTGCCAGAAAATAACTTTCTTTAAGAGACAAAGATCAATTTTCCTTGAAATATGTGTACTTAAAGTTCTTTCTTTTTTCTTCTTCTTCTCATTCTCCATTTCTTCCCCTCCTCCCCCGCCCCGCCCCCGCCCCCCCACACCCCCCCTCCTGCTCCTGCTTGAATCCTGCAATTATTGGAATGGCTACTGTTGATGTTCCATATCCAATCCACCTCGCTTCCTGTAAGCACCTGGCTTTCTTACAGAGAATTTCCTGCTGAAACACAGTGTGTGCTGGTCAGTTCTATGTCAACCCAACATATGCGAGTCATTTAGGAAAAAGGAACCCAACTGAAAAACAAAATCCTCACCAGATTACTCTGTGGGAAACCTATATCACATTAACTTGATTGGTAATTGATGTGGGAGAGCCTAGCTCACTGTGGACGGTACCACTCCTGGACTTGTGGTCCTGGGTGCTACAAAAAAATCAGGCTGAGCAAGTCATGAGAGCAAGCCAGTAAGCAGTGCCCCTTTGTGGCTTCTGTATTAGTTTCTGCCACCACATTCCTGCCTTGAGTTCCTGCCCTGACTTCCTTCAGTGATAGATTTTGATGTGGAAGTGGAATAAACCTTTTCATCTCCAGGTTGTCTATGGTATGGTGTTTTATCACAGCAATAGAAGTCTTAACTAAATATTGTATAAGAGTCATGAGTCTTGAATCTTAATGGTTTCTTCTACATTTCTAGGAAATTCAGGTTCTCATCACAAAAAGGCATTATTCATTGACTATGAAAACTGATGTTTTCTTCTTGAATTAGAAGAAAAAATGCTTCAACAGATCCCAATGTTCATTTTTATAGCTATCAACACAGGTTTAAACTCAAGTGCTGCTGTAGGCATCAAGAACTCAATTTTTGAGCCTGATCAACAGACACAGGATATATTGATTACCCTTTGACTACACCAGCTGCCTTCTTTCTTGTGGAACATTACCAGACATTAAACATTTTTTCCAAAGCACTAATGGAAACTGATTCCTACCTTGAGCCAAATCCCCCTCTTTTTATTTATTCACTTTATATTCTGCTCACCACCCCCAAACTCACTTTATGCAAACTCCAGACCTTAATCCCTCTTTGGACATACTTTAGTTGAACACTCCTCTGTCACTGTTGTTGGAATATATACCACTCTACTGTGCAAAATTTGTACTAAATTCAATGGGCTGATGGCTGATGCCCTGAGATAGAGTGCTTCCTTCTCTGGATTCCCAATTGCCCTCATCTCAGGATTTTGTGGCACATTATTCATAGATATTTCCTGGACTCTAATTTTTGGGCCAACCCAAGAAAAACATCCATTAATGTTCATTATTAAATCACTTATTATTTTATTCTCTCTCTCTCTCTTTCTCCCTCTCTCTCTCTCTCTCTCTCTCTCTCTCTCTCTCTCTCTCTCTCTCTGCCTGTGTCTGTGTGAGTGTGTGTATGTATGTGCATATGTGTGGTTGTGTATACAGAGGTATGCACACTGGTGTTTACATATTGAAGGCCAGGGGTTAACAGTAGTTTTTCATTCTTCTTTTCAAAGCACTGTCTAGTTTATGACATAAAAGTACTTATGTACTCAGTTTATGTTCAAATTTTGAAAAAATGCTTAAAAATACTCATAGAAGAGTTTTAAAAATCAGACTACTAGAAGTTTTAGACTCTAGTTTGCATTATACACTCATGATGGCAACAGTTTAGCTGCATAATGTTAAATTGTTTCAACATTGGATAGATATTCTATAAAATTGTGTACATAATTGTAAATGATTATTGCAAATAGAATTTTATGGCATTACTAGAGCTAAAAATGTTCTATCATGTCAATAATCTTACTACAGAATTTAGATGTAGTGAAGGGATTAGTATGTCCTCATCCTAATATCTCTGTCTCTCTCTCTCTCTCTCTCTCTCTCTCTCTCTCTCTCTCTCTCTCT
>JANHMN010000007.1:8953153-8998594 GCA_030674055.1 Rhabdomys pumilio
TCTCTCTCTCTCTCTCTCTCTCTCTCTCTCTCTCTCTCTCTCTCTCTGTGTGTGTGTGTGTGTGTGTGTGCTGTATATCTGTCTGTCCTTCTCTGCCTCTGTATTTCTCTGTCTCTATCTCTCTGTGTCTGTCTTCCTCTCTCAATCCCTCCCCTCATGTGTGTGAGAGAGAGATAGGAGAGAGAGAGAGAGAGAGAGAGAGAGAGAGAGAGAGAGAGAGAAGCTGTTAATATTTATTATCAAGTTGCTAGGGTTTAGAATGACCTAGAAAGCTCATATCTGGGCATGTTTATGAGAATGTTTTCAAAACAATAATTTGAATGAGATTGGAAGACTAACTATGAATCCCCTGGAATGGGGTCCCAGAACTAATAAAGTAATTAATAAAAAGTAAAAAACTCAACCAAAAGTTGAATTGATATTGTTATAAACCTGACCACATAGCTCTTGAGCTTTTAGAACCGGTTGTCTGGAGAAAAGTTTTGGGCCAAAACCAAGAGAAGGGCTGGAATCAGATCTTAACAGGCCATTCTAATGAGGAAGTGGAAAGCTAGAATTTTGACAGAAAGACAATAAAGATTGTGTTCACAAAGTCTCATAACATTATAAGAACACTTGGACTTGAAGCTGAATCTAAATGTAATGGATTAGGTTGGATGGCTGAGGAAATTTTAAGACAGCACAATGCCCAACTGCAGCATGGTGCCCTAGTTAGGGCTACTATTGCTATGATAAAGGACTATGAGTAAGCAAGATGGGGGAAATGGGTTTATTTGGTTATAATTCCACATTGTAGCTCACTATTGAAGGAAGTCACGGCAGGAACTCCATCAGGGCAGGAATCTAGAGGCAGGAACTGACACAGAGGCCATGGAGGAGTGCTGCTTACTGGTTTGCTTAGCCTGTTTTCTTATAGAACTGAAGACCACTAGCCCAGGGGTGGTGTCACCCACAATGTTGTGGGCCTTCCCTCATCAATCACTAATTAAGAAAATTCCCTACAGGATGCCCACAGCAAGATCTTATGGGGGCATTTTCTTAATTTAGGGTCCCTCTTCAGACGCCACAAACTAACTTGTATCAAGTAGACATGAAAATGTCCAGCACAAATGATATCATTTACTGTGCCTAATCTGATTATGAAAAATTAAAAATGCATGCAAAATGTAACTTGGTGAGGAAAGTGTCCTAAGCCAGTTTGTGTGGGGAAAGTGAGTTGTTAAGAGATTAGTAACGTCAAAGCAAAACTTCTTTCTCGCCAGGAGAACAAAAGGAGAGCAGCACCAGAACAGCACTCTACTCAGCACAATCTCCAAATCTGAAAATGAAACTTTTTTCAAACAAGATACAGCAGTTTGAATATACTTGGTCCATAGGGAGTGGCCTGTTGGGATGTGTGGCCTTATAGAAGGAAATGTGTCACTGTAGGTGAGGACTTTGAGACTCTCCTAACTGCTTGCAAGACAGTCTTCTTTTGCTTGCTGTTGGGACAAGATATAGAACTCTAAGCATCTTCAGTGCCATGCCTGCCTGGATGCTGCCATGCTTTTTCCCGTGATGGTCATGGACTGAACCTCTGAAACTAGAAGCTAGACCTAATTAAATGTTTGCCTTTATAAAGGTTGCCTCAGTCATGATGTCTCTTCACATCGATGGAAACCCTAACTAGGACAGAAGAGAACCTAAACTATGAATTGCCCAGAAGAGATTCTCATCTGGCAGTTAGATTTTACTATTAACTTGACAAAGCCTACTGTCACCTGAGAAGAGAGTCTCATTAGAGTGAGGAGCCAGGTCAGATTTGCCTGGGGGTGTGTTTGAGGAGTTTGTCTTGATTGTGGGGTTAATTGACATTGGAGGGCCCAGGTCACTGTGGGCAATACCATTCCCTGTCAGGTAGTCAGAGGCTGTGGGAAGCAGATGAAGTCCCTAGTGAATATGTATTGTTAACATAAAGATGATCATCTCACCGTTGTCAGTGCCTCAGACCCACAGGAATGCCAAGACCTTCCCCTAGGTCCCACAAAGGATATTGACAGTGTGTGAAAAAAAATTATCAACATCTTCCTCCTGGGTGATTATAGCCCAGAGACACCCCTATCAAGACTAGTAAATCTGCCTCCTCCTTCAGCTAGCTATATGTAAGCCTTAGTTTCCAGGCTACTGGTGTGTCATCACAACACACAGCCCACCCAATCACAGCTTTTCTGTACATGTGTCTGTTGTTTCTTCATTCCCCACTGGCCCAGTCAGGCCAATCCCAAAGCTGCACAGGTCACAGCAAGTGGTACCTGAAAAAGGGTCTGTGATTAACAAAAAGTTAAATTGTTTAGGCAAGGGAACATTCCTGTGAGAGGCATGCAAACATCAGAGACAAGCAGACAAGGGACAAGCAAAATCTAGAGACGGGCAGTTATGTGTTAGTATTTTGAAGGAGGTTTTTGAGGAACTGTAGAAGGTAAAAATATTACAGCCACATTTTTTAGACCATGTTCAGGAGACAGGTCCTGGCTTTCTAGATGGGACAGTAAATTTGGCTATTTGAGTAAAAGTGATAGAAAAACAAAGTAATACTTAGATAAGTTGAAGAACAGAGAGGTATTCATCCTGTGACTAGCAGATAAAGCTAGACTCAATATCCTGTTACACAGACTAAAACTTATCAAAAACTATTAACTAAGTCTAGTTCTACCAATCACAGAGGCTAAGAGTGCTCTCAGCTTTCATGGCTTATAACTGAGATTTCTAAGCCGTGTTGTAACAATGTTTTATCAATGTACTTGAAAAATGCTTTAACCTATGACTTATTTTTATTCTGTCACTACAAAAAGTACATTGAAACAAAGAATTCTAGGTAAACCTAAATGTGTGTTGGGGGAACATGGTCTGTTTGGCTCCAGAATATATTCTCTTACCTATTTTAAGGTAAGAATTGCTTTTGTATGGGCACAGACACCATCCTTGTCCTTCGATGTGCTTTGCTTTTGGTAATAAATCTATACTTCATTTTGGCTAAGTATGAAATAATTTTCTTCGTAGAAGCCAAGAACTCTAGTTTTCCCTGAAAGTCTCCTAGGGCCCCAGAGTGGAGGGAGGGGCTTCGAGCTGTTTCCCATCTGGCAGAACACACACACACACACACACACACACACACACACCCCTGACAGCAGTCGCCCCTGACAGCAGTCGCCTAAACGAGGGCTTCACAAAGCGTTCCTTCACTACAGGACAAGCGCTTGAGCCACAGTGGTTTCCCTGCAGCTCTCCCACTGCTGACCTTTCTACCACCCACCCGCCCCCGCGTAGACGCACTGACGTCATAAGCGGCGCGACCTGCAGGCAGCGCGTTTGATTTGCGTCAGGCCTGGGTCTCAGTCTGGGCTCAGGCCGGAGCGCAGCTCTAGCGATGTGTGTTCTCTGGCTCTCCCGGCCCTGAGCCGCCAGGCATGTGGACGCTCGCGGGGCGGGCTCTCGCGCCGTGGGCCGCTGGGGCCTCGCGCTTGCTACCTTCCTGTCCCCGGCACGCGGCTGCCTCCGACCTCGGGGCCGCCTGCAGGCTCTTCAGCGCTGCCGAGCTCAAGGTGACCGGCTCACCCCAGGAAGGTGCAGGGTTTCCGCACGCGCACGGTGGGCGAGCAGCGAGGGGCTCGCCGGCGCGGGGTGGGCTGTGCTTCACCTGCATCAGCTTCACGCCCGCTAGCTCTTCGGTTTAGGGCTAGTGTAGGTCATGAGCAGGTGCTACTGCTAAAAACCTCCGAGAAGCTGCTCCTTTGTAGCATCAGTTTTCTTTAAGTTTTAGTTAGGTTTCTTAGGCAACTCGCCTGACTTGCATCCGATTCTGCAGCTTCATTGCTGCATTGAAAAAGTTATCAAATTTCGAAGATTGAGGGATGCAAAGGGGTAGAGCATTTTAGTCTCATGCAAAGGACTTGTGGTTAGAAAAATAGATTTGAACTCACAATTCAGGGCTTTTGAAAGTCGTGCGGTTCTGCAGCAGGACCTGAATGTGGGATGAAGGACTACAATGCAACTTATACAGTTTTGTTTGAATAATTCCTCTATACCTTTATCTGCCTTATACTGAGTAACAAATGGAAAGCTAAAACAAATGTTACAGTTATTACAATTTCATCAATTAAAATATCAACTCGGGAAAATGCCTAGGGAGCGCACACACACCTCTGACTTGGACCCCAGTTTCCAGCAGCATGGATTTTACTTGATAAGGCATTCTTAGACTCCTGAGGAGTTATGTATGACCTCTATTCTCCATTCATGAAAGTAAATTTGCAATTAACTTAATATGCGAGGAAGTATTAAGAGGATTTTATTTATACTTAGTTTATGGAACTGATATATTTAAGTCTTGTAATTTGTTCTTTGTAGATAGGCTTAGTCATACATCTTTATAAGGGAGCAAGGAGCATAAAAATCTGCAATTAAGTGAAGTCCATAGATTGAAAGAATTTTCTTTGAATTTGTAATTCGTTTAATGCAAAATTTATACCCTTAACTGTGATATTCCTTTCCCTTCTTAGGAGAAACCTGACATGTCTAGATTTCCTGTCGAAGATATTAGAAATTTCAGTATCATTGCGCATGTGGATCACGGCAAAAGTACTTTAGCTGACAGGCTCCTGGAATTAACAGGTATTTTTATCTTTATCATATGCTTGTGATTACCTGCAGTTACTGGGAATTTAGCTTTACCACAATATCTTACCCTTTGGTATTTCATCTTTAATGTTTTCTGTTAATTGTATGTTTAATAGTATTTGCTTTAAAGCCCTGAGAAATTAGTAAGTTCATCTGTTTCTAGGGACGATTGATAAGACAACGAAAAATAAGCAGGTTCTTGATAAATTACAAGTGGAACGAGAAAGAGGAATCACTGTGAAGGCACAGACAGCATCTCTGTTTTACAGTTTTGGAGGAAAGCAGTATCTTTTAAATCTCATCGACACACCAGTAAGTTTATATTGTCTCTGCAAAGATTGCTAGTTAATCTTGTTATTATTGCAGTCGAAATTCTTACATTTTGGGGCTAAAGTTTGCAAAACTGTCTTTGATTTTTGTTGTTTTGTTTTGTTTTTATGCTCATATAACTTGTTTCCAATATTTTCACAAAAAACACATTTCATTATTATTATTTTTTTTTTTGCCATATCATTAGACTAGCTATAGTATCTGTTCCTTTAACATATATAGCTAATACTTAAAGGTACCCATACTTGCTTTTTAGGGCCACGTTGATTTTAGTTATGAAGTGTCTAGATCACTTTCTGCATGCCAAGGTGTGTTACTGGTGGTCGATGCAAATGAGGTAAGAGCCTATATTATATACGATCTGACATGCCCAATTGGTTGTTTCATTAAGTTCTTAAAATGCATTTTGGAAATACAACTTTTACATTTGAATAACAGATAGATTGTATTACATACTCTAAATCAAATACTTTAATATTGTTAAGTTGAGGTGTTGACTTGCTATATTTAGTTTATTTCTTTACCAGTGGTAATGTTGGCTTTGAACTCTAAAACATAAATGGTATAGAAAACTAGGAAGTGGTATGATTCAGATTTCTATAAGTACATAGAAATGTCTGAAATACCTGTAAAGGCGAGTTTATTTTGGCTCACAGTTTTGAAGGTTGTATAGTTTATGACTCACTAGCCTCACTCATTGCCTCTGCCTTGTAACAGGGCAGCACAACATAGTGGTGATGCTTGCAGATGTGGCTGGGGACAGAGCTACTCACTACTCAGAAAGCACAGTGAGAGCTTACAGCCCCTGCAGGGCATGGCTCTGGCAGGTAGATGACATATTGTTTCATTTTATTAGCATAATGTAAAATCTCAGTTCCATGAAGATAGATGGAATGGATTGAATTAGTAACTTTGTGGTACATTTAGTATCAAAGCAGTCACCTTGTCTCTCCTGTTTCTGTCTTGGTGTTTCCAGGGTATTCAAGCTCAAACTGTAGCAAACTTCTTTCTTGCTTTTGAAGCCCAGTTGTCAGTAATTCCAGTTATCAACAAGGTAATCAAAATGAGACACCATTGCTGTTACTTATTTTACCTTCTAATGATATCTAGTGTTTCATTGTAAAGCATAGCTTTTTTTTTTTTTTTTTTTTTTTTAATATGAGAGACCTGTAGTTACTATTAATTCAGATTATCAGTAGGATTTACCTCTGAATTTCATGTGATAGAATTTCAGGTCAAATATTCCTTGCATAGAGTTGAAAAGGTTTGTCTGAACTGCATGGGGAAAGAGAAAGCCATTTCTCTAGGAAAGGGGTGCAAGGCAGACAAAGAGGTGCCAGTCACACTGCTCTGGAGAAGAGGGGCTTAGAGCTAAGAATCAGTACAGTCCATGAAACAGGTCAGAGTAACTGTTAACACACATAAGTCTGTCCAGTAGTGTAAAGTTAAGATCTTCATTTAAAAATTCAAACTGCAATAAGTTGCATTTCTTGATATCACTGCCAAGTGTAAAATAATGCTGCCCATATGCTAAATAGCTTGATATCTGACCTTGTTTTAAAAATCTGATTTCATGGTCTTAGTTAATATACTCTGTCCTGCTTACATTTCTTTTGTCTGTTTTGTTGCTTGAATTTTTTTTTAGTAGTCATGCTTGTTAAAATCATGTTGATAATATACAGATTATTTTAAATATTTTTGAAAAAGTCACGGAGAGGTTAATTCACAGAAGACTGTTGATCTCCAAATATTATTATTATGGACTAATTTTATTTTTGCTATTATTATTATGGACTAATTTAATTTTTGCTATGCTCACTAAATAATTTTGTTTAAAGATAGATCTGAAGAATGCTGATCCTGAAAGGGTTGGAAAGCAGATTGAAAAAGTGTTTGATATCCCTAGTGATGAATGTATCAAGGTAAATACTTTTTCTTAAAGGCGATTGTCTTAGTTGTTCTATTGCTCTGATGAAACACCATGACCAGAGCAACTTGGGGGGGAAATAGTTTATTTGACTTATACTTTCGTTAAGCCATCACTGAAGGAAGTCAGGGCAGGAATCTAGAGGGAGGAGTGGAGCAGAGGTCATGGAAGTGCTGCGTACTGGGTTGCCCTTAATGGCTTGCGCAGCCTGCTTTCTTACAGAACCTGGCACCACCTACAATGGGCAGGGTCCTCTCTCATCAAACGCTAATTAAGAAAGTGCTATAGTCTCATGTCTCCAGCCTGATGATTTTCTCAGCTGAGGTTACCATCTCTCAAATGACTTCTCTGTCTGGTTGACTTAAAACTAGCCAGCACAACTATTGACTGTTCTTTGGAAAATCTCAGGTGATTGACCTGACTGAAATGTCATGGTGGTTGTTCCTTTGCTGTCTTCACACTTTCTTTTTTTTTTTTTTTTTGGTTTTTCGAGACAGGGTTTCTCTGTGTAGCCCTGGGTGTCCTGGAACTCACTCTGCAGACCAGGCTGGCCTCGAACTCAGAAATCCGCCTGCCTCTGCCTCCCAAGTGCTGGGATTAAAGGCGTGCGCCACCACCGCCTAGCTTGTCTTAACACTTTCTTAGTTTTAGAGTACTTATTATTATTTCATTAGATTCAGGTGAGAAAACTCCCCTTATAGTATGAGAATATACAGATTGTTACTGTATTACTTTTAAATGAACTAAGGCTTAAATATTTAATCACTTGCCTAAGATCACAGATTTAGCCTGTGCTGAGCCTTTGAAACTCATTTTAGTGTTAATTCTTCTTTTAAAGGATCTGTTTACTAAATTTTACTCATGTGTACGTGTGTGTGCCAGCACAAAAACTGCACCACATACAGTTGCCCAAAAACCAGATTTGGGAGTTGGATCCCATCAAACTGGAGGTTCATTAGGTATGAGATTTCTGCTGTGTGTCGTGGACCAGAACCCTGGTGTGCTCTCAGAGGAAGCAGGTGCTCTCAACCTCTGGTCCATCTCCAGTCCTTAGCATCACTCTCACAAGTTATTTTGTCTGTGAAGAAATTTGGTCTTTGAAGAGCTGGTATTTTTTGGACTTAGCAGGTATTTGGCTAGAGTGATGCATTATATTAAAAGGTATTTTACTCATTAAAAAAATGTTGTCTTAATTCTTATTCCATTGCTTTTTAAACACACTACACTAAGAATACTCTTATACTTTAATCCTGGAACCATATTGCCATGAACACCTAAGGATGGGAAGAGATCCTGTCTTTTTCTGTGTTCATACAAATGAATAAGAGACTTCTTCCTTGTGATCATAAATAAGGAGCCCCAGGAAGGACGAGTGTAGCCTTGAATCTCAGTGCTTTGGTTTCTACCCACTTGCAGATTTCTGCGAAACTCGGGACAAACGTTGAGAGTGTGCTTCAAGCAGTCATTGAACGAATACCTCCGTAAGCATTTGCTATTACACTATTCACTCATGTTTAATAGTTTAAAGTAGATCGAGAATTTAATAATGTACAGACATTTATAATGCACTAGTTTAGATTAATAGACCATCAACTTGATATGCCAGTTTAAACTAGTGAATGTGGCAAGCAGTCTTGCAGTAGGTTGGGATAAAGTTTTGCATTTAATAATGTAAAGAAGTCAAGTTAAGTGTAAGAAGTTAGGAAAAGGCAAGGGTGGTGGCGCTGTGCAGCAGCCATGGAAGAGGGCTGAAGTACATTGGCATTTGTTTGCTTCATAATGAATTTACATCCATAAATTTCAAAATGTAGAACTGATGGCTGAATTTAATATATTTTATAGAAAATTTTGCTTTGGCTTTTGAATAATTTCTTTTGTAAAATTTAAATAAATTAAATATACTTCTTAGGTTGAAAACAGGCATTTTCTTATATATACCTAATTTTATCTTTTATACTAGTCCAAAAGTACATCGTGAAAACCCACTGAAAGCTTTGGTATTTGATTCCACCTTCGACCAGTACAGAGGTGTGATAGCTAACATAGCACTGTTTGATGGAATGGTTTCCAAAGGAGATAAAATTGTATCTGCACACACTAAAAAAACATATGAAGTCAATGAAGTAGGCATTTTGAATCCTAATGAACAGCCAACTCATAAATTGTAAGTAATTTGTTATAATTGATGTAATAAATTTACATATTTCTCTCAATGTGTTCAGAATGATCATAATGTAGAATTAAGAAAACTTATGATCTATGCAAATATACATCCAAATACTTAAAAAAACCTGCTTGTGAACAGTAGGTAGTTTTATGAATATAAAAATGATCAAGTTTTATTAATTAGTAGAAATAACTTAGTGATCTACTATAGACTTGGTCCTGTTAAATGTATTTGATAGAAAAAATTAAATATCAATTAGGGCTCCTCAACTACTCTCCATTGGATTTTTTTACCCTTTTACATTTAATCTCATCAAAACTAAATTTTGTAGTATAAGGTGCTATTAAATGTAAAAGAAATCACTCTTTTTTTCCTTGTGGAATTTAGGGTTAAACCTAGATTAATTGAAATGTATTTTAATATTTAATTTAAATATTTAAACCATATTTGAGTTAGTTGTGACAGAGCTGCTGAGTGGCTACCGATGCTGAGAAGACATAACATCAGGCATTTAGTTTATGCTTCTCAGGTTGTCTCTGAAAACGAAAGTGTTGAATATTCTAAATACATGGATCATATTGCACAGTTTCATGCAGTGCCTAGAAAGCCTCATGTGGATCACCACGTGTTTTCAGTCAGTTCATGTTAATGTTAGTGGAATTTTTCTAAATTAAGTTTGTTTATATGTATGTATGTATGTATGTATACACACACACACACACACACACACACACACACACACACACACACACACGCATGGCTCTCCTTGCAACCTACATGCAAATGAGTTTGTTACTATGAATCTGGCCTTTTCATGTGAAAGTCATATGTGTAATAGACTTACATATTTATGTTTTTCTGTTTGGTTAAACATTTTTTCTCCTTCTTAATGAGCCTAGGTCATATAATAATAGTCATAATAGTCTCCTGAATTTTTATTCAGTGGTACCAGTTTTAGAGTGTATATCAGGAACTAGTGTGTAGATTCCAGAAGGCGTGCACAATTACAGATAGGTTTCGGTCTGTGTAGAAATTGTGGGCAATGGAAGATAAGCTGCTGCTTTTCTGCTGAGCTTAGAGGTTGAAGATCAGAGTGTGGCCTTTACTTGTTGGGGAAGTTGTGAATTTCCTAGGGAGATAGAACTGTGAGTATGCACTTAACAACAGAAAAGCAGTAAATATTTGCATATACTAATTTTATTTAGATATGCAGGACAGGTGGGCTTCTTGATTGCTGGGATGAAAGATGTCACTGAAGCACAAATAGGAGACACATTATATTTACATAATCATCCAGTGGAGCCCTTGCCTGGGTTTAAATCAGCGAAACCAATGGTATTTGCAGGTGAGGAGCTCACAAATTGAAGACAAGGGGCCAAAATTTTTTTAATTAAAAGTCTGTTTCTGTGGTAAAAACAAATGTAATAGAAGATAATATATATTCTTACAGATCTGTTTGTAATATGTGTGTGATATATATATATATATCTCATGTATGCATACGACATTCTATTTGCATATATGTGGTATTTCTATATATCATGGTGACATTTTGTATGAGCAAGCGATTATTTAGGATCCCTTAAGAATGAAGTGACTATGTAGGAGATCTTAGTAACATGAATTTTCTTATTTTTCTGAGAAGTTAGTTGATTATATTTGAAATTTTTTCTCTAGTTAGGATGTTTTGATGACAGTTCTCAGTAGAATTATTGAATTATTTTCAGTAGAATTATTGAATTCCCTCCTCTTGGTTGTTTTTTTAGTTACTGTGCTCCTGGGGATGAAGTAGACTGCCAGGTAGCCTCTGCTATGTGTAACATTAGATCATGTCTTTGAGCAGGGCAGACATTTACATAGTGAGGACTGATTGAGGTCCCTCTGCTTACTCTAACCTACCTAGGTTAGCCATTCCCTGCTTTCTCCTCGCAGTCTCATCTCAGCAGAGGTCACGAAGTTTATGTCTGCTGTGCTTACACAGACTCAGTCATTTGAATTTCCGGAGGTTTGTAAAGTGTAAACTTCATAAGCAGGAGATAAAGACAGTCGGCATAATCAGTAGTAGCTCTCATAGTTTTAAGCAGTAAATTTCTAAAAGCCAGATTCACATTTATTTTAGTAATTGGTCTAGAAACTAAGTTCAGTGTCATTTTCATTTCTGATGCCATTTCCCACCTACTATTTTTACTTATAGTGGTGGATTATTTTGTATTTTTGTTTTTTTTTTTAAATAAATGTTCTTTGTCTAATTCTTAGTAAACTTAATTCTCTTGATTGTTTACATTTTTTCTATTTCTCTGAAAGCATAAAATCACTGTTTGTAGTGTGACCACAATTGTATACCATTAATGCTAATGGATTTTAAGATAATCTTGTAACTAATTACAGAAAAATAATATACATGCCGAATGGTTAATTTTGATCTTGACGGTACTTTTTACTGTTTGTATCCCCAGGAGTGTACCCTATTGACCAGTCTGAATATAATAACCTAAAGAGTGCGATAGAAAAACTGACTTTAAATGACTCCAGTGTGACCGTGCATCGGGATTGTAGTCTGGCCCTAGGTGCTGGCTGGAGGTAAGGGACAGTCACGTCATAGAAGCACATTTTTATCGGAGAATACCTTCTAATTGGATCTGTTGCTCATGAACATTTCTGAAGATCAGAATAAAATTTTTAATATTCTTTGGGGTGGGGGGGGTTTGAGTCAGGGTCTCACTGTATAGCCCCTGCTGTCCTGGATCTAGCTGTATAGACTAAAGTGGCCTCAAACTCAGAGATCACCTATCTCTACAAATATTCTTTTTTTTTTTTTTTTTTTTTTTGAGACAGAGTTTCTCTGTGTAGTCCTTGTAGTCCTGGCTGTCCTGGAACTCACTCTGTAGACCAGGCTGGCTCGAACTCAGAAATCCACCTGCCTCTGCCTCCCAAGTGCTGGGATTAAAGGCGTGCGCCACCACTGCCCGGCTCTACAAATATTCTTTTTGTGTATGTGTACACATGTATGTGTGGTTGTGCACACCATGTGAGCATGTTCACATACCTGAGATCCACCTGTGTGTCCACTTTATTTTTTAAGACAGCATCTATCGCTGACTCTGGAGATTAACCTGGCACCTGTCTGTCTCCTTCCACACAAGAATCACAGTCACATTCTGCAGCTCCTGGCTTTTTTGTGTAGGTCTTGGGGATCCAGTTTTTATACAGTAAGCACAGTACGCACTCAGCCATTTTCACAGGCCCTAAAGATCCCCCCTTTTTTTTGAGTAAAATAAATAAATCTTTTAATGTCTGCTTATGTCTCAAGTGTGTTCATGTTTTGTGGGTAATTTAAAATAAATTCACAGAAGATTTGGGTCTTTAAAAAATTATACAAGAAATGCAAGTTGCTGGAATGATTCTTGATTTTCCCCTTTCCTACAAAGTAGCAGTGTGTTCAGAACAGCAAACAGCCCAATGAAACATTGACATTTAGAGGAGTTTTGGTGGGTTTTCCCCCCTTGTCTCCAGGTTGGGATTTCTTGGACTTTTACATATGGAGGTTTTCAACCAGCGCCTAGAGCAAGAATATAACGCTTCTGTTATTTTGACGACCCCTACTGTTCCATACAAAGCTGTCCTTTCCTCTGCAAAATTAATAAAGGTACCGCACTATTTACTTCTATTTTGTATCAGCCTGAAATGGAAAATTTAATAAAGATATGTACATGTATATACTAAATACAAGAGAAATATTTTATTTATTTGTAAGTAAATTACTATTAAGAATGATTTATTTTTGAGTAAAAGTAATACAAATTTTTGTTACCTTTCTAAAACTAATTCATGTTTCATGTTTCTTAGCTCAATCTCTTAAGTATCAAAATTAGTCTGGTAATGACAGCAAAAAGAATTAGTAATGATAAAACCAATTCAGCACAAGAATTTGAAAGATAATGTTGATCAGAAAAAATTGATGTTATAAAAAGTAAAACATTCATATAGGAAATTTTTAAATTAGTGATAAAAGCAGTACTGTGTTTCATGTAAGTGGTAATTTATAATTTATTCATTTAAACCACTGCTACCTTGAATATAAATAACCTGATTTTATACACTAAAATTATAGTACTCTAAAAGGTCAAGTTAAAAATATATTTATCATACCTTTCTAGATGGTTCGTGGTATGTTTTATAAATTTTAATATCCAAAATGCTGTAATATATTTAGTATTATCATTACTTACAAAAGGTGGTAATTGAAAGACTTTTTTTGTTGTTGTTTCTTAGAAGAAAAATTGTCTAATTTTTAGGTGTTTTTGTTACTACTGTTGCTACTTTGTTATTTGCAGTAAAATTCATTGTTCTAAAATGTATTGTATGTGAAAAGTAAACCTTTAAGAAACATAATTGTGTTAGTCTTTGTTCTTAAATAATGTTCTCTTTCCTTGTTTTTAGGAATATAAAGAAAAGGAAATCACAATCATCAACCCTGCACAATTCCCTGATAAGTCCAAAGTAACAGAATATTTGGAACCCGTTGTTTTGGGCACTGTTATTACACCGACTGAATACACTGGGAAAATAATGGCGCTTTGTCAGGTAGGAACACAAAATGGGATTGTGGAGCAATGATTATCAGCTTTTATTTCAGAGGAGTCCTGCTGAGAGATTTTCTTTTACACACTGGCTTTAAGTTTGATTATCAGTATTAGCTGAATAGTTTAGTCAAAGGAATGAAAAAAAGTTGCATACTTATCCCAAAGGGACTTTTATTATGATTTAGTCTATTTGTGTACATAATGTGATATTAAAAATAGAGATTACAAGTTGTAGTTTCAAACAAATATAAGTGAAATACAAAATAGTATTTCTTCCTGTACTAAAACCTCTTGCTTGTAATTTTTTGGTAGACTATTAAATAATACTCTTCCACTCTATTTTCTTTTACTTACAGGAATTATACTTTGGAAATTAATGTCTTTAATTTATTTACATCAATATTTGCATGGATTATCATCAAACTTATCTTTCTTTAGGCACGAAGAGCAATTCAAAAAAATATGACTTTTATTGATGAAAATAGAGTTATGCTTAAATATCTCTTCCCTTTGAATGAAATTGTGGTAGACTTTTATGACTCTTTGAAGTCTCTGTCTTCTGGATATGCAAGGTAAGGAAATCATGGTGATCACAAACATTTCAAAGGTTTGGAAGTGCTGATTATAAGGACTTACTCTTCTGCTCTTAAACACAGTTGAGAATCATAAGGTTAGGAAGCTTGGAGTATTATGGATATTATACAGAACCTGGCATTTCCTTCGAGGAGAAAGGGGGCTTTTGATTTGTCAGACTGCTACTCTATGAAAGGGAAGCACCCTCGTCAGTAAGAGGTTATAGCCCTTGTGGCTTAAGAGTTGGACACAATTTCAAAAATATCTGTGACTGAATAACAATTAAATATATACGTGTGTGTGTGTGTGTGTGTGTGTGTGTGTGTGTGTGTGTGTTAACTGATCCATGGGACATGTACTTACAATTGAAAAATTTATATAAATATTTAATATGAAGAATGCTAAATATGTACTGCACTTAACAGTTGTCGTCAAGAACAGGTCCTTTTTGGAATATGTGGTCCACCTAATAAGCATCTGTGTGTCTTCAGGGAGTACCTGGAACCTACCCAAATAAAAACATAAGAGTTGAGTGTTAAAGAGCAAGAAGCTGTTTCTACTGTCTCTTGGCTACAATGACTTTATGAGTCTTGACCACCCCGGTGATGGCAGCTAACAAGAGTTAAACATTGACTAGCTGTTAGCTTTGACCACGCTGGTGAAGCAGCTAACATGGGTGCTTGTTTGTGGCTGATTAAGCTTTGCTGTAGCTACTTGCTGTGTACCGTATTCACATGTCTTACGTGTCTTCCAGTCCTGACAAAAACTAATATTCAAACTGCAGGTCTGTGTAGGAAACCCAAATGCCCTTTCTTAATGGCATTATTAGTGCATTATCTAGTACATTATCTAAACGTGTGTTGTTATTGGCAACAGAAAGTTCATAGTAACCCACTAATATAGTGTTAGTGGAAGACCATCAACTGCTGGCAACAGTAGGAAGGAGCTGACATTTGGTTTTAGTGACTGATTTTCCTAGTATACCTCAACCAGTTCCTTTTCCTTCTCTCTATGGACTTATAGTCCCTGAACTTATGACCCTAATTTCATAAATGAAGGTTGATGCCTTTGGCTCTTTATTATGGACACACATATCCATTAAATGAAACTTTACGTGTGGTAATCATTTCATCGTTTTCCTCGGGGGAGAGCAGGTAATGAGGGATGTAGGGAAAAGGAAGTTTGAGTGTAATCTGTCAGTATCACGCTTGTCCATGTTCTCTTGTCCCCTTTAGCTTTGATTATGAAGATGCTGGTTACCAGACGGCAGACTTAATAAAAATGGATATTCTGCTGAATGGCAATATCGTGGAAGAGCTGGTAACTGTGGTCCATAGGTAAGTAGAGTAAGAGATCACCAGCTTGGGTGTTTTTCTGTAGTTGATGATAGTTCCTCACTCAGTGCAGCGGATACACTTTGTAAAACTTTAAAAGATAATCAAAATGTATTTTGGTCTACTCATTTTCCTTCTGCTTTTACATCAGAAAAATATGACTTTTATTGATGAAAATAGTTATGCTTAAATATCTCTTCCCTTTGAATGAAATTGTGGTAGATTTTTATGACTCTTTGAAGTCTATCTTCTGGATATATAAGGTGAGGAAATTATGGTCATCACAAATATCTCTATTACTAAATATAAAATATAGAATTGTAGCCAAAGTAATAGTATCATGGAAATAATTTTTCTTTTACTGTGTTAAAGTCCAAGAAACTATTTTTTAATTTTATGATTTAGGCTTATAATAACAAAAAGATTTTCATATTTATGAAAATCATTTATGATAATGAAAAAATCAAGTATGTGTGCTCACAAACTGGCAGACGGATATTATGCAATATCCATGCAATAAAATATATTATGTAGGTCATAATATATTGTCACAGAAAATGCCAATTAAGTACAGAGTGTTGAGTTCTATTTGAACCTCTTAAAATTCACTTTATTGTTAATTACTGCAATGGACTCTGAAGATAATTTGAATATTTATATTTAGGATAGCTGTATTTTTTCTGTCTCAGAGAGAAAGCATACACTGTGGGCAAAAGCATATGTGAGCGTTTAAAGGATTCTCTTCCCAGACAGCTATTTGAGATAGCAATTCAAGCTGCTGTAGGAAGCAAAGTCATTGCAAGAGAAACGTGAGTTGAAATTCATTTTCCTTTGAGGCTGGCTTTAGAAACAATATACCCAGAAAACAAGACTAAACTTTTCATTAATCATGGTGTATGCTTTTATTAATGTAGATCATGAGATGATAAATGTCTTATTACTTTGGATTACTTATATCAAGTGATGATACTTAACAATTGTATAATTTATGAAAATATAAGGAATTTATGTTCATTTCCAATGATTTTCTAGGTTAAAGGATTTCTGTAAGGTTCCTGATAGATTGTGATAGAAACAGAACCTAACAGTAATGATAAAATGTTTTTTCTGAAGCACTAAATCAGAAAAGATTATAAATATGTCAGGTTTTGTTTTCTAGGTTAGGTCCCTCATGTGGTTTATAATAGATACAGAAAATAGGATAATTTTTAAAGAAAGCTAGCACTGTCGATAAAATCAGGTTCCTGTAGCAGCAAGTATAGTCTCTGGTAGCACTTCCTCTTGCCTAGCTGTTAGGAATCTTATGACCTTGGATATTGTGTCTTCTCAGTTATGACAAATTGGGAATTGCTATTTAGTTATAGCTTAATCTAAGCCTACTGCATTAGTACTAGTTAAATATCATTTATATATATTTGGGTGTGTGTTAATACCGTGTGTGTGTGTGTGTGTGTGTGTGTGTGTGTGTGTGTGTGTGTGTATGCGCCAATTATGGGAATAATTTCACTTTGAACACTGTTTTCTTTGAGCTACCCAGTGTCCAAGAAAATCCAGAAATTAGGCAGAATTCTAGAGAATATCCTAGAAAGTAGAGCAGTTAGCACATGGTCATTTTTACATAAATGATATTGAAAGTACAGTAAGAATCCCTTAAAAAGAGATACCTTTCAAAGTTAGTGATCTGGAAAGCCATGGTAATACAGTAGTATAATTGATGGTTGTATATATTAACAGTAGTTAGTCTTGAGAATGGTTTTATAAAATCCTAAATTTAGTAGTAAATCCTTTAGTAGTCACTAGCCATTTATAGTCAGGTCAGAATATGATGATTTAATTTTTTAATAGTGCTATTCAAAGTATTTTTAGGTTGAATTGGGAATAATGTAATGTATTTTCTTTATTGAAGTCAGGAATGCTCATATTCCTCCTTATGCATACCGCAAGCAGTGACCTTTCTTACTAAAGGATATGGCAACATTAAAAGAAATTTTGTTGTATGTCTTACACTAAGTATATAGAAATGAATACATCAACATTTGAACTGGTTACATAAGGCAATTTGATCTAAATAACACTATCACTAAAATATTTTATCAAAAGTAAAGCTGTATATAGAAATTATGGTTTTAAACTGTATTTCTTCTTTTACAGTGTGAAAGCCTATAGAAAAAATGTTTTGGCAAAATGTGTATGTATCTTTCTACTTTAATATATTTAATCACTTTAAGATCAAAGGTGCTATAAAAAGTGCTATAAATCGGTCTCTATTTTAGTTTTCATGTACTATGCATTTCATTTCCAAGTTTCATTTTAAATGAGTAAATTTTTGCTTAACTATATTAGTCTTCATTTTAACTACATTTTAAAATGTTTTTTTTCTTTTCTCTTTTCTTATGTAATATTATCTAAAAGAAATTTTTGTGTTAAACTTGTATAATTTCATACATAATGAAAGATGTATAGTGACTGTATCTTACTATAATTGGGAGAGTGGGAACTGAAACCTCCCTTGCTACACTGATATTTGGATAGCCTATCTGAGTGTGTGAAAACAAACTGCTTTTCTAAGTGTCTGGTAGAGTTTCTGGCCAGGTCTGCCTTTGAGAGTCTGTTAAGCTGTAGCTATACACTACACTTATCCTAAATGGAAACACTGGTTGGTGAGGAGGGGTCACGTGAGGGCCGGTGGGGCAATGACGTTTATGGCTGTGTTTTCCTGGTGCGTTTATGGAATCATTTCTTTGAACCAATTTGCATTTCTTATTTTTTAGTATGGTGGTGATATTACTCGAAAAATGAAACTTTTGAAGAGACAAGCAGAAGGGAAAAAAAAGCTGAGGAAGATTGGCAACATCGAGATTCCAAAAGACGCTTTTATAAAAGTGCTGAAAACCCAGCCAAATAAATAACTCAAGGAAAGCAGGGCTTCTCTGTTTCTTCTAATATATATTTACAACAGAATGGAAACTCTGAAATGCTTATTTCTTTCAGCATCTTCAGCTATGACCTATCTCAGTGCTTCTCAGCCTTCCTAATACCCTTTAATACAGTTCCTCATGTTATGGTGACACCGACCATAAAGTAATTTTTTTACTGTAATTCATAACTGTAATTTTGCTACTTTTATGGATTACAAATACTTGAAATGAGGATGTCTGATATGCGACCTCTGTGAAAGGGTTATTGGACCCCAGGTTGAGAGGTGCTGACCTGTGATAGAGGGGAAGTTAAATGTATGCTACATTGCTTATTCTCTTTTATGTTCTACACTCAGTAGTAATCTCAACGAAATTCCTTACCTGTCTTTAAAATTGAGATCATGTTACTCATAATCTCACCCACAGGTAGCTTTGGATATTAAAGGGTAATGCATTTTAAATATTCATGAGGGCAGACCTGTTACACATTTAATCACAGTGAATCTTAAACTTTTTGTATGCTTTTTTGTTTTGCTTTTTGTTTGTTTTTAATGTTTTGAGACACGATCCTGCCATGTAGCTTGGCTAGCCCAGTGTCTTAGTGTGGGTTTATTGCTGTGAAGAGACAGTGTGACCACGGCAACTCCTATAAAGGAAAACATTTTATTACGGCTGGCTTATAGGTTTAGTCCACCATTGTCATAGTCAGAACATGGCAGTATGCAGGCAGGCATAGTGCTGGAGAAAGAGCTGAGAGTTCTACATTTTAATCTGCAGGCAGCAGCAGGAGACTGTCACACTATGCCTAGCTTGAGCATATGAGACTTCAAAGCTCACCTCCATACGGACACATGTCCATCAATAAGGACACACTTCCTAATAGTGCCACTCCCACTCATAGTACCATTCCCTATGGGCCAAGCATTCACACACACGAGTCTATGGGTGCCATTTCTGTTCAAACCACCACACCCAGCATTCCTTCATAGTCCAGGTTGACCTCAAATTTGTGAGTCCTCCTACCTTAGTCTTCCTGTTGTTGGGATTATAGCCATGTGCTACTGTCTTCAACTTATGCGTGGGTTTTCTTACAGATACTAAAAGGAGCCCTAATTATATCTAATAACAAACAGCTTTTCAAAATCACCTTGTATTACAGTTTTTAGCTCATATACTTTATGTGATATATATGAATTGGTTATTAAGAAATAGACGTTTGTCTGGCTTTTTATGCTTATACATTTAATCAAGCATTTCTGAAACTAAGTTATATGTATGAGTTAAGTTTAGGGTAGGGACCCGTCTTGTTTTTGACATTCTGAGTACATTCCTGCAAAATGACATACATTTGATATTAGCACCAGCTGTTAATAAATTAGTAGCTATTTCCTAAATGTACCTAAATGACACAGCTAATAAATGGCTTAGTTTTATGTTCATTCACAACAAACTGAAAAACTGCAAGGAAGAGTCTTGATACTGGAGTTTATTTTCTGCCTTCTATCTTGCAAAAACAGCATCAGTGCGAAAAAGGTTCCAGATGAGTCTTAGCATTTTGATAGGGTTTTAAAGTGAGGATTTAGAAGTTAGGTAGCCTTAGTATATCCTGTTACATAAACCATCTCACTTCTCCCAGTCTGATTTGCTAGGTATAAAATACCAAATTCCCACCTCAGTATTACTTTAAATGGCAATGTAGTTGAGACTAAGGCAATGCAGCTGTTAAAATGTTCTGCTAGTACATTATTGCTAGGGGAATGTCAAAAACTGGTGCATGTGTCCTACCTAATATACAATATTTGCAATTTAACACTTGAGCTTTTTTAGATTTGGGCTATTCTTTAACTGACAATTCTTTAGGAATTAACATTGTACTAACAGTAGAGAGAGAATATTTGTTAGGCTTAATTTTGAGTTACGTGCCTTGAGTTTATTCCTTTGGGTTCTAGAATTACAATTTGTATAGTTGTATGACAAAAATAATTGCCACATACTAATTTTGGAATGGATTGGCCAGTGTGCTGAGTTTTATGTACTTTTTTCAGTCTCTGTTAACAGCAAAGGATAAGGTGTTGCCACTTATATCCCCTAGTGACAGAATCCAAATAATGGATTTTTTCTTTTTTTTTTTTTTTTTTTTTTTGCTTCAAAGACACAGTTTATTGCTTCCTATGACATATCTTTAATGGTTTCTAAGCTTTTAAATAGTATCTCATGGCGAATTAGGATGCTATAGTGGCTAGGGAAGTGCTGAGGAGAGATACCTGTGAAACAGCATCAGTGCTAGAATGAAAAGGCTTTTTTAAGACCTTTGGAGCACAGTGGGAATGAATGGTACATCATAAGGGACCGTTAACTTTTCACTAGAGCTATACAGTGAAAGGAAGGGTAATCTTGCTTAAACATGCTATTGCCAAAATCATTACTGCAGGATGGATGGATGCTATTGATTGACTGGTTAACTAAAATATGTTATGGACATAAGGACGCCTTGAGCAAATTATGTTTCTGCTAGGTATTTTGTCCAAGCAGTGAGAAGGTAATGATACAGTGTGTATTATGGGAAGACTGAGATGGTGATAGAGAGGAAGACCACTATTAGGGCTAACTTCTACTTTGTGGGGTACTTGTCTGAATAAATGCTGTACCAGTTTTAATTCTAAGTAGGGAGGTGAAATAGCCTAAGAGATTTAGAACTCAGCTGAATTTTAGTGTAGTCCATAATATTCCTATGTGGTGCTCTTCAGCAGGCTATTTGACACATGAATTTGAAGGTCAGAAGACAGATCATAGTGCTATGAGCCCAGAGGTTCCAGAATATATATTTAAGTGCTCTAGGATGTGAAACCCTATTATACAGGGCTTCTAAGCTTTCAGTAATTTGTACAGCACCTTTATACTCCCATGGTTGTTTGATATTTCCCATATATGTATGTAATTGGCTTACTTTCATGAATAAACAGCTGTTAAAACATCACTTGGAATTAAAGTACCATTACTGGTGACATCATTGTTTTGACTGCATGTATGCAGTCTGTATTACTTACGTGAAGTATTTGTATGCCTGGTGCCCTCAGAGACCACAAGAGGGCATTAGAGGGACCCTTGAAACTTGAACTACAATGGGTTTGTGTGCCACCTCATGAGTGTTGGGAACTGAACCCAGGTCCTCTGCATGAGCGGCAAGTACCCTCTATTGCTGAGCCGTCTCTCCAGCCTCCATTCTTTCCTTCTTAGGTATTGTCTTCAGTTTCCTAACTAAATGATGGCAACAAATTAGAAGCAAATGTAGTGTCATGGGTACCATTAACAGTCTCCCACATGAATGTGATTTCACTTTTAGAAAGAAAATTAGACAACTGTTTTATTGCAAATTTTATTTGTGTTAAAGATAGAAAACAATATTTTTATTTGCAACGTAATTATGCAAGTTATTGCAATTTAAACGTTTACAGTAATTATTTTAGTACATACTTAATATCTCTTTAGACATATATAAGGATGATTTACAAAATTTAACAATAATCAGAAAATGTTTTTCAAAAGGATTTCCTTACATTTGTAGCTAGGTATAAAGCTCATAATTGCCAATATACTTATTAAGGGCAGTAACCCAGGTCATTAAATAAAAATAAGCATATCTGTAAAAAAGTACTACATAAGAAGGTGCATAGAAGCATGCACTTACACATACTTTCTGAAAGGATGTAAACTACTTTAGGGCACTGTCATCTCTTCAGATTTCCTTGATTGATGAATAGCAG
Source organism: Rhabdomys pumilio (assembly GCA_030674055.1). Lineage (NCBI taxonomy): Eukaryota > Metazoa > Chordata > Mammalia > Rodentia > Muridae > Rhabdomys > Rhabdomys pumilio. The sequence goes on from JANHMN010000007.1 coordinate 8,975,406, forward strand.
GACTTGAGATGTCCAGATGCTACTGCAGAAAGATGACTAAGGCAACTACAGGCAAAAAGCATGTGTATGATGCACAAAGAAATATCCATCCAAAAGTGAAGGTTTGTAATGATAGCAGGAAGACACTGGAAAGTTGGAGTGTCTTCAAATAAGTCAGAGATTATGTCACTGACAGGACCTGATAGTACAGAATCTCTTACAATGCAAACATTTCACTGCTATAATGTTTATAGGTAGCTATATAGCATCTATACTTTGTAACAGCCAATTTTGGGATCCAGTTACTTCTAGGACCTAGTGTAAAACAGACATATTCTAAATATGGAATGTTTAACACACCCTGGTCTTTTTCTTTGTAAATGAGTCTTCCTATTTCCCCATTTTATCATATTGCATAAGCTGAAATTTTATCAGTATGGAAATGTTCTTTCTTCCCAAGCAGAACTCAGTCTCCTTCAGTTCCCCTCTTTCATACTGCATAGTGGGTCCACAAGTTTATTGTGCACATGCATTAAACCTTAAAGAAAAAACAAAGCATAATTGTAGTTGTAATTTTGTTAATTTTGACCTTTTACATAAGAACAAGATTTGTAAGAGAATATTTCAATCTTCTATGATTATAAGGTCTACTGACACTAAGAACTGCAATGTATACATTATCAGTGTAAATACGGAACAGAGCAAGTCCTCTGGGAGTCCCAGTACACCCTTGGTGCTTGCCTTGAGGAGCACTGGAGTGGCAAGCCGGCAAAGTTTAATATAATTGGTCAACACATTTGTCTAGAAATGCAGGTTTTGATTTTATGGCAGCGGCTCTAGTTGGTGACAAATCAGGGACCCAGACTGTCATCATAAGATAGATGTCTTCCAAAATATTAGCTATTTGTGGGGAGGGGAATGCATGTGGTAACATGGTTGCACATATGTGTGAGTCCCAGTGTTGAGTGTCTCCCTTTACTACTGCACCTTACTATTAGACATTTCTCACTGATTACAGAGACATTAACTGGGAGTAACTGGCTGGTCAGCAAGTTCCAGAGATTGTTGTGTCTGACTCCCAGCCCTGGGTTAGACAGCATGCACCACCATGCTCTGCCTGTTAATGTAGATAGCCGGGGGATCTATACTTGGTTCCTCATGATTGTAAAGCAGGTTCTTTGTCAACTGAGCCATGTTCCAGCCTCTTTACTGACCTTGGAATGCAACTACAAACCTGGTTGATTACAAGCTTACACACAGCATACGGAGAATGTTTACTAAAACAACATAGACATCTGTTTTACATAATTTGGGATGGAAACTTAAATTTTAAATTTAAGTAGACTTTAATAACCATTTTATAATTTGTATGTATGCTTTGGAGTGGAAATTTTCTAATGGATATGTATGCTTGTAAATCATATATTAAAGTCTCTTTTTCCAGATACACGTTTTAAGTAGTATTTATCTTTTAAAAAGAAAAAAAATCTTACAAGATTGTCTTTGACAGAATCAATACACTAAATAAAAATCATAATTTGGAAAGCAAAGAAATCAGTTAGATACACATTTTAAGTAGTATGTATCTTTTAAAAAGAAGATATCTTACAAGATTGTCTTTGACAGAATCAATAAACTGAATAAAAATTTATAGTTCGGAAAGCAAAGAAATCAGTTAAATTTTCCAGACCATTAAAAACTCATAAAAGGTGGAGTGAAGGAAGGTATTTAGTTTCTTCAGAAAATTGGGTATTGGACTTGGGAGAAAGGTGTTAGAAATGCATGGTCCCTGTTAAGAAGGCCTCAGAAAGCACTCTAAAGTCCACATAGTAAAGATCTTGTCCAGGGGACTAACAAAGAGCTCTGGGAAGAGAAAGACCCTGGGGCATCTTCAAATCAGGGAAGGAAGAAGCACTGTCTAGAGCAACTGAAATCGAGAAGGCTGAGGTCTCCCACAGTTCGTCACATCAGCACCCCAGCCGTCACAAGGCCCCACAGACTGGACAGCAAAGGTAAAGGTGCTTTCAAGCCATGAATTCCCATGTAGTTTCTGTGGAGAATCATCTAGACCAGTGTTCTCACCCTTCCTAATGCTGCAACCCTTTTATATAATTCTTCATGCTGTGGTGGCCCTCAAACATAACATTATTTTCACTGCTACTTCATAAATTCTACAGGAAAAAGGAAAAGGAAAATCAGCACACAGACATCTAAGCAACCAAACTGATTTGCTACTTATTTTATACTGTTTTAAAGTGCCCACTGTAATATTAACTTTAGCACACTGAAATGGATTTGTCTGACATCAGGAAGCTTAGGTGGATTAGTGGGTGAGAGATGGAAGGATGAGACCAAAAGGGGGAGAAAAAAAAGAAAAGAAAAACAAAACAAATAAAAAAAACCCAAAGACCTAGAAAGGACATTACTGAGTTATTTAATCTTGAATATTCGATATGAAATTAAAATACTTTATGAGATTTCAAAGAAAATGTCATAAAAACCCTGAAAAAAGTTTTATCGAAGAAGTTGTTGTCCTTGAAAATCCTGGTTATTTTCTTAGCATAATGCCAGTTTTCAGCGGGCCCCACTGAAAGATTAAAGTCCACAGTTATTAAGTTTTATCATCCACTAGAAGTGTCTCTTATGCATATTAAGATTCAATGCTCACCTTTAAAGTATTTCACAGTTTTAACTCTTAATTCTAAAGTAGCATCTTCATCACATACAAAAATCGTCCGGGGATGCTGCTGGAAAGCTGAGACAGTCCACATGTGACTGACTCCTTCTTCGATGGCTTTGTAGAGCGCGAATGCCTTGTGTGCACCTGTTATGAGGATCATTACCTGCAGAATCACGGGCATCACGTGTTAACAGTGAGTAGGAAGCTCTCTAACAAAGTGAGGACCAGAGCTAATATTTTACTACTAACATGTAAAATACATGCCTGGGCAAGAAAAGAGAAGAGCTTCCTGACAGGGACAAAAGAGCTTATGAGCCTTTAATGAATAATATATAATATGGGCTAACACCTCAAATCTCGCTAGTCCAGCTAAGCAACATGTCCTGTGTTAGACAAGCAAGTGCTCTAAAGCAACACAGATACAGAGATTTGAAAACTATCTAGAGGAGCCTGACCTTCATTTCACCAAATGCTATGATTATCTTTAATGTTGTTCCAAACATAGACTGCACTGAAGAATTTCACATCTCCTGAAACACAAGGGCTGCCTTTGAAGCACAGGAGTGAGACAGATACTCATGGAAATAACAGAAACTGCAAGTTCATGGTTTTAAATTCCTAAGCACCAGTAAGTAATTGAAGAAACATTCGAGTATGAACGTGCGAGTGTGAATCAGAAGGGACCTTACAATTTTTCAGCTATCAATTCCTCTGACAACTGAAAAAAATGTACCTATGTTTACACAATAGTGTAATAGTATAATCAGCATTAAACATAAAACATAATGGGTTTTCATTATATTTTCATAAATACAAATGATTTCCTTTTTTTCTTTTCTTTTTGAGATAAGGTTTCTTTGTGTATCATGGCTGTCCTAGAAATAGCTTCAATAGACCAGGCTGGCCTTGAACTCACAGAATGAGCCTGCCCCTGCCTCCAAGTACTGGAATTGACAACATGCACCACCACCACCTGGGTCGTTTCCACTCTTTTTTTGTTTGTTTGTTTGTTTTAAACTTATTCACTTTACATCCTGCTCACTGACCCCTCTAGGTCATCCCTCCCACAATTCTTATCCCAACTCATCCCCTTCTCTTCTGAGCTAGTGAGGCCCTCCAGGGTATCCCCACCCTGGCACTTTCAAGTCTGAGTGGCTAGGTGCTTCCTCTCCCACTGAGGCCAGACAAGACAGGCCCTTCCTTATCCAGTCTTCCCTAACTGATCCCTCTCCTCCTCCCAAACAGTCTTTTTCCTTAAATCCTGATCACATGAGAACATGAACTGCTCATCTTTCTGAGTTTAGATTAGTTTACTTATTTGTTCTCATTACAATTATTAAAAAATTGAATGGTTATAGCTCTAAAATATTTTGAATAAAAATTTTATTTTCACGTATGCATTATATTATGATTTGGGATTCTACAGTATAGAAAATAGAACATGAATGGATCAAAGTATCTTTATAAAATTATAATTTGAATCAATTTTCATTGGCATACTGAACCGTAACTAACATTCAATGAATCATCTTAAAACCATTTGCCTTCTTAAAGCAAAAATTAACTTGTTTGATATAAGGCAAGCAAAAAATTAATGATTTCTACGTTAATTCAACTTGTTGAACATTATTACCCACAGTGTTGTCCCAAGAATAAAGTATTTGTACAGAAACAACTAAAATGAAATGTGTGGGTGTATACCACATGCACAAAGACGCACATTACTGGCTGATTCACGTCTTCTCTAATGATTCATTTTATTTGGAGCTTTGGTGCAGGAATGAAAGTCCCTTAGGTCATTAGCTTGCCAAAATCTCATAGGAAGTCCTTAGAGCTGAATCTAATGCTTCTTTTAAAAAATATTAAATGGCCTTTTACGTGTGTGTGTGTGTGTGTGTGTGTGTGTGTGTGTGTGTGTGGTGTAAATGAACATTTATCATCTGGGCTGACAATGCTACTTACCTCTAAGAGTCAAAGATGATGGCGTGTAACCATCAGCTCTCTCCTTCCAGAATATGGGTATTAGGGATTGAACTATGGGAAACCAAGATACCCAGTCCTCCTAATGGTAGTGAAAAGCACTTTATCTTAAACAATCCCATGTGCTCCAAGACTATGTAGGTAGGACACTAGCTCTATACCTTTCCCACCTACTCTTTCACAAGACTATTCAAATGGCAACAGAACCACACGGTTACTGTGATGATTTGTATATGCTTGGCCCAGGGAGTGGCACTATCAGGAGGTATAGCCTTAATGGAGGAAGTGTGTCACTGTGGTGATGGGCTCCTAGCCATGTGGGAGACAGTCTTCTCCTGTTTGCCTTCTGAACAAGATGTAGAGCTCTCAGCTCCAGCAGCACCATGACTGCCTGGATGCTGCCATGTTTCCTGGCTTGATGATAATAGACTGAACCTCAGAACCAGTAAGCTGGCCCTAATTAAATGTCGTTTTTAAGAGTTGCCTTGGTCATGGTGTCTGTTCACAGCAGTAAAACCTTATTTAAGACAGTAAGACTATAGGAGCTCAAACTGGGAAGCATGAATAGGCAAAGGAGCAGCAGCGGAACAGAAGTCTCCTGGTGCCTGGTTTACAACTGAACACTTACATTTACTTGATTCTTAACAATGAGAATGGCAAAAGTTAGTGACTGGAAATTAAGCATTTTTATTGAAAACAAGATGAATCTAAAAAATTAAGCACCATAATTACTCAACATCAAAGAAAAACAATCAGAAAACATTTCTTACCTCCCTAGCATCCATCACTGTCCCCACACCAACAGTCAGAGCCATGGTTGGCACTTTTGATAAATCTCCATCAAAATATTTAGCATTTGCCAAAATGGTGTCCATTGCTAGAGTCTTTAATCTTGTTCTTGATACTAAACTGGATCCTGGCTCATTAAAAGCAATATGACCATCGGGACCTATTCCTTTCAAAAACAGATATGTACATTCATATAAACATGAAGGTTTCAAATATATTTTGTATCATATTTTCTCAAATTTCAACATAGTTATAAAGGCAAAGAAATAGCCATAACCATACTTACCTTATTTTAGAACTAAATTTGTAATATTGGGTTAAAATATTTGTGTCTGTATTTCACTTAGTATTTTCATATGTGCTGAATACACAGTGTAGAATGACATGTATGTAGTCCTAGGGAAACATCACATTTATATAGCACTACAGGCTCAGAAAGCATTTTCACAACAGATAATATTTGGTCATTTTGTGGCTACTTCCCTCATGGCCACCATTCTGAGAACACAGAAAGAAACTGATATGAAAGACCACAGCTGTCACTGATGTTAGGCCCACAGCTTAGTGAACACCAAGATACACTCATGTCTCAGCCTTCTGACTGTTGACTTTAGGGCTTTTACATCCTCCCTGTGCTGTTTCAGTCCAGTTTAGGTCAGGCAATTAACTATGTTTCCCTTTTAGGTTGATTCCTCTAAAATAATACAGAATTGCATAAGACAATACCTAAGATAACAGTTTTATATTTCAAGTTTTCTGATTTTTCACTACAGTCTAATACACACACACACACACACACACACACACACACACACACACACTCGCATGCACACATCTAAAATAAAAATCAAATAAACACAATGCATACAGTTACACTTGGCTTTTGGAATACATGCAAGGTCTTTTTCTGTTACACTTCATTTCCTTAGTTGTGCAAGAAGGAGATGCTGCGTATTACTGGTTGCACTGATTTCATGACACACAGGTATCAACCACAGTGACCTATACACAGCTGCTATATTCTATGATGGCTTCTAAAATATAGAAAATAACATGGTATTCCTTATTTGAAGACAATTCAAGGTACTTCCCTTCATAAAATCAAGAACCTTTAAACACCAAATTTTACACACATTTATCCTAGTTGCCAGACTTAGAGCAACTTCTATAAAAAAACTAAAACCAGTAATTCTCTAAGTAATTAAAATATCTTTTACATTCATACTCCACATGTTTACTTTAAGGAGAAAACAGGTATATCTCACTGATACCTGCTGTATAACTAAGTTTCTCAAGCCATAATAAAATATAACAAATTATAATCTAGTTTTGAAGGATTAAGAAATACAGTGTAAAGCAAACGTTCTAAAGCACAACAATCTAGCAGTGATTAATGTGGGGGCGTACATTTTAAATAAGGACTTCTAGATGGTTAATATTCAAGGATTGTTTCCATTCCTAAGTACAGTCTTAGTTTCTAATACGTTTTAATTACACTTAAATGTGTTTCTAATGTACTGTTTAACTCTCGGGTTTACAAACGCACTGTATGTATACTGTCTTTATATGCACACAGAAGAAGGGTTAGAGCTAGAAACAGAAAAACCTCAGAAAACAAACCAGAGGTCCCCGGTGATCTGGGCCACAGAAAGCATATGGTTGACCTGAGGTTCTGGTCAAGTGTCCTGTTAGAGGGGTACCATCACCTATGCTTTCTGCCACAACCGACAGGACAGAGACTGATTCCTGATAATGCTTTATGTTCCGCTACCTCTATGGCCTTTACATCTACATTAGGGTCTCAGCAACATCTCAAGAACTCACCAGTAGGATTATGTTATATATCTTTCCTTTTTTCCTATAGTTCTGTGGGTAGTTTGTAAACTTCTTTTGAGTAAGGCTTTTGTGTGTCTCTAACTACTACTCAGAAGAAAACATTACGCCCAAGAGACATTCAATAAGGCAGAGCCGAATGAATTAATGCACGTTACTTCTCTCGCTTGACTCAGCAGTTTCTCCCCGCTCCACCTCTCTGCTCCACCCCTCACTACAGGTTGCAGGGGCCAGGGGGTGCGGATCTCAAAGATAATTCCTTATGTCCCCATCATACCGGGTGAGCATGGCAAGAGAAAAGGACTCCAAGCTGAAGCAATGGAAATCTCTCTAGAGCTGATCTTAACGTGATGACCAGAAACAAAGGAAACACAAACACGGAACTAAGCGACAGCTGCTGGTTAATGCAGCTCTGCTTCTGAGGGTGAGGTGCTTCAGTTCTTTCCAAACAATCAGGGCTTGATCCTTTCTCTAGGTTTTATGAACTATACCAGAGTCATTTCAGTGAACACACTACTAGTCCCTTCTAGTCAGCCCGTTATTGCCAAAGGCTTCAACAACTAAAAAAAAAATCAAAGTTTCCCCCAGTCTTCTTCAAATTTTATATAAATAAAATATCAAAATTTAAGTTTCTTTATGTATACCTTACTGCTGGGTCCTTCTTAGACACTTAGGAAATACCTTACCTCTCTTAACATTTCTGCCATCAGAGGAAGAATGAAAGCTCTCGGAGTTTGTTTCCTCTTTTCTCTTTTCTACCAAGGGAAAGGAACCCACAGTCTAATTCCCTGGGTGAACAGCAGTAAATTTATATTCTTAGAGGCTTCTAGTCCTAGGCCAACTCACAGTGGAGGGGAAAACCAATACTGGCTTCAAGCCCAACCTACAGTCTCTATCCCAACTTTACCTTTAATAAAGCTGATATTTTGATCCCATTTGGCACAGTTCTTAGTGTTTTTATTAACCAAACCCTGGAACAAAAGAAGGGTAAGTGGTAAGACCCAGATACCAAGCCTCATCTTAAAAATTCCAAAGACAATAACCTACATCAAGAAATGCAGAGTCAAATGAGATTCTTTCATGAACAAGTATATGTCCAACAACCATTACCCAAAAGAGGAAGGTAGAGCATAAGCTAACTCCTCTTTCCATGCACAGAAATTGTATTTTCTAGATGGCCCTGGATCATCAGCCTCCAATGAAGATGCTAATGAAAGAGGTAAAGAATTCTCTTAAGAATGTTTTCTGTTTGGGGCATACTAAAGAAAGAACTATAGGAAGCTTAAGACAAAGGTGGTTAAAAGACAAAGCGTCAGTGAGAGTCAGTGAGAAGTGTAATTATAACTAGTGCTCCTTTTACTTGGAAAAGAGACAAGCTGTTTGAGGAATCACACCAAAAACGTACATGGAAAAAAAAATAGGTGAGAGAGAGAGACATGACTTAAAGCAATGGGAAATGATGAGTTTCTACCAGAAAGACTGGATAAGGGAATTGTAAACTCAGAAAACCTACTAGAGTCTGAATGCTCTCTAGATAAGAACATAAGAACATTCTCCTGACCACTAAGTTAATTTTGCTTGCACTTAATCTACCAGTGATTTGTTGCATGGACCCTTCCATAAAGTCAGCAGATTATCAGGGAAAATAAATGTCTACAAATGAAAACATTTTTCAAACAGCCATTTTAGTCATTAATCTCTAATATCTAGTATGTGTTTTCAATATAACAGTAAATTGCTGAAATCATTTCTTGCAAAAATAAAACTAAGATGAACTTTTTAGGACCAATATAGTTCAGTAATTTTGTTTTGATATAGAAATTACGAAAGTCTGTTTATATGTTTCCAAACATCTAATGTCTGAGCCTTAATACTGGCAGGTAAAATGGTAGCTATTTCAAAATGGAACCATATGTACAATGCTTGATTATGAAAGTGCTCTATATGATTATTAAAGTGATATTAGCAAGATTTATTTAAAATGGGTGACATTCTGTTTAAAATGAAAATAGTAAACAAATATTTTTGTTCAGACAAATAACAATTCAATCTATACAAGAAAACGAACAGTATTTGCTCTCTACACATAGATAAGAATCCCCTTAGAGAAGAGTTCAGTTACACTTGGTCATGCATAAAAATAAAATAAAAATAGTTCAGTAAGACCACAGGGAACTCATGGACAACATTAGTCTCTACAGCTCACTGAAGACAACACTGAAGTGCCCATGAGTCAGCTGTATACCAAGCACCATTCTAAGGCATTTTAAACATGTTATCAAACACTGAATTTTCAATGCTGAGACAGTGAGAATCAATTCTGTCTTACACATGTTCCAGTTACACTGAACTTCAGTAAACTGAACAGGCGTACACAGAGACTGAAGATGCAATGTAAGTCTCACTGTAAAACCCACCAGCATCCAACCACCAGACTCAGCCACTTCAACCATGGATTCACCTCGGTGTAACCCTAGTGCATACAGTTTTGGGAAACTGTCTCATAAGTGAGATACAAAGTATATACAGGTAGTTTAGAGCACTAGTTTGTTAAAGACAGATAAAAAGTGGTTTGGGTTTTAATGTACATGATTTATACTTTTCTGGGGTTGTTTGTTTGTTTTTTGAGACAGGGTTTCTCTGTGTAGCCCTGGCTGTCCTGGAACTCACTGTGTAGACCAGGCTGGTCTGGAATTCAGAAATTCACCTGCCTCTGCCTCCCAAGTGCTGGGATTAAAGGTGAGTGCCACCACTGCCTGGCTAATTTACACTTTTCTGATGGCAACAACCTTCTCAAGATATTTTATTCTGGTAATAGAGAGCCATGCTACTACAAAGGGGCAAACTCCTGTTTTACACACACACACCACATAAATATATAATTTTAATTTACAAGTGGAATTCGGTTAACCAAACATTCATTCTCTTTGGAATTTATTAAGGCACTCATTACACCAGAAATGAACTGGTGTAAAAGCTGGTGATAAAAAGTCTTGTCACTCATAACTGATTTGAATGATCTTAGTGTAACTGGAGTTATCTGATAAAAATCTACCCATTTCACAAATGTATTCAGCTCTGTTAAGTAGCCTGTGGCAGACCAAATAATCAATCACACAGGACAATCACCTGGCAGAGTATTATCAGGATGTGGTAAACTCTCAACCTTAAGAGGTAATCAGAAGAGCTTAATAAGGATGGGGACCTACTTCTCAAGGCATAATATAAACAAAAATGTGTTAACTGTTAAAATTTTAAGTTTATTTTTAACTTATCTGTACTTTTAAAATGAAAATAAAGTAAAACTGGAATCCTTCTCTTTCCGTAGTTGGATATTAACAGTCACTAACAGGTGTCCTTTGCATTATGCAAAGGTGACATTTTTGTTCTTTTTTTTAAACACTCAAATATTAGCAGACAAATGATTGATGTCAATGTCTTCTTACATACCTCCAACAAAAAGATCTATTCCTCCGGCTTCTTTTATTTTCTCCTCAAATGCATCACACTCTGCCTGCAGATCTGCAGCGTTCCCATCAAGGATGTGAGCATTGTTAGGGTCTATATCAATATGCTTAAAGAAGTTATTCCACATATAAGAATGGTAGCTTTCAGGATGGCTTCTTGGAAGTCCTAAATATGAAGTTAATAATAAAAAATATAACTTTTCCAAAAAAACTTATTTAAAGTACATTAAATTTTAAAATGTTTGGCTTAAACCATGCTTTTTATATGCCGGTGTCACTTTAAATTTCTACACTAGCCATTAGTTTGTAAACACAGATGAAAATACTATTATCGTTCTCATTTTATAGATGAGCACATGGAGCTCAGAACTTCCCCCAAATCATACAGCTGACGCAGGATTTGCGATTCAAACACTGGGAGTCTAGCTCACTAACTTAGTCACCGCATACTTCTAAAACATGTGCAAAAAAAAGTCACCCTTTGAATAGCTTCTTTTTTTTTTTTTTTTGACCTTACAATGCAATTAAATCATTTCCCTTTCCCTTTCCTCTAGAACATTCCGTGTACCCTGCCTCCTGCCACACTCTTTTAAATTCATGGCCTCATGTTTTTTAATTGTTGTTACATATGTGTGTGTGTACACATTTATATGTTCCTAGATATATAATGACATGCTTTGTCCATATATAATGTTCCATATATATATATATGTGTGTGTGTGTGTGTGTGTGTGTGTGTGTATATATATGTATATGTATATGTATATATGTATGTCTTCAGGGCAGACCATCCGATCTGGTATTGAATAAGTAACTGGTGTGCTCTTCCCCGTGGAAGCCTATCTCTTTTCCTCTCAGTATTCCTTAGTCCCTGGAGTTGTGTATAGCATTGAGGCCTCTTGTGATTTCACTTATTCATGACAACTTTGTTAAAGCCATGTCTAGGCAGGCAGGTGTGAGACTTCATGGGTGGAAGCCACACCCATATGTATATATTTTTAAAGAACTAACTGCTGGCCACATTCCTCTTGTATGCAAAATATGTCGAATCGTAATAGTTATTTGGCTGTAACTTTTACAGACATTGAAAACGTGTACTGATATTTACACTTTAACAAACAATTTCTATGCAACATCATAGATCCTTCCAGTTAAGCAAGTTAACAGATTACTAAAGTTTTGTGGGTGCTAACACAAATAAAACTTTACAAACGTATCGATCACTTAATTCTCTATAATTTTAATTATCCCTTAAGGAAAGAAGGAGCGGAGCAGCAGAAGGGGAGGACAAGGAGAAAGAAAAGAAAAAAAAAGAAGGGGGCGAGAGAATGGCTATGAATGACTTGTGAATGGAGGGATGCACAAAGTGACATGATAGGTAAGCAGGGAAATGAATGCGTATTTCCGTTGTGTATCCGTTATACTGTGCTATCATCAATTTCACCACATAGCAGTACACAAAGGGCCTTAAATTCTAATGATGCATCATATTCAACACGTAACATGTAATATGCTCAAATGCCTTACCGACATATTCATCCATGTTAAAGGTCTTCACATATTTAAAGGAGAGGTCCCCCCTCTTGTGGTACTCTATCAGTTTCTTATAGCATCCTAGAGGTGTGCTCCCTAAAAAAGATACAGTGACCATTGTTTGAAATAACTCGAAAATCTATTTAGACATATTTACAATTAAATTTTTATGAGTCACCTTCTACATTTCAAATTAGGCAAACAACTTAAATACAGACAATGCTCATGACAGACTGAGGTAGTCTCTTTCCATGATGACTTGAAATTTCATTAAATCAAAATTTGTTAGTAAAGCTAGAAGCCCATCAACATAAATGGAAGTTGTAAAGCTATTCTGAGCTGTTCTCAGTATTCTGAATTGTTTTTGTAAATTATAAAACTAAAATCTTTTAGATTAAACACTTGTTGAAAAAAAAACTGAGTTGCATCGCGAGAGATTCAAGCACAGTTAAGAGGGAATCGCTGCAACTCACGCCTCTGGCTTTTGTTTCTCATTAATCTCCAACATGTTTCCCTTAAAAGGCTTAGGTGAGAAAGAAAAGTGTTACACCTTTAAAAAGAGAGGACTGCTAGGAGATCCTCAGAGGAAACATGCCATTCTTTATGCAGTCATTATTTTATTTTACAATGTTCTATAACATTACTTGATTAACAAGCAGGGTTTTGTTTTTTTTTATAATATGACAAAATAAAGATATGTTTATCAGCTTATGGAGGGCCTCTCCTTTTTGTTTATTAAATTTGTTTTGTAGTTTCCATTATAACCACAAGAAAAAAGGCACTTTTACTATCATGTCTTCTCAGTCCCAGATGGAATGGATTTCTAGAACACTCATTATCACAAAACAAAAACACCACAGAAATAAATATTTTCTGAAGTAGTAGTTAGATTTAGGCAGTATTTAGTGTTAGACACCTGCTAGATTAAAAAACAGTCTCTGGACAAAACAACAAAGGGAGTGAAGGGCTTCAGATGTAGTAGAGTGTCCACCCCCGCTTAAGTAGACAGAATAACAAGTGAATATAAATAATAAATACCTCACAGGTGCAGAAAAGAGATTATTAATGAATTTTCTGACAAAGCATATATTACCTTACACTATTTATAAGTTATGGATAAACAGATGGAGAAAATGCTTTTCTTTTTTATTTCTAGAAGCACAGAAATCTTCCACTATTAGAAAAGCAGGAGTCACTTGATTTAAGGTTATTTGCATTTTGTTCAGTGTGAAGTGGCCACGATGGTGGTTATAAAGAACACATTCACTTTCTGACAGTTAATCATTGTGATTAAAGGAAAAAGATGGAAAAGTTTGTGGGGGAAAAAGTGAACCTGTTCGAGAAATGTCATTTTATTACTAGCTTTGTGATGTCACTTCTTAGCCACACAAGCAATGCTTAACAACTGCTTTCTGTGGTTCAAAGATTGTTAGGGATTTTTCTGCTGTGAAGACACAAGACAGATACGATTTTAAAAATGTAACGTAAAGAAAGAAATCCTCAGAGAATTCTATGTATGACAATGAAAACAAAAAGACTACATCTTTTTGCCAAAAGAATGATGCAAGAAATCATTTCAACTGAGTCATGAAGGGCTGGGATCCTGACAACCATAAAGAGATCTGTAAGACAGTCCAGAGATGGAGAGAAAGGCTCAAGGACAACCATAAAGTGAGCTGTAAGACAGCCAAAAGACGGAGAGAAGGGCTCAAGGATAATATGTATGTGCCCAAGCACATGGCTACATGCTATGTAAGTGTTTCCACACCTTCCCTTATGTAAATCTCAAATCCTGGAAAACTGGCAAGTTTATATTTCTTATTGGAAATATAAGAACCAGGTTGAAAAGATGAATAAATTTGTTAAATACCAAATGGCAACAAAGCCCAGGATGCAAAACCAAGTGTATTAGTTCACATACAGAGATAGAACAAGGCAGCAATGTGGTAAAACAAAGGTAAGCTGGAGAGTTCAGGCCTAACCTCTGAACCACAAGCAGACCAAATCAAGGCAGGGGAGTGCTGAAAGTAAGGTTCCCAGGCAGGTCACAATATACAGATTAAAAAAAAATTACTTAAAATGCCACATATGACCCAAAAACTGTGCTTTGTGGGAGACTAATTTATGTACAGGATGTTGGTTTGTTGTTTTTTTTTTTTTTTAACCTCAAACTGTATGTTCTAGTTTCAGAAGCAAAGAACATGGTATTAAATGCCATCAAGGGTTTCTCAGCTCACCCCTGGCAGGTAACCACTTGTAAATTTAAATACATAAGAAATACGTCTAGCACTCACTGCTAACATGAAGTACTTAGAAGTCTCTGTGTCCCCAACTTACGTTATTATTTCTGTGTCATAATTGAGACAAAATGATTAACACCGGCATCCTGAGAATAAGCCATCCATAGTGTACAATGGATGCAGAGGTTTGTTGAGCCATGAAGGCGTACATGAGTGTGCTGATGTGAACATTTTCTATCAGTATGCCTAGGTAACAGAAATATCCCTTTGTCATTCTCGCCAGGACCTTCTGTTCTAGACAAAAAGTGAGACAACAAAATAGCCAAAGTATCCAGAAAAAAACATAATACCTAAAAATCATCTAAGTAAAATGAATCACGGTGACAGGTTATATATTTAGAATGTTTGTGGGGGATCAGGAGAAAATAGTCTATTTAAATAAAACACTCACAGAGAGTTTAAAGCTACACAGTGTTTACTGCATTCAAAAGACTGTTTTAGCTTAGCTTCAAAACAGCATTGAAGCTATAATAGTTATGACTATTTTATCTTTTGTGCATGTAAGGAATCCAAAACTCAAGGTATGTAGAATGAATACAGCCAATAAAATTCAGTTCTGAGTCTAGGTCTTTCAAAACCTATCAATATAAAAGTACCCAACGGTCAAGTGACAGCACCTGATCACTTTAAAAAGGCAACTCTGAACAGAAAAGTAAAGCCACACATGTGATTGGTATGTGAGTTTATTTCTGTGATAAATCAGCAAGACCTTTTACAATTTTCGCTTGAAATACTTCTGTGACAGAAGAGTAAAATTTAAAAGCCTAAGGAGATAAGAGCTCATAATAGAGGTAACGTGGAGTCAAAAAGTAGCAGTGTGCAACTGAGTCATCACCTGTTAGTCATACAAGAGCTAAGCTGTAAGAAATCATATGACTGATGGAAGCAGTGTCCTAGAAACTCAGGAGTACTAAGAAAAGGTACAGAAATACCATGATCATCACTTAAGTCAGGACACTTCGTGAAACTGCCATTTTTGGAGTAGTAGGTAAAGTAGAATTTTAACAAACAGAATCCATATGTAGATAGTGCAACAGACTGCATATACTTCTGGCTTTATATATTAAAATGTTTAGAGCCATAGAAAATAATGAAAAGTAGTTTACAAAGAAAAGCCCCATTTCTTCCACAATTGTACATAACATGAGTATATAAAAATAAAATGTATGGTTTATACCTGTTGGTAAGCCCAGTGAAAAATATCTGTCCTGTCCGGGTTTGAATTTTATGATACGATTGCAGATGTACTTGGCTGCCCATTCACTGGCCAAGTCATAGTTATCAAGAATGACAAGCCTCATTATTGATGATGCACAGCTCTGAGTCCAAGAGGTCGAAACCTGTGAAAATTTTATTATAGAGTACTTTAGACATTTCTCAGACACCCAGTGTATAATATGTTGATTCTTAAAAATGGCAATACTTAAGGACGACATGCACATATAAAAATAGAATCCATACTTAAAACAGTACAATACAGTTACTACTTGAAACAGTAGTAATAGCATTCTTTTTTCTCAAGTAGGCACTGCGCTTTTGGCATTAGATTACGTCATTTAGATGTATATATTAATCCACATAACAATCTTGTGTAGCAAACTGGTTACAGAGGAGGAAATGGACCCACAGGACTTGTCTGTGAAGGTAAGTGACATAACAGAATTCAAATGAAGCCATCACACTACACTATATTCGAGCATAAAATATTCTCTTATCAAAGCAGCCATCCCTGAACAAGAAAGCATCATTCTTTAACTATAAGACAAGTACTGTAAGGATTTGGTGCCTTTGAATTCCTTACCAAAATCCACAATTGTTGCTAAAAATACCATGATTAAATTTCTGTTCTGTTAAACATGTTTAAATCCCACCAGAAATAATTTTCAGTATCATTCTTTACACTCCAATGAGATATCGAATGTGCATAAATACACACACACACACACACACACACACACACACACACACACACGATACAGAGAAAGGATTTTAATAGGATCATACTTGACTGAAAGTGCTGGCCTCTTGGAAGAGAAATTCTTCACAAAATTGCAAATTTTGACCGAAGTGCTTACTCCTTTACTTTAAAAAAAAATTATTACTAGGAAACGTGAATGTTCTATATGCAATAACCACAAATCTGAGATTTAAATTTCTATTTTTACATTTAAATATGCCAATCACCAACACTGACCCTTCAATGACATGGTTGGCTTCAGCATTCCTGCTCAGCACAAGGCACTTCACACAGAATACTATATCAAACTGCTTACGCTAACAGGAGCAGAACATGTAATAACAAATATACAGAAACTAAATGATATTCTTAAGAACAGGACTGAGAATTCTAAAACAACAAAAAGTATGGTCACTATAATCTAGAATTTTGGGACAATAATAAGAGATGTACAGCGTTTATAGAAAAGAAGTCAGAGTTTTTAAAACTCAGCCTCACAATGGAACTCTGTCTCCATTTACATCCATTAATAATCTAACATCAAAAATAACTAGAGTCACACCCCAAACTCCAAAACAACTGCTGGCTCTCACAGATATGTACTTCTAATATGATTATTCAGCAAACAACCAGAAGAAAAAGGAACTGTAAAGACCGGCAACAGAACTTCCCAGTGCAACGGTATATCTCAGTTTTTCACACGTGCCAGAGCTTACTCCATGTTAAACTTTATGGAAGGCTCCACAGACACAAATTTGATGAGTCGAACCCTGTTACTTTAGAGTATTCGACTAACTTAATACTCTCTGAATTTGTGATTATTTCCTAACTGTTGAGGTAGAAACTGTAACTCAAATACTGCAGACGTTATAAAATGTTACATTTTGGAGGGAGCTGACCTTAAAACACGTTTCAAATGTTTTATCCATGTGGAATCACTAATAATACTTGTAAAAAAGACTCTGGGCCCCTCTCCTTAGCTCCAACAGATCTCAAATGGAGTTCGAGAACCTGTTGGGTATCACAGAGGATTCTTGGACTTGAATTAAAATGTGAAAAGTTTCAAGGAAGAAACCAAATCTCAGGCAAGTTCGGGTTTTACTCTTAAGAGAGCTGAGTTCACCTCCAAAATTTCTCAGTCAATCCTTCTCACTCAATATAAATTCTCTATATTATTCAGATGTTTAATATGCACCTTTCCATGTTTCGCAATCATCAGAAACCGAAACTGTCGATGCTTTTTGACTTCAGCATCGTGAGCAGGTAGCATTAAAAAAACGCCAATTTGCCATTAAGGGCTTACTGCAGGTGCTGATTCATTTGGGCAGGGCTCCCTATGGAGACTGGCTGAACCCAGGTCCCTGAATTCTCTACGGAGTGGTTACTTCTATACCGCTTTCACAGCTTTTCAACTAGTGGGGCAACCCAACAATCCACGCACAGGGTGTGCTGAGCTTCTGCAGCCCCCTCCCCTGATCTGCTGTGTGATGCCCCTGCGCTGCAGACATCCAGGCTGCAAGCGCAGGGAGGACCACGCTCGGCCAGGACTGCTCTACCCTAAGCAGCCCGGGGCAGCGTGAGGACAAGGAGCGGACAGGCGCTGGAAATCTCCGGTGGCCCGACTGAGGCCGATCGCACACCGGGCTCAGGGGCGTCAGGCAAAGCCGCCCAAGCCGTGCTAAACTTCGCGCCAGGCCCGGGAATCTACGACAACGAGCGGCGTCTAAGCCCAACACCAGAGCCGTGTCCCCTCAAAACTCACCGGCGGACCAACAGCCTCATCCAACGACCGAACAGCAGGAGCTAACACGCCCAGCAACCCGCCAGCGACTCCAGCCGGTGAGGATTGATGAAGCCTGAGAACCCGGATGCAAACACAAACACAGGAAGGGACCCAGGAGGACGCTGCGCATGCGCATGCGTACTGCCAAAGGTGGGGCAGGGGAGAGTGGAGCACTGTTATCTAAAGCCTTTCCACCAGAGGTTATGCTGCTTCTTCCGTCATTCACCTGTCACCTTTTCCGTTAAGTCCTCCAGAAGTTGAATTGTGGTAGATTCCTTGTAGAATGGCAATACCCATGAATGATAATATGAACTTACTTGATCACTTTATCCCAGTTATTTATTGAGAAAATAAAATGAGAAATCTTTGTTACACTTCAGATGTTGCCTGATGATGTCTCTGGCGTCTAAGTTTCTGTCCATTTGTTCCAAGAGCATTTCCCTACTAGGTCACTCACACAAGGCAGGCAATAAGCGGTCATATAAAGCATTGAGATACCCCAAGATAATTTATCTCTGGACCTGCAGCATTTCAACTTTCCATAAAGAGTAAGTTACAATCACCTCTGAAGGTTTAAAATCGTTGCAGTGTTCTTTTCTGGGAACTTAGTTCATATTTCACAAGCACAATAACTGCTTGAAATCCTAAGACCCCTAACAAAGTTAAGTTTGCAGCAAGGAAAAAACGAAAACCCAGATGCTCTCAGAAAGTGGAAGGTAGGAGATTGTGTGGCTTGTACTCAATAATTCTAAGGGGATAGGGAAAGCCGACATAAACTTTGAATGTGTGTCTTAGTTCTTAGTAAAGGAAACAAAAATAAGTAAGCAGCAGTCAAAGCCAACCATTAGATTGAGGTCGGGGACCCCTATGGAAGAGTTAGGGGAAGGACTGAAGGAGCTGAAGGGGATTGCAACCCCGTAGGAAGAACAACAGAGCTCCCAGAGACTAAACCACCAACCAAAGAGCATACATGGGCTGCTCCGGGCCGGCTACGTATGTAGTAGAGGACTGTCTTGTCAGGCCTCAGTGGGAGGGAGGTGCATAGTCCTATAGAGACTTGATGCCCCAGAGAAGGGGGATGCTAGATGATGAG
The DNA here is from genome assembly GCA_030674055.1 of Rhabdomys pumilio. Taxonomy (NCBI): domain Eukaryota; kingdom Metazoa; phylum Chordata; class Mammalia; order Rodentia; family Muridae; genus Rhabdomys; species Rhabdomys pumilio. Next base: position 8,994,800 of record JANHMN010000007.1, read on the forward strand.
GTGGGAGTGGTTAGGTGGATGGGGGGCCCACCCTCTTAGAGGTGAAGGTGAGGGTATAGGGTGGGTGGGGGGCTCGTGGAGGCAGGACTGGGAAGGGGTCAACTTTTGGAATGTAAATAAATAAAATAATTAATAAAAAATTCAGCAACAGAACTGTTGTAGCAGTGACAAGCTGATTCAGGATCCTGTTTCCCTAGACACTACAAAATTAAGAAAAATATAATGTGCTATTTATTCAGACTTCTGAAGTTAGGTACACTTATTGTAAATCTAGACAGGGTCAAATATCAATCTTGGTAAATCAAGACTTGGTAACTCAGACAAATCAAAAGGTTCTAATACTAGTTATGAAGTTTCATAGAACAATTAATCCTTTGACAAGGAACAATGTTTCTTATGATCATTGATTTAAGCTCATTTTAAAAAGCAGTTGTTAGCTTTTCTTAGCACTATCAGCTTCAATCAAAAGAGTTTTTATTATGCATTATTGCAATTTTACTGCTACATGCATAGCATTTTTAAATCAGATTTTTCTTCACTGTTTTTACCTAAGAGTTTTGAATATTCTAACATAAAACTAATGTCATCCATGCTGTAAATACTGATGACAGATATTTCTGTCTTGATTGCAAAATACTGTACTGTAGCTTCTCATTTCTCAAATTTGCAACCCAACCACAATCTTTGCTGTTTAAAGGAAACTTTTTCATACTAGACAGAAATTGTTTTTGGGCAAGGACAAGGGAATGAAAGTTGAGTCATTATCTGTTGATTTGATATTGCCTGAAAGCACTTTGCTGTTGGTAAATACTGACTGAGCTCCAACAAGAGTAGAGCACATACAGTTCCTGTCATCAGTGAAGGCAAAGACTTACAGAAATACAGACATGTGTCACCACCAGCACCTCATTAACTAGGATATCATGATACTCAAAGTGATCCTGGTCAAGACACTTCATTTTTCATGTCTTTGTAGTTGGAGATAAACTTTACATAAAAATGATGTGTCTTCTCTAAATAAAGTCTTGAGAACATGACAAAAAATTAGAAATGTTCCGAGGGTCAAGTTTTAGGTAAAAAAAAAAAAAGTTTAGGAGAGCAGTTTTAACAGGTTATGTTCATAGAGAGTGACAACATTGCAGCAACAGGTGGATAGTCTAGTGCAGGTATCTATGAATGTGGTAGGTCAAAAATGAGGTCAGACCCTATCTTCCTCGGTAGATGATATCTGGGCAAGCAGCTTGGGGCAGAGCCTAAAGTATGTTTGAATCAATATTCATCATGACAGTAGAAGCTGTCTCCATGGATACCAATAGGAATACATACTGACAACAAAAATCACACAGAATGAGACACTAATCCATTATAGCTGATGTCCAAGGAAAGAGAATGAACTCAGAGTACATGCATTGACTCATTCAACCTGACCTTAGTAGACAGTACTCAGAGTTCACAGAATTTTCAGTATAGAAATGTGTAACCATCACACAGTAAGCCATCAAAACAGTCAAATTAATCAGGAGGTAATTTATTTAAGTGCCCTGCTTTTATAGTATTATGGGACAGTGTTCTCAAATTGAAACATTCTATCCTTCAGGAAGCTCCTTAAGAAACTTAAAAACTCAAAGCAGTTCTAGGAAGCTCCTGAAACTGGCCAAGTTCACCAAATCCCTCCCTCTCAAGAATAAATGTTAAAGATCACTGAGAGTCACTCTCAGACAAACCCAATGCAAAGAAGACTTTCAGAGGAGCAGAACTGAAAAGACTGAGAAAAATACCAGAATCCTGAAAGAGGCAGGAATCAGTCAAGCTGCCTTGAATACATTAGAACAACAGAGTCACTTGGAAAGGACATTCTTCAGTCTGTTGAGCACCCTGAAAGTTATGCAAACTGCTCTAGAATCCCAACTTTTGTGAGATGTCATCCATGATGAGGTGGCCTTGGTGATAAAGCTGTCTTTGAGTCATTTCTCATCCTGTAAATTACCCCTCCTCCATGTTCCTGTAACTAACACCGATATAACTCATTGGTTCACCAACTTGTACTTTGATGGAATCTGTACTTTGGTTCCATGGGCTTCCTATTTGCCTTGAATAGATTGTTTTGAATCTCCTTAAAAGAATTCTTGTCACTCAATATATAGGAATAAAACTTCAGACACAGATAATGATGTGTGGTTGTTTTGATCCAAGTTTTCCTAAAGATTCCTGATGTTTGAGCCTTTTTTTTTTTGGATATTTTATTTACATTTCAGATGTCATTCCCTTTCCCATTTCCCCTCCCTAGAAAACCCCTATCCCATGCTCCCTTTTCCTTTTTGCATTTATACAATTTTTTTAAATGTTAATCAAAGGCTTTATAAGTTTGGTAATGCTCAGTCAGAAGTGTAACCCAATACTCAACCTAGATATATCAACTATCTTTGACTGGTGGAGACATGTGAACATCTGCCTCCATGTCCCTTACCCTCTTTCTCTCTCTCTCATCACCTAGCTTCTCCTGTCCTTCTTCTCCTCCTCTCCTTACTCCTTCTCTTCCTCTCCATATTCCTCCCACCTTAGCTCCTCCTACATATCACCCTTCCTGTTAAAATAAAACTTTTCTCTTAAAATACAATTAGAGCATAATTATGCCGATTTGTACCAGTGAGGTACAAGTTAGTCCTAATAACCAGTCCATCATTTTGTTGACTAACCAGAACTTCTGTCATCTCTCCTAACTAAAACACTTAGTTCTGAACCTGGATTTTTTTTTTTTTTTTTGGCTTTAGAATGAATGTCAGCTGAAAACCATCCACTCAAATCTTTTCTCTCAAAGTAAATAGCCAGGATTGGCTATGAGACTATAAGTTTTCAACCCCGTCAGAAATTCAGAATGACTGAGTTAACTGAAATTCAAATGGCCGAGAAGCACCTTAAGAAATGCTCAACATCCTTAGTCATCAGGGAAATGCAAATCAAAACAACCCTGAGATGTTTGAGCTTTCTTTTCTGTCATTATTGACTCTTTCTGCATCTACTTTGAAGAACTACCTGCTCAAATCTCACATAACTTTAAAAATTACATTTTTTTGTTTAAGGAGTTGCTAGAGGGTTTTGGTTTTTGATACAGAGTCTTACTATGTATTCCTGTCTGATTTGAATCTTTATAGAACAGGCTGGCTTCAAACTCACAACGATAAGATGCTTCTGTCTTCCAAGTGCTAAGATTGCAAGTTTATGCCACCACACTGTACTGCACCCACTAGGTGCTTTTTTTGTTTTATTTCTTTGTTTGTTTGTTTTAAAAACCATCAGTTCTAGATCCTTATCAGATACTGACTATGTGAACATTGTTCCTCACTCTGCAATATGTCTTTTCACCTTCCTGGTATTGTTCTATGCTGCAGAAAACATTTTAAAATTAGATGGTATTAATTTTATTTATTTATTTTTATTGGCTAGTGACCTTGGTATACTTCCTAAGATTATCTAATTCTTGTGCATGGTTTCGTGTTTATAAAAATATAAGGAGAGAGAGGGAATATGTTTGGTTGAGGTGTAGTCAGGTATGGGGAAGGGGCTGCCTTGGAGGGCTCATGCTGAGGTATCTCTTCCCCATGAGGTACCAGCCACGTGATGGTATAGTATAAAATAGAGTTTATTCAGGGCATGGGGAGGGGAATTGAAAGGGTAGTAGACACAGAGAAAGGGAGAGAGGAGAGAGAGAGAGAGAGAGAGAGAGAGAGAGAGAGAGAGAGAGAGAGGAAGAAGGAGGAGGAGGAGGAGGAGGAGGAGGAGGAAGAAGAAGAAGGA
>JANHMN010000007.1:9000210-9044948 GCA_030674055.1 Rhabdomys pumilio
GGAGGAGGAGGAGGAGGAGGAGGAGGAGGAGGAGGAGGAGGAGGAGAGGCCAGCCATGGGCAACTGGAGAGAGGGAAAGAGGAGAATGGGAATGACAAGGGAAAGGGCACAAGGACAGAGCAGGAGCAAGAAGGCAATAGAGCAAGAGAGAGCCGAGGGGGCAAGTAGCCCCTTTTATAGTGAGTCAGGCACACCTGGCTCTTGTGGGTAACTGTGGGGCAGAGCTTAGACAAAATGCTAACACATGGATATTTACATTTGTCTTTCATTCTAAAGGTGATAATTTTGGCTATTTATATTTAGATCTTTGAGCTATTTGCTAAACATAACATGTGGCAAGGGTACAACTGGCTTCATCCTATTATATGCTTAGATGTTATAGACTTAGTTGCACTCACGCATTGAAAAGGTGATTCTCTCTCCATTAAATAGTCTTGATAGCTTGAAAATCTCTTGGTCATAGATGCACCGACTCACAATGCAATCTTATTGAGCTGTGTGTGTGTGTCTGTCTTTATATCAGAATGACAATATGTTGTTTATGATAGTTTCCTAGTAAGGATTAACATATGGAAATGTGAACCTTCCATGTTTGTTCTTTCTGAAGATTGTTTTGACTAGACTGTTTAGGATGACTTGTATTTCCATATGTATTTCAGGAGCAGCTGTGAGCCTTTCTGGAAAAAAAATGTCAGAGGGATTTTACAGCAATTGCTTTGAACGTGCAGATCAATATAGAAAATAGTGTGCCGCCTGTCTTTATGGCTTAGATATGAAGTATCTCTCTGGCTGATGGAACGGTCTTGTGAGGTTCTGGAAGCTTAGGAGGTTGGATTTCACTGGGGCAGTTCATTAGGTGTATCTTGTCCCTTTCTCATTTCTGTCCCTCTTCTTATCTATAATGAAATGAACAACCTTGCCACACCTTCCTAACAGGTCCTCAAACCATGAACACAAGGCATGCATTCCACTTAACTTCTCTTAAAATTTTAGCAGTCTCATATGTTCCTGGTGCAGAAGGGAAGTCCTAAACCTCCATGGTCAAATTTACTCCCAACTCTATTTTAATGTTATTATTATTAATGGAATTGTTTCTTTAATATATTTCAATTGTTATTTGCTAGTGTATAAAAATGAAATGCATTTTTACATAATTGAATGTGTATCCTGCAACTTTGCTGAATTAGTTTGTCATGTCTAATATCTAAGTGTTTTGTGTATGACTGCGTATATGTGCATGTGAATATAGATTCTTCTTAGAAATTTCCATTGTAGAAGACAGCATCTTCAAATATGTCTTATCTACCATCTATCTTTTCTCTCTGTCTCTCTGTCTCTCTCTGTCTGTTTCCCTTTCTCTCTCTTTCTGTGTGTGTGTCTAACTTTTCTTCTCAATCTGAGTGATATTTATTTTTTTCTCCTTTACTTATTATTCCAAGACATTCATGATCATGTTATATAATAGTGAGAGGAACAGACCTTATTTGGTTCCTAGACTCGGAAGTAAGCTCTCAGCCATGAGTATGATGTTAGTTGTGAACAACACAGGCTTAGCTAACCCTCAAGTCTTAGTTTTTCACATGCTCCTCTCATACAGGAGTTCTGGGATTTGCTTGGTGCTTTTCCTAGGTCTATTTAATCAACTGTATCATCTTTTGTTCTGTTCTATGAAATGTAGTTTAGATTAATTGTATACTTGAGATAAATCCTGTTTGGCAATGAAGAGCTTTTAGGATATGAAGTGAATTTATTATTTATGGAGAATATTTTGTAATTATGCTTATAATTATTAACATGTTCTAATTGTGCTATATTTGGCTTGCTGTACATCATAGTGGTATTAGCTTTATAGAACTAGTTAAGCATGTTCTCCTTTTCAATATTACTTTTGAAAAACTATTTGAAAGAAACTATCCTTGATTCTTTGTAAAATATACTCATTAATTTTTGTAAGTTTTGGATGACTAGCTAGATCTCTGTATTACTTTATGTTATTTAGGTTTACAATGTACAGATTTCCAAGGCCTTGGTGGGTTTTGTAATGGCTATTCTTGATTGTCATCTTGACTATATCTGGAATGAACTACAATCCAGAAATGGGGGATACCCCTGTGATCAGGATCTGGAGGAGGGAAGACAACAAAACTTTGATCCAGATCTTGAAGTAAAAAGACATACATTTAATCTGGGCCACACCAAATTAAATTTCTTGGAAGTCTATATGAGGACAATGGACAAAGAAAGGTTTTCTGAAAATAAATTTATACACATCATTTCTAGATATCCTGTAGTTTACTGATTAAACAGTAGTTTTAATTCTTTCCCTCCCGACATTCGCTCTCGTTCTAATGCAACTGAGATTTTTCGGTGAATGATTTTGTAAGACTTCTATGGCAATTACACATCTTCTGTAATGCACTGGAAAAAGAATATAATCGTGTATGGCTTTGAGAACTCTTAATAATTTGATCACAAGGATGAGGTTCTCAGAGATGTTTAACACATCCAGTGAGATGAGATGGTTATCACTTTTAGCATCATGAAACAGCTGGGCTCCTGACTTGACTTCATATGCAAGGCAACCAGTATATGTATCCTAATGGTATGATAAATTTTCACATGTATGAAAATATATGTATACACACATATATAATACATATATATATATATATATATATATATATATATATCCAGAAATTTGAATGGACAGCCAGATAGGAGAAAATTAATTCTACAATAAAGTATAATATGCTCACATCACTCACTTCTATAAGAATATTTAGAGCAGACATAATATCTCACATTAGGCATACCAGAACTTAACAGGCTGAAGTAGGCAGACTGCCACAAACTGAGGACAGCTTGGGATACATTGTGACTTCCAGGCCCTCCTGGGTTATAATAATATACTCTATCTCAAAAAAAAAAAAAAAAAAACCCTAACGACAACAATAGCAAAAATGAACAATTTGCCCACAACTTTTAATGAGTTGACTTTTTTCATTAGACACGTTTGTAATGAGAGATTAGACTATCTAATATGAATTATCATTTGTATGAATGTGTTTGTAATGAGAGATTACCTTTAACCACCCCCCCATGAATATATGCATGTGTTTGTAATGACAGATTGGACAAGCTAATATTAATTATTATTTGTATGGATGGTTCATTATTTTTAACTAAATTTTAGATTTTGGAGGGTCATTTGTAGTTTGACAAAATTGGAGGAGGCCTTAAGGTACCATTTATGGCACTATCTTAACCATATATTCCTTGTTAGAATGAAGTTTGACTTTGTCCCTTCAAGGTTTGTGTCTGGAAAATTTGGCTTTATTAAGAGTGGTGTAGTCTTTGAAAGGTAGTGTCTAGTCAAGAAAAAGGTCACTGAGAATTCTACCTTCAGAAGGAACCAGTGTTGGTCTCCCAGAATATGTTATAGCCTTGAGAGTAAAATGATTGGTGTAAAAGGGAGAGCAAGGGCTCCTGCCCTCTGCCTTCATCTTCATCTGGTGATCCTTCTGCCTCTTGCTTCTGTCATGATTCCATCTGTCATGTGGCTCTATCAGAGCACAGAACAATTAGAGCTACCTCATTTTAGACCTTCAGCTTCCAAAAAATATGGGCTCGTTATAAATTACCTGGCACATAAGGTAATTTTTATAGCAATGGGAGATTAGTGTGCTCTCTCCTTGCAAAAATAAAATAAATACAATCCTGAAATACAATAAAGACTTCTCACATTAATACTCAGAAGGGGGCGCTGGATGGATGGCTCAGGGGTTAAGAGCAACGACTGCTCTTCCAGATGTCCTGAGTTCAATTCCTAGCAACCACATGGTGGCTCACAACCATCTGTAATGGGATCTGACACCCTCTTCTGGTGTGTCTGAAGACAGCAACAGTGTACTCACATGAAATAAATAAATCTTAAAAAGAAACAAAAAGATGTCTCTATGGCCTTCATAGACTGAGTCCACCTTAGGCTGCAGAGTAGGGAGAAATTGATTAAAAATAAAAGACTCAGAAGGAAAAGATAATTGAATAAATGAGAAATGCACACTAGTCTTCAGACTCATAAGTGAGGGAACAAGTGTCCCACGTCAGAGATGTTATCGTTTAAATTTCAATAGAAAAACATCAGTTGTTTTATAATCAAAGGCTACAATAAGTTTCTATTGATTTAAGTGTTTCATTAAACTCTAATTCTACCAAATCATCCTACTGTGGTTTACATTTTATTGCATCCATATTCATTTGAGAAGCCCCATTCTGTGCCACGTGATAAGCATTTATCCTTGGGCATCATGGTTGAGTCACTGTTCCTTTAAGTTAAGACAAGAATTTTTGTTCTGAAAAGCCACAAAAATCAGATAGTAAAATTTGGGGAATTTATATCAGTGCTGAGACTTAATGGAAATGTCTTTAGACGACAATCATAAAAATGCAGATGGTAAGAATATGTAATGAGATTTTGGGAATTTCGATTTTAATAACAGAAGAAAACACTCTCTCTTGTCTGTAATTTAATAAGGAGAGTTTTCCTGAGGTTATAAAATGTGAAATTATAGCCTGAAGTTTCTCAGTGACAACTAAGATTAAATAAAAGCTTTGGAATGAAACATCACAGGGTTTTATGGCTAAGAAATGTACCTTTGTAAATAATGTACATAAACTAAGTCAGTATATCCTAAATATTTTACCACTAGATGCTAAAGAGAAACTGGAGGCAGGCAAACACAATCAATAATTGATTTTGTGTACAAAATAATAATTGTGCACAAAAGAAATTATTGGTGATATTTATTTCTCATTGATGCAACTATTTGTACTTTAAAATGAACTCATCATCTTTTCTACAAAGGTGTTTTGAAATTAAATTTAAACTTTTAGAACAAGTAAGGAAAGTCTTAAGTGATTTTCATGGTGATAAGGGGTCTTTTAATGTTGTCTTTAGCATCCAGAATAAAACAAGCATTATAAATGGGCCCTGTTTGCAACTATTTCGATTTAAAACAAGAGTTGCTATGCTACACTTTCACACAAGAGGGCAGGATTGAGACAGACACAAGACTGGCCTGACAGCTGTTTTTACCTTTGAAATAGGAGCCCTGTACATACAAGCAGCAAGAAACAAACTTAGCAAGTTGCATTCATATATTTTTGAATATGTACATATAATGAACTTACACACAACATATATACACATATAAATCTGTTCATACATCTATCTGTCATTTATCTAGCTCTCTATATGTCGTCTATCTATCTGTCTATTTTCTATGTATCTATCTATTATCTAAAACAACCCAAGGAAAACGGCCAAAAATTTGGGAGTGAATAAGGATAGGTAGTGCATGGGAGAAATTAGAAGGAAGAAATGGAAGGGGAAATGATGGAATGGTATTTTAATTAAAATTAAAAGCATCTAGAAAAAGAAAAAAGCATAAGTTTGTTTTTCTTCATATTTATGGACAGCATGTCACCTGGGAAGAACCCCCACACAGTACTACTACTAGTCAAAAAAAAAAAAAAACTATACAGCAAAAAATGAAATTTTGTGACAATAGAAAATGTTCCATCCATGTCTGTTTTAACATCTGAAGGATTTGCTAAGAGGAATGAAGAGAAAATATGACATTCAGAAATTTTATCTTTCCTGAGTTGTATAGTTTTGGGTTTTCTTTCTTTTGTTTGTTTTTGATACAAGGACTCATATAGCCCAGACTAGTCTTGAACTCACTAAGTAGACAAGAATTACCTTGAACTTCTGATTCTCCTGTGTCTGGAGAATCTTGTCAGTGTTGGGTTACAGGCACCAGCCCCAATGCCAGATGTATGCAGTGCTGGGAATCTAACCCAGGTCTCCTGCCAGAAAGATAAGTTTCTTTACCAGTATCTTCCTTGTAAATTGAGCCTCCATCTCATCTCAGATAGTTTTGCTCAGTAATTGTATTTCTGGTTAGGTAGCACATTCCTTATATTCTCTGTTTCCTATTTTGATGACTAGAGAACAAATTAACTGCAAAAAGTTAATTTTGATACAAAAAATGCATTCTTCACAGAATGGCCAAGAATAAATAAGGACAAGATAGATGTGGAGAAGTGTCCTCTACAGCTTTACAGTTAGGGAGACTGAGAGCTTGCCTGACCCTCCCAGATACTAGGCAGGTGGCTGCTCTGGCTTCTTAAGAATTATGGAAAGCATACAGCTGATTCCAGGCAACTGTAAGATAAAATTTGTAGTCACTTAGATTACACTTATTGCCCTGTCTTCCAACCCCTTCTCTGGGAACTCAGATCATCTTCCAACAAAAAATTAGTACTATAATAACCAAGAAACAAAACAATTCATAAAATAACTTTCCTAAAAAATTTTCCTCATCAGTCATTGTACCTATGGCATTTTGTTGCTGAAATTTTAGAGAATTTGTTATCTTATTTGATCTCTGGGAAGCATTTAATTCTACTGACCTCTCGTCCATTTAAAAATATTATCTTGGGCTGAGAAGGATTATTCGGTGAATAAAGCACTTGTTAGACAATCACAACAAACACAATTTGCATCCTGAAATCCCATGTGAAAACCAGGCAAGGGAGGGCTCCAGCTGTAATACCAGCAATCAAGAGGCAGAGGCAGAAGATCTCAGAGGTCAGCTTGCCTTCTAGACTTTCTGGAATTGATGAGCTCCCAGTTCCGAAAAGGCTTTGCTCAATAAATAAAGTGGGGAGTGACTGAAAAGACAGCCAATATCAGTTTCAGGCTTTTACACGTGTGTGTGAGTATCCTCACAGGCCCCTCTCCAGTCACACAGATGTGTCCACACAGATATGAATGCTCACACACACAGGCGTATATGTCATACACAAACATAAGAATATTTCCCCCGCTAGCATTGCTCCTTACCTTCCTGGAATTTACTTTTTAGTTTCTCAAACAACTTTAACTTCCTAAAAGTTTCTATTTCTGTTTTTTTTTTTTCTAAGAAAAATCATTTTATAGTATAGTGTGTAAACTTCCTCTGAAAAAATACTGTGGCTGTATTTAGTTGTCCCAAACATAACTAGTGCCTCAATCTCAACTATGAGCTCTAAAAACTTATGAAAGCAAGTTCTGAATTTCCCAACTAGAAATTTAAATATGCTCAGAGAGTTCTCATTTCCCCATCCTCAAATCCATTTCTTCTTTTCTTTACTTAGCTTAGCAAATGGCAATGCCTCCTATCAAATAGCCAGAAAACCCAAATAGTTTTGCCATGATGTTAATTTTTCTTCCTCAGATTTCATATCTCAATGGCTGCTCCGCAAGACACTCTTTTTTACTGTAGCAGTCGTCTCTACTTTTCTTCTCTTTCGTGCAAACCTACAACCCATGAGAGCAGTGGTTCACAGCCTGTGGCCCACGACCCCTTCAGAAACCTGCATATCTGATGTTTACATTATGATGTATAACATTAGCAGAAGTACAGTTATGATGTAATAACGGGAAGAAGTTTATGGTTGAGAAAACAATATGAGGAACTGTATTAAAGAGTCACAGCATTAGGAAGGTTGAGAACCACTGCAAAAGAGCCTTCTTTCTAAGGTTTTTCTTGCATTTAAAATACAGACACTGGATTTCATCCTTATTAGCAGGACTTTATGGGACTTAAAAGGATTTTTAATTTTAATTCAACAACAAGGAGATACCTACGTAGAGGCATTTTTCATTTCCTTCCTGTTAATGTTATTGCTGTTGAAAGACAACATGCTTAGATCAGTGGTAAGGACGTAAAATGGAAGACAGCAGTTCTATGGGAATGACAACAAGATGTTTGGAGAAGGATGTAGCAACTGTGATGTGATGACTAATTTTTACATCATGACACGAATTACAAAATGACATGAATTACAATATACGTTAATCACTCTTTGTGGGTAGGGCTGTGAGAATCTTTTTGAAAGAAATTAGCATTTGAGTCAGTGCACTGAGTGAGGACAACGTCACAAATGTGTGTGGGCACCATTTGATCCACTGTGGATCTGGAAAGACGAAAAAAATAGACAAAATATTATTATGCCTCCAGGCCTGAGCTGGATTCACCATTTCTGGAAGCTGGCTCTTGAGCCTTTAGGCATAAACTGAGACTTACATCACCCATTTTTGTGATTCTCAGGACATTAGTTATGGATCAGAAGCGTGATATTATCATTCCTAGATCCAGAAGGCACTGGGACTTATGTGCACATCCTGAGCTGTGCTACATCCTGGAGCTGGAAGAAAAAAATCTATATACATAGACATATATAATTAAAAAATAGAATTAATCTTAAAAAGTGCACAGAGACTACTTCTCTAAAGAACAGCAATTTTCTACTTCTTTTCTTTGCATATAGGAAACAGGAATTTATTGTTTTTGTTTATAGTTACCTCTATAATTATTTTATTGAATTTTAAAGCAGACTGACTAACTCCTAAATGTTTCTTGAGTCTGCCTCCATCTTTTATTCTCTATTATCAATAACTTCCTACCAGGAATCACCACTTCTTGCATGGATAGACAAACGACAACCCTGTTGCTCTATTTATTTCCACATCTAGCCCCCCTTTCCAACTTTCTCGCTGGCCTCAGAGAAATTGTCTTTTTAGGAATTTCAAGTCATAGCATGGCAGCACCATTCTTACAAAACTTGCAAGAACTATCAATGCTCAAGACAAAGATAAACTGCCTTCAAAGCAGAGTTCAAAAGGTTCCAGAATTCCTTTCTTGTTGGCCTCTCAAGCTCATCTTTACCTGACCCTTTCACCCTCTCTCACCTGCACTAAGCCTTTGTCTAGTTGTAGTGAGGTGTGGATTTCACTACTATTTAGACTCTTCTGTGCGAGTGAACCCCTTTCCTAACTCAATTTGCCTGCCTGACATTTGGATCAAGGCATTTTGAATATCTTGATGAATCTGCAAAAAGTGAGATACAGCTTCACTTTCCCCACTGTCACTAATACACCTGTGACTGGGATGTCAAACACTTCCTCATTTCTTGGCATAGTCTGTTTTTAAAGCAGCAGTCACGTCATGGCAAATAACGGGTCTGTCTCCTTAGCATTTAAAAATTAATCTTGTACAGACCTCAGATGCTATTTGAGGATTTCAAAAATATGTTTTGCTTCTAAATTGGTGTATGTCGGGGTCCAGCCTCGACACAGGATCAGAGTTCTCAACTGGAAGCAAGGATATCTGGAAGGTACATAATAAATATACACAGACTACTTTTGGGGTACAAGCTGACAGGTAATTTTTCAAGGCATAAAGGTTCTCTTCTCTCTCTCTGCTTTCTTTCTCACTTGTTCATTCGCTCACAGCTTTATGCTGTACACACTCTGCATTCTCCTGCGCACTCTGCTTTTTCTCCTGTGCGCTTTTCTTTTCTTGAACTCCCACACTCTTACACACCTCTGTGTGTTCCCCTCTCACTCTCACACACACTCTTCACACACATTTCACATACAACTCACACATACCACATGTATTCTCCTTTCACTCACACACACACACACACACTCTCCAAACACACCTCACATTCTCTCTTTACTCATTCTTCACATTCTTTCTTCACTCACTCTTCACATCCTCTTCTCATGCTCTCTTGCCTTTTTCTTGCCCTGGTCTTTTATTGATACTCCAAAAGCAGATAGAAAAAAAAAAGACATTGTACAATCACTGTCAAATCAAACTCAAAAGAATAACCACATTCCACAAAGAATTAAGAATTACAATTGTTGTCCAAAGTTTCAAACTTCCCTATTCCCAGGCCTGTAGCCGAAATAATAATAATTGCAAGCATATCATTATTTAAACCTTAACTTTTAACTTACACTTCATAGCTCAGAGCTCTGAGGTCAGCTACTTGCATTTTTCTATGAAGCTCTGACGATAAATGACATGGACAAAGCTGCCAGGAAGTGGCCAGAAAGAATCAAATTAACCCTTAAATCAGTAGTTCCAGTAGCTTTCTACTTTTGTGCATTGCACACGATGACTCAAATAAGGGTCCTAATGTTTTGACTTAGTTTTACTAGAATAAGATTTTATGTATTCTATACTTACTTGTCTAGGAACCACTCTTAAATGTTGTGCAAAACTTATTTCATAGTTTCAATAGATTATTTCCTTTCTTAGGGTTCCAGTGTTAGCTCTATTTCATTTTCTAATAACTTCTTCAAGCTTTCTTTGCAAGTCAAGCATTAATCTGGAACTACCATTGTGCAGTAATTGCATTGTTTTCGAGATGAGAACACACGGCATGCACCTGGGCCACTAGGACTGTGCTGTGCTGTGCCCTATGCCTATGCTAGGATGTAATGATTCTTAAACAATTCATGCATGCTGACAGGAGCCTGATATAGCTGTCTCCTTAGAGGTCTGCCAGAGCCTGATATATACAGAGGTGGATGCTCACAGCTAACTATTGAACTGATCATGGGGTTCCCAATGGAGGAGTTAGAGAAGACTGAAGAAATTGAAAGGGTTTGTGGCCCCATGGGGAGTGAAACAATACCAACCAACCAGAGCTCCCAGGGTCTAAACCACCAGCCTAGGAGCACTTAGGGAGAGACCCATGGCTCCAGCTGTATATGTAGGGGAGAATGGCATTGTCAGGCATAGGTGGGACAGGAGGTCCTTGGTCCTGTGAAGGCTGGATGCCCCAGTGTGGGTGAATTCGAGGGTGGGGAGGTGGGAGTTGGTGGGTGGGTGGGTGGATGGGCACATCTTCATAGAAGCAGGAGGATGGGGGATGGAATAGGGGGTTTCTGGGTGAGGGGAAATAGGGAAAGGGGATACCATCTGAAATGTAAATACAATAAAATAATTAAAAAAGAAAAATATTATTACATCAAGGAACATCTAGTTTCACAGAATTCACCAGAGCAGAAGGAGAAAGAAGTAAGAAAGCCAGATGTAATAGAATAATTATGCACACCAAGGTCTACTGAAAAACAGTCACACACAAATGAAATTTATACAGCTGTTTTCCAGGGCTAAGGTTAGGAGAAATGGGAAAAACTGTTTGTTTTTTTTTTTTTCAAAGAGCTGCTTCAGGCTACTGAGATGTGTTCACTCCAGCCTCCTTCAGGCAATCCCTTATTTCAGATGACAGATCTCCTGGAGAGATGTGTCTCCTGCTTCTCGGGTTCCCAGACACCATACTCTTTACAAGGACCTGCTGCCAGCTTCTGAGATGTCTCCATTCTGGCTGAATCCAGGCAGTCCCTGTCATTGTATGCTGTCCGCAGCAGGTGTATAAACTGACATTAATTATAAAAACTGTATAATCATGACTTAAGTATTCATTAAGACTAGTAATAGCTGTCTTAGTAATTGTTTTGACAAAGAAATCTATTAAAAAGCTTCCCTTATATTAAATTACAATGTTTATCTTACAAATAAATATTGTTTGGGAGTCAGTGTCATGCCTGAAACAGAATAATTCACTGCTATAGATAGAAGGTGCAATATCTGGGCTGCTGTGGAAAATTAGATTAATTTTAGCATGTGGATTAATTTTATGCTGCTTCTGTAAGACACAATTTCCAAGTAAATGGTAAATTAAAATAAAACACTTATTACCTTACATGTGTGAGTGTTAGGAGTCTAAGTTCATCTCACTGGGCTACAGTCAAGGTGTTTACTGAGCTGCACTCCTGCCTGGAGTCTCGGAAAACAAACAAACAAACATGTATGTGTCCTTGCCATCTTCTCAAATGTTCCTAGTGTTCTTGGCTCATCATTGAGTCTTTCTCAGAACGTGTATCTCTGGTTTGACTCTCATTCTTCTCTCTTTCACATTAAAGGGTCTTTAGATTACACTGAGCTACCTGGATGAGTCAACACAAAATCTTTATTTTAGCTTCCGTTGGTTAGAATATTTAATTCCATCTACAACCTTAATCCTCTGTTTTCCATATAATATAACATATTCAAAGGACATGGGGATTAAGATGTGACATCTTAAGGAAGGAGTAATTGTAATCCGCGCGTGATCTTCCCGCCAGCAGGAACTCACGCGGACACACAGGATTCTTCTACAGCAGGCTTTATTGCAGCCGGAATGGAAGGGAAGGCCCCGATAGCAAAGGGAGACATCCTTAAATACCTATTAGGTCGGTGTGTTGGCGTGTACCTCTGTGATTGGCTAGCAGAGCTCAGGAGAATATGACGTCTCGGGATGTGTCACATGTAGGCTGGTTCAAGGGACTCTGAGCATGCTCTGAGCACTTGTTTACTAGTTAAGCGGGATGAGTCCGGGCTGATGTTGGCGCCATCTTCCAATGGCGGCGGTGTGATAGTGCGTGATGACGTTGGCGCACCACAAGTAATATTTGCCAAATACAGTGTATAAATGACCAAAGATGGCATAACCTATAGTTATAACTATATGTTTATATCAACAGGACAGTGTTGGATATGTACTATATTTTATTACTTGCTCACACCCTATTCTCCTTTAACAAATGCAATCACTTAGGCAGTTATGGTCATGTCTATTTGATGACTATTTAGTCCAAGCCAAGGCTATCATTGTCAATTACATTCTTTCAAGTACTTATTTTCTCACTCACTTATATACTTTTTGAAAGTGATTCTTAGGGCATTACTAATGTATACCTATTTACATACTATGAGATTTCTCATGCCTAATATTCCTTTATCATTCTTTATCATTTCTCGTGGTAGAAAGAGCAATCGGGAAGACCAGCTGTGGAGCTCTGACTCTCCCCTGAAGGTAGCCAGACTGTTGGTAGGGGCAAGACTTGGTTTTACAAGGGATTAAGGTTGCTTTCTATAATAATGTTTACCTATCTTGACTTTAAGTTACTCCTAGGACAGAAGCTGCAGGCCTCTTGGCAGAATAGTACCTGCTGCTTTGTTAAATAGGAGATTAGGTAAAGGGGTCCTTTGTTATTTTCTCCATAGGTTTTCCGGGGACCTAAGGCTTAGAGTTTTGTTTTGTTTTTTTAAACTCCTTGACACTTAGGGAATGTTGCTTGCAGAAAGGAAGAAAGAAAGAAAGAAAGAAAGAAAGAAAGAAAGAAAGAAAGAGAGTAAGAAAGAAAGAGAGTAAGAAAGAAAGAGAGTAAGAAAGAAACGGATGAAGGAAGAAAGAAAGGGAGGAAGGAAGAAAGAAGGTGAGGAAGGAAGAAAGAAAGAAAACACTTTTAAAGGATCCTTATCTTTATTTGTAAGGGAAAGTAAAAGGGAAGAAACATACACTATATGCTCTCCTAATTTTGAGGTTGCTCTGCTCTCTTAATTTATAAGTTACTCTATTCTGTGGCCATCTTTTTCCTCTCCTCCTCCTCCTCTTCCTCATTCTTTTTCCTCTTCTGTCTTCTTCTTCTTCTTTTTTTTTCTACAAAAGTTCACTAAGAGTTCAAACATAAACTCAAATCATAAATTGAATAAGAAGTTAACAACAGAGATGTTTACATGTGTTTCTATTAAGACAAGTTATTTAGCTAGACATTTATTATCTGTCACTAGCTCCACAGGTTCATTGAAAGTTTGAAACTATAATTTTTGCATCTAAGTTAGCCTTAAAGTTTTGTAGAGTATAAAATCAGTCAATAGTTTATATCCTGTTCTAGCACCTTCAATAAATCGTTTGATCCCTTTTATGACTTTTGGTTAATCGTTTTACAGCTCTAAGGAATGTGTTCTAAGTTGGGAATGATTGTTTTCTACCTCAGAAGTGATTAACTCCTGACAGTGAAGACTAGTTGACTTGTAATTACAGTTTTCATATCAGAGAGGGCTTTAATAACAGTCCTATTATAAAAGGCTTAATAATGGCTAATATAATTTTAGGAACTTTTATAGAATCGTTATTAGGAATTAAGAAATCATCTGTCTGTATAGCATTACTACAAGACAATACATCTTTGTTGATTTGAAGAAAATAGGCCCATAGGGTGGGCTAATGCCCAGAAATTATATAATGTTAAATGGACAAGGACAGAAAAGGCCTATCAGCTTCAGGAATCAATTTCTAAGAATTGTCCCTCAGTCCTTGACTCCAAGGGCTCATTCATTATAGTTCCCTGGTGAAACATCTCTGGATGATCATCTGCTAGCCTTTAGCCTTTCCTAGATGGCTCCTGACAGACACTACTGTTCACTATGCTAATTTTAACTCTTACTGTAGCCTACTTCTGTGAGAAAAGGCCTGTTGTTTACAACAGTTCACTAATAGACTTCAACTATTCTAATCCTCAGAACTCTTCCCTGAAATGGCACACTGCTGAGGAGTGTAGAGTAGTAGACAAACCAAGTGAGAACAGAGCTGTTTTAGTGATATGAATCTCGTGCCTCACTTCACAGTCAAAACACTCCATGGTGAAAAGGGTAGACAAGTACTTCCCGAGGAGAAGGAGAAGGACTCATGGCAACTCATATTATAATGAGTAAAGATATAATGATGCAAAGCTACAGAAACAGGGAAATTATAAGATTCTTGTGTGGGAAAAATATGGCTGGGGAACCCATGCTGTGGGTAGTCAGCTGGGATGCTCTGGGTTCTTCCAGCTGGAAGTTAGGCCTGGCTGCTCATTAACTAAAAGCCTCTCCACGGTTCCTCATGGTGTGACCCCAACACATGAGGGAGTCCTTGGGTTTCCAAAACTGGTTTATTGGCATGGCGGATGGTGGATGAATCTGGATTCACACCCCACAAAACCCAGGCCGGGCCTGAGTTAAGTAGGGAGGGGGAAAGAGGGGAGGGGCTGGAGAGGAATGCTTAGTAGCTCCACCCTCTTGTCTTTAGGTACCTCATTAGTATGCAAAGTCTCTCTAGGGCCTGGAGGCCTGTTTATCATACCCACCACCTGTATACCTGACTGAAGGGTAAAGATGGAATGGAGTTTAGACATCATGTCAGGCCCAACATTCTTGAGGAGCTGAGATCAGAGGAAAGCCAAAGACAGACTAACAGAATGTGAATAAAGACAAGTCTCTGTTTGCAGAAAGCCTAGATCATCATTTCATTAAAATTGAGAAATGTGGGTCAAGAGTTAAGTTAGAGAAGGATGAGGAAGCTTTGAATGTCAGGTTAACATATCAAACTTCATTTCAATTGAGCATAGAAAACATGCACAAAACACAAGAGCTGGTGATAAAAACTAGGTCCAATTAAAAACTGGAATCCTATTAGATGGAATTAGTAATTACTTGAACAGCTGATCCCCAGTTGAAGGAACTCTTGGAGGATTAGGAACCTTTAGGAAGTGGGGCCTAGCTGTGAAGTTTGTCTCTAGGGTGAGATTTTAGTTACAGCTCTGCCTCTAATTCATCTGCTCTTGTTTCCTGGTCCATGGTGACATGGAGAGGGGCTGATCCATGTCCTATGTTTTGTTCCCCATTTTTCCTCTTCATTTTAATTATTTGGTAATTTATATACATGGACATAATGAGTTAAATCATACCTACCCACCATGCTTCATGTTCTTGTTGCCATAGATAGGTCTATCCACCATGTTTTCTCTATGATGATGGACTGAAATGCATTCAAACAATGAGCCAAAAAACCCCTCCCACATTTTTGCACAGCAATAGAAAAGTAAATAACAAAGAGAGCATTAAATAATATTATGGAGAAGTTAAATGATAATTAGATGGTAGTACAGAGATTTCCCTTATTCTAAACAACGAAGGCAACAACAACTGGTTTGTGTTCAGTTCCATCTTACAGTGATGTGGCTCAGTCATTGACACTGTACATCCTCAGTCATGTTCTGTCTCCCAAAAGACATGTTCTCCATTTTCTCTGTTTCCAATCTACCCTGCCTTTTGCTGTTATAACACTCATGAAAAAATTTCAATTCTTAGGAAACTTGCTTGATTTAAATATTGCAGACCCCAAAAACTAAATTCTATTTCTATAGCTTGCTTGGGATTGTTTCATCTTGGTGAGTTTTTGTAAGAAGGTGGATTTAATAGTGTGAGAATGGATTTGATGTGGCTTCAGACATCAAAGGAAGGCAATCATGGCCATATTTCTATACGTTCTGCAAGTATATGATGCAAAATTTAATAGATTGTGTTATTGTACCAAACACTAGATGAATTTTAATTAATAACTTAATAAAACGAGTTCTGAAGTTCTTATAGTTAATCTTTGCTGTGTCCTATGGGTGAATTTATTTTTCAAATGACCAAAAATGTGCATAGACCTTGCTTATGTTCTAGGAAACAAAAAGGCCAGTTGAGCTATTAGGGCTTTGAGCCATCATCTATGGACAATAACATCTACCTAGATTCCCAGGCAAAAAAAAATCACTATAACTCACAGTCCCTTCATCTCAGATTTAATAGCATGGTCCCAGCTCCCTCGCCTTTCCTACACTTCTGTATGAATTTGTATAAATGACTTTATTTCCTTTTCCATTTAGTCTGAGTGGGTCTATGACATGTCATTAAAACAAATGCAATGAATGAAATATAAAGAAATAATTTTGACTTTTATTTGTTTTTCTTTAAACATTTAACATTAAATTTACAGGAGTTATGCCCCATGATGTACAATAGATATATTTGCAAATATATTACTTCAAGGATGTCAACATCCCTTGTTGTTATTCATTCTAAGAAATGTTTAAATATTATCTTACTGAGATATAGTTCAGATGTCACAAAATTCACTCTTTTAAAGTGTGCAATTCTGTGGTCTGGTATATTCACAAACCTGTACAGTAATCATTTCAATCAAGTCATAACAGTTATTTCTCCCCAAATTAACCTTTAACATACCAAAAATTAACCAATAGCCTTCTACTCATCCTAACACTAAGAAAAATACAATTTATTTTCTGCCTCAGTGATCTGCATATTAGAGACATAGAATGAGACATGATTTTTTTCCTTTATTACTGATTCTATTTCTTAGCATAATGTTTCCTAGGCTCATTCACAATGTAGCATGTATAGGTACTTCATTGCTTTTCGTTGCCAAATAATTATACCATTGTATGGACATGCCACATTTTACTTACCTATTTAACAGTTGATAGAAAATAAGATAATTTCTACCCTTTCATTATGGTGATGAATGCAGATATAAGCATCCATGTACAAGCTTTTGTGTAGTTATGCATTTCTTTTGTGGTCTATTCCTAGGAGTGGGATTTTGGGTCTTATAGAAATTCTAGGTTTCTAAAGCGTTAGCTTCACTCGCCACTTTTCACTCCCACCAGCAGCTGTGCATGTGAATTCAGTCTCTCCTCATCTTCATCAATTTGCGTAGCTTTTGTTTCAATAAAGCAGTTTGATCAAAAGCAACTCAGGGAGGAAAGAGTCAACCGTCATCTGTCATTGAGGGGCTCCAGGGCAGAAGCCTGGAGGTAGGAACTAAAGCAGAACCATGAAAGAACACTGCTTACTGGTTTGCTCTTCATTACCTTTTCAGTGAGTTTCCTTTACAGCCAATACCACCTGCCAGCAGGGCCACCACCATCTATGGTCTGGGCCCCGTCACATCAATCCTTAATTGAGATTAATGCACAACTTGTCTGTAGTCCAATCCGCTACACATATTTTCTCATTTGAGGTTCCCCTCATCCAGAAGACTTTATCTTGAACCAAGTTGATAAAAACTAATGAGCACAACCATTGTTAGATTTTATCAACATGTGTTTATATTTCATATTTTCACAAATTAGTATTGTATTATCTTTAATTTTTACCAAAACCAATTACTTGACATAGTGATATTTCTTTTAATCTGAGAAATATTTTTGAAATATTGCTAATTATTAATTCCTATAGCCACAACTCTTGGGCCCACATTTTAAAGCCTTGAATATTCTGAAAACATTGATCATTCCAAATTTAATTTTTGTCTCTGTTAGGTTCAGATTCTTACTTCTCTTGTTCTAAACTGTCTCAGTATTAACTTAGTTTATCTCTGCTTTCACCTTTGTTACAGTTTTTCTACTTCAAATCAAAATCCAAATAAAAATATTCCTATTCGAAATTTTTTTCAAAATTTATATCAGTAAGTATTTCATTTTTCTTCCTGTGAAAGCATTTTACATTTTTATCTAAGGTCAAACATGCTGTTTTATCTCTTCAATTAGACTCGAAACACATGGGGAATAAGAACTATGATGAACACATTTTTGTGAGTTCCCTTATTCAGGGAATAAGTAGTTACAAACATATGCATTTAAAGATGGAACTGGGTTATGGATGCACGCCTTGGTGATACAGCACTTGATTGGTGAAGACTTGAGTTTGATTTGTAGCACTGGCAGGCATTAGGGACAGTGATATTTAAGAAAAGATGGGATTTCTATTTTTATAAAGTATGCAGCAATCTAAAGATTTGTCTACTTCTTTCATGAACTGGAAGATCGTTCACAAAACTGCTTTCAATACGAAAATGTAAAATATTTTATAGTAAAAAATATATAACATACCACTTACAGGAAACTGCTGTTCTGAAGAAGCAATTTTTAACAGCTTAGAGAAAATGAAAGTATATGTTTTACTCACATGAGAGTCTGAGGAAAGCCTTCTGGGCTGGCAGACAGCTGTGCTCCAGGGAATACTTTAGGACCTGGCTTTCCAACTCTGCTTCTGGGTTATACCTTAAGATTTGTCTTCATTTGCTTATGTGGAGCAAGGTTCAGGTACATCTTTCTTCCAGTTGGTGGGAAGAGACCTGAGATATAGCGGCTGTCTGAAGAGTTGAGAGGCTAGCTCTGCAAGTGGTGTCACTGCTGCTGACATCAGTGATAAAAATACACTTTATTGGTGACAGAAGTTCACAATGGTACTGGGAAATACATGTACTAGCTAGGCAATCATATCAGCCTGAGTATTCCGGAAATGATGGAATGGCGGGCAACTATCAATGTCCTCCTCTACATGTAATCAGACCAATCTTTTAATTTACCAATAAGAAAACTCAGGCTACATGTTGTGGTTTGGTTCTAATGCTACTTGTGTTAATTCGGCTTCCAAAATTACACAGGAAACACATGTCTTCATGTAAGACACTGAAGATCCCTGACCTCAGTTGACTTTGGTAAAGTTGTCAGCGGCTAAAGGCTGAGCAGGAAGACAGAGGCAGGGCTTCGAGGTTCCAAGGCAGGAAAGCAGAACCACCATTGTCAGGGAAGGAATAAGGTGCAGCCTTGAGAGCATCAGAAGCATAACACCAGGCATGTAAGAGCCCGGTAAGAGCTGCCCCAGATCGTCCCTCCCTCACTGGGTCTAGGAGTGTCAGAGGGGAGGTGTTAGCAACGTGGAAGTTTGGGAGTGGCCTAGCAATTGTGCTATTTAAGGTATATTGAAATAGAAGGCTGCATGTGTATCTTTCATTTGAGAATCCAGAGCACTGGGGTGGCTAGTGAGGAACATGTGGTGTAGCCTCCAGGTGATTAGAGCAGATTACTACCTACAGCAACAGCTGCAGAGACTTTTACTAACCATCTATGTAAGTCAAACACCTGATACTTGGAGTCTTAAAAAAATTAAGCTTCTCTTTCTCCCCCTATGGGTGGAGGATTTACATACACTAATGTATATACTTACCTAATCAATCTTTTATCATTGTTGAGATACCATACACCTCTACTATGACTGCTCATCATATATCTAACTTTGAATATTTAGACCACAAAGAAATACCTGGCAAAAGCTGGCTATTCAAAATTAAATAGATGGCGACTGGTTGAGAGGGAGAAAGTGGAGGAAGTTAAACTTAAGGCCACAGTGGTATTATGTGGTCAGATTTATGAATCCAAGGTTATATAGTTGATAACAGCTCTTGCTGCCTGGATTTCCTCATATTAAACTGAGGGACTGGTATGGATTCATGCAGATGAAGATACTGATAGTTGGGTCCAGTCCTGTCTTTTCCAGAATGCTCAGAAAGTTATAGCTGAAAGAGTTGCCTAAGTTATTTCTTTGTCATCAAGAGTACCTGCTGAATCTCAGTTATCAAACACCCTCCCTTTCAGTCGTGACTTCTAGTGCTCAATGACAATGAGATGTTGGAGACATAATATCTGCCATTTATCATCTATGTCCTGTGGTCTATGGTCTTTATCATATAACACAAGTAAGACTTGGACCACAGAACCTCACTAAGCATACATTCATCCAACTGTGTACAATAGCATGGAGTTAGTCCAAAGCAATAAATATAAATGTATTAAAATAGTAAGTATCACCTAGCACTTGATAAATTTAAACTTCCACTGATGTTTCTGTCACTACATATTACTGAATTTGTTATCTAAGTAACAGAAAACTATTTAACCATTATAAGTAATCCTTCACTAATATATAGAAGATATTTAAAGAACTCCGAGTTACATGAATTTCCTCATATATATATATATATATATATATATATATATATATATATATTCATTCTCTGGAATAAAAGTTACAGTTAGCATATTTCAAGATAACTATTTAATATAGTACTTTAATTTCTGTATCAGTTCCAATCATACAATAATACAATAAGTGGAACACTAACTTGTGTACTCTGGTTCTAACTGTCAGTTAAGTAAATTTATGACTTGCTAATTTAATATCTTTATGGAGAAATTTAGAACATCAACATTGCCTAATTTGTTCTGACTACATTTTTAGATTTAAATTCAGTTTGTTAGTTTCATCTATTCCTTTGTTATGCTAACATCTTAGGAAAACTTAGTATATAAATGATTGTTTACTTGATAAACAAAGCATATAGTTTGAAATAAGTGCAGGAAGTAAAAAGGGTTTATAGTGCTTTACTAGTGTTTTGTTGTTGGTGGTGGCTTTTCATTTTTATTTTATCTATTAGTAAACAAGCTCTCATGGAAATGATTTGTCTCTTCTCCCATACAGCATAAATGACAAGAGGAGCTGAAGATTCCTTCACTCCTAGGCAGAGAAAACAAACGACACTCAAAGGCAGTTAATTTTATTATGTCCTAAGAACAGCAGTAGAAGCAATTTTAGACATCTATTTTTCGTCAGTGCTGTGGCTTCCCTTTTCTTCTTCTTAAATAGCCCACATTCATGCACACACCAGCACCACTAAATGGACTGTGAGCTTTAAAAAGGAGAATAAAAAGGGGATTTTAACAGTAGTGAATTAATCTGCTGTACTGCTCCAATGTTGTGGAGTCTTGAAGGAAAGACACACACCCATCTGTCTGTCTATCTATGTATCGACCTATGTATTTATCTGTGTATCTATCTATGTATCTATATATCTATGTATGTATCTATGTATGCATCTATATATGTATCTATCTATCTATCTATCTATCTATCTATCTATCTATCTATCTATCTATCTATCTATCTATCTATCTAACATATTCCCTAAGCATCTCAATGGAGGAGGCCACTCAGAAACCTCCATACAGCTAGCATACTCTCCTCTCTAATATTCCTGAATTATTATTTACTAAAATCTATATTCCATACTGGCCTCCCTGGCCTGTAGCCCTCTTGATCCATGATCTTGTAGTGAAAAGTGAGTGGAGCTCAGGAGGGTAACTAGAAGAAAGGGAATAAAAATATATTTGATTAAAATTCATTATAATCATATATGAAATTATTTAAATGTTTATTTTTATTGCTAATAATCCTTTTCAAAGTACATCAATATTATTTCAGTGAGAGTTTATGTTACTACTGACCTCATAAAAGTAGGATTTTCAAACGGAATAACGCTTTATTAATGTGCATGCTTATAATTAACTGTGGTTTAGGAACAATTAAAAATAAATTCTGTGAGACATGATTGCAAATACATGGACACTATATACTATGTGCATGGACACACACATGCAGGCACACACACAAACACACAAAGAGAGAGATTTGAATGCGTAGATTCACCATGTATTGATAGAGACTTTTATGTCATTGAAAATAAACTTGAAAAGAAAAAAAAATTGCTATTAATGTGGATGGAGTTAATGAAAAATGAAGATATATTGCAAAATGATCCTTTAGAAAGTGTAACTTTGGCCACATTAATACTAAGCTTTCAAATACATCACTGATATGACTTTGTGCAATAAGCAAAACTACCAGGTTTTTATGAAAAGTGAAAGTATGAATCACAAAATTATTTCAGTGGGCATTCTAGGAAGACTCAATATTTATAGGTTTATAAATGCAAACTGTGCAGCTATTTTCTAAAATCACTAAGAATTGAAAACTTGAAGTGATTATGTTTAAGTATTAAGGTATACTGGATAGTATACTTCTCCCATACAGCATAAATGACAAGAGGAGCTGAAGATTCCTTCACTCCTAGGCAGAGAAAACAAACGACACTCAAAGGCAGTTAATTTTATTATGTCCTAAGAACAGCAGTAGAAGCAATTTTAGACATCTATTTTTCGTCAGTGCTGTGGCTTCCCTTTTCTTCTTCTTAAATAGCCCACATTCATGCACACACCAGCACCACTAAATGGACTGTGAGCTTTAAAAAGGAGAATAAAAAGGGGATTTTAACAGTAGTGAATTAATCTGCTGTACTGCTCCAATGTTGTGGAGTCTTGAAGGAAAGACACACACCCATCTGTCTGTCTATCTATGTGATTATGTTTAAGTATTAAGGTATACTGGATAGTATTATTAATTCTTCCCAGTTTCTCTGTAAACCTTCTAAATTGGAAATATTTATTTTATGTGCATTAGTAATTTGCCTGCATGTATATCTGTGTGAGGGTGTTGTATGCCCTAGATCTGGAGCCATAGTCAGTTGTGAGCTACCTTGTGGATGCTGGGATTTGAACCCCATTCCTCTGGAAGAGCAGCCAATGGTATTAACCACTGAGCCATCATCTCTCCTGTCCCTGGAAGCACTTGTTTAGAAAACAAATCATCACACTCTGGTCTCTCTTTAAGTTCACAAGTCAATCTGAAAATCTACATAAATAATTGAGTTCTGAATATTGATGAAGTATTGTCAACTTACACTCATAAGTCATATCATTTTTAAACATTATATTTTACAAAAAGTGGAATGATAAACATCATTACTTAAAATTAAACAGTAATATTGAATTGAACCTGGCATGGTGTTTCCACATCTTATTTTTATGAATGACACATTTTAGAAAAATTTCATATAACCTTTGAAATGTAAGAAAGTCATTGTGTTTTTCTTTTTTATTAATAAAGTGTTTATATATCAGTACTATTTTCTGTTAGTCAAAATATTGTCTTGATATCATTTCCTTTTAGTTAATTTCTGTCATTTGAGGTTTCCAAGCTTTGCCACTAGAGGTCAGAAGTGATCTATATATAACTCAATGACTGTCTAAAAATGATGTAATTGAATAATTTGTAATGTATGCTTTCTGGGTTAAAGAAATATTGCTCTAGTAAAACTCTAAATTTAGAAAAGAGGTGCTTAGAGAATGATATATCATCCTTGGAAATTAAATGACTCTACAAAGATAAATAAGTAGTGACTATGCTCATGTGTATATGGTAGATAGAGAGTTTTATTAATCTGAGGCAGTCTGAGGGATGGATACCCTTCAAGGCAAACAAGGAATGAGACCCCTTTCAGTGAACTGCACGAAATGTGGCTGAGGACTCAGCTAAGTAAGGACACTTGGGTTGCACTTTGTCTCTGTGGCTCCCTGGCTAGAGGACAGATCCAGCCTCTACTGTCTAGATGTTTGCCTTGTTAAATGAATGTGGCATGCTCCATGATTCCATTAACCTCTTCTTGGATTTTCTTTCTACGAGTGTCCATCAGATTCTGAAATCTTGTTGGATAAAAATGTAGTGACTTTTATCCTCTTATCTCTCAGATAGACATGAATCGCAAAATAGACAACAAAAGAATACTTGTATGGTTGTTCTCGACATGTGTGAGAAGGGAAAGAATTAAGTGTTGCTGGTAAGAATTCTTTACTGGAGACATCAGGCAAAGGTAGTAACCATACCTTTAAGTCCTATGGCATTTTAGATTAAGTATGCCTGTTTTCTTAATCAGTTGTTTACAAACTATATCAATAACCCCTCATTTACTATTTACTACCTGGCAATTTTATTATCCATTCACCAGTTGGTGGACATGTAGGCTGTTTCTATATCTGGTTATTAGGAATAGAGCAACAATGAACATGCTAAGTCCTTTGTGTACATGCCTAAGAATATATTCGGATGTAGGTAGATCAATACTCAGCTTCCTGAAGAATCACCATTTTGATTTACATGATGTCTTTGCAAGTTTACAGTTCCACCAGCAATGAACAAGCATTTTCATTTACCCACTGTAAATGTAACTTTTTATTCACTAGATGTAACTCTTGTCCTAAAGATTTACTGCTGAATAGCTCGCCCTTTCTAGCTCTTTCTGAATTCTAGCTGGCTTGTTCAACTCAGCTATTCTGGCTCAAACTCTTCTCCAAGCTGTCTAATTCAATCTAGCTTCTCTTAGCTTCTCACTGAATTGCTTTGCTTGTTTTCAAACTAACTCTGGCAATTTCTTGTAACCTTTTGTCTCCATTTTATTCTCTGGCTCATTCTGTCTTCAGCTATGTTTCTGTAAAATTGTCCCAGTAAAATTGTGTCCTCTTTTCTTTCTCTTTCTGCTTCTTAAGTTGCTTCACTTTTCTGTCTGTTTTCATGAGACGTGGGCATATCTTATCTCTGACTCATTCTGTCAAAACTTTCTCTGATTTGTCACATTGTCTGCCCCTCAATTAGATGTCACTTTTAAACATGGCTAGCTCCTTCAACGAACTAACTTTATCTTGTTTGGGATTAAAGATGGATGCTAAGGGGGTGTTTGCATTCTAGTCAGAGTGAATAAAGGTATGTACTAATTGTCTGTATTCCAGCTAGATCACACAGACCTAAGTTTTTGGATATGTTCCCTTGTCAGAGTAGCCATGTTGCTAAATTAAGGTTTCTCTATATTCCACATTCTTGCCAGTATGTTTTGTCATTTGTTTTATTAAACTTGCCACTCTGACTATGGTAAATTGAAATCTGAAAGTAATTTTAATTTGTCTTTCTCTGATTAGTAAGAATTTGAACATTTTAAAAAGTTTTTCTCAGCCATTTGTGTTTCATTTTTATGGACTCTATGTATCCAATTTTTAATTGGGTTGTTTGTTTTCTTGATGTCAGGTAGTATTTTTTAAAAGATTTATTTATTTATTTTATCAATAAGAGTACACCACCATTGCTCTCTTCAAACATACCAGAAGAGGGCACCAGATCCCATTACAGATGGTTGTGAGCCACCATGTAGTTGCTGGGAATTGAACTCAGGACCTCTGGAAGAGCAGTCGGTGCTCTTAAATGCTGAGCCATCTTTCTCCAACTTGTTCAGTAGTATTTTTAATTCTCTATATATTCTAGATACTAACCTTATATCAGATTGTGTCCAAGACTCCCAGACAACTAGAAATTAAGAGAACTGTCTCTTTAAAAAAGAAAAGCCCCAAAAGCTCTATAAAATTTCTCTCACATTCATGGATAAAAGGTCCTTTCGAGATTATTAGGCTGCAGCTTTATCCAAATGATAATTTCCTTTGCCATATATCAGCTTTTGAGTTTCATGAAATTCCAGTTTTTAATAGTTTATCTTAAGGCCTATGCTTTCAATGTCTTGCTCAGAAAGTCCTTCCCTGTACCTGTAAATTCTAGCCTATTTCCCTACTTTCTCTTCTATTGGATTTAGAGTATCTGGTCTTATGCTGAGTTCTTTGATACATTTAGAATTGAGGATTGTGCTAATAGACCAGGACCTATTTTTAATACTTCTACACACTGCTATCCAGTTTGACCAGAAGCATTGGTTGAAGATACTATCTATTCTCCAGGATGTATTTTTGGCTTCTTTATCAAACAAACAACAACAACAGCAACAAAACTCACCAAAATCCAAACAAAAACAAAACAAAATATGTAGTTCCTCAACCTAGAACTGACCTTAATACTTGCATGTAATTTAAACAATATAAAAGCAAAAAAGGAGGAGAAAGGATGGAATAGGGGATTAATGGGGAGGGGGGAGGAGAGGATAACATCTGAAATGTAAATAAATAAAATATCAAAAAAAGGAAAAATGGTTTGTTTAGGTGGTGGAATTATGTCAGGGTTTTCAATTTGATTTCATTGATCAATATATCTGTTTCAGTGACAGTACCGTGCTGTTTATTATGAAAGCTCTGTAACACAACTTGAAATATGGGATGACAATAACTGCAGCAGTTATTTTCTTATTAAGGGTTGTTTTAGATACCCTGTTTTCCTTTTAATTCTGTATTCTGCTCTTTGAAATAAGTCAGCTTTGGACTAAGTAAGACTCATTCTCAGATGACTGCATTTACTTACGTGTTCAGTATTGTTTTGGCACCTTACACTAAATGTAAATTAGTTGAACCCGATATCAACACTCATATCTACCATTTAAAAATTAAGTATTTTTTATGTAATGAATAAAAATGAAGCAGAAACCCATAGTTGTAACAATTTACAACTCTTTTATTTTTTAATTTCCATTTTATTTTATTTTTTATTAGATATTTTCTTTATATACATTTCAAATGTTATCCCTGTTCCTGGTTTCCCCTTCAAAAACTCCCTTTCCCATCTCCCTTCCCTCTGCTCACCAACCCACTCACTCCTACTTCCCCATCCTGACAAATTCAGTGTCCAAGACTCCCAGACATGTAGAAATTAAGAGAACTGTCTCTTTAAAAAAGACAAGCCCTAAAAGCTCTATAAAATTTCTCTCACATTCATGGATAAATCAAACCCTGCATGCGCAGGAGAATGTCTAGTGAACACACGGGAGCAAATCAGTTTGCAGTCTAAAATGCTAAACTGTGAAGATCTCCTGCATACCATAATGTTGACAGAATTGACATTTAAATTTTTCTAATGAGGACACTTAATTGAAACCTCAGAAGGACTATGACATGGAAATAATGATAATATCCTCAGGACTAAACTTTCATCCTAAGATGAAATCCAAAGTATGTCCCTGTCTAAAATATTATATAATGAAAACGCAGAAATCCAAGATAATTTAACTGTTCTCTCCTAGAAGGAGAAGGTGCACAGTTCTTGGGAAGTTACCAAAACTTGTAAATGTCAGGAAGCTCTGAAGATACAAGACTCTTAAGGCTCCTCCTCAAGGTCTTGAAAGATGCAGAGAGTACTCAGTTGCTAAGATGGAGTCAGACTGATAACAGCTTCAAAGTTGTGCAGAGAACTAGAGGATGCAGACTTCATAAGTTACCACCAATGTTAGAGGAGGCTATTTGTGAGGCAGTCACCTTTGAGCGACCCATGCTTCTGAAAGAAAGCCTCCAACAACAATACAGAAAGTGGCTAAAATAAATTCACTGGTTCACTAAGCTAGACCTGGGTAGAACTGTTGGTTACGTTTCTAACCAGTATGCTGCATGGGGTGAATGGGCATTTGTTTACATCCTCCCAGGAAAACACTAACCTACAAAAGAATTCTATGGCCTATATTTGTATTGTATATAATTGACAGTGTGTGAGTGTTAACTAAAGTACTATAAGTGTGAAATGAATAAAGAAAAACTGGACCCACAGTCAACAGCAACAGTAGACAACAGAAACAATGCTTAAGATGACTCAAATGTTAGTATCAAAGACTAGATTTTAAACTGGAATATATATATATATGCATGTGTGTATGTATGTATATACATATATGTGTGTGTGTGTGCCCGTGCGCACATGCATGTGTGTTGAAGTATGTAAATTAATTGATGATGAACAGATGAAGAATCTAGGGGAAAAAACCTATTGTGCTGGGTAGTCTTCTATCAATTTTACACAAGCTAGGGTCATTTGGGAATACCATCTCCCCCCCTTGTGAACAATCCCATCAATTTACATGAAGTTGATTCAAAACCTCAATCAATAGACACATTTTTATGTTTTCATCTTACAATTATTAGAGCTCAGTCAACTGCAGGTAAAACTGAAGAACCGAAAACCATAATTAAGGAAGGATGTATGGATTATATATGTGGGTTGTAAAGACTATGACATACGGAGATGTAAAACCCTTAAATTATAGGTTTGTAGTAGCAAAACAAGCAAGAGGAGGGTGACAGAGTACTGTGTTGGCAAAGCTATAATTTTTCATAACGTACAAACGCTAAGTCTAAGAAGGATGTCATCAGAATTAACCTTTGCAATTGCTTGCCTAAAGCAAATCTGAATAATTATGCTGAGTGTTAATTATGCTATTTAAGGAAAATAGGCCTAATACTAAGATTTAAAAGTAGAGATGGTGCTACTGGTTTAAAATAAATAACAAAACCAAGTCTCAATGATATGTTGTTTATACAGAATCTGCTTATGGTAAAAATGTGATGTCAGCAGGTTAAAGTGTAAGGATAAGAAAATCTACACTATGCAATTGATAAGAATTGATAGCTGATGTAATATATTAAAATAATACAAAATGCATCTCAAGACAACTACCAGAAAGAAATAGAATCTTTTTTGTGTGTGTGTGATTTCCTCGAGACTAAAGAATAAATGAATCAAGAAGGCATATAAATCATACGCATATTATTTGGGGCATAAAAGCTTATGCCCCTAATAATAGAGTGTGAGCTATAAACGTCATGAACAAGGACAGAAAATACCCCTAGCAGATTGGACTGAGGGCAAGCCTGTGGGGAACTGTTTTGACTGATGATTGTTGTAGGATTGCCTGGCTCACTTCTGGCGGTGACATCCCTGGGAAGGTGGTCCTGGGTACACCCCAGAAATGTTGAGCAACCTATGAGGAGTGAGTCAGTAAATGGTGCTCCACCATGGCCTCTGTTTCAGGTCCTGCTTCCAGGTTCCTGCCTTGAGTTCCTGATCTAATTTTTTAGCCCCTTGTACCATAAGCCCAATCTCAAGCAGTTTTTTGGAGGGAGGGGTTGGCAAAATTTTTCTCTTTGTTTTATTTTTTTAACTTTTTATCGTTTTTTTTTTTTTGTGCATTTCACACACCATGCACCCCAATCCCACTCAATCCTAATCCCTCTCTTAGTACCCCACCTACACCCTTGCAACCCCCCCCCACCAACGGAGAAAAAATTGTGAAAGAGTCGTGTGTGTCATAGTGTGTCCCACAGTATATCTATTGTCTTTATTTCTTTGCTTGTAAATGTTTATTGCAATAAATTGTCTGTTACAGGATTATTCCCATCCAGTCCACTCAGTCCCAGGAGGAATTCTTCTAGTTTCTAGCTTGCTCCTAATCCTGGGAGCTGTTGGGGCCTGCAGAGAACAAGACCTGTATGGTGCTGGACTGGTGGTCATCTCAGGCTTGCTTTTATCTAATGGATGTTTCATTACTCAAGATTCAGATGTTCATAGGTTAGAACACTGAGTGTAGACATGACGTTTCTCTTCTCTGGAACCTACTCTGCCTATTTAGCACACCAGCCACACTTGCAATGCATAGGGGCAGGTTGCAGAGTATATTCTTTATAGAGACAATAGCTCTTCTCTACAAAGGGTTCTGGGCTTGTTCTCAGTGTTATTTATAAGTAGAAAATAGTAAATGTAGTTGTCAAATACCAGAAAAAGTAGTAAGAATGGGGAATAATTCTCATAAACATATACTGTGGGTTAAAGACTGAAGCCAAAGCTATATCTACGATGCTGTTGTTACTACTCAACTGTACATAGGTGCCATTCATAAGATTGTTCAATGCAATTTTGAATGTTCATGCTCCTACAATTATCTTCTCAAATGTGGCAAAAGAGGAGATGCAGGGGGACATATCACCTAAACCCTTGAGCCACCGAAGGTGACTTTAGTTAGGAGACTCAGTAAAATTATGTTTTTCACCTACTCCTGCCTGCTGCATGTTCTTGTGTGTGCATTCCAAGAGATGATTACCTGCCCGTTGTCCTGAATCTCTCCTTCTGATTGTAGCCTCTGAGGGAATGATTTCTTGGCTACACTACTGGGTTTTCTCCACACAGCCCTGAGCTACCCTGTAAACTGAAAACATAATATTAGTTACATACAGGTATTACTCAAATGTCCTGTAACTCAAATCCCAACATTCTTATCAAATGCTGGGATCCACATCTTCCCAAAGCTTTTCTAGGTTTGCTTCCTAGTCATTCTTCTTCTGTTTGTTTATGTTGATACATCTCCTACCACTTATCTCTCTTTGAATTCAATGTTTCTGGCTCACCAAAGCAGTATTTATGACAAGACATGGTGATTCTTGTCACGTTCTCCCCAATTAGTGGACTCCTGCTGATAAGGGGTCAAATGCTTTAAGATCTTAAGATTTAAAACGTTACATTTCCTTTTTTTTTTTTTTTTTAGATTTTTCAATGTAATCTCACACCTTTGCATTTAAATAAACCAACTCTAATTCTTAAACTCCCATTTATAATTTTTTGTGGACTTGAAATCATAGCCATCACAAAAAGCTGAAGTGACCTTTGTATTCTGCCTTATGAAAATCAAACAAACTGGCATTAAATTAGTTCTTTAAGGTGACTGTGTCGAACATGGCCATCTGTTCCCAACTTATCTCATTTTAATTTACTGTTTCTCTTTTGGCAAACAGATAATGAAGAAAGGAAATGGGAGGGGGAGGAGAAAGGATACAAACCTGTACTTAGTGTTCAGAGAGGCAGGACCAAAATAACCCTAGCTTCTGTGTTCTTTTCTACCTACTCACAGGTGGGATGGTGTCAGACTGGGCACTATTTGTCTGCTTGACTCCTTTTGGTGTCATTAAAAGAGAATGAAGAGTGACGGTATCTGTTTCAAATGTTTCAAATTGTTTCAAAATGTTTCAAATTGAGCAGAGTTGCAAAGTGCAGCTTAAATAAACCCAGGAATATACATAGTACGAATCTGCATTAGTATATTAAATACAGAGAAAGCCAGTATGGGTGGCTCTTACTATTTCACATGCCTCTTCTCTTTGCTAGCGTTTTCACCAATAGCTCCCAGACTATTTTTAAATACAAACTACCAAATCACTGACACATTTTCTGAGGATAGGTGAATCTTTAATCCTTCATGATATGCCTGGGAATTTGCTTAAAGCACAGCTTTTATATGGCCAGCTAAAAATACAGTAGAAACTATGAAAATATAAATATTTTCTCCCTCTCTCCAAACCTTATGACTGTCATACAGTCTCTGGGGAAATAACTATAATATATAAGAGATTTCCAACTAACAATCTAACATACTGCTAAACAAATAATTGTGTTTATTTGGGAAATAGTCGATGTAACTACTTCCAGACATATGTTAAAAAAAATCTGAGGAGACTATTTTTGTTGGTATGCATATATGTGGAGAGAGAGAGAGAGAGAGAGAGAGAGAGAGAGAGAGAGAGAGAGAGTCAATTAGCAGCTTTGGTTATACAATTCAGTGGTACTAGGAACAATTACCATTCTGTACATTCTGTACAAACTTCTTCATTATATACTTCCATAAATGTGTGCTGTATACTCATCGAATAATGTCTGTTCATTCCCTCGGCTTCTGGAAACTGATGCTATTTATCTATTTTATGAATGTATTTTTACTGGTTACTTTATTTATATTTCAAATGTTATCCCCCTTCCCGGTTTCCCCTATCCCACCCCTCTCCTCACTTCTATGTGGGTGCTCCCTCAACAACTCACCCACTCACGCCTCATTGCCCTAGCATTTCCCTATGCCAGGGCATCAAGTCTTCACAGGACCAAGGGCTTCCCCTCTCGTTGATACCAGATAAAGCCATCCTCTGCTATATTGGCAGCTGGAGCCGTGGGTTGAGCTCTTTGGTTGGTGGTTTAGTCCCTGAGAGCTCTGGAGGGTCTGTTTGGTTGATATTGTTGTTCTTCCTATAGGGTTGCAAACCCCTTCATCTCCTTCAGTCTTTGCCCTAACTCCTCTATGCATCTATTTTGGTATGAGTTGTAGTTATAGTAATATGTATGTTTTTTGTGCCTGGCCTATTTCTAACTGTATGCTCTCCCATTAGCAGGTTTGTACATGTTTCTTCTTGTACATGTACAAAGAGTTTCTTGCTTTTTAAGGTGGAATAATAATAGGTCAAATGGCTATGCCACATTGTATCTGTTGAGGCTGATTGGGTTCTCACTCTCAGCTTACTTTTCATAGAGCTTATATGCATATTAGTGTCCCTACTTTTTGCTTTCACTGTGGGAGTATATTTCTATAGAAGTGAAATGCTGGATTGTGAAACAATCCTATCTTCTTACCAATCATGCATAAGTATCCTAAATTTATAATGATATTTCCTTTTTAGTATTATGTATTTTCCTGTGGGCAAGTACACTCACATATATGATACTAATTTACTAAACATTTATATTCACAGGATGTCAACAAGAATCAAGGAAAGACAAGATGTCAAATGTTAGATGTCAGAATTTCTTTTCTCTCTATGTTTCTTTCTTTGCTTCTTTCTTTCTTCCTTCTTCCCTTCTTTCTCTCTTCTTTCTTTCTTTCTTTCTTTCTTTCTTTCTTTCTTTCTTTCTTTCTTCTGAACAGAATATCTGTATATTCTGGTTGGCTAAACTTGTCAGGCTGACCTCAAGTTCATTTAGTTTAAATATTATCTATCAGTATAAATTATTTACATTCATTGGTATTTTAATATTTTATTAGTCCTTGCATATTATACAAATTCTAACATTTACATATATTGCAAACTATTAATTTTCCCTGAGGTTGTGAGAATGAAATATTGTATTCTCTTTTAATATGTTCAATGTGTAACAGTACTTTAGACAGATAAAACAAGTAGACTAATTGTAGTCATTATCTTTTTAATGCTATCTAAGTAATGAAACTGGGTTATGTGCTTGACATACATCATATATGACATAGGAAATATTATGTTTGTATTAGAGATAAAGAGTTTGGACTGACTAAGCTACATCCTTCACTCTTTGGCTGTTTTAGCTTTCTAAGTCTTGATATGGCCACCTAATGTGATCTCCATGTTAAGGCCATTGCTAACCAACTTATTCTCAGCATCCCCTCTGCAAATTGCTGGTAGAAAATTTCAGCAGTAAACTGACATCATTTTTTTCTGGACATCATTCATGTGCAAACAGACTGGGCATACTGGAAGCAACAGTTTACCTTCAGTCTAATGTCAGTAGCTGGACACATGCTTTACAGGGGAGAAGTCATGATTACATGCCATAACATAGAGAAATGTCTCACCACAGAGGCCTAGAAAATACCTTATGCTAATATATATATATATATATATATATATATATGTGTGTGTGTGTGTGTGTGTGTATAATATAATTACATATTATATTATTATATATTATTATTATAAATTTTATATATTGTTATATTATTATATATTATTATAAACTATATATATTATTATAATTATATATAAATTATTATTATGAAATATATATATATATATATGCATTTTGACTGTATTATGCCTACACACCAAATGCATGTCTAGTGACCATGAGACCAGAAGAAGGAATTGGAACCCCTCGAACTAGAGCTGTGGATAGTTGAGGACCGGCATGTAGAGTGGATGCAGGGAATTAAACCCCAAGATCCACTGAAAGAGTAGCCAGTTTTCTTAAGTGCTGAAACATCTCTTCAGCCCTGATTTTACTACTTTTTAATTAAAATCTTAATTTGTAACAGCCAAAAATTATGCTAAAATATTAATCCTAGGTTCTTATTTGAACAAATTACAATATTTCCTTTCATTTGCTTTCCTTATCTTAGCCATCCTCCCCTACCCCCTTCTAACCTACAGAGTTGAAGTGAATAATTTCAGTTTCTTTCAGAAGTATCAATGCAAAAACTACCATTATGGCCTCTGGAACCTACTAAATTCTTTGGAGACACAGTTAGTCTCATTTCTTATTTATGTTTGATTCCTCCTTTTCCATTTATTGAAATAACAAAATAGAAATAGCACTTATAGATTAGTAAGTCAGCTTTTCTGACTTACAGCAAATAGCTATGTGTCAGGGCAGGTTGGTTTTTGTCAACTGAACATGAACTAGAGATGTGACTTCCATCAGCTTGGCATGTGCTATTTTCTTGATTACTGACTGCTGTGGGTAAGTGCCGCTTGTGAGGAACCATGTCTAAGAACCAGGCTGAGCAAGTCCTTAGTGTAAGCTGCTAAACAAACATCACCCCTCACGGGCACCATGTCAGCTCCTGTCTCCTTCCAGATTGTTACTTGAGTCCTTGCTCTAACTTTTCTCAGTAATGAACTGTGAAATGAAGTGTAAACCAAATAGACTCCTTTTCTTTCCAAATTGTTTTTGGTCAGCATTTAGTGAGAACAACAGAAAGTAACTGATATGGGGTCTGATTTATATATGCTATATTTGTGTTTAATGGAGACAAAAAGATAACAATATAGAAATAACACTTATGTTTTAAAAATATTTTAAACATAATCCCCTTATGTTTAAAAAATGATCAACTTTTATCAGGGCATTTGAGTAGGTATGCACAAATGCATAAAATTTCATCTATATAATTCACAGTTTCAAGAAAATGAAGAAGAACCCATGGCTTCAAAGGACACTTGTTTTTATTTTCAATGAAATGAGGGTTGTATTCCTTTTGTAGAGCCCTTCAGAGACTTCACTACATACAGTCAGCAGTACCTCTACTTGGCTTCATCCTGAACACAATTCTAGAAGTGGTTTCTGAAAAGATTAAGAGTAAGGAATGCAATTCTTTTATATATAGGGTGAGTGATCTTTAGAAAGTCATAACTTATTTACTGCTTTTTCCCCCTCACTGTTAGAATAAGCAAACAAATGAGGTCTGTGTCACGTGACTGAAGACAGAAAATGTGAGTGGCAAAGTTATCAGTCGTTAACATTTAAAACTACAGATTGGGTAATGGCATTACCTCATTAATGTTAAAGAATACCTCACAAGTGTAAAAGAATCCCCTTATAGCCAGGTAGAAGAAAGACAGGAAGGATTAACTTACCATTTGAGGTAAAACATTCATGGACCTCCATGTTGCCCAATTTCTGGTGCTCTTACATAATGTATGATACAATAGTCTTCCCAGGTCTCTGACTTTCATATAGCACATTGTTAAATTTCTCCATAATTATATGTGTTAACCTCTCAAAAAATATCCTTTTGAATAT
Source organism: Rhabdomys pumilio (assembly GCA_030674055.1). Classification (NCBI taxonomy): domain Eukaryota; kingdom Metazoa; phylum Chordata; class Mammalia; order Rodentia; family Muridae; genus Rhabdomys; species Rhabdomys pumilio. The sequence goes on from JANHMN010000007.1 coordinate 9,035,394, forward strand.
ATATGTATTAAGACTTGTGGTTATGTTTCTCTAGGAAACTCTAATACCCTTGAAGACACATTAGGATGCTATGAACAGAATATATATAAGATATGTATGATTCAATCCATATTCAAAATCCATATTCAAAAATTTGTGAAACTGACAGACGACCTACTAATCTACCCTCAATCCTTATTTTTATCCCAGTGTTCAGCTAATTCCCCAATGAATATGGGAAACAAAAGATCATCAAAACTGTTAACAATGTGTGACAAATATGATATACAGTTTAAGACTAACTATACTTAGGTGTCCAGAGGAGCGTCCCTCTGTCATGGATAACATATAAGACAGACAAATTACTAAACTATTTTTGCTATTCTTTTATCTGATTCCGAATATATAAGGTTCTACAAAACCATGAAAGTGAGTAGATAGTTCTTTGATAAAAATATCAGAAGTAAAGGAATCCAGTGTGTGAAGGACATATCTCAGGGAATTTGCTATGATAAATTTAGAAATTTCCCCAAATCACAAATTGTTTTGCCCATATGACACTGTTAAAAGTGATTGCCAATGTATCTGTATTGATTTTTGAGACAGTTTCAAACTATGTCCCTGGCTGTATCCTCTCTATGGAAATCAAGGTGGCCTTAAATTCACAGAGATCTTTCCTGCCTCTGCTTCTCAGGTAATAGAATTGAAGGCACAAGAAACCTTTTCTGGCTTGCAAAGAACTGTAAATACTTTTATATGTGACAAAAGACAAAATTCAAATTTAGAAGTTAAATAACTTCTAGAATTAGGACAGGTCTAAAACTTTGGCAAGTTTGGGAACTAATAAATTAGCTTTCTATAGAATCTGAGATGCTGGCAGAAGATGTGGACTCCTAATTCTGAGACAGGGGATTTCATTTCCCTGAACTCAGCAGGGAAATGGTTCTATATTCTGTCTGATTTCCTTGACTTACCACCCTCTGAGCTCCATCAAGCTATGTGGATGTAAACCAACAGCAATGCGTGCTCGCAATCTTTTTATAATGCTGGTGACAGACATCATGCTCAGGAAGCATCACAATCTTAAAAGATGGCTGCCGGGAAGCCTGCCTAACTTTTGTTCTGGAAGACATTCTCTTCATTACATAAAACAAGAGGAAAAACTAGTCCTCAGTTAGCCTTGGTGGAGATCTAGTGTTCCAGTCAAACAAGCAAATCACTTAGCTAAGGGACCACTGTTCAGGAAGGTGAGACCACCCTTTGTAAGATGGATGTACCTTAAGGTATGCTAAAGAGATCCTGTCAGGGATAATTAGCGCTTTAATGATAATATGTACATTTACTTCCCATAGTTCCTATGTCCTAGGGCAGTAGGTTACATAGTTACAGTGGTCTGGCTGCTTTTCTGAATTACAAAGACTTGTCCATTCTTCCTTTCTGAGCTATAGTCACAGATGAGCTACCTAGCTCACTCTGCATCTTCTGTGGATTTCCCAGCATCAGAATTTGTCTTTAATAACTCTGCCTTCTCTCCAGTCCCTAGGTTTAACCTGGGAAGTGAACATCAAAGTGCAACAATTCAATTTATTCCAAGAAATGGAAAATGCAGGGATTCAGAAGGAAAAATCCTTACCTTAATTTACATGGTTTCTCTTGGGAGTTTTCCAACCTCAGAACCCTGCAGTCCCAAATTCAGATTACTCAGTGACTTACCAGATAGTCCCGAGTCTATCCTGGTGGAGTTGCCAAGAGAAGTGAGAATATCAGAGCTAGTGATGCTTCTAAGCACAAAAGTCAATGAGCCAGGACTTAAGATGGCTGTGTCTCTTTTCAGTTACCTTCTGTACTCTTTTCTTATTCCTGCATGTCTGGACTCAGGTATTTCTTAAAGTTCTGACTCTAGTGAGCATCTGACAGTATCAATGTTTTACTCTTTTAGTGGAAGATTACCTCAAACCAAATACAGATTAACTTTATATGTGCTAATCATGTTGACAATATACATATTGTCAACATAATTAATCCACATGCATATTAATCCATATACATGTGGATTCTTTGAGAGAATTACATTGTAATTCTTTATTCTTTTTCTACTCTTCTGTTATATATTATATCCAGATTGCAGTTTCCTCTCCTTCCTCCCATCCAATTTTTTACCCCCTCTTTCCCATCCAATCTATTCTTTCTCCGTTTTTTTTCAAATAAGGGCAGACCTCCCATGGATGTCAACTAAAGAAGGCATATCAAGTTGTACACCACTCCTCTTATTGAGACGTGTGGAGCAACCTCATAGGAGGAAGAGAGGCCTAACAGTAGACAGCAACACCAGAGACAGCCTCGGCCACCACTGGTAGGAGTCCCATAAAAAGACCAAGGTACACAACTATAACATGTATGCAGAGCAACTAGGTCAGACCTATTCTGAGGCTGAAGGCAGGTTTATTTATTCTAACTTTCTTTTTAAACTCTTTCAATTACATGCAAGTATTTAGGTCAGTTCTAGGTTGAGGAACCAACAATATAATAGATACAAAAGTCAAGGAACAAACAAGGCAATACACAAAGTCCGGGCGGTTACGCCCATGATCACTCTCATGATCACTGTTTCTAAGAATTCATCAGGATGACAAAAATAGCTGAGCCTACTTCCCTGTCCTAGCCCACAGTCATATTCATGCCTGAGGCCTACTTCTTTGCTCTAGCCTAAGACTTGGATTCTTGACTAAAATTACTTCTCTCTTTTAGCCTAAAATTAGATTCCTGCCTGAACTTACTTCTTTGTCATGGCCCAATGTCAGATTCCTGCCTAAAGCCCATTTCCTTGTCTTTGACCAATGTCAAATTCCTGGCAAACAGCCCCAAAAGCTCTCTACAGATCTCTGTATAATTATATATGTATATGTATTTGTGTAAATGTATATGTAATAGATATGTATAGATATATACTATATTTATATATAGTATATTTTGTTTACTCTCATATCAACTCCTTTACATGCTACCACTCCCTTTCAAAGATTCATAACAGTTGGTTATGTTTTGTGATCCACTTAGTTTAACCAGGGCCATCTGTGTGGCTGTTGGACTAGTTATTAGTGTCTGTTGAGTACATGACTGAAAGAAATAATATCCCCATTTTCTGAATCTATCACTAGGAAATAGTTTAGCAGTGAGTGGTAGGGTCTCCTGAGCCCTTCCACCATTCTGTACTGTTGTTGATGGGCCTGATCTTCTATTGACCTGATATAGTCATCCATAATTCTTGAGTTTGTGATTGTGTTGACTGTGTATTGCTCAAGTGATGACATTTAATAGAGATTTCTGCTCTTATGATCTTTCTATCTCTTTTACTGAGCCTTGAAGGGATGGTATAAATATCTTACATAGGGTTGACCTCTCAACTCTCACTTAATCTTACTGTCTTAGAAAACCATAAGTCTTTGCCTTCAGTGAAGTTCACAGGTTTCTCTAGTTCATACACACTATGCCAGTCTAGCTGAGCAGTAGAATTAAATTCCTTTCTCAGTTCTACAATCCTCACCACCATATGCATGGACTTTATAATGGGTTTGCAGCAGCAGGTAACATTCCTCTTTTGTGAAAATTGTTTAAGTCTAATTAGATATGCTAGTTTAGTGATCAGTGAATGGTTATACAATTATTTCTGTACATGTATTTACAAGACCCAATATTACGTAAGATCACATGTTCTCCAGAATTTGCAACATGTGTGTGCTCACATACTTTGATATTTTTCTTCAGTGACTTCACACTTTATAGTTCACTTCATCTTCATTTTCTACTTTGTAAAATTGTGACCAACCAGAGATGATAAATTATGGTCTTTTAAGGATGTTTCAGAAAATATGCACAGATAACAGTCTTCTAAAACTCAGGTACATGGTTTCTCAAGAATGCCTTATTTCCATTTTTCTTACATTTTAAAAAATGCCAAGATTGCATTTTATTAGTCTGTTATTTGCTTGCTCCAACAGATATTGTTGCCTAACAGCTGTGATATATTTACCAATATTTGTTTTTGAAAAATGCCCTGGAGATAGTGCTTGTACTATGGGTGCTTATATAAAATAAAGATGACAAGATGAGTTAACATTCCAGTATGCAACAGTAATTGAACGTAGAGGGAAAAAAAAGAAAGAAAGAAAGAAAGAAAGAAAGAAAGAAAGAAAGAAAGAAATGACATAAATGCGGGACAAAGAGATATGTTAGAGCAGTCCAGGGAAAGTCAGAGTAAAGAATTGTGAGCAGATGCTAGGATATTACTTACATGCACAAAATTGACAAAGAAGAAATAAAAACTATTCCAAACAATACCCCTGAAATAAAAGAAAAATTCTTCGTCTCTTTGTGGAAATGCTAAGAGAATCAAATAGTTTTTTGTAAATATGTATTTTATGAATCTCTAGTTCCTTTTCTTATACCTGATAGATGAGTGGATTTATATTTACTATAATTGTTAAAATTTGGTTTTAATGGGCATTTTAAAGCTGTGGCAGAGGAGTAATAATTGGGAATCTTTTAATTTCAGAGTTAGATATATTTATAAAGATTCAGCTCTTTTCCTTCAAGAATTGCTATTTAAATGCTGTAAGCTGTTAGCTAATTTCTAGACTCCTTATGACATTGCTCTTGACAATTTTTACAAGTGTTCATTTTGGGGTGCAGTAGAGTTATTTTAATGTTACAGCAAAAAATATGTGGTCATATCTTAGCTAGAATTCTTTTCAGTCCTCTTTTTTATCTCACAATATATTTTATACACAGAAGTTTCACTAGAGTATAAATGTGTAAATCAGATCGTACTACCTCACTGATTAGAACTTTAATTGCGTATCATAATATTTGGAATAAATTTCATGCCTCTGAGTATAGCTGCCAAAACAGGTTGGTTTAAGAGTCTTCGAGTGCGAGTCACAAGCAACAATTAGGTATGTGGCACCACTGTGAAGTTAGTACCTATATCAGACCCATTGCTTTTACTGGAGAAAGATTTGGGCTATTTGGTTTAATTCTGGTAGTTTTTGTGATAGATTTCTGGCTTTTGTATTACTTTCATTCTTCTCTGGTCTTTTACCTTCTCATTTCCCTCTGGAAGCTACAACCCCCTGCTTTCTGACCTTCCCAGAGCATCAGGAACCATTTATACTCACATCTCCATTTAATTTTATTGTTATAGTCAAGGGGATTGGAAGCCATAATTCTTTCAAGGAAGGAACTGCTGTCCAAATGTGAAGAGTTCAACAATCAAATAACTCAGTGTTCAGCTTCTTCAGAGTCAGACTTGGCCACAGGGAATAACTGTCCCTGAGATAGTGCATTCTTTTGGTAGATCTTGTCCAGCTGTGAATAAAGTAGATGTATACAGTTCATGTAAGAAAGTATGACAGGCAGTTTCCCCCAGAGCTTGTTATATTGCTTAAGGCTTTGTTGACTTGCACAATCTATTGTACTTTATTTTCTTTTGAGTTAATTTTTTTCTATTCATTTCCTTCACAGCTGTTGGTCCCTAATACATATTTTGAATTTCTAGGTTATATCTCAGAAATAGAGTCATTTTCAAGAAACTTAATCTTTCACTACTGGGATTAGTAGTATTCTGAAAATCTAACAGATAAAATATGGTTAATTCTTAAAATTACCCAGTGACGGATGAAGAAGTTTTTCTAAAATGAAGAAACCTATTAGAAGATTAAGAAACACAAATGAATAGCAGCTGTAGAAGTAGTGGGTTTGTGTGGCTGAAGGTAAGTGTTATAATGCATACTAAAGCTAGAAGACGCATCAGGCAAAAGAAAGCTAGACATTCAATGTAAATGGCTCTCTGGTTTCTCAGAAAGAAGCTGGTATGACTTCTGAGAACAGAGTGAAGAAATGAAGGATGAAGGGCAGAATTTCAAAGATGACGAGAAAGCCATCAAGAGAGAGTTTATGACATCCAGATTAGAATGTTGATAAGGAAAACTGACACCCTGACTTATAGAATGGAAAACATCTGGATGAAATTTTGTTATTTGTTTTCCTTCAGACTCCTCTGAATAGAGTAAAACCGCAGGTGGAGCCTGGCTCTTTCTCTTCAGACCTTCCTTGGGTTGTTTTGAAAGATTAAATGCAGGACAACCATATTACCCAACTCCAAAGTCTGTCCTAACAATCCTCCTAGCAATTTCTCTTAGGCCTGTACTTAAGAAAAAGTGATATCTACTAGAATATGAGTAAAATATGCATGCTAGCAAAGAAATTAATCATAAAACACAGGAAGCAGAGACTAGCAGACATTGTAGAGGTGGAAACCTGGTTCTGAATGTGAGTGATCATAGTGTTCTTACAAAAAAATTCTATAAAGAAATACATATTTATTGGACTGTATAAAACTGAATTGTGGAAGGCCCCAAGCATTGTGGAAACTACTACTAAGATTGCTCCAACAAATACAGGAAAATTACTGAAGCATGCTGAGTCAAGTTGAGATGTCAGACTTTAGATGCCTGATGGTATGGGAAGATCAGAAGTGGCCAAACTTGTTGTATTAAGTTTGGCTCCCAAATTCTTCACATGTTGTGATCCATAAGAAAGAAAGCTCAATGATGTAAAGTATCAATATCTCTCAAAACATTTGGTAGTATAGCTATGGTGAAACATAGCAAGGGCATTAACAACTGTCTGCCTTCCTATAATAGTAGTAAGAGGACTTTCAACATTTAAAGGACTGGTAACTGTGTTTCACCACTAGAAATTTGTAAATGTCTTTGTTATAGTTGGTTGATTGGCAGCTCAAGGGGCTTTGCCTATAACCTATGATTTTTATTTAAACATTAATCTCAAAAGTAAGAATATATGAGTACCTGACAACAATACTGAAAAATATGCAACCAAAAGAGTAAATGAGAATGGTTAGAGGACAGGCCAACAGTAGGAATTAACAAGAAGGCTAGATTTTCAAACAAGGATTCTACAGGCTCAAGAAATTATATAGACAAAAATAAATATCACAACCTAAGCCTTATAAATGCCATTAAGTCATAATGGAATCCCAACAATAATTCATCATAACATAGAAGAGGTGAATACAAAGTTGAGCACAAAGTAGTTTGGAAGGAAAATGAAATTTGCTATAATAGGTTGCCACAGTTCCGACAGCAACCATTACAAAGAGTTAGAGAAAGGATGAAGGAGCTGAAGGGGTTTGTAACCACATAGGAAGAACAACAATATCAACCAATCACATCCCCCCACCAGAGATCTCAGGGGCTAAACCACCAACCAAAGAGTACACATGGAGAGACCCATGGCTCCAGCCTTATATGTAGCACAGGATGGCCTTGTCAGGCATCAAGGTGAGGAGAGGCCCTTGGTCCTGTGAAGGCTGGATGCACCAGTGTAGGGGAATGCCAGGGCAGGGAGGTGGGAGTGGGTGGGTGGGTGGGAGTGCATCCTCATAGAATCAGGGGGAAAGGATGGGATGGGGGGGTTTGGAGGGGAAACCTGGAAAGAGAATAACATTTGAAATGTAAATAAATAAAATATCCAATAAAAAAAGGAAAGAAAAAGATCTTATTCGGTTCATTATACTGGTGTGTTCCTGGAAGAAGAAAGAAGGAAATTCAAAAATCTGGGTTACATATGCGTCTGATTGATTTCAGATCAGCAACCACATTATTACGTAGCCGGAGCATTATTTGTGTGTGTGTGTGCACAAACACACATTCTTAGAAGAAGGTCTGGGGTAAAGGCATAGGTGAAGCTAGGGGGGTGAGTGAAGACTGAGGATTATGTATTGCTTATAGTACCTACCAGTGAATACCCTCCACAAGTGAAAGAACATCACCCAGTTAAGTAGATAAATATGATCTAGCCTAGTGTTGATCTCTCAGGTTTTCCTCTTAAATACTAAAATACTGGGAAAATATTTTCACAAATAAAGAAGTAACACTTGTAGTTACATAGACGTATGTCTAGATCTTAAATCATAGATTTTCCATTATAAAGACTGATGTCGGTGCTGTAGCCTCAGCACAACTTGTCTACTGGCAATAGCTAGTAGAACTCAGAATCCCTAATAGAGACTGTTCATTGAAAAGACCAACCTTTCCCTTAGTGAATGTGGACTTGATGGATTTCTCCACCCTGGAACATCTAGTAGTTTGTTCATACAAACCCATGTATTGGTTATTAACTTCCCCTTTTAAGCACAGAAGTTTAAACAGCAAACTGTTCAAAGACTTAGAGGATATTTCATTTACTGACATATGATTATAAATAAGATTTCACGAGATTAAGCAAAGGAGGGTAGCAGAAGGGGACCATTGCTACAAGAATCTCTGTTATGTCTCCTGCCTATTCACTTAGAAACTGAAGTGGAAATGAGAAATTATTGGAACAGCTTATTGAAAATGTAGCAGATGTTCTGAGTTGTCAGTTTTCCATGAAGATGAGATATTATCCTCTAAGGTGTGCTGTGTACATTCAAACAAAGCGATGCCTATCTATTACTTTTAATTACTTTGTTAATTACTTTTATTATTTTCTTCTTTTGGGGGATTTACTTTATATTTTAATTTGTATCTGAATAAAACTGTTACTAAATATAAAACAAATTATTATTATTATTTTAACTTTTATTGGTTATTTTATTTATTTACATTTCAAAGTTATCCCCCTTTGCGGTTTCCCCTCTGAAAACCTCTGTCCCCACCAGCTTCTTTGAGAATGTTCCCTAATTCACTCACTCATTCCCAGCTACTACCCTGGCATTCCCCTACTCTGGGGCATCAACCACTTAAAGGACCAAGGACCTCCCCTCCCATTTATACAAGATAAAGCCATCCTCTGCTACATATGCAGCTGGAGCCATGGGTCCCTCCATGAGAACTCTTTTGTTGGTGGTGTACTCCCTGTGAGTTCTGTCAGGGAGTCTGGTTGGTCGATACTGTTGTTCTTCCTATGGACTTTCAAACCACATCAGCTCCTTCAGTCTTTCCCCTAACACCTCCATTGGGGTCTGCTTGTTGGCTGCAAGCACCTTGATCTGTATTTGTAAGGCTCTGGCTAGACTCTCAGGACAGAGCTATGTTAGGCCAAGCATTCACATCTGTATTGGTAAGGCTCTGGCAGAGCCTCTCAGGAGACAGCTATTATCAGGCGATGTATGTTTCCTGTGGAAACAATGTAACCCTTCCACAGAAAGAAGAATCCAAAGAGTAAGAAGAGTGGTGCCTCATGACATTATTTTCGATAACTGAGTCATGCAATTTATATTCCCTCTTCTGACATTTCTGAGTTCTGCAGATGTTGAAGAACCATTTTACTGAGGAAAGACATTTGCAGAAAAAAGGTATCATTTTTTTTTTGACAGTAAACAACTAACTAGTATATTCTCCTGAGAAGACCATTTCTACTGCTCCCATCTTCCCTTAGATACCAGTGGTTCTTTGTATTGGGTTGAGACTCCTTGAGCTTTTTCCAGTCAACTTTGACATGTCCATTTTCTGTCAACCTTGTTACGCTCTTGCTGTTATGTTGATGAAATGGAAAATTCTGCCTCATGCTGGAAAC
>JANHMN010000007.1:9044958-9074074 GCA_030674055.1 Rhabdomys pumilio
ACTGTTGAATATTTCCAAAATATTATTCACTTCTTTTTTGTTTTGTGAAACAACTTACATTGCCTTCTTAACAGCTATTTTGAATGCCTACAAATAAACAACAGGTGAAATAAAGACTACTCTATTTCAGGGTAGCAATTAGTGGTACTTGTATTTGTTCTAATAAAAGTCACTAAACTACTTCTCAGACTTGGCTCGGTTTTGATGGAGGAGATTGATTTCTTGGCAATATTTTCAATTCTTGTGGCCCATGCTGACAGCAGCTGGGTCAGAAATACACTCGGCATTGCTCTTGTGTGTGGCAGTTATAGTTGTGACCGTGTTAATTACCATCCTGTCTTATAACACAATGGGAGCACTACATGGTACTGAGAGTGATTATAGCCTTGCCTTCTGCAGAACTACTTTATTGGAAGCCATGAGTAATTTGTAATTAAGGAAGAAGTTCCAATCATCCTTTCTTCTACCATAAAATTCTATTTCCTTTTATTTTAATTCAGTATCCCACAAGTCAGTTAAATCTGGGAATGAGATTCTAAACTTCTTTGGTTCTGTGGCCTGCAATAGTTTGGGAAGAGAAAATACATTGCAATGGAATGTTACTATTTAAACCTTTAAATATGTGAAGAAAATGCATCTTAATGCAAAATAATTTGTTTTTGTTTCCTTTTTTCACAAGATATATTTTATTTTTTGCTATGTCCATATGTTTGTGTCTATGTGTCAGAATGTTCATCTGTGAGCTCAGCTGCCCAGAGTCCAGAAGAGGTTATCAGAACCCCTAGAACTGTCATTGCAGATATTTGTATTACCCAACTTGGCTGCTGGGAACTGAACTTTGGTCCTCTGCAAGAGCAGCATAAACTCTTAACTACTGAGCAATCTTTCTAGACCCTGTGCTTTGATGTTTGCCATATTATTTCTTTTAGGAATGAATGAAGCATGAATTATAACTTAATGAATCATAATGGAGAAAATAAACAACCATGAAATCATTGTGGAAATCATGGTGCACTGTACCAGCAGGATAGGAGAAATCTCGCATGCATTCAATAGCAATCATTAAACTGCTGTTTTCATCCCATTGCCCAAGGTAAGCACTTTGAACTTTTTAATATATTTACTCTTCTTTTGAAGTTTTAAATTGAAGCACAAATTTTAGCATGTATCAATGCAATTTAACTCATAGAAATGAAATACTCCAATAAATATTTTAGTTTATCTCTGCTCTTTGGCTGGATGTTGATAGGGAGACTAACATTTCATTACAGTGAACTCAATTTCACAAATGTGATTGTTAGAGCATTTCATAAACTACCTTCCATTTTAGTGTTGGTATATATTTGGACATAGTCCAGTTTGATCCAATTAGTATTATTTATAAACAATAAGCAAATATATTACCATTCTGCACATATGCAGAGTAGAATTTTTGTTTTAATGTGTGCATATGTTCAATTCTACTGCTGTGTTCCATGTTATCTCCAGAATGGGTTAGCCCAGTTTAAAAAAAACTCTCACTATCTTTGCCATCTGTCTCCATTCTTGATAGTTTTATTGGTCCCTGCACATACTGAGATTCGTTTATCTCTCATGGCATGACACTTTCCACTCATACATCTCTGATGGCTTCTCAGTCTGAAAGGCTTTCATACATTTGCTGTCTGCTAGGGAAGTCCTCTGGTGAAGATTTCATTGAGTTTCTTAACTTTCTTCTTGATTGGTTAGTTTTTATGTTTTGAAACATAATTCCTCATATATTCAAATATGTGCATTGCATTTCTCCAGTACATGATTTATCTTTCTCTTTTTTCATGATACTTTTTGAAGGATATACAGTTGTAAATTTTTGTGGCTAAATTTTCTATTTTTCATACATTTTACTTTCTGATATTCCGTTTAAAAACTTTCATATTCAAAGGCCATCCATGAAGACATTCTGCTATATTGTGCCCTAAAGTACTTAATTTATATATATATATATATATATATATATATATATATATATATATGATAAATATATTAAAAATTGTAATGAATAGATTGATATTTATGTATGATATAAAATAAAGGAGTATTTCATTTCCTCCAAATTTTATTCAACAATTTTAGAGATCATTTCATTTTTTCTATTTGAATAACTACTCAAAGTTTATGACTTTCAACCTAAAATTTAGTATAATTTATAAGTTCAACACACAGAGAATTATAACTTTAAGGAATCTGTAGAAGGTTAAGAATAATTTATCTCATTTGTATTATGAAGGTCATTTCATAAATAAATACATTACATACCTATTTTAATTTAGGCTTCATTAATATTTCTTGATAGCATTTTATTATTTCTTATGTAGATGTCCTGTTATGTTATTTAGTTGTTATATTTTATAATTTTGATGTTTATTGCAATAAGTGCACTTTAACACTTTTATTTTCAAGTCACTTTTCTTCTTTGTTAACCTATGCATTGACGACTTCTGCAATAATTTTATTTTTAAAAATGTACATAAAGACTACTTTATATTTCTTGTAAATAGTGCCATATGGTATAAGAGAGTAGAATCCTGGTTAGAAGCAATAACTTTCTGGTGTTCTAGCTCTGCCACATGTTCATTAGCTCACATAAACTTGCACTCTGTTATTTTACTGACTAAGCCATCACAACATTACATGCCTTATAGGCTCTTTCGAGCCTTAATTACATACTTAGCTGGATGAGCATCCAAGGGGTCTAACTAGCTGTAGTTTGAAAACCAAGAAATATGGCTGAGGAGATGACTCAGTTGATGTAGTTTTGCCACACAAGCAAAAAGATGAAGCTTTGATTCCCATCACACATACAAAAAACCAAACCAAACCAAACCAAACCAAAACAACAAAAAACAAAACAACAAAACAACAACAACAGGTGCAATGATGACCTGTAATCTCCATGCTGGAGATGGAGATTCTGGTCTTTGGATCCTCTGGCTAGTGAACCTCAGAGAATCAATTAGCTTTAATGAAAAAACCTGTCTGGATATAAAATGTTGAGAGTGATTGAGGAAAACACACCACAATAAATTCTGACATCTAAAAGCACATGAATGAACAGGCACACTCATATACACATATGAACATAGTCATTAATACATATCACACATACATATGTAAACTATGAATACATATGTATATTTATTTAAAATAAAAACTACTTAATGATTGTTTTAGTTTTACAGAAAGAAATGTTGGAAATACAGCATTTTATACTTGATTTTCTGTATTATTAATAGGATCACCCCTCACCTGGTCCTTGTGGCTGAGTCAGACACTTAGCTGGTCTGCTCCCATGAGGACACCATATCATGAGACATCCTAGAGGGGCCACTGAACTCAGAGCAGCAGGTAAGAACAGTCACCCACTTCCCAATGCCCCAGAACTACAACTGGGAGAAGGGGGCGCTCAGGGTCCACCAGGCACCCAAACACTGCCCCTGCAGAATACCACTCCCCTTCCACTCCTCGCTTGGTCCTTGTGGCTGGGGCAGACACCTAGCTGGTCTGCTCCCATGAAGACACCATACCCCGAGACATCCTATAGGAGCAACTGAACTTAGAGCAGTGGACACCATATCCTGAGACATCCTAGAAGAGCCACTGCACTCAGAGCAGTGGGCACCCATATTCTGAGACATCCTAGAGGAGTCACTGCACTCAGAGCAGCAGATACCTAGCTGGTCTGCTACCCTGGAGACACCATATCTTGAGACATCCTAGAGGAGCCACTGTATTCAGAGCAGCTGGAGATCAGGATCACAGGATCACAGGATCACAAGATCACAGAGACATCTGGACCCTGATGAGTTCTGACAAAAGCAAGATTACTGGAAAGGAAGGCTTCAGTCAGAGACAGTGAGTGCAGGTAGCACTAATGTTAACCAGATGGAGAAAGGTAAGTGCAAGAACATAAGCAACAGAGACTAAAGTTACTTGACATCATCAGAACCGAGTTCTCCTACCATAGCAAGCCCCGGACACCCCATCACACTGGAAAAGCAGGATTCAGAATTAAAATTATTTCTCATGATGATGACAGAGGACTTTAAGAATGACATAAATAAAACTCTCAAAGATTTTGAGGAGAACACAGGTAAACATGTAGAAGCCCTTAAAGAGGAAATAAAAAAATCCCTTAAAGAACTGCAAGAAAACAAAACCAAACAGGTGAATGAATTAAACAAAACTGTCCAGGATCTAAAAATGGAAGTAGAAACAAAGAAATCTCAAAGGGAGACTACCCTGGAGTTAGAAAACCTAGGAAAGAGATCAGGAATCATAGACACAAGCATCACCAACAGAATACAAGAGATAGAAGAGAGAATCTCATGTGCAGAAGATACCATGGAAAACATTGACACAACTGTCAAAGAAAATGCAAAATACAAAAACCTTCTAACCCAAAACATCCAGGAAATCCAGGACACAATGAGAAGACCAAACCTAAGGATAATAGGTATAGATGAGAGTGAAGATTCCCAGTTTAAAGGGCCAGTAAATATCTTCAACAAAATTATAGAGGAAAACTTCCTTAACCTAAAGAAAGAGATGTCCATAAATATACAAAAAGCCTACAGAACTCCAAGTAGACTAGACCAGAAAAGAAAAACATCATGTCACATGACAATCAAAACACCAAATGTACAAAACAAAGAAAAAATACTAAAAACAGTAAGGGAAAAAGGTAAAGTAACATATAAAGGCAGACCTATATGAATTACACCAGACATCTCACCAGAGACTATAAAAGTCAGAAGATCCTGGACAGATATCATACAGACCCTAAAAGAACACAAATGCTAGCCCAGACTACAATAACCAGCAAAACTCTCAATCGCTATTGATGGAGAAACCAAGACATTTCATGACAAAACCAAATTTACACAATATCCTCCCACAAATCCAGTACTTCAAAGGATAATTGATGGAAAACTCCAACACGAGGAGGGAAACTACAACTTAGAAAAAGCAAGAAAGTAACCTTCCAACAACCTCAAAAGAAAATAGTTACACAAACATAATTCCACCTCTAATAACAAAAATAACAGGAAGCAACAATCATTTTTCCTTAATATCTCTTAATATCAATGGACTCAATTCTCCAATAAAAAGACATAGACTATCAGACTGGATACATAAACAGGACCCAGAATTTTGCTGCACACAAGAAACACATCTCTGTGAAAACAACAAACATTACCTCAGAATAAAAGGTTGGAAAACAATCTTCCAAGCAAATGGTCCCAGGAAACAAGCTGGAGTAGCAATTCTAATATCAAATAAAATTGATTTTCAACCAAGAGTAATCAAAAAAGATAAGAAAGAACACTTAAAACTCATCAAAGAAAAATGTACCAAGATGAACTCTCAATTCTGAACATCTATGCCCCAAATGTAAAGGCAACCACATACATAAAAGAAACTACTAAAACTCAAAGCATACATTGCACCTAACAAATTAATAGTGGGGGATTTCAACACCCCACTCTCAGCAATGGACAGATCATGGAAACAGAAACTAAACAAAGACACAATGAAACTAAAAGACGTTATGAAACAAATGGATTTAACTGATATCTATAGAACATCTAATCTTAAAACAAAAGAATATTTCTTTTTCTCATCACCTCATGGTACCTTCTCTAAAATAGACCATATAATTGGTCACAAAACAGGCCTCAACAGATACAAAAAGATTGAAATAATCCCTTGCACCCTATCAGACCACCATGGACTAAGGCTGGTCTTTAATAATGACAAAAAACAATGGAAAGCTCACATACACATGAAAACTGAACAATGCTCTACTCAATGATAACTTGGTCAAGGAAGAAATAAAGAAAGAAGTTAAAGACTTTTTAGAATTTAATGAAAATGAGGACACATAATACCAAAACTTGTGGGACTCCATGAAAGCAGTACTAAGAGGAAAACTCATAGCTCTAAGTGCCTACAAAAAGAAACTAGAGAGAGCATACACTAACAACTTGACAGCACACCTGAAAGCTTTAGAACAATAAGAAGCAAATATACCAAGTAGAAACAGAAAGAACTATACAAAATATCAACAAAACCAGGAGCTAGTTCTTTGAGAAAATCAACAAGATAGATAAACTCTTAGCCAGACTAACCAAAGGGCACAGAGACAGTATCCAAATTAAAATCAGAACTGAAAAGGGAGACATAACAACAGAAACTGAGGAAATTTAAAAAATCATCAGATCCTACTACAAAGGCCTATACTCAACAAAATTGGAAAATCTAGATGAAATGGACAATTTTCTAGATGGATACCAAGTACTAAAACTAAATCAGGAGCAGATAAACCATCTAAAGAGTCTCATAACCCCTAAAGAAATAGAAGCAGCCATTAAAAGTCTCCCCACCAAAAAATGTCTGGGACCAGATGGTTTTAGTGCAGAATTCTATCAGACCTTCCAGGAAGTCCTAATACCAATTCTCTTCAAACTATTCCACAGAATAGAAACAGAAGGAACATTACCCAATTCATTCTATGAAGCTACAATTATGCTCATACCTAAACCACACAATGACCCAACAAAGAAAGAGAACTACAGATCAATCTCTCTTATGAATATTGATGCAAAAATACTCAATAAAATTCTCGCAAACAGAATCCAAGAGCACATACAAACAATCATCCATCATGATCCAGTAGGCTTTATCCCAGAAATGCAGGGATAGTTCAATATTCAGAAATCCATTAATGTAACCCACTACGTAAACAAACTCAAAGAAAAAAAAAAACCACATGATCATCTCACTAGATGCTGAGAAAGCATTTGACAAAATTCAACATGCCTTCATGGCAAAAGTACTGGAAATATCATGAATTCAAGGCCCATACCTAAACATAGTAAAAGCAATATACAGCAAGCCAGTAGCCAACATCAAACTAAATGGAGAGAAACTTAAAGCAATCCCACTAATATCAGGGACTAGACAAGGCTGCCTACTCTCACCCTACCTATTCAATATAGTACTGGAAGTCCTAGCCGGAGCAATTAGACAATGAAAAGAAGTCAAAAGGATACAAATAGGAAAGGAAGAAGTCAAAATTTCACTATTTGCAGATGATATGATAGTATACTTAAGTGACCCTAAAATTTCTACCAGAGAATTCCTAAACCTGATAAACAACTTTAGCAAAGTGGCTGGATATAAAAATCAACTCAAACAAATCAGTAGCCTTCCTCTACTCAAAGGATAAACAGGCTGAGAAAGAAATTAAGGAAATGACACCCTTCACAATAGTTACAAACAATATTAAATATCTTGGAGTGAATCCAACCAAGCAAGTGAAAGATCTATATGACAAGAACTTCAAGTCCCTGAAGAAAGAAATCGAAGAAGATCTCAGAAGATGGAAAGATCTCCCATGCTCATGAATTGGCAGGATTAATTTAGTAAAAATGGCCATCTTGCCAAAAGCAATTTACAGATTCAATGCAATCTCCATCAAAATTCCAAATCAATTCTTCATAGACATAGAAAGGTCAATTTGCAAATTCATTTAAAATAACAAAAAATCCAGGATAGTGAGAACTATTCTAAACAATAAAAGAACTTCTGGGGAAATCACCATCCCAGACCTCAAACTGTACTACAGAGCAATAGTGATAAAAACTGCGTGGTATTGGTACAGAGACATGCAGGGATATCAATGGAATAGAACTGAAGATTCAGAAATGAACTCACACACCTATGGTCACGTGATCTTTCACAACGGAGCTAAAACCATCCAGTGGTAAAAGGACAGCATTTTCAACAAATGGTGCTGGTTCAATTGGAGGACAGCATGTAGAAGAATGCAAATTGATATATTCTTATCCCCTTGTAGAAAGCTCAAGTCCAAGTGTATAAAGGACCTTTACATAAAACCAGATACACTGAAACTAATAGAAGAGAAGGTGGGGAAGACCCTCAATTACCTAGGCACAGGGGAAAAGTTCCTGAACAGAACACCAATGGCTTATGCTCTAAGACCAAGAATTGAAAATGGGACCTTATAAAATTTGACAGCTTCTGTAAGGCAAAGGACACTGTCAATAGGACAAAACAGCAAACAACAGATTGGGAAAATATCATTGCCAATCCTACACCTGTTAGAGGGCTAATACCCAATATATACAAAGAACTCAAGAAATTAGATTCCAGACAACCAAATAACTCTATTGAAAAATAGGGTACAGAGCTAAACAAAGAATTCTCAACTGAGGAAACTTGAATGGCCAAGAAGCACCTTAAGAAATGCTCAACATCCTCAGTCATCAGGGAAATGCAAATCAAAACAACCCTGAGATACCATCTCACACCAGTCAGAATGGCTAAGATCAAAAATTCAGGTGATAGTAGATGGTGGAGAAAGAGGAACACTCCTCCATTGTTGGTGGGATTGCAAGCTGGTACAACCACTCTGGAAATCAGTCTGGTGTTTCCTCAGAAAATTGGACCCAGCTATATCACTTCTGGGCATATACCCAGAAGATGCTCCAACAAATAACAAGGACATATGGTCCACTATGTTCATAGCAGCCTTATTTATAATAGCCAGAAGATGGAAAGAACCCAGATGCCCTTCAACAGAGGAATGGATACAAAAAAAATGTGGTACATTTACACAATCGAGTATTATTCACTATTAAAAATAATGAATTCGAGAAATTTAGGTAAATGGATGGAACTAGAAAATATAATCCTCAGTGAGGTAACCCAATCACAAAATAACACACATGGTATTTACTCACTGATGAGTGGATATTAGCCCAAAAGCTTGAAATAGCCAAGATTCAACTCACAGACCACGTCAAGCTCATGAAGAAGGAAGACCAAGTGTGGATGGTTTGGTCTTACTTAGAAGGAATAACAAAATACTCAAGAGAGCAAATATGGAGACAAAGTGTGGGACAGAAACTGAAGGAGGGGCTGTCTGCATACCATTCCACCTGGGTATCCATCCCATGTGCAGTCACCAAAGGTAGATGCTGATGTGGATGTCAGGAAGTGCATGCTGACAAGAGCCTGATATAGCTGTCTCCTAAGAAGTCTGCCAGAGTCTGACAGATTCAGAGGCAGACGCTCACAGGTAACCATTGATCTGATCAAGGGGTTCCCAATGGAGAAGTTAGAGAGAAGACTGAAGGAGCTGAAAGAGTTTATGGCCCCATGAAGAGAGCAGCAATACCAGCCAACCAGAGCACCCCAGGGTCTAAACCACCAGCGTGGGAGCACATAGGGAGGGACCCATGACTCAAGCTGTATATGTAGGGGAGGATGGCCTTGTCGGGCATGGGTGGGAGAGGAGATCCTTGGTCCCATGAAGACTAAAC
Organism: Rhabdomys pumilio; assembly: GCA_030674055.1. NCBI lineage: Eukaryota > Metazoa > Chordata > Mammalia > Rodentia > Muridae > Rhabdomys > Rhabdomys pumilio. Next base: position 9,054,345 of record JANHMN010000007.1, read on the forward strand.
ACTGAATGGGGGGGGATTTGAGGGTAAGGAGGTGGGAGTGGGATGTAGGTGGGGGAAAATCCTTATAAAAGCAGGAGGAGGGGGATGGGATAGGAGGTTCCTGGGTGGTGGGGGGAATGGAATAAGGGGATAAAATCTGAAATGTAAATATAATATCCAATAAAAAGAGAAAACCAAAAAAATTATAGATTTTTCACCATCAGTATATATGTGTATATGCATGCACTATTAACTAAATTCATGTATATACATACATTATTACTATGTAAAGTCTATGTTGATATTTGTTAGCTTTCAACTAATATCATTTTCACCGTGCCCATGCTCCATCCTGGATACCACATTGCATTAGTTACCATGTTTCTTGGAGCTACTTAAGGCTGTGAGATTCATTCCAACTTTTTTTCTGTGTTTTCTATAATCTTGGAAGTTCAGCATACTGATAAGCTGTTTCATATGATGTGCCTCTCTATGAATTCTGTAAATATTTGCCTTAGGCTTAGACTGAGATTTGTGGGTGTTTGGTAGAAAACCACAGAGGTCAAATTCCATTTTTATCTTAGCCTCTCAAGCATAGTATTATCAACATGACTTTGAATTGTTATTAACCTTGATCACATGGCTAGATGCCAGAACTCATTGGTTTATCCATTCTGGTCAGATCACTCAGCCACCCTTTCACTTCATGCTTTGTAGACAGAAATTACAAGGAGCAGAGAATCATGTTATACCATTTTGAGTTTTTGTTTTTTGTTTGTTTTGTTTTTTGTTTTGTTTGTTTGGTTGGTTTTTTTTTTTTTTTTTTTTGAGACAAGGTTTCTCTGTGTGGCCCGGGCTGTCCTGGAACTCACTCTGTAGACCAGACTGGCCTCGAACTCAGAAATCTGCCTGCCTCTGCCTCCCAAGTGCTGGGATTAAAGGCGTGCGCCACCACCGCCAGGCGCTATACCATTTTGAGAGGACAGTATCTATACAAGTTATTGTAATTACTTTTCTTGCTCACTTACTTATAAACCATATATATTTATACTGGTATAAATTCAAAGGAATTTATTTATACTGTGAAGTCTTTTAAAATTTTTATTACAGTAGTAAATACTTATGTTAAGTGTGTTGAAAAGTCTTCATGGCAATTCTCATAAGTCCATTCTCTCATTCTACCATGTGAGTCATGGGGATAAAATCAAGTGGTTGGAGCTAGTTGTATAGTGCCCTAACCTGATCAGCCTTCTTGCTTACATTGTATTTGGGATTCTACTGAAGTATTCATTTATTAATTGTATTATTCAAGTCACCATAGTGGTGACCATATGATGGTCCTTTAGTCAGCGTCTATGTCTAAGTCATTTTACTACAACCCAGGATTCTGTTTTCTTTCTAAGCCCTCATATAAAATTTTAATTCTTAAAAACATTTAATGAAGATATCTTAGTACATTTGGACTGCTGTAATAAATTACCATAGACAGATTACAGAAAACAAAAATGCATGATTCACAGCTCTAGGAAGCCTGGTATGATGATCTTTGTCTAATGAGTGCCTGTTTCGAGATTCAAAATTGATGATTTCTTGTGGCATTACTCAGCCAAGGAGTCTGAGGCACCTTTCTGTGGGTGGGTCAGGTCTCATTTATCTACTCATTAATGCTTTTCATGAAGATTTTACTTTCATGATTTTCATTCCTCAGCTCTCTACTTCTTAATGCTATCAAATCAACATAACACTTTGGAGGCCAGAAACATTTATGGACTCCAAGAAAACAAGAATAGACCAAAACAGTAAATAAAGGAAGGCATTCTTAAAAAGAGGTGTCTTTATATTCAGTGGAAAGAAGAACCCGTGAACACTTTGTGTCTGAATGTCCTGGTATTTAGAAGTTCTACCAAGCCCAGGAGAAGAATATCAACAAAATCAGAGAGTGTTTGTTTTTAAAATGCATTTCATGAAACCGTAGCATGGTTAAGACCAACTATTTGATTGTTGCCCTAAATAAGAAGGGAAGATGATCAAACCAAAGACTACACATGGAGGGACCTGTGGCTCCAGCTGTGTATGTAGCATAAAATGGCCTTACCTGGCATCAGTGGGAGCAGAGGCCCTTGGTCCTGTGGAGGTTCCATGCCCCAGTGTAGGGAAATGCTAGGGAGTTGAGGTGGAAGTGGGTGAATGGGTGGAGGATCACCCTCATAGATACAAGGGGAAGGGGAATGGGATAGGGAGTTTGCAGAGGGGATACTGGGAAGGGGGATAATATTTTAAATGTCAATAAATAAAATAAACAATAAAAATAAATAAATAAAAGAAGAGAAGGTGAAGAGGGAGTGGAAAGATTGCATTATAGTCCCAGAATTTCCATTAGGCATGTAATTTGGAAACTACTATCTTGCTCAGACTTTTTCCTACTGTGAGATGAATTTAATTTCTTATTAACATGTTGCCTTGTGGATCTGTTACAGAAGAATTTCAGGAAGCCAGGGAGGTGGGTTATTTTTGTAGAAAGAAGTCAAATCATATTCAGATCCTGCAGACATGACCCTGGGGCCTCTCTACTAACCTCCTTTGTAAATTTCTAATCACCAGCTTTAAGGTACAGAGAACACCCAGAACATCTTGTTCCAGTCTGGGGATGCAAGCATCTTTCTCCCTCGGCTTACCAAGAGCACACCTGTCACTAACTCTTATAACCTAATCTGCTGTTGCTGGTAAACAGCATTCAAGAGAGTGGTGCTGTGGACCTTTGGCTCACACTTGATGAGCGATACTTGGAGACTCCAACTGGGAACAATCTATTTTCTCTGTTGTGGCACTGACCTTGGATTAACACCTGCTTTTGGTCCAAATAATGAGATTCTCGGGTGAAATCACACATTTTTTACCTCCTCTGATTCGGGAGATGGCAGGGACTGGCTAGGTTATTACCAGGCAAAGCAGGGGGCCTTAATTTCCAGACCACCCATGCTCTCCTGATAATAGCCTTTCCATCCTTTTGCTTCTAACCGGGGCCCAGAAAGACACCTACAAGTTTTAAGGCTACAAAAATATCTTCAAAGTCTCACATGAGCTCTTTATAAAAAAAGGATTTTTAACTTAAATTTGAAGTCAGGCACAGTTAACCTGCGTTTAGCCAGCATAACGCCTACCATCCATTTAAATGCTCCTTTATAATACAATTTCTCTGAAGTTTATGTTTTAGTTTCTTTGGCTGTCATAACTTATTTCTACTTTATCTGGTATCCTTAAATGACAGAACTATATTTACTTTGTCCTGCAGGCAATAAGTCAAAAGTCACAATATTGGCAGTGTTATATTTTCCCACTGATAGCAGTAAGGCAAACAGCACTTTGCTTTTTTATAGTGTCTGGTGGCTCCCAACAATAATACTCCATGATCCTTGCTATATATTGCATCTCAGACCTTTCTTCATTCATCTTTAGGTACTCTGTTCCCCCATGTAAAGACAACTCCTTTATAACATCTCTTTAACCCCTATGGTTGAATAAAAAAGTCTGACACTGAAGATGTGAAGTGAATGTCAATAAAGGCAAATGCTTGAACAAATGAGATTTTCAGTGTCTGTCGTTCTTTTTTGTTTATTATGGTTATGGGCAGTCATGAAGTATTTTTCTTCTGAATGACCTAGAATAGTTTATGTTTAAATCTTGTTATATGTTATGCTAGTCAGTGGATGTTTGGTCTGTCTTAACCCAGTATTATCTCATTTAATTTTCACTAGTTATATCTGTGAAGTCTCTTTACCCAACCCCAGGTTATGGATTGATGTGAATTTTGAAGAGCATATTAAAACCCAAGCTCTTTATTTTCTCAATTTGAGCAAAATAGGCATAGGTGAAGAACACAGTAGGCACATGAGAATTCATGTGTCAAAGGTTACCTGAAAACAAATAGAGAGGGAGAGGTTGAAAACCCTATAACACGCCTAACATATTTGTGTTTATTACTTAGAAGACCCTAAATGTGTATACATAATCACTATATCAAGAACAAGCTTATTTATGGAGGTGTTGATTATTAATTTATTCATTACTATCTCCTAGAGATCATTTTATGAACACTAAATTAGGAATGTAGCATGTATTTACATAGACAATTTAAAAAATAGGGTACACTATCAATTAAGTAAATATAAGTATATAATTGTGAAGTTAAGCAAAAATCCACATGTGTACTCCACATGTGCTGTATATAATATATAAATATATGCACAATTACATAATCTTTTATTGACATTTTATTATATTAACCCTCATTTAGAGTTCAGGAAGATATATGCTCTTGAAAAAGTTTAAAATATTTATAATTTTAGTTATGTGCATATATGTATCTGTCTTGATTGTGTGTTCAAGTATGTACAGGAGCCAGAGGCACTGGATCATGAGGATTATGAGTTACAGGTGGTTATGAGACATTCACTGTGGGTATTGGGAACAGAATCTCTTATCTGCCAGAGCAGTACATGCTATTTATCTGACCCGATGAGACATCTCTCCAGCTCCAGGATATATACTTTTTTTTTTACAATGCTTTCTAGCCCAGATTATGAGATGACTAATGTCTGAAATTGAAGATGTTAAGTGAATGTTAATAATGCCAATTGCTTGAGCAAATATTATGATCTTTTGATGTTTGTCATTCGTTTTTATCTTTGTGGTCATATGATATTTGAGAATATTTCTTCTTTTATGTACTAACAGTTAATTCACTACTTGCATTTTATATAAATATATATGTGTGTATGTGTTTGCATATGTATGTATGTATGTATGTATGTATGTATGTATGTAAGTATGTATGTATAAATGACCCTTCCAAATCTCGACACATCTTCACCAACATGGTCTCTGACAAATTAGCGGCCTTTATTTATTGTTAACTCACTATGTCTAGTTAGTCCTTTCCATAACCACACAGGTATGGAGTCCTCCACAGACCGTGAAAAACGACAGTGAGAATATGCCCTTAAACAGTGAACCTGTGTGATCTATTTCCCCAGTATTTTATTTTGTGGTTGGGAAGTTAAGGTTGAAAGTTGAAGGGGACCTGAGACTCTTCTTCACATTTCTTCTTGGCTTTAGGAAACCATCCTCAGTAGAGTTGCTTATAAAGAACAAAAACATAATATTCACAGTTCTTAAAGTGGTAGGTCTAAGATAAAAACTTCCAACACATCTGATGTCTACTTGGTTGCTGGGTCCTCATATGGTAAAAGAGACAGTTTTTTTATTTTTATTTTTTTGGTTTTCTTTAATAAGGGAACAAATTTGGTTAATAAAATGCTTAATTGCCATGAAAGGCTCTATAGCCAAGTAGCATCACATTGAGACTCAGCTTTTGCTGTTATTTGAATGGGAATTTGAACCCAAGGACACAGCTGTTGAACAGTTGCTCTCTTGCTAGTAATGCAGTTTTAAAAGGTTTTGAACCTTTAGAAGGTAGAGACTTACTGGAGGAAGTTGTATCATTGGCTATGCCTTGAAGTTGATAGCCCAGTTCACTTCTTGGGTATTCTGTTGCCTGACTGCAGATGACATGTTACTAGTTCCAAGTCATATGCTACCATGCTTCTTGCCAGGCATTTGGTTCCAGCAGTGAGATGAGTACCTGGTACAAGTTCCAGTCTGTGAATTTTGAATAAAACTGACATCTAGATCATAGACTGCTACTCCTGCTCTCCAAATCCATGTCTTTTTTGTATACACAGCAAAATTGCTCCTATTTCAATAGCTCCAAACTCTTAGCTAATAGGTCTAAGCTATATTTTATCCAAATGAATGTGAATGCACATTCTTCCAAAGTTGGACATTCTTGTAGTTAGAAACTTGTGAAGTCAAACAAATTATTTGCCTCTAAAATTAGGTGTTGGTATATGCATTAGATAGACAGATTCCAAAAGAAAGAGATATGAAAATAAGGAGATGACTTCAGCAGTCTGGAAATCTTAAAGTTGAAAATGAATGTTTAGCTTGATGCTTTCCCCTTCAGACTTCTATTGCTACTTTCTGGACACACTATGTGCTTGTAGATATTTTGGATGGTAGTGGGATTGGTAAGGCTCTGAGCAGCTTCACCTTCAGTATACCTAGTAGTTTTTTCCTTGTGGTAGTTTTGTGTTCTGGCTTATCTCCCTAATGTATTTCTCTACAGCAACTGTTATTGTGTGTCTGCTGTGTATCTGTGGGTCTTCTCTGCTGTAATTATTTGCTGATGGTATTTACACCATGTGTCTATGGACATTTTTATCCTTATAGTTTACTGTGAGGCACTGCCAGACTGTTGTATCTCCAGTTACTGCTAGGCGCTGCCCAGTATTGTATCTATATTGTTAGGTACTTCTTGAGTGTTGTATCTATATAGTTACTGCTCGGTACCACCTGAGTGTAGTATCTCTATGGTAACCCTGTATTATGGAACACTTGCACTCTAACACTCTAAAAGAAAGATAGCTCTGATGATCCCTGAAGCACATTCCAGGCTTATATTTCTAACATTATTTACAGTAAGTTCTGGCTTTTGTTTAGATTGGTGATTACCTTTATGAAGTCCCATTTGTCGATTCTAGATCTCAGAGCATAAGCCATTAGTGTTCTGGTCAAAAAATTTTACCCTGTGCTTATGTGTTTGTGTGCCACATTCTCCTCCATTAGTTTAAGTGTATCTGGGTTTATGTTGATGCCCTTGATCCACTTGGACTTGAGCTTTGTACAAGGAGATAAGAAAGGGTTTATTTGCATTCTTCTACATGCTGACCTCCAGTCGAACCATCACCATGTGTTGAAAATGCTATCATTTTTTCCACTGGATGGCTTTAGTTCCTTTGTCAAAGATCAAGTGACCATAGGTGTGTGGGTTCATTTATTGTCTTCAATTCTATTCCATTAATCTTCCTTCCTGTCTCTGTACCAATAGCATGCAGTTTTTATCACTATTGCTCTGTAGTACAGCTTGAGGTAAGGGATGGTGATTCTCTCAGAAGTTCTTTTATTGTTGAGAATAGTTTTTGCTATCCTGGGTTTTCTGTTATTTTAATTTTAATTTGAGAACTGCTCTTTCTAACTCTATGAAGAATTAAGTTGGAATTTTGATGGGGACTGCATTGAATCTGCAGATTGCTTTTGGCAAGATGACAATTTTCACTATATTAATCCTGCCAATCCATGAGCATGAGAGATCTTCCCATCTTCTGAGATCATCTTTGATTTCTTTCTTCAGAGACTTGTAAGACCTCATAAAATTGCAAAGTTTTGTAAGGCAAAGAGTAGGACAAAATGGCAACCAACAGATTGGGAAAAGACTTTTATCAATCTTACACCCAATAGACAGCTAATATCTAATATATACAAAGAACTCAAGAATTTAGACTTTAGAGAAACAAATAACCTATTTAAAATGGGATACAGAGCTAAACAAAGAATTCTCAACTGACGAATATCGAATGATCATAAATCACCTAAAGAAATGTTCAACATCCTTAGTCATCAGGGAAATGCAAATCAAAACAACCCTGAGATTTCACCTCACACCAGTCAGAAAGGCAAAGTTCTCCCATCACCTGAGTGACAGCAGATGCTGGTGAGGATGTAGAGAAAGAAGAATACTTCTCCATTGTTGGTTGGATTTCAAGCTGGTACAACTGCTCTGGAAATCAGTCTGGTGGTTCCTCAGAAACTGGACATAGTATTACCTGGGGACGCAGCTATACCACTCCTGGGCATATAACCAAAAGATGCTCCAACATATAACAAGGACATATGCTCCACTATGTTCATAGCAGCCTTATTTATAATAGCCAGAAGCTGGAAAAACCCGGATGTCCTTGAACAGAGAAATGGACACAAAAATATTCATTCAGAAAATGGATACATTATACAATATATACAATAGTATATGTTATATAATTATATATATTATATATTATATAATATACATATAATATAATTATATTATTATAATTGTATACATACTATATATACACAATATATGTATCCACAATATATACACACATACACACACAATAACACAGAAAATGTGGTACATTACACAATGGAGTACTACTCAACTATTAAAAACATAAAAATTCTTAGGCAAATGGGTGGAATTAGAAAATATCATCCTGAGTGAGATAACCCAATCACAAAAGAACACACATGGTATATACTCACTGATAAGTGGATATTAGCCCAAAAGCTTGGAATACCCAAGATACAATTCATAGACCACATGGAGCTCAAGAAGAAGGAAGACCAAAGTGTGGGTGTTTCGGTCCTTCTTAGAAAGAGGGAAAAAAATACTCATGTGAGCAAATCCAGAGACAAAGTGTGGAACAAAGACTGAAGGAAAAGCCATCCAGAGACTGCCCCACCTGGGGATCCTTCCCATATACAGTCACCAAATCCAGACACTACTGTGGATGCCAAGAAGTGCATGCTGACAGTTGCCTGATATAGATGAGAGGCTCTGCCAGAGCCTGACAAATACAGAGAGGATGCTCGCAGTCAACTGTTGGATTGAGCACAGGGTCCCTAGTGGAGTCCCCAGTGGAGGAGTTAGAGAAAGGACTGAAGGAGTTGAAGGGGTTTGCATCTCCATAGAAAGAATAATAATACCAACAAACCAGTACCCCCAGAGCTCTCACAGACTAAATCACCAACCAAAGAGTAAGCATGGAGGGAACCCATCTCTCCAGCTGTATATGTAGCAGAGGATGACCTTGTTGGGCATCAGTGGAAAGAGAGGCCCTTGGTCATGTGAGGGCTCGATGCCCCAGTGTAGTGGAATTCGAGGGCTGTCAGGCAGAAGTCGGTGGGTGGGTGGAGAAACACCATATAGAACCAATATATCCCATATAGGGGGATGGGATAAGGGGTTTAGGGGGAGACTAGAATATAGATGAAATGTAAATAAAGGGTTATAGATGAAATGTAAATAAAGAAAATTTTCAGTAAAAAAAAAAAAGGATAAAAGGGCTATCAATTAAATTCTTCTATTTTTATGTTTGGATTTATCTTTTAGTCAATATTTACTATATATCTCCAAAGAATATAGATCATGCATCCACTCTCTCCCCATTCTAGATTCAATTTTAGTAAATTTTTATTATCACATTTATGACTTTAAATGACATTCTTTAGCAAATTATTCTATGTGTATATCACTTTGGAGAGCCCATGGCCCTCACATTGTATGAGGCATGGAAGTGTGTTTCCTTCTTTAACTTTTTATGCTTTTGTATTTCCTAAAATCTGTGGGCCACACCATTGTTTGATTTTGTCAATGTCTCATCTGTTTCATTTTGACAGATTTGCCTTTGTCTCTTTTGAATCAGATATTTACTTTAAAAACTTAGAATCAAATAAACCTTATAAAACATAAGACATTATGTAAAACAGTTGACTATAATGGCTAAAGAAAATTAAACAATATGAGTTTCATTTCAGTGAAAAGTATTGTAAGGGGATCCATTGACAAGAACACATAATCCCTCATAATTGATGCTGTGCTAAACAAGAGAAAAGAATTCTTAATCATACTATACTTAATCATACTTACTGTGTCAGTATGAGGTCTGTGGTCTCTTACATAGGCCTTTGTTCTCCAAATAGTATCTAATTCTGTTTCTTCCTTAGAAACAGAAAAATACCCTGTGAACTTAATCCTATTAGTAAGACATTTAAAGATATTAATCATCCTGACCATTGAATAATACACATTTTTCCCTTAAGGAGATTGTTAATAATGACTTCAGATTTTCTGTTTTGAATTGATTGACAGGCCAAGAGCTTTTTTGTAAAATTCTAAATCATTCAATTTGCTTCCTTTTGTTTCCTTTTCAACTTCCAGCGACATAAACTTGAGTAAACTTCATTTTATGAAGAATGCCAATGTGGACATAATTCTTAATATGAAGTCTTTACAGTTCTCTTTATGTTTGTTTGCTGTCAGGTAATAGATTCCCAGATTCAAATTAAGCTTCCCTCAGAATACCAGACTCATTGGTCTTTGTCTCCCGGCACTCAGTTTTGCTGATGAGAAACTTGATTCCATTCAGAAAATTTTCCTTTGTGATAGTCTTAATTTTCTTTGAAAAAAAATTTTAAGCATTCCCCTTTCATTTTGGTGCTAACATCTCAATATGGTATCAGCCTTTTTAGTTTTATTTTTATCTATAGTTGACACAAAGTAGGTTCTTTTGTACCCTCTATGTTTAGCTTAGGTTTTATTCTTCTAAACTTTAAGTCTTCATTGTATTTCTAACACCAATATTTGTATTTCTTCTGCATGTAATTTCTCTACTTATTCTTGAGTGAGAAATTACTATTATTAAATCAACTACCTCAATGGTAATTTTATTTTTACTAAAATCAAAACAATTCTCAATTTCCCAGAGTTTTCAACTTCCAAATACTCAGCTCCATATTTTAAAATGTAATCTTTTCCTGCCTCTACAATGAAACTACTGATCCCAGATTTTGTGCTGCCTCTCATTATGAATAGAAAAAGGAAGTTCTAAAAATCAACGTAGTAGATGATTCTCATTGCTATTGAACATTCTTTGTTGTTGTTGTTGTTGTTTGTTTGTTTGTTTGTTTTTCGAGACAGGGTTTCTCTGTGTAGTCCTCCTGGCTGTCCTGGAACTCACTCTGTAGACCAGGCTGGCCTCGAACTCAGAAATCTGCCTGTCTCTGCCTCCCAAGTGCTGGGATTAAAGGCATGCACCACCACCGCCTGGCACTATTGAACATTCTTTAGCTGACAGATGGGGAAAGATTATATAGAATCATCTGTGTTGCAGGAGCAGTCATGATTGGTTTTACTCCTCCAGTTTGCTAAATGCAACAGTGAGACAGAGTGCATGTATAATATTACGTGTATGAAATTCCATTAACTAAGACTTCAAGAGTTAAAAAAGTCATATATATGTATACATATATGTACACACACACGCACACAAACACATTTCTTGCTCTATTTGTCCTTTCACAGCTCTGACATTAATTTGGGGGTTATCAATAGCATCCAAGATTTGATTAAAAAAAAAAAAACAATACTATCAATACTATAAGACCTTTTATAATCCTCTAGCATTTGACATTGAAAAAACAAAGACTGAATTGACCAAGATATATTAGACATCAGCTTTCATCAAATTGCACTACTTAAAAACTCTTCATGTCCCATGCAGATAGTTGAGATATTGAGAACATTTCAAGAGTGCCTACACTCTGAAAGGGAATAAGACTGTGGATTATACACACACACACACACACACACACACACACACACACACACACACAGTCTCAAAGTGTCAACCAGGCTTACCTGGAACTCTCCAGGTAGCCTTGACTTTCTCCAAATTTCTGACAAAACTCTGGGCTTAGCTTTTATGTGCATAGATCATACATGAGCGCTACCACATCCTTCTCTATTAAATTTTTAGATTCTAAAAATCAAGGACAATTAGAAGGGAACTGCTAAAATAAAACAAAAATAAAAATGAAACAAAAGCAAAACAAACAAACAAAAACTCATACCCCTCTTGCTTTCATAAGTGAACACTTCAAAATTAATTGCTCTGTTATTTTTTAAGTAAATCTTGGTGCAGGTGAAGCCCTTTTGGACTTTGTCATTTCTCCACTAGCATGTCTAATGTTCTTCTTCACTTGATATTTTGTCAGTCATTTTAGTGAGATTTTATGGGCATAGCTTGTGATATTTGAAGAAGATAAGATCTCACAGCAGTCTTCTTGATCCACTGGCCCTTACAACGTTTCACCCTCATCTCCTGCAATATTCCTGAGCTTTATGGGTGGAAGTTGCATTGTACATGTATCCATCAGGATTATGGTTTGAAAAATAAATGAAATATTTTTTTAAAAAATAAAATGTAATGTGATCCCCAAACTAAATGAAATATGAAATGGTTAACACAATCCATTTTATAAAAACTTAATAAGGATGGAATTCTATGCTTTTTAAACAGTTATTTAATTATGCTTTTTAGAATTTCATATACAGGTACTATATATAATTTTATCCTACACTCTCCCCACTCCTATGACTACCATACTCTCTCTCAACTCCGTGATTTCTTTTTTAGTAATCATTGTTACATATATGTATACGTATACATATACATATACGTATATGTATATATACGTATATGTATATGTATACGTATACATATACAAATACATTTATATAGACATGACTTAAGCAATATCCTAATAAAAATGGCAACTTAGGGATGCTTTTCAAGTCCTCTGGTTCTTTTTAATGTTGGATTTACAGTCTACTGTTGGCTGTATAAATGAGTACAGTCTTTTATGTACAAACAGAGTCTTAGAGCAGATAAGCTGAATCTACTGAACCCTCCTTCCTGAGCATTCTACAAAGTTACTATCAGCCATGGCCAGAGCTGAGAGCAGTAAATTATGCTTCATACATCATTTAAGACACAACAGTTTCTTAAAAGAGTTGTATACACACACACACACACAAAGTATGAACTCAATAAAACCATTTAAATCCAAGAGTCCATTCAGAAAAAGCTTTATAATAAACCGAATCTGGTTTCAAATTAAGTAGGTATGCATAAATCATACTTGTTTAAAAATTAATGATATTTTGATTACTATAATTATATTTATATTGGAGAGAAATATTACTGACACTTTTATAGTCTATTAACCCTAGTATTAAATGTCTTTACGATTTGGGATGTAGCCAGATATACTAGACCTGGTCCTGAAGGTAAAAATCTGATGTCTTTTCTATTAAAAGGGAGTTAAATAGGGAGGGGAAGAGGGGGGAGGGGCTGGGGAGGAATGCTTAATCGGCTCCACCCTCTGGCCTTCAGGTACCTCATTAGTATGTAAATCTCTCTAGGGCCTAGGGCCTGTTTATCAGGCCCACCTGTGTATGTGACTGAAGGGTGAAGGTGGAATGGAGATTAGACCTCATGTCAGGCCTGACATGTAATAAGTATATAGAAACTGCACTAGTTACCTGGAAATGCATGCCTCATGCATTCACTCAGGGTGAAGCTTGCTTAAGATCACATCAGCTGGTTGTTTCTTGGATTCTTGCCTATTTTATGAGGAACTGCCTCACTTAGGGTTTCTTAAAGAAAGCTATACATGACTGTAGGTAAAAAAAAATATATATATATATATATGGCTGGGGAACCACAGGGTCTCTCATGCCATGCTGTGTGTAGTTGGCTGAGAACGCCCTGGGTTCTTCCAGCTGGAAGTTAGGCCCGGCTGCTGACTAAAGGCCTCTGCTGTGACTCCATGGTGCGGCCCCAACACACAAGGAAGTCCTTGGGTTTCCAAAACCAGTTTATTGGCATGACAGATGGTTGATGGATCTGGATATGTGCCTCCCAAAACCCTGGGCGGACCTGAGTTAAATAGGGAGGGAAAGAGGGGGGAGGGGCTGGGGAGGAATGCTTAATCAGCTCCACCCTTTGGCCTTTAGGTACCTCATTAGTATGTAAATCTCTCTAGGGCCTAGGGCCTGTTTATCAGGCCCACCTGTGTATGTGACTGAAGGGTGAAGGTGGAATGGAGATTAGACCTCATGTCAGGCCTGACACATGACTAATCATAATGGTGGCTAAATAAGGGTCCCCTGGCCCCAACTGGCTATTGTGGTCTCAAGGTGTGGAGGAGCTGGGAAGCAGAGTCTCTGGCAGTGAGTGGCAAGTATAAACAACTGAGTGCCTATTTGGGAGGACAGCTCATTTATTGAAATGGCAGGGCTAGCTCATTATAACTTTTATATGTCTACATCATTGTAATTCTCCTTAAAGAAAAGTGAAGTTATGAAAAAACACAATTTGTTACTGTATATGCAACTGAAAATTATCCTGTTAGAATTTAGTTTTATAAGTGTTAGCACTTCTGCTAGGCTCTGCCCAACAGTTACCTAGCAAGAGACAGGACTGTTTGGCTTCTCACTCTCTGACCCTTTTCTCTCTCTGACTCCTTTCTCTCTTTCTGGTCTCTCTTTGCCCTCTGTCTCCTACCTCCTTTCTCCCCCCTCTTTCTCTTTCTCTCTTTTTTCTCTGTCTTTTTCTGTCCTCTGTCCTCTCTCTTTCTCTGCTAGTATTTATTTCCTTCTCAACCCTCCTTCCCATGTCCCCAAATAAACTTTATTGCCTTATGTTATACTCAACCTGTCATATGACAGGAGGGATGCCTCAGCATAGACCTGCTAGACACCCTTCCCTCCACATCATACCTCATTTTACTAAGCATATCAAGAAGTACTTGACAAGTTGTGTAGCAAAGAGATCACAGCACACAACAGATGTAATGCAAGAGATTTACTGGGGAAGGTAAACAAAAGGCCATCTCAGTGGGGACCTGATAGAGAGATAGAGACAGAGAGACAAAGACACTGGAAGAGAGATCTGGGATCATCAGAGACCTTTTAAAGGATTTGTGAATATTGATGATGTATCTTCTGTTCTGCAGAGTTTGCTTTCTAATACATCTAATAATCACAAAATAAAACTAAATGGTCAGTTGAGTAGACTTTTCCCAACACTGATTTTCTTTCAAATGTCCATTCTGATTTTCAATGAATGTGGAAGACAGCAGTGTGGTGAACAACTGTGTAATATTAGGAACTACATGATTTCAATATTGATGGGAACCAATTACCCATATTTGAAACTTGGAGTGTGTTTTCATTTTTTTTCTTGAAAGCAAACTCATTTTTCTCATTGCCTCGTTCATCCCTAGTCTTTTGAGATTCATTTTGGTGTGTGTGGGGGGGGGAACATCTTTTTTATCTCTTCTGAGTCCTTTGGTCTTCTTTTTTCTCAGCTCCTCTTTTACGCCAAGCATCCTATGAGATGGGCTATATCAATTTAGTATTTTGAAGAGGTGACAAACCTGGCTTATAGAAAAAGAGTTTGGTAGATAGATTGATTTGATCTGTCTCAGGCTTGGATAGGGAATAGAAGTAGCTGTAAGTTTTCAACAGAATTTCAGAGCAGGTAAGAAAGTGCTATAGAAGTCTTTGGAGGGGCTGGAGCACAAAGGGCCACAGGGGCACTGTTAACTCTCAGTCTTGTAGTTTTCAGTGAATCTTAAGTTACTGTGCTGTCTCTGGAATTCAGAAAACCACACACCCCTGGCACAGCTTTATTCAATGCCACAGCAGGTGTTCCCTGCAAGGACAGCAAATGCTTCAGCAAAATTTGTCATCAGCTAAAGCCTACAGGTCCAGCTGAGCAAAAGACCATGGCCTCTTCCTCTGCCATAGCTGTTCCCTGATGAGATCTAAATAAGAACTACAATAAGAAGACTTTTAGGAATTATAGATCCAGATCTGTGCCTGTTCCTTAAGCTTTTGTTTTGCTCTTAAAATTCAGGGTATTTTCTCTCTCTGTTATCTAAGAGAAAGAAAATAATTCTACCTCATGTTACTTACATGATTACCAGATCATTGTTAGGGGAGAGCATTGCTGTTTAGCTGCACTTTTAATAAAGAATGCAACTATTTGAAATGCTATACATATAGGGAAGGTTTCTTACCTTAGAGATGTTCTTGGAGCCATGGTGCCAATGGGAAAGAATAGTTCTGTCTAGTTTCTCTAAGCAGTTCGTCACTACTATTCTGCTCTTTTGAAATTCTGGTTTCAGTAAGTTTTGTACTCTTTGGGGGCATAAGTGTCACTCAACAGTCTAACTTTTTTTTTTTTTTATCATCCATCTATTTTGGTATATCTGTCATTTTACCAATTCATGTATGAGCTAGGGTTAAAAGTCTGTGTCAGATTCTAGCTAATTCGTTCTTCTGTCTAAGAGAGACAAAGCTCCAGAGGCTCCAGAGGCTCATGGCTCTGCAGCAGCAGATTCTCCTTAAATTATCAACTTTGACTGATGCTCTAGGCTCTTTTAAAACAAGATAAGCGATATTTAAGCAGCAGGAATCCACTCCTCATATGTTTCCTATTAAGCTGTCCTATCACTTAGACATCTGTGGTTTTGCTCACAGTTTCAGTAACAGATTTTATATGCTTCCCTATAAATGACTTTTTTGATGTCAGTTTGGGGAAAAAAGACAGGAAAAGTTCTCTTTGCAATACTCCCACATCCTCAGTCTTCAGCCCTGTTGGTCAAAAACTTGTGCCTCATTTCATAAACCTCTGCAGAAAAGTCACTGTATACTCCAGGGTCTGAGTTTTACTAGCCCAGTTTATCTAGCAAGGTAACCATACAATAGGAAGCATATAGTCGGTCTGACACACATTTTAGAGAAAAGCATGCACACAAACAATACTAGAAAGTAAAATGATTAAGTGTATTGATGATGTACATTCAAATGAATATCCACACTGAACTAGGGTTGGAATGAAATATTTTATAGCTATCATGAGTCTATCAATCAAATTCCAAGAAGGAAATAGATAATACTGCTTGAAAATAGTAGCAAATTAGAGCTTATACGTAATAATTTGGCCATCAATTAACATGTTAAAGCATAGAAAAAAAGAACAAGCAGGATACTGTTACCTGTTATATTCTCTAGGAATGAAAAGAAAGATTGATGATAGATGGGTGGATAGGTAGGTGAGAGATAGGTAGGTAGACAGTACTAGAGAACACACACACCATGACTTGTAGGGAAAAGTCACATGAATTATGGGCCCTTTAGTGATGGTGGAACAGAGATGACTAGACTTCTGAAAGTCACTCTCCTCGATATTTTTATTCCATGTTAGCTGAAATCATCTATTCATCAGAGTTGCATATGATGCTGGCCAAGGCACTTCCTGAATGCCTCTGGATGAGATTGTAGAAAAGCAGAATATACGTTTGTGTGAAGATTAGAATCTTGTAACATAGAATTAAGCAGTAAAGGTTTTTCTGTTTTTTGTTTTTTGTTTTTTTTAAATTTGTAAGTTTGTTTGTTATGTTCTTCCCATGAAAAAGTGAGGAGACTATGGTACTATT
This sequence comes from Rhabdomys pumilio, assembly GCA_030674055.1. NCBI lineage: Eukaryota > Metazoa > Chordata > Mammalia > Rodentia > Muridae > Rhabdomys > Rhabdomys pumilio. The sequence continues at coordinate 9,071,331 of JANHMN010000007.1, forward strand.
TTCAAAAATTTGAGGTAAAGATGAAAGGCTTTAAGCTGTGTATATTGAAATAATATCCGGGGAAACCACATTCTAGCATGCAGTTGAATGAGTTTATTGGTAACATGGAGTACAAGTTTACTTACTGGTAAAAAAGGGAAAACAAGCCAGTGAACTTTTAGGGTTAAGGTTTTACCTGGCTGCTTGACTTTCTAGTGCCAAATATAGGGGTAATACAGGAAGAGGGCAGCTTTAGGCCAGTCAACCTTCTTAACAGCTAAGTGGACATTGATAGGATTCCAACACAGAGAGAAAGCTTTAGTTAGGTTGTAAAAATAATTAAAAAAAAAAATTGGAGCATTTGCAACAACTATGTGTATTTTAGCTAGAATACTAGGTCAATTTCACGAGAAGAGTGTTAATTGTGAAGAGTTACTACCATGTGGTAGAAGAACTAGATAGTCTATGGTGGCTTCCTAGTACCGCTGCTGAATCTTACTGGCCATTTTTTTTTTTTTTTTTTTTTTTACAGATAATCACAAAGGATAACACATTGGTATTCTTCTCTGGATGTCTGGACAGACCCTGTTGGAACTTCTGTAAGTTAGTACATGATTCTTTCCATAGTATAGTACAATCTGTAATTTTTGTCATTGCTATAAACCATTCAAACTGTCTTAAGATTGATATAAACAAGTTTCTAAAATTCATGGTTAAAATCATTACCTAAACTCAAGTTTCAGATGAAATTTTCTCCTTTCCAACCATCAGATGAGTTTGTGTGGAGATACATCTTTTCTCATAATATGAAATCCCCAAAATGCAGGTAATTAGTTAATGTAAGTTAGCACCAGATGTTTATTTAAATTTGGAAAAGCTAAAAAAAAAATAAATCTGTCACTTCAAGTAAACAAGCCAAATTAAAAATGGAAATGATTATTACAATACAAAAGAATTTTTTTAATACAATTTAAAATTATAAGATGCTACTGCAGATGAAAAATCTTTTTAAAAACTAATATTAATATTGATATTGAGTTATAAATATGTTTATTTATAGAATCAGTCAGTTGGCTAATTTATTTAAGGGATTCCAGCAGACTTCTTAAAATTTCTAAGTTTATAGAAACAGTTTTGGAAAAAAAGAAAAACGCTTCTCAGAATTTGAGAGAGCTACTTTGAGGTTCAAGAAGGATATCTTTAAGAATTCATGGTGCTCACAGACTGGTCAAAAGCTACATCTCACTGTAGCTACTCATATCGTCTAACTATAGTTTCCATGCCAGGCATATGCTATGTGCATCTTTCTGGTTTACTCATCTGAGAAACCGAAAGGAGAAGAAGATCTCATACCAAGTTGTGTAATGTCACGGCAGCAGCTGAGTCAAATACCACCACTGAGGTACTGAAAGAACTGTTTTTAAAGGTAAAGATAAATTAATTTAATTGTGTTAATTTAGGATTTCTCTTAATAAGTAACCTCGATATGGGAAGCAATACAAATTGATCACAGAATAACTTGCATACCGTGAGCCATCAGTCATTTAGATTTAGGATGTTACTTTAAGTGCGTATGTATAGAACATATCCCAGCTCATCCATATCTCTCCCTGCACCTGGATTCTGGGAGCAAATTTATTCTCAATATTTAATAATGATATCATAGCTAGTCCTAGATTTAAATAATACCTGGCCATTATAGTCTTCCGCTGTGAATTGGTGTGTGTGTGTACAACAAAACACAATAAGACATTAAGAAGCCATTTCTGTCTTAAGTTACTAAAAGTTCTAACTGTGAATTTGGGGAAAAAACTGTTGCTAATTATTATTTTCCCAATGAATCAATTGTATTTTCTCATGTATTCATATACACACTAGTCTTTGAAGAACAGAAAGTTCTTTGTAGTTGCATTTTACTATTTTGCTCTCTTTACAATAAAAAGTGATGTGTTACTGAGCAAACCCAACATATCAAGTTATGAGGAAGTCTCCTTATCCTGGGATTGTAAGTGGCAGTATTGTACCATGCAGATTCATTCTGCAGCAAGTTTTTAATATCATTATAACTGCCATGACAAAGGAATAAGCATGATGGTTAAGGGTAGAAAGACAGAGACTGAGATTCTAGGTCCCAGGATAGAGCCAGAGAAGTTCAGCAAACTTGGAGGTCATAATCTCTAATGCCTCCTCTAAACTGAACAAGACAGTTATGAAAAGAATCCTCCAGAGTGTGTCTAGGGCCTTTTGACAAATAGATTCCATCTCCATTCTATTTCATCTCTGAATTCTAAGAGCCATTCCAAGGTCACATTTGTTAAAACACAGAAGAAAAAATATTGAGTTGTGTACACTGCTCAGGGCTTATCTGCCTACTTCAGTTACATTTACACTTGCATAGCTTGGAAAGACATGAACATAGCTCATTCTATAAAAATAAAAATCTTCCCAGAAAGGACTTGCATGTGTACCTCTGGTCATAGAAATTTTCCATGGTAACTCAATTGAATTTTGACTGAATTTCCCAATGGCAAGGTTAAGCTGAAAATTGGCTTGATTCTTTCTTGTTCGTGACTCTCTTCTTTTTTAAGACTTTATCATTTGCCCAATGCCAGAAGTTGAGGGGATGGAGTAAAGAACTTGAGGAGGAGGAGGACCAAAAAGGTGGACAACTTTTAGGACATAAATAAACAAAATAATTTAGTATAGATTTAAGAAAAATAAAACCTGACACACTAAATCTAACAAAAAAAGAATGTGGGGAAACT
>JANHMN010000007.1:9079074-9161778 GCA_030674055.1 Rhabdomys pumilio
TAAAACCTGACACACTAAATCTAACAAAAAAAGAATGTGGGGAAACTGCCTTGAACACATTGGCACAGGAGACAATTTCCTGAACAGAACACCAATAGCTAATATCAGATACTAACATCAACAATTATAAGGGACCTCATGAAACTGAAAAGCTTCTGCAAGACTACAGACACTATCAACAGGAAAAATTGACAGCCTACAGAATTGAGAAAAAAATATTTACCAACCCTATATCTGGCAGAGGACTAATATTCAAAATATACAAAGAACCTAAGACATTACACATAAACAAACCAAATCACCCAAATTAAAAAAAAAATGGGTTATAGAGCTAAATGGAGGCTTCTCAACAGAAGAATCTCCAATACCTAAGAAGCACTTAAGGAAATGTCCAACATCTTTAGTTATCAGGTAAATTCAAATCAAAACAACCCTAAGATTCCATCTTATACCCATCAGAATGGCTAAGATCAAAACTCAAGTGATGCTAGAGAGGATGTGGAGCAAAAGAAACACTCCTGTATTGTTGGTAAAAGTTCAAACTTGTACAATCACTTTGGCAATAATTCTTGTGGTTTGTTAGAAAATTGGAATAGATCTACTCCACTATCCACATATACTATTCCTGGACACATCATCAAAAGATGACTTAATATTCCACAAGGATTCTTGTTCAACTATGTTAGCCAGAAACTAGAAACAACCTAGATGCCTCCCAACTGAAGAATGAGATAAAGAAAAATGGTGCATCTACACAATGGAAAACTACTCTGCTATTAAAAACAAAGACGTCATGAAATTTGTAGGAAAACAGATGGAACTAGAAAATATTATTCTGAGTGAAGAACCTAGACACAGAAAGACACTCATGGTATATTTCCAGTTAAAAGTGAACATTAGACTATAAATTAAAAGATGACAATACCACCATCCACAGACCCAAAGAAACCAAGTAATAAGGGGGGGGCTAAGGGATGATACTTGAGACCTACTCAGAAAGGGAAATACGAGATATCAGAGGTAGATGGAGAGAGGGAATTAAGTGGAAGAAGGGGTGGGGAGAAGGGTAGAGTAGGGTAGGGGAGAGAGAATGGAAATTTGTGAGGGCCATCTCTGGGAATAGCTGGAGACTTGAGACAGGGGAGGATCCTGGGAATCTATGCGAATGACCTTAGCTGAGACTCATATCAACAGGGGAGATCAATACTGAAGTGACCACATCCTATAGCCAGGCAGGACTTCCAGTGGAGAGAGTGAAAGAGACACCCATAAAACCCTGGACCCAAAATTTGTCCTGCCTAAATCAGTGCAAGGACAATGATGTAGTAGAAACTGAGGGAATGGCCAACCAATGACTAGTCCAAATTGAGGCCCAAACCATGGGAGAGAGCTAACGCCTGACACCATTAATGATACTCTGCTATGCTTATAGACCATAGCATATACAAGAGCCTAGCACAGCTGTCTTCTGAGAGGCTTCATCCAGCAGCTGGTAGAAACAGATGCAAAGACCCACTGCCAAACATCAGGCAGAGCTCAGGCAGTCTTACGGAAGAGTAGGAAATAGGGATTGGGCAAGGTGGAAGGGTCAAGGACATGACAAGAAGACCTACAGAGTCCATTAACTTGGACCTATGGGGGCTCACAGAGACTGAACCTTTTACCAAAGAGCGTGCATGGGATGAACCTATGACCCCTACACATTTGTAGCATGTGAACACATGCTACACATGTGAAACTTGGTCTTTATGTGGGTCCCTTAACAATCCTATCTGGAGCTGTTACTGACTCTGTTGCCTACCATTGGATCCCCTTCACTTAGCTGGACTGCCTGGTTCAGACCTCAGTGTGAGAGTTTGAGATTCCATGGTGAGGCAGTACCCAAGGGGGGATTTCCCTTCTCTGAGGAGTAGCATAAGGAGTAGTGAGAGAAGGGATTTGTGAGGGTGTGACTGTCTGGAGAGGAGGTAGGGAGGCTGTCTGGTTGTGGAGTGTAACCAATAGCTTTAACAATATTCTGTTACATTTGGGGAGGGTCTGCATGACCCTTTGAGAGATAACACAAAAAGATGTGAACCATTCCGGATATTGGACATTTCACCTAACATATTTAGTTAGGGCATTTTCTCTCCTATTACATGATGTCTTAGTCAATGATCTATTGTGAAGAAAGAAGTATTTAATTTTGGCTGGCTTACAGTTTCAGAGGCTTGGTCCATCATCTTCATGGGAAGCATGGTGGCTTGCAGCCAGACATGATGCTGGAAATTACCTGAGAGTTCTACATTCAGGTTGTTGGAACAGGGAAAGAACAAGAGAACCACTGGGCCTGGCTAGTGATACACTTTTACATACTCCAAGTTCCACTCTCTGATGACTAAGCATTCAGATATATGAGCCTATAGAGGACATTCTCATTCAAAGCACCACATTTCCATTTAAATTCTTTTTAAATATGCATATATATTTTAGAGAATTTTTCTAGAGTAGTAGGTTTTGACATGGCTTTTCAAAAGACATTTAGTGTTAATTATCCCCCCATATTCCTTTGTCTATCTTTCCCTCCATTTCCTTCTGTATTTAATTGTCCTATTATAATTTTCACTTCTTTCATTTCTAAGACTTCACCTTCCTTGGAAGACCCTGTCGTGCTCCTTGATCCCTTACTAGCTATCTAACCCCTGTTGATAGTCTGTATAAAACACACACGTTTAAAGCTTAAAAATTTGTCAGGAGCAACTTTGCTTATACACTGAAGGCCTAAAATCAGCCATAGGCCTAAGTCAGCCTGCCTACAGAAAGTCTTGGGTCTTTGTGGAAAAACACTTAAACAGATAACTATAAGATATTGTAAACAGGCAGCTTTGGTGGAAATTTACCAGCCTGGATAGGAACAAGTAGTCATAGGTCTTGTAGATAGTCATAGACCTTGGGTAGCCTTGGTGGATAGTACCAAATTAGATAAGGACAAGGGAATCATAGGTGGAGTCATAGTGAACTGTCCCCTGAACCTTCACCCAGTTGACACTCTGTTCTGGAAGATATCTGTACTCTCCCTGAACACCTACGCTCCTGTGTCATCCCCTTCCCCACATCCTGCCTTTTTGTGTATATAACCCTCATGTGAAAAAAGTAAAATCAATGGTTTGATCAGCCTATAGATAAGTCATGGTTCTTTGCATTTGCCCATTTTCCCCCACACCCCCCATTCTCTCTTAGGTGATCTCACTGGACCCTGTTTAATGCTCTGCTGGAGAGGATAAAAACTACCCACACATGAAAAAAATATGCAATACTTGTCTTTTGGGGTCTGGGATATGTCATCCAGGGTAATTGCTTGTAGTGCTATCCATTTACCTACAAATTTCATAATTCATTTTTCTTAACAGCTGAGTCCATTGTGCAAATGTACCACATTTGCATTATCCATTCATCTAAGCTGCCTCCAGTTTCTGAATATTATGAATGAATAGAACAGCTATGAACATGGTTGAGTAAGTATCCATGGGAAGACGAGCTTCGTGTTGAAGTGCCAAATAAACACGGTCCTCTAGCTTAGCTATTTTTTAGTAGAAAGACAAGAAAAGTTTTTATATAGTCACATTTATTAATTCTTACTTTTGTTTCCTATATAGTTAGGTGATAAATTTATCTAAATTTATCTAAAAGTAAATTTATCTAAAAGAGAAACATGATTGTAAGAAAGAAACAGAAGGAGGAGGGGGTGCATTACTAGGATGAAATGTCATGACCAAAAGCAACTTGGGGATGAAAGGGTTAACTAGGTTTATCCTTTCATATCCTTGTTCATCATCTAAAGAAGTCAAGAAAGGTAATCAAACAGGGCAGGAACCTGGAGGCAGGATCTGATGCAGAGGCCATAAAGGGACACCCCTTACTGGCTCACTCCCATCTGATTTGCTCAGCCTACTTTCTTCTAGGCCCAGGACTCCTAGCTTAGGGGTGGCATCATCCACATCCTCCCTCATCAATAAGTAATTAAGAAAATTCCCTATAGGCTTTCCTATAGTCAGATCTTACGGAGACATTTTCTTAATTAAGGTCCTCTACAATCAGATGACTTCATCTTCTGTTAAGTTGATGTAAAACTATCCCCCACAATGCTTCACTCCTCACCCCCATTGTTCTCTCCTATTGTGATTTGAAAGCCACACACACAATCATATCTGGTGCTGTTGTTTTGAACCTTACTCAAGATATAAATTAAAAATAGAAGTCTTCTATTGCATGACAGTAAGACATCTATACACATGCAAAATTAAACCAATAAGTCAGCAAATAAATAAATAAGCAGGACCAAATATCAAGAACTTTGGAATATGATTTTCATCACAAAAGCTATTTGCTTCCAAGAAGAACTGGGGAGATGGCAAATGGTTACTTTTTTTTTTTTTTTTTTTTTTTTTTTTTTTTTTTTTGAGGAAATAATAAACGTCTCCAGAGATGGCAGGCTGGACCCAGAACATCTGTTTTTCTGTTGCCAAACAGGTTCTTATCTTGCCCCCCTCCCCCACCCTACCCTGTAAAATGGAGTGGGTAGACAGCAGGGGATAAGTGAACCGGAAGGATCTTTTGTTTTCCACTTGAGAGTAACAATTCAAATGTGAATGAGAAATTCAGATGGGAGAATGGAAACTCTGAAGCCCTCAGTGGCAGCAGGATGCTACTTGAGAGAGGTTGTGGGTGTTATAGCTCTGTGCTCTCTCAGCAGGCTTCAGGTACCAGCTGAGATTGTTGGCAAGTCTCCCAGCTCTAATCTTTCAAATAGTCTCAGGGTGACAATCAAGATCAGCATTGCATCATGTCTTTAGAAAGCAGGTCACCAACAAAGGTAGCAAGGGTAGCAGGCAGATTTCCATCTTTTACATGTTCTTAAAGCTTGTGGATTTCCCCTGCTTGGATAGGTGTGAGCAAACATCTATTCAACAAAACAGGGTACTACAGTCAGATTTTATAAGGGATTCCGCCAAGTTTAGTCTACTGAGCCGTCAGGAAGTGATGCTTCAATTTAGAGGAAATAATTACACACAATGCATTAAGAAATGAATACAATTCAGAAATTGTGATTCATACTAGTACTGAAGAAACCCAAACTCGGGACCCTCACACAAGTCTCGGGAAATCATGGCCACCCAAAAATCTCAAGACACTGTACCTGGATGCAATTAACAGAGGTTTATTGGGGAGAGAGAGTTGGCTAGCCAAGGTCAAAACTGCTTGTCCACGCAGGAACAGAATTTTGACCAAGAGTAGTGGGCTAAGGAGCTTTTTATAGCAAAGGATGGGGAAAGGAAGGAATTTTCACGAGGTTACACATGATTGGTTGCATTACAAATTTTGAACAACAGCAGGCTGTAACACTGGGAAGACCTCAAGTGGGGGGTGTGGGGAACAGTGGAAAGTTTAGTTAGTTCTTGGAACCACCCAGATGACTTGCATCTTTCTTTGTTGTCAGGAATTTGTCTTCCTGCTTTGGGCCTTCTCCACCCACAGGTGGGTTCTTTTCCCTGAGGCTTGAGGAATGTTAATACTCTTCCTGGGTTGTATCCCAGGGCAGTGAAGGCCTGAAATCTTACATTCAGTTCTGCCTTCTTGGAACTAGTGAGCCTGTATATATTTTATAAAATGGTCTTTATAATTTTTTACTCTACAGTACAACTGCAACTCAGGAGACTGATGCAATGTCAGTCTGGGTACAAGTCTAGTCTTGGCTATTGAATGAGTACATTTTTAGAAAGAAAGCAAACAATTGAGGAAAAGAATGTGGCACATATACACAATGAAATTTTAACCAAGTATAAGGAAAAATTAAACCATGACATTTAAAGGGAAAATGGTGGAATGTAAACTAGTATACTAAGCAAAATAAGTCACTTTCAGAAAAAAAAGTGCCAGGTTGCACTGGCTGTTTTTGTGTTAACTTGACACAAGCTGGATTTATCACAGAGAAAGGAGCCTCCCTTGAGGAAATGCCTCCATGAGATTCAGCTGTAAGGCATTTTCTCAATAGTGATCAAAGGGGGAGTGCCCATTGCGGGTGGTGCCAGCCCTGGGCTGGTAGTCCTGGGTTCTATAAGAAAGCAAGCTGAGCAAGCCAGGGGAAGCAAGCCAGTAAGTAACATCCCTCCATGGCCTCTGCATCAGCTCCTGCTTCCTGATCTGCTGAAGTTCCAGTCCTGACTTCCTTTGATAAAGAACAGCAATGTAAAGATCCCCAACTTGTTTCTTGGTCATGATGTTTTGTGCAGGAATGGAAACTGACTATGACTTACATTTTGCATTGTTTTGACTCATATGTGGAACTCATGTTTATCTTCGAGTCTCTGTCTCTCTCTATCTCTCTGTTTTTTTGGTATCTCCCTCTCTCTCTTTCTCTCTCTCTCCTGTGCATGTGTGTGTGTGTGAATGCTCATGCACTATGAAACAGGACCTCAAGACAAGAGTATTGTATCTTAATGATGGAGGAAGAGAAACAGACTCCAATGGAACACATGAAAGCACAGGGGAACTATTGTGGAGAGATCAGCAAGAAAGGACAGAGCAGGGATGAGACAAGGCCATTGGAAATGAATAAAGGATGTATGAAAATGCCATAAGGCAATCTATTGTTTACATGTTAAAAAATAATTAAATGAAGAACAGTTTTTATTTTTGGAAAAGCTGTTTTACTGCTTGCTATTTCTAAGTACTGGTGGTATATTAAGAGATAAATCAGGAAGTATTTTCAAAATGTTAACACACTTAAAAGTTTCGTCATCACTTAAAAAGTACATACAAAATAAACATCTACTATGTGAAATAAATAGTTGAGAAGAACAAGAATTGGCAACAACACACATAACATATGTGCATTTATCTATATACACAAAAATAGAGACCATTTTTTTCTGCACTGAACTGAGATGTTTGTAATTTCAGATTTCTTCTAAAACATAGAATTTATGCCCCTTTCATCCAAATATATTCATGCTTTGGTATAATTAAAGTTAGAATCAGGTTAATAAATGTTCTACGTAAAGTTATACTATATTAATTGTATTACCTTATATTAATTATATTGTCCCTGTGAGGACATTTGTACGTTTTTATTTTCATAGTTTTATACTTAAAATTGAGTGTTAAATGCATTTACAAAGGAATCAGAGTTCTGAATGAATAGAGATGCTTTTATCTGCTTGTGGTGGTGCTTAATATGAGTTTCCAACACATGACAGGATGAAGGAGGAAGCTCCTGTAAGCCTAGGAATTAGAGTCTAGCCTTGGCAACATAGTGAGAACCTGTATCAAAAAACCTGAAGCTGGGCAGTGGTGGTGCACACATTTAATCCCAGCACTTGGGAAGCAGAGGCAGGCAGATTTCTGAGTTAGAGGCCAGCCTGCTCTACAGAGTGAGTTCCAGGACAGACAGGGCTACACAGAGAAACCCTGTTTTGAAAATCCAAAACCAAAACCAAAACCAAAAACAACCATGAAAATAAAAAGATAAAAGTGAGGAAAGAAAAATAGTGGCAAAGGGTATATGCCAGAGCAGAGTTAGGGGAGGAGATATGTGATGTCCAGAGCTCCCAAACTGCCAGCAGAGTAGTACTCTTGTCGTGTGTTCTGCTTCTGAAGATACGCATTCGACAGGACACCTAACATATTCTAAAGTGGCACTTTATAGACAGCTTGGACCTCACAGATGTACCATTCTTATTTTAGGCATCAATATTACTAGTAAGGAGGAATATTAACTGTGATTTAATATATATCCATATATTAATCAAAACAGTACTATAAATATTCTATAAATATTAATGTGTTTAGTTTTTACAAAAATACAAAATAGGTTTTATAATCATTCTGAAGGTTTTTTTTTTTTTTTTTTTTTTTTTTTTTAATTAACCTTCTTAAGGTCATATAAGTTGTAGCAAGAAATAGAGTAGGAATTTATATCCCAGCCTGACTAATTGCAGTTTGGTATTAGCCTTTATTTAAGTTACCCGTTTCAACTCTTAATTACATATTATTCCTTAATAGTCCCCATATGTCTTCTTGCTATCATTTGACTAAAAGAAAGTCTCTATTTAAAGTGGCTCTGCAAACCTAAATTTCACCTATTGATTAAAATGTATAATTTTAACTTTGAAGTCCAAAAGTGGTCAAAGAGATGCTAAATGGTCTGTGCAAAAAAATTTTTAAAAAAATAAAAAAAAAAATCACTGCTGCTGCTGTATTCCAATTTTTTTAATTTGAATGTAAAAAATGTTCATATATAGTAAACACTTTCATTTTTCAAAATGGTTCACAACTAATTTTCTCATGAGGACAAATTTTTCATTTTCTGCCTAGGCATAGAAAGATAAACTGTTCACATTTGTGCACAGATAATTACTATATTCATAACCCTGAGATGTTTTTATTACTATTTTCTTTTCCTTCAAAGTTTCTGAATTTCCTGAATTTTTGATCAGTCTAAGCACAGGGAATTCTTCCAGATTGCACTTAATCTAATTTCAGAGAGCTAGAGAGAAGCACATAATTTATACCTTATACGCATAGTATTTGTGAGACTGCATTTATTAAAGCTTTGCAGACAATTGTGTTTATGGTTTCCTGGCAATTTTTCATGGTTGGAATTGGTACTTGGCTTACTTATCAGAGCCTTCTGTTACCCAATCTCTGGACATTTCTCCACGAGGAACAAGAAAACTCTATCGCTGTGTGCGAACTACAAACTCACAAGTTCTCAGCCCTTTTTCAGCTAACAGGTTTAGAGATATTTTTATCTTGATGTTTGCATTATCTTTTAGAGCAACCAATATCATCCTATATGTCTTTGCTCCATGTTCCTTCAGTAAATATTAAAAACAGAACATTTTTCTTCATTACTTAGGTTAAGACAATGGAACAGTAACAACCGTCCTTAGATATTGCCTATGAAAATGATACATCTAACTTCAAACTTCATTTCCATCCTTTCCAAACTGTATATCTCTATGTCAATTTCATTTTCTTATCTGGAAATGGGATCAGTACAAGAAAGGACTAGCAGTTATTGATTATACCATTTGTGAAGATTTCTGTCTAAATCTGTGCTGTTCTAAATATTCTGAACCTCACAGGAGCATAAGAAGGAGGCCAAATTATCATTTTATTTGACTGAAGTAAAGTAAGGCCCATGGAGGTGAAACAGGTTGTTCAAGTCTGGTAAAACTGTAGGAATGATTAAAGTGCTGGGAATGAAATAAGTGACAGAATCCTCAACAAACAGAGGAAAAGCCACTTCTCTTGAGTGCTGGGGGACTTCTTGTTCAACCAATTTGTGCATCTTCCATAACCAAGGCAAGAAGGGCAGCTTGTCCTCAGATTTCTATCTTCTTAGTTCATTGTCTGGGATTAACATTCAGGACATTAGACAGGAGTAACCATTTCATTTTGTAAGTGATGACAGAAGATTTTCTGGCTTAACAATTTAGTTAAGGCTTCATGGGGAATGAATGATAATTTAAATGTAAGAATACTTTTCCATCCTAACTATGGGTTTATTTTCTGTATTGCTCTTCATATTTTTATTGCCTTGTTTTTGGAAATTTGGATTTGGTTAGAAATAGCTAAGACCAAGAACATGTTTTAAGCCTTCCCAGAAGACAGTGAACACAAAGGACCATGGTACAGGGATTATAAACTTTTGACAAGAAAAAGAAATGACTTCTATATATACAATGCCCTTTGATGCACAATATATAATTGGCTAAAATAATGTAAAATAGTTCCTCAATAAGGTACCTATCCTTATTGGGAAAGTGTTGAAGATTGACATTAATTTTCAAATTGCTGAATGAATTACACAAGTGACTCTCTTTGCTCCTCCCTTTAGATACTTCAAGTAAGAAGTGTAACTATTGGAAAATGACTGTTAAACTAATGATCAGAAAATAGACTGACAAGGAGCACATTTAGGATAAGCATATTTTTCCAATGCTAAAAGAAAATCTTGGTAGATTGTATACATTTCCATCAGTCATATTGTGCTTGGGATGAAGGCTGAAATTGTACCTCAAAACTGAAAATAAAGAATAAGGTCACCAGATACCTGTACTTATTACAAGTGTTTCTAGCTCTTAAGATCTGAAGTTATCCTCAATATTAAATTTTCCCATAGTGTAGTAGGAGTAAAAACTGTCAAATGAATAGTTATGTCTGATATGTGTTCAATCATTGTTATAGTGTCAAAATCAGTCCCAAGGCAGTTGTGTGTCCAGTACACATATCAAGTCCTAAACAAGCCACTGTTCTACTCGCTGAGTAGTTTCACAAGAATTGATGCTGAAACTGAACTGAATTGCTCCCATTTGTGTTTTCTTTCACCCTCTGTTAAGAGCCATCTTTGGTTTTACTTATAGCATCTTGAGCATGTTCCTTAGATATTAACAGTCTCAATAAGAGACACACTTATGATGGAGAATCTGAGAGAAAATAAATTAATATAACTAACACCGATTTTCACTACAAAATAGAAAGATGAAACTGTATGACTTTAAACATTTAATGTTATCTCGTCATTTGGACCCTGACATAATATTTAACAATTTTATTCAATATATGTGCTTTAATTAATGGAGTTGATTAATTTGTTTATCACACATGTTGTCCAAAAATGCATAAGTGGTTAAATGTTTGTGCTTTGAAGTCAGGCTACCTCACTTTGCATGACAGCGCTGTTACTGTAGCATGCACTGGAAAAATTACTTGTCTTTCCTTTGGCGTTGTTGCCGTCTCGTAAAGGAGGATAATCCTGAAGATTGACTCGGCAGGCACAGAATGCTTCATTCAGCAACTGGCACACCACACTGGAAGTCTAGCATGTCTCCTTCCTTTGTAATTTTTTGACATAGAAGGAAATAAACAGCCAAAATTACTTATAAATTCTGTACAATGTGCCTTAGTAGTACTTTCATATTTGTCTTTTTGGTACATTGACAAGGGACAGACTGGTTAACACTAGAATCATTCTAGGAACTTTTGGGAAGAGATGGTGTTTGCGATTAGAATAAATAATGAACGTGAGTTGGAAACTTAGAGGTAAATGAACAGGGGCATTCTACTAAGGTCAAACAATATGGGAAGGAGACAGGGGTGTCCAGGCCAGTTGGACAATCAAGTGGGACCCTTAGACCCTGTGGAGAGGACTGAGATGCATGAGAAAATAAAAAGGCACAGCAAGTCAAGAAGTCTGAGCAAGCTGGCAAAGATTTTATTGTTCACACAGGTTATATACTCTGAAAACAGGATATAGGGAGGGGTAAGGAAAGGAAAGTGGGTTTTGCAGGTGGAGGAAGCTAGCTGCAGCTGTGGGGTCTAAGTTATTCTTACAAAGCCTTGCCGTTACCAGGGGTTCTAAAAACATCTATCTAGCAGGATGTTGGCTAAATCTAAAGATCAGGATGAAGGGTTACTAAGGTGGGTTGCTATGAGGCCTTGTTTGAAGTTCTGAGAACTAACAAGTGAATCATGGAAGGTAAGCAGAAAAAAGAATAGTAGATAGGAGAGCCAAGGGTGAGTGTTTGCCAAGAGTAAGGCCTTGCCTTGGCTTCCCACATGGGGGAGATGGTGTGCTCCTTTAAATAGTTCAGTTTTAACTTTTTATCTCATGTGACACTTTCCTACAAAACGAAGAGAGCATCATGAACATTTTCTTTTTAGTTTTAAATTAATTACAAAATAAAAATTGTATTGAAAATACTACTTCAGCATTGCATTGTTGATAGAATGATTCACCTAATATAACTTATTTATAGTGTAGACAACTTTACAGGACTTAGAAATACATAGTATTCTGATACATGTTCATACAGATATGTATATAGGTCTGCATATTTATATTTTCATTTTTTCAAGCAGTTTACATAGTATTTAATAAATAATCTTTGAATATCTTTTTGTGAATCTATCTCTAAGGTCTTGTAATTTTCAGTATCATAAATAATATCTTGGTCTTAAGTTTCCAAATGTTCATAACTAGTTTATAGAAATATGGTAGAAGTTTATGATGTAAATTAATTGATTTATGCAATTATTTTGATGCAGAATCTTACCATATGATCTAGATTCATCTCAAATTCATTATAGCTTGAGTTTGCCTTGAGTAAAGATCATTCTACCTTAGGATCTCTGGGCTGAAGATTACAAGAACACACTGCAATTCGGATTTAATTATTTTGAAGAGTGTGTGTGTGTGTGTGTGTGTGTGTGTGTGTGTGTGTGTCTGTGTGTGTGTTTGGGTGTGTGACTTTCTGTGTGTCTGTATCTGTGTATATTCATGTGCATGCATATGCAGACCAGAAGACAATGTATAGTGTCATCTCAGGAACACCATTCAGCTCCTTTGAAGTTGGGTTTCTCCTTAGCTTGAAGGTCACCAGTTAGGATAGAGGGGTTAATCAGCAAGTTGTAGTCATTTTGTGTTTACTTCCCCAACACTGAAATTACATGTATGTGCCATAATGCTGGAATCCTTAGGTGGATTCTGGAAATCAAACTAATGCCCCTGTACTTTCAAAGCCTGAACCACCCCACATCATGCTGGTTTGCTTTTTCTATGATACTGTTGAGTACTGGAATTAAACTGTATTCTATTATTTCTATTTGCTCATATGTAACTTTTCTCAAAAACTTCTTTGGCTTCACTGTATAGAACCATCAGAATAATTTTGAATAACAGTGACAAACCAGTCCTCCTGGTTATGTTCCTTATCCCCAGAGAGAGACCATCTATCTGCTAGTAGTCCTAGGACAGTTAGCATGTGGTTGTGGCTTAGTGTAACATTATTCAAAAATTCTTGTATTTTGAGTTTCTGAACATTTTGAAAATAATGAAGTCCTGTTTTTCTTCAAACTGGAAAATAATTCTGGTGCTAGTTTCTTCACATAAAATTTTCCACCTCTTCTGTCTTCTTTCTTCAGTCTGTAGCCACATGTGTACAGGCGTATGCAAGTTGTCCCATATTTTACTCTATTTCTTCTGTGCTCTTTGATTTTTTATTTTTCTTTTGCCATCTACACATTTACTAATTCTTGCAATATCTGATATTCTGCCACTATTACCAGAGGTATGTTTAATTCCAGACATTTTATTTGACTTGATGGCAATGGTAGGGATTGAGTCAATAGACCTTGCAGATTAAGCAAACATTCTTTTCTTTCACCAAGTCACATCACAAGCCTCGTATTTTATAGTAGAAATATTTCTAATTTGAAAAACAAATGTTACTTTTTTTCAATGCAAAATATTTTTATCATATTTTCCCCTCCCAGATCCTACTCATTTCCTTATGTTCTTTTTGTCTCTATCTCTCAAAATTTAAAAGCCCATGAAAAACAAAATACAAAAAAGCAAAGAGCAAAACAGACAAACAAATAGAACATCAACAACAAAATCAATATGAACAAAAGACCCACACAAAACCAAACAAAAGTGCACAAAACCCATGGAGTCTGTTTTGTGTTGACCAAACCTTCCTGGACATGAGGCCTGCCCTGGAGGGTGGTTGATGTAACCAGTAATGTTGCATTGGTGAGAATTAATTTTTTTCTTCCTCAGTAGGCATCTATTACAAATTGCTTTTCAGTCAGGTATCCCCTTCCCCCTCTCAATGCTAGGATGTTGCCTTGCTTGGGTTTATCTAGATCTTGAAGATGCTGTCAGTTTCTGTGAAAATTATATATATATATATATATATATATATATATATATATATATATATATAATCAATATCATAGTATATCTGGAATATGCTGTTTCTTTAGAGCCATCTCTCACCTTTGGCTTTCATGTCATTTCTTCTGCATAGATCCCTCAGCCTTGTAGGGGTTTGATGAAAACATCTCATTTAAGACTGACTACCTTAAAGTCTATAACTTGATACTTTGTGGGTCTTTAAGTTATATACCAGTTACTGAAAGAAAAGCTTTTTTGAGTGTTTATTGATTGGGTTGATCTATGTGTGTAACAACCTGCCTAATATGGCAGTTGTGGGTCCTTAGTGGAGATATTTTCAGAGGTTGGCAGACTACAAAGGACTGAGAATGTTCTGATTTTTTTATTTAAATTCTTCTAGAATTCTGTTAATATCATTTCTTGTTTTCTCTAACTTGATAAGCCTAAGAACTACATTAGTAATTACTGTTTTAATGTCCTTATGTACTTATGATATTACTCCTTTTATAGATTTTGGATTCTTATAATTTGGCCCTCTTTTGACCTTTTTTTTCTATTTTCTTTCTGGCAACTTTTGACTGGATGTTCAATATGGTAAATACTTAGTGTTACTGAGTGTTTGGTATTTTTCTAGTTTATAAAAGTGGTTGCCATTGTTCTATGGCATAATTAGTTGACTTCAAATAATTTCTTTCTGAGTCTTGTTTCAAAACTTAGGCCAAAACAGTTTTGCATTCATTCTTCTGGCACTGATGTTTCTACATATAAGAAGTCACAGCTTTTCTTCTGCCTACTGAAGATATCACTTGAATTCTGAAGTTTCCCAGAGATTCTGTCTGCTAGAAAAGAATCTATTGTCAACCTTCTTTCAGCTCTGGTTATTTCTGCTAATGCTGTAGCATAATCGTTTTCCTGACTTCAGGTAATTTAATTACATGCATGGGCTGTTGACTACTTAGCTGGAGTTCTCCAGGAGAAACTGGTCTGAATCTCTGGAACTCTCCCAATACATCTCTACTTGCCATCTCATCTTCAGTTTCTGGCTTTTCAAATCAGGGATACCAACAAGCTCTGCCTAAAATTTTTTCCCTTTCTGTTTTTCTTCCTTTTCTTTTTTTCTTTCTTCCTTTTCTTTCTCCCCTTTCTCTCTCTCTCTCTTTCTCTTTCTTTCTTTCTTTCTTTCTTTCTTTCTTTCTTTCTTTCTTTCTTTCTCTCTCTCTCTTTCTTTCTTTCTTTCTTTCTTTCTCTCTTTCTTTCTTTCTATTTTTCAGCAAACCATTGAAAGTTTCTTACTGGCCTCATAAAAAATGTCTTAACATTGTTTTTCTCATTTTCTCTCCTCTCTTAGATTGCCACTGGTTTTAGATGAGAGGGAAAAAGAGCTGAATATCTTTTTGTTTTTAATGTTTTTTAGAGATATTTTAGAAAAGAGGCCATAAATTTAAAAGAGACAAATGAGAGATATATAGGAGGACTTGGTGAGAAGAGAGAGAAGTAGATGATGTCACTATATTATCTTAAACAAATTCTTTTTTTCTTTTTGCATATTTAGTGATTCCTCAAAATGATGTCATTTCATTTCCATATGTTTGTGAAAACTTGTTATTGACTTCTAGTTTTATTTCACTGTGTCTTAAAAAGATAGTTTGTATGCTTTTAATCTTCTCATATTTGTTAAGGCAATTTGACCTAACCAGACTACTCGGTAAAATGCGCACATTGCTTTAAAACAGTGTGTTCTCTTGTGATGTTGGGTAAAATAAATATCTGTAAGCAGAAACACTGTTAGCTTGTTATGTCAAAATATAGACTGCAAATGCTGTAAATTCATATGAAATGAAGAGTATTTAAGCATATCCAATGGAGAGTTAAATAAAGAGGAAATTCCAAAATAAATGCTTTGAAAAAACAAAAGACTATCTGTAATTAAATGGGGTACTTTTAATACTTATTGAATACCTATTGTTAGCAGAAATATACAAATTCAAATTCTTGAATACTTATTATGAGCAGAAATATAGAAAATTTAATTTCACTACTAGATATTGCAAGTTATATGAATATGTACAATATGTAGTCTCACTTAATAGACTAATATCAAGCCATTTATTTTCAACATACACATTTAGATGTGCCAACATCTGAGAAAAGGGATTAAGCAAAATAAAGTAAAAAAGTTGAATGCAGTGACTCTCTATAGGTGGAATCAAGAGGATCAGATGGGCAGGATCATGACTGGGCACAGAGTGAATTTAATTCCAGGCTAGCATTTTCTTGATGAGAACTTGTCTCAGACAAAATAAAAAGATCAGAAAATGAACAAAAAAGAAAATGACTTATTGTTTTTAAAGCTGCACATTTGCTAAAAAAACAACTAAACCTTTAAAGAATCATCTGTGAAATAATATTTATAATAGTTCATGCCATGAATAGGTGTCAATATATTGACTTGTTACAGTAAGTTGGAACGATTATATATTTTAAGTAGTATCCTCATTTTTGTTATTGTTCACAGAGTATGTTAGTATAAATGACAAGTAGACTTTTAGTATGTCAGCAAGGTTATAAACCAATGGTGATTTTAATCTTCTTTTGGATATTATGGTTTGAAAATGTTTTCTATGAATGTGTTGCTTCTTGTCATCCTGTTCATGCATCCAGTAGATTCTAAATGCTCTCTGGTATTGACTGGCACTTACAACCTGTCCTATAGCTACTGCTGGCTCTCTCAAGAGAGCAGTAATGTCTTTTACATTTTTATTATATTTTTTAATTTTGTGTACATTTGTGGGCATGTATAGGACATGATGTTTGTGCAAAGGTCAGAGGACGACCTGCAGGATTCTGTTTTCTCCTTTCACTATGAGGATCCAGTGGATTAAACTCAGGTTATCTTGCTTGACAGCAGGTGACTTTTCCCTACTGAGACATGCTCAGGTTTCATCATGTTGTTTTATAGTAATTATTGTTTCCATGTATGTTTCCATTCAATATAATTCAAATTCTAAGCTCCATGTTTATCATTTTTCTATGAGAATAAATATTATTCCATATTTCTTCCCCAGAAATTTTTTCCTGAACTGCACATGACAAGCTGTAATTATTTTTCATGGTTATGTAAACATACCTCAAGGATCCTATTTCTTTTTTTAATACACTTAGGTTAATGACTAAGTCTTTATAACTGCTTGCATATTTAAAAAAGCAGGCTTCAGTATACTCTTCACATATTTTATTCTTAGGTATTTATTTTAGAAGAAATAATAAATGCTGATTAGACAGGATGTCAGTGCCACTCAATACAATCAAACTTATGCCACACATCCTTTCAATCTCAATATACTGATAACCTCTCCCTCTTGTGTGAGGTTAAAGGGACAGGGAGATCAAAATATAAGGAACTTGAAACTTTAGGGGGAAATGTCATAGTAACAGCAGTAACCAAGTAATGTGAAACTGACTGTGAAGGGATTTGGAAAAATGTTTAACAAGGGATGGTATTTCAAGTAGAGTTAAACGGCAGGTAAGCATCTGAAGTTCAGATGCAGGGTGTCATGGAAAGAAACTCTTCTACTTGAGGAAAGATCAAGTATAGCCCTTGCCTGGTTCTCCAGATGTTAGCTGGCTATTGTTACAATCGGTTTAGTGCTTAGGGCACCTAACTCTCAACCCCATAACCATAGAAACACTGATGTTGGCTTTTACCCTCCACTGGGCATGTGTTTGCAATATATTTGCCAGTTTTCTCCTTTTCACAGATGATGTTTCAAGGCATCTTTTTTATTTACTGGTTATTTCATTAGTAGAAAATATTGAATTCATGGGATCTTTGATGACTTGAGTTATTTTTTACTTATTCTTTCTGCTCTGGAAGGTTGTTTTTAGGATATATTCTTTATTTGAAGCCATTTATTTTACATAAATATTGGAATTTTGGGTGATTTATGTGATATCAAAGCAGTTTTTAGTGCTTAAGCATCTCTGTTACAATTCATTAAAAACAGCTTAATTCAAGGAGAAAGTAAGAAGGAATGAAAAGGCTAAAAATGGAGGGCATCAGGGACAGCAAAAGTAACAGGTTTGGGGAAGAAAGGTTAATTGAAAAGAAGAGGGTTTGAAAAGGCCATATGAAAATCTACTATCTGTTAACCAAATCTTTGAAAACTGAATTAGGCATTTCTAAAGATGTATTTTTAACTTAATTGAATTTTTTTATATGTAAACATGTTTTGCCTGCATGTGTACCTGTATACCATGTGCTTGACTGGTACCCAAGGGGGCCAGAAGAGGGTGTTGGACACACTGGGACTGCAGTTACAGAAGTTTATGAGACATCATGTGGTTACTGGGAAACAAGTCCTCTTTTAGCTTATCAAGTAATCTTAACCTCTGAGCCATCACTCCTGCACCCATCAATGTATTTATTAAAAGCAAATTAATTTGATGGGAGATAACTGGCAAGGCTAGTAAAAGATGGTTCCAGAAGACATTTTTGGTTCTTACAGAGATTCAGAGTCTGAGAGGAACACTGAAGCATCTCAGGAGAGAGGAGCCACCAGAACAAAGAAAAACATAAGTTTGTGAGTTTTCCCTTGATGTCCCAATTATTGATTCTTTTTAGCATTCAGGTGAAATCTTGCACTTCCTCAGCGCGTTTCCACACAATCCCCCTTTCTAGATAAGGCACCTTCATCCCTAGGTGGCAGCATCATTACCACTACATTACAGCCTCCATCTAAATTGGACTCAAGACTGTAGAACTTTCCAGGTTCTGAAGCTATAGTTCTGTTTTTCCCTCAAAGTTATAGCATCCTCTCAGGTTGCATCCCCTTTATTAACACAGATGCATTCTCAAGTAGCAGACTTGTATCAGTCCTTGCCCACCTCCTTCTTCTGACCTCTCTATTAGTTTTACATTCCAATAGCTTCTGTAATTCTACACTAGACTGTGCGACTGTAATAAAATGAAGTAGATAAATCTTTTGATTTGTAGTAAAGATGAACCTAGAAATTCTCTACAAACTCTTTTACACCAAAGACAAACTTGAACATTCATTATTTTATTATAACCTAATACAAGTTTGTATCTTTTAATTATGACATCACCAGGCACGATTAATTAGGAGGTAATTATTTTATGAGAATATGAGTTAACTGGAAATCCTTTTGATGTAATACAATTTCCAATATATTCTTCTATGACCCAAGAAATTGGCAGGATCATTTAGAACATCAAATGAGAATTTAGCAAAACATATTTAAAAGACCATGTATTGAAACAATGCATTGCCCTTTCAAGATAAATCCTTAGTCATTTATACTGATTATAGAATTACAAAGAAGAGGCCACTATTCTGCACAATGCTCTAACGAGGTTTTTCTTTGGTGGAGTGTCCTATGCCTATTTTAGAGATTTCATAGTCAGGGGGAAATTTCTTAATTGGCTTTCCATTACTATTAAAATAAAAGTGAAGTTCTGTTTTGATATCCAGTCTTCTAAGAATTTTTATATTCATCAACCTGTAATTTGTACTATCTACTTTAACATTCTACATATAAATTAAATAATTTTTCATCCCAAGTTCTTAGACAGGTATTTTTTTAAAACATGTAACACCATGACATAAAAATCTGGTTTTCAAAAAGTACTCAATGCAAAGGAATTACATTTATCATTAAGATATACTTAAATTATATAAACTCATGATAGGTTTGCTTAAGATTATTCCTCCCCACTGGCTGCTCCCTCAAACCCATATTCTAACCTTTTGAAACCAACAGGATTGTAGGAAATTGAACTGAAACGTATTTAGATACATGAAAAACTCTAAACAAATCATCATATGCCCTATCATTAAAGAAATATGCTATTAGCTTTGTTGTCCAATGGCATCTACACAAAATGATTGTTTGTTTTAAGAGAAACAGCTTCTTAAGGAGCTGGAATGAGGTGATTGCTTTCAGCTGTTTGTGCTATAATCCAAAACCAGATAGCTGCTTGCTCCCTTAGGGAAAATCATTGCACAGCAATTCATTTCACACCAAAATGATTAACTGAACTTAATTGGGCATAGCATTAAATAAAAAATGAGGATCCTTTGGGAAAAGCACTTTTTATGTGTTTGCAATGACAGAGTATAAATTGTTATGATTGGTGTATTTAAGTGTGTGTGTGTGTGTGTGTGTGTGTGTGTGTGTGTGTGTGTGTTTCTGTAACAGCTTTATAAGGCTATGGAAACCAGCATGATTTTGGTATAGTTTTTATCAAGTTGTTGACTATTAGAAAAATAGAGTCAGTCTGTTATACTCTCTTTGGAATTCTATTACTCCTGACTCACACCTTATTAGTCCCATAGAAATTGAAGGAGTGTTTGTTTACCCTGTCCCACACAAACATCTCCATACACATGGACCTCAAGCTCTCTCTGTCCCCTGTATTACACAGATGATTTCTGTCTTTTTTTTTTCAGTAAAAGTTTCTTTAGTATGATAAAATGAAGTGTCATTACAGGTTAAAATATAATTTACTGCTGCTCTTTCTGAAGAGCTTACTTGCCCATTAAAATGTAACATTTTACTTAAGGGGTATAATGTTCATCATTTTTTTAGATATAAGTACATTTATTACTCTTTTGTGAGAAGTTCCAACTTATGTATCATTTGTACAATATCATACTTTAGTTTATTAATACCATTGAAATAACTCTAAATTTCAAAAGTTCCCTGAGGAAATCACAGTGTGATAAACCTCAAAAAGGCAAAATTGCAGTGCCTTTACACCCCAATGAAAGAGATAATACATAAGAAGAAATGAAACTTCTGCTCATTTTTCATTATTTATTGTTTTTAAATTAAAATTAATGTAGACCGAAAAGGTTTGCTCTGATTCTTTTCATCATAAATTCACTCACTCATAAGATTCTGAAATGCCTTCTCTGAGACCATTGTCCCATATATTTGTAAAATTCTTGTGTTAAAGAAAGAGGTAATGGTTTCTCAGAGGAAACGTATTTCTGTCATAGGCAAAAGCATCACCAAATAATCAGTTTTAAAGTAAATGTAAGGCACAGAGCAGTGCTCTGTTGCTTTGTATTCAAGATAAATCAGAGCACACTGAAACTGTTGAGGTTTCTCAAGTCTCACAGTCAGATGTCTCTCTAGGCTTGAATTATATAGACCACGTTTTTTTGTTTGTTTGTTTGTTTGTTTGTTTGTTTTTTGTTTGTTTTTCAAGAGCTGAAATATTAGTTTCAAAAAGGAATACACAAATAATGGAATCTATTTGCCCCAATTTATGCAGAAATATGACTTGATCTACTGAGTTCCAATGGCATTGTAGTAGACTGATGATTCGTTGGTTGCCATAACAAATACATTTGGTTTCTATTATGAATAAAGAAAAAAATATTTGGTTCATAATTTTTATGGCAGAGGCCAAGTAGCATGGTGGTTGACTCTAACATCACTTCTATGGATTGTATTCCATCACTGTAGAGAAGAAGAGATCATATGGAGTGATGGGAAGACAGTGTGGAGATATCAGCATTGCTTTGCATAAACTCCTTTCTCAGGAGCTCGCTAAATCTCACTAAAGTTATGATTATTGTTTTCTAAGGGAAGCAAACTTAAATGCTTTCAACAATTCACACTAGGTTCCATGATTAAAGATACTGTCATTTCCACATCACTTTACTGGGGACCAAGTCTTTGGAGTACACAATCAAGGCATTTGCATAGCATAGCCAAGATGGCAACAATTACATCTATATACCTGGGAATATTTATAAGGAAGTAAGATTAATTATTCTTTTACTTTTGTTCTCTGATTTTATGGTGAATTTGTTTTATGATGGTGATTTATAGAATAAATCTTCCTTACTGTATGCGCTATGTGGCACTTTTCAGACTATTTGACCTAAGTTAAGTTTCTTGTTGTTGTTGTTTTGGTTTCTTCCATTTTCAATCTTAGCTTTCTTGTCAATAAAATGAAACTGTCACTGTATGTATTTACAAATTCACTCTGAAGGTCAAGTGACCACTTTGAACACGGCTAAGGGTGAAAATAGCACATTAACCTTAATGCACTCAGCTGTGTGAATACATGTCATTCTTGTCATTGATGACAAAGATTCATTATTTTATGTGTTCTTTTATTTTCTTTCCATAAACACCCAAAATAGTTCTATAATTAATAGTGAGAAACTGGAATCAATCCTCAAGAGACTGGAGGCCCCAGGGAGTGGAGTGGTGTAGTAGGGCTGTGGGTGGAGAGGTGGGGATATTCTTGTGGAGACAGGGGAATGGGGAGGAGGTATGGGATGGGGAACAGTCAGAGGGCGGACTGGGAGGGGAATAAAATCTGGAGTGTAAAAAATGATTAAATAAAATTAAAAAAAAAAAACTAATGTCCATGGCATACACAGACCATGGAAGGCTGCTCAACAAGAAGATACAGTTGTCTACTCACAGAAGCACGAAGGAATCTGCAGCAGATATTATGGTTAAAATAAGCTAACCCCAAAGATTCAACACACTGCACCTCACTTTTCTATTCACATAGCACTTTTGAAATGAACAGTATCTAGGAAATAAAGATAGAGACTAAACAAAGGCAGGTAGATGGGCTTCTATAAGAAAAAAGAGCAGGAACATGGAAATTTATTTAGTTATAGAATTTTCAAATGACTCAGCCTTGGTGGAAATATAAGCCTACATATTCAAAAATTAGATAGGATTAAATACATACATGTGTATGAATATAAGTAAGACTGGAGAAACTCAAATAAATTACATGGATTGTATCTATTTAATATACTGGCTGCATGTTGAAAAATGTTATCACACCACTAGAGGTGTGGTTATGTTAGAGATACTAGGCTATGTTTTACTCTTGATTTTTACCCATGATTTTATTCATGTAATTTGAAGTCCCAACTATATAAGAATTTCAACTAAGAAAGCAAAAGTAATGGCAACCTATAAGACATTTGAATGTTACTATGAATATTTAAGGAAAGGAGATAGACGAAAATTAAAAGTGGTTTCTTATATAAAATACATAAAGTAGATTAAAATAAAACACAAATAACAACCAAAGGATCAAAATAGATATGGAAGACCTTATCGACTGTAAATCATTCAGTGAAGATCCTTTCTTCCATAGCAAAATGACAAATGTATGGACAATGTCATGCACCCAAGCATGTGCAGTGACATATGTTTTCTCAGTGTCATACCGTTAGAAGAAACTGTCATTCATTTGGTGGCTATTCCCCTCCCCACACTTTGATGTCATTATTTTCTTTCTTTTAGAATGTAGGAGTTGTCATTGTTCTGTTATGTCCTTTCTTAAAATTTCATAAGAAGAATACTGTAAAGATCCAGAGTGGGATTAAAAATAATGAATTTTCCTCTCGGCAATGGGGAGAAAAAGCTAATAAAAACATCGTGGACTACAATAATATGCTAGATTATATTCAATAATTGTAACATAGTATGATATTGACTGATGAATGACACATAAAGAACATTAACAGTGAAAATGGTATATACTGCCTAGGTAGAAGAGGCAAGCTGTGCTTCAGAGAAGGTGAATAGTCAAAGGTGAAAAATATGGCTGGTGAGAGCTGCAAAAGAAAATGTTAAGAAGAAAAAGAGGAAGAGATGGGGAGGAGAGAAAAGATTAATGATAGCAACAGCATTTCTTTTCAGAAAGAGCTCCTGTGATTTGTTTGGCATATGTCCTCTTGGAGAATTACTAATCTATATTGCATCTTTATAGCCAGATGCTTCTAATGTTTATTAGGAGACTTTTTTGACATTTATCAATTGTTTGCACATGAACATAACAGTCATCTCAGCCCTTGGGAGACTGAGACAGCAGAAGAGGGAATTCAAGGCTCTGCTGGTTAATATAAAAACTGTCAAAACGAAATGAAAAGGCAAAATTATCTATATTCTTTATATTCTAATACTTTCTCCCCTTATGAGCTTCAGTGTTGAATTTAAGTTCAGTTCATAGAAGTCCAAACCACACTCATGCATACCCAAGCATACATTCTGACTGAGTCTTCTTAGACTGAATGAGAAGGCAAGGCATTCTGAGAAGGTTTCAATATTTATTATTTGTGCATGGTTTCTCCCCATCCTTGAATGGTCATTAGCACAAGATTGTATGGAAAATTTTAAGAGGAAGCATGTTTGTGGGGTCTGTTAAAGGGAACTCTGACATGCAGCAGTTTCTAATTGGTTGCCATGATTATTTCCCAAGGAAGCCTTATGCTACAGGAGGATGCAGGTTCTTAGAAACCCTCTCTGTGCTGTTCCCTGAAGCTTCTAAGATCCACTTAGACCAGAGTAACAGGATCAACAGTCCTCCCATGCTGCCTAGATATCTTCAGATTTTGTAATGTGTCATCATCATGAATTGTGATATACTTTGAGGCCAGTATGTTCATAGGGGATCAGGTTTCCACCCAGTACTGTAGTTACTACATCTGAGGTCTGAGACTCAAGGCAGTAGGGTCAATATGATTAAGGTGGCTTCATTGCCAGAGTCTGCATTCTGTAGCCTGGCCTATATACACACTATGGACTTGCCGGCCTCTTGCATTCATAGGAGCCAACATTTTAGAATAAACCTCTAAGTACATCTATGTATGGGCATCGATACTATTGGTTCTGTTTTCTCAGAGAACTGAGAATGAACTATTAGTATTTCAAACTGTGATTGTTATAAAAGACATTGAGTGCTGTTAACTATATAGTCTCTAAATCTATGCCGTGTGTATGTCCTTACTGAGTAAGCCAAAGAAACAAGAAATGCTTTTCTTTATGGCATTAGTCTTCACTGGTGGCTTTAAAGACATAAATCTCACATTCGTTTTTTTTCTAAATTGTCATGAAGTAATTTATATGTTAATTTAAACTTCAGACTTGATCTGTATTTTGAGTAAATAAAAGACAAGATTCAAAAGCTGGATTAAAAATGACTTGGATTTTGCTGAAAATTGAAAAGTAAATATTTGAAAATGCAAGCAATTTTCTCAATTTATGTCCTAGGGTTGTTTCACTTATTTACCTGCATTCTAATATAAAGCATGATAACTCTTCTGTGCTACAAATAAGAAGGTTTGGCTATATAGACATTACATTATAGAGCTCACATTCTAGTAGAATTAGGCTATTATTATATTAATGAGATCTGTATTTGCTTTTATTAATATTATTAATTGTAACTATATAGTTTTATATATATAACTATATAATTATAACTTCAAATTTTAAATATTTTGATGTTTTATACTTCCAACATTAATATGAGTATAAAAATGACAGCTCTTTTAACCCAATATCTTTAATCAGCTAGGAATATGAAACAGCAGATATTTAATTCTGTGTCTTCTTAGTGTAATTCATAGCTAAGAACATAATAAAAATGACACATACCCTCTCTAGATCTTTCCAATATTTACAACATCTACATGGTGATTCTCCTGATATATTATACATATAGAGAGATAACTCTATAATTCTCTTAGAAAATAAGAATGGTTATTAACTATCTTTTTGTGTTATAGTGTTTGTGTACATGTGTGTACAGATATTCATGTATGTGTGTGCATATGCATATATAGATCAACTGTTGGCGTGTTTTCTTCAATAGCTCAATTCAATAGGTCAATTACTGACCACTGAGCTCTGAGGATCCTCCCTGTGTCTCCAGTGTTCTGGCAGCAGACATAGTCACATGAAGGATTCTTACAATTTCAATTTTAATGCCTGACTCTTTCATATTCTGTTGTCTATGATCTTTCCTACATTTTGTCATCTAATTTCCTTTTGACATGGTATGTGTAGAAAGAATAAGTTGGCTAAACTATACTCTCTGGTAAAGTCTTTCTTTATTTTCCCCATGCAGTTAGTAATCCTTTATGTAAAACATTGTCTCCACACATATCTTTATGCCAGTGGAGGATTCTTCTGTAGTCTTCTGGTGGAATTTCTATTAGCTTCACTCTCAGCAATTGTGCAGTTCTGGGCACACACCCTCTTTCTGCCTTTTATAATGTTCATTAAGCTACCAGGGCACCAGCCGAGTTTGATGTCTGACACATACTATCTGATAATGAAGAAATGAACCGCAGTTGTCACAGTTTTTTTGATTTGCAGGATAAGAAAGCTTCTTTGAGGAAAGATATAAATTGTTAGTGGCCCAAAGCAAGTGAAACAGGACTTGGAGGTTTTAAAACCTTAATGAGATATTTACATATTATTAAATTCTAATATTGTGTTCAAGCCTTGCTTTCAGAAATTACTTGAATACAGTATGTTATGTCTATATAACAAGAACTATGTAAAGACAATTTTGTGCATGTTTATTAAAGAGAATAAAAACATTAAGTATTAAAATATTAAAGAATTAAACACATGTTTATAATATGAATTCCTGTGCTGTAGCTGTATATAAATATGCATATTTCATATATTTTTGTATTTATGTTTTCATTTACAAATGGTGAGCTACTCTAAACAATGAATAGAATAGAACAGGAATTTTAAGATGTATGTCAAAACAAAACAAAAAGATGTATGTCAGATATTCAATCATATAAAATTTATTTATATTATGAATTCATATATTTGCATGAATAATGTATATTCTACAGTAGCGTTTCTCAATTTATATTCCTTATACAAAGTGGTTCTCAAGTATATGTTATATACAAAGAACTTAGAGGTATACCTGTAAAGAAAAGTCAAAGAACCAACAAAAAAACTCACATGTTCTTAATATTTTGGTTACCCATAATGTTTTCTCTTTTAATATACACAATAAGAGGCAAAATATTGTTTTTGCTGTCATTGACCACAGCGACAATCTTTGCTGTGAGAACTTGACATAGGTACTAGATACTGTACTTGTGTCAGGTCAAATTAACAGACTGTCTTCATTCATCACTTCCTTGTTTGAACAGAAGATATTGTTGTTTCTGGGCTCATATTTCTACAACACCTTATTCCTGATGGCAACCTTCTGTCGGCTTCTCTCAATTTAAAAGTTGCAGCTACCCATCTCTCAGAAATGACAAACTTTTTGACATTTTGTAGAAAGTGTATCATTTCCTTTATCCTTGGCAGTTTCTTTGTTTCACCCTCAACAACTATGAATCAACATGACCAAATTTTAGAATAACATTATATGGCCAATGTCTCGATACATACTTCATGTCTTCATGTTGCCTGTTCATCAACACATTTCTTACTGTCTCCCTTTATGGTATTGATCAAACACACACACACACACACACACACACACACACACACACACACACACGCACTCACGCACGCACGCACGCATGCGTGCACATACATACACACGAAGAGAGAGAGAGAGAGAGAGAGAGAGAGAGAGAGAGAGAGAGAGAGATTTAAAGTTCTACATGGAGTAAATGTGCTTTAGTTCTTGTTATTTTTATTGTACAAACATAGAGCATCTTTCCTATTACTTTTCTCTTTGAAGGAAAAAGAATTTCAGCCTCTCTCCATTCTATTTTTAATTACTTTCTTCATTCCTAGTTTATGTATTCCTAAAGCACAGCTGGACAGTTGCTATTAGTAATGGGTGGCAAAATGATTTGCAATGTTCAAAGTTCTTTTATGTTTTGATCCTCCACAGAAACTACAAAATCATCCTGTTAAGGATTAATTCTCCAAGCCCTTTAAAAATAGAGTTTTTAACCAATTAAAAAGAGTTGAATAAGTTGACAATGTTAAGCCTCCTGGTAAATATTATACATTATTGCATTATTTTATTAGCAATCTCCCTAGCATATCTGGTGCAATATGATACTGTCAAAAACTGAAAAGGACTTCATATAGCAGAGTGATCTTTATCTAAATGTGAAAAATTAAAAAAAGGAATATTGAAAACCAAGCTTTAATAAACCACTTATCTTCAAGACCACTTCTCTGGGTTAATGAGAAGTAGGATGAGATTCAGCTTCTAATTTGTTGTCAACAGTTCTTCAAATTTAACACAATAAATCAAGCTCATTAAAGAAACTAGCATTTCTGGTGTACTGGGGGATTATGAAGAAAAAGGAGAGAGATATGAGATTGCCTCTTTCCCTGATTTTCTCATTCTGTGATCATGGTGGCAATAGCCTGGCAGGTGTTTTATATCCAGGTTTATATGCTGAGCAGTGCCAGACCTTTTTCTGCTGACTTGTTTCTCTTTGTCCCTTTTTCAGACACTTCTCCCCTCTTCCCTTCAACAGAAGAATATACCAATCTTGACTTGACCGATTCTTTAGAAAATAATGATTTTTCTTAATTTTCCCCAGAAGCTACTCAGGGATGTAGATTCTAACCAGTATTAGATGGACTGTATTACATTGCTTCACAAAGAACATTTTTGAAAAAGCAAGACCCTGGGTTATTTTTATGGCCAGATGTTGATAAACTGATATAATTCTTCAGAAATTTATTTAAAGTGATACATTCAAAATGAAATGATATCCAGAATAATTCATTATATAATTCAATCATACGAGTAGCACTAGTCCCTTGCCTTTGTTATTTAAAAGACACAGATGCAGGTTAGTGCTTCTTTCTCAACTGTGACTCATTTCCCTTTGGCCTTTTCAGAATCACATAGGAGTATACCTTCTGGGTATCATTTCAATGTTTTTTTTCCTTCTATTGAAGTCACACAAGCCGTTATAACTGTAGAAAATGTACAACACTGTTTTATTTTTAACATAAAGAATTTATGTTTTTCAGTTGTTTTCCTCGACTCAATAATCCACATCCATCTCCCTGTACTTCTGGATTGCAGAGGCTTTACCACATTTTCTGTTTCCTGCCGGGCTAGATGCTTTACAGCATCTAATTCTCAGGTGGTGGTTATCCAGAGAACTCCCAGCTTCTAGCACTAAAAAGTACAGGCTCAACAAGCAGCCTTGACTTTTCCAATTTAAGTTCAGAACTGAGATTTTTCACAAAACAGAACAGAGTGTGAAAGTCAAAGTGAGATGAGTGTACACACTTGCTAAACAGTTAAATAGTGGTCTGTGCTGAACTGCCTGTTTTTCATAAGTAAGTATTTGGTATGAAACTTCAAGTTTTTTTTCTGCCAGTATCATGCCTGAAAAAATGGTTTCAAGCTAACTTCTACTTCTTCCCTACCTCCTCCTTCCAAGTAGAAAAATCATAATAAATAATCTTTAACAATATTGCCATGCCAATGAGTTAAGCAAAAGACAAAGGAACACATTAACATTTCCTGGTTAATAATTCATTGCACCACTCCATCAGAGGCTCTGGTCCGGCACTCTTTAAGGGCTTTTCTATTTAAGCAGAGTTTCTTCTTCACATCCTAGTAGGGCTGTTAATTGGGTTTTGTATCTGATTAATGATACAAATTGGATCAACGACAAAGGCCCTGAGCAGTTTATGACACTTCCATAGTATATTGCTGGGAGACAGCTGATAAGTTTTCATGAAACTGAAAAACCATCCATTCTCCTAAACATTAAACAAGGCAACAGCATCTGGACCAGTCATCTCAGGGACCTTAGTAGCGGAGCTTCCCATCACTGAGTTCTCCCTATTTTCTGTTGTGAAGAGAATCAGCTTACAGGGGCTCTCATTGCCCTTTGTGCCATACAAAGTCATCAGTGTTCTTGAATCGAAGCTAACGGTAAGACCTTGCAGCCTGTGGTTTCTAACCTAAGTCTGGACTTGAGCAATCCCATCCAGCTATTTTTAATTCTGAATCTCTCACAGCTCCAGCAGCCCAGTGTCAGTGATAAGGAGGTCCAAGGTACCACAGAGTTAAGTTTTGAGTAGGACTAAAAAGCACCTGTCTCACTGAGGGTGTCAAAGAACAGTGCGCTGGGCTAGCTCTTCATTATCCTCAACAAAGATGGATGCTGCAGAAATGGGAGGCAGAAAATGATACTTAATGCACAGTCTATGTGTGTTGCATTACTTATCATATATGAATGAAAACATGCTTTATAAGGAAGAGCGTTTTGTGGTGAAGAAGTGATTGGGAGAATGAGAACAGCAACCCAGTCTAATTGTTAAACTAAACTGAAATTAACAGCAAATTTACAGTTAATTGTATGGTTGTGTAAAGATTTGTTCTTTCTCTTTGACTTTTAATTTATCCATTTATAATTGTAGAATGACTACTGTTTTGTTGCCAGCTTATGTGATTGATATAAGATTAAAAGGGAAAACATGAATTGTCACACTGGGAAACTGTGGTTATGCATTATCTACTCAAGAAATACTTTTGAAGCCTATATTATCTTCCAGAAACACACACACACTCACACACTCACACACTCACACACACACACTCACACACACATACTCCCACTCTCACACTCACACACACACATGCACACACACACACACACACACATGCACACACACAGACTCACACATACATACATGCACACACACACAGACATGCACAAAATGAAAGAGGGGCGGGGAGGAGATAATTACATACATGATTTAATAGAATAAAGATTGTGAAGAAATGTCGATTAACAGTCCATAGCCAGAATTCCTTTCCTAAAAGGTAAAAACAGTTGAATGATGAAACTGAACTCAGATAAAAAAATCACTTGAGAAAGATGTAAAATTTAAGAGTCAGATTGACTTAAGCAAAGTTATTATCTCTGAAGTTCTTTGAGCTTTTTTTTCTTAAAGTAAATTTCAATTTATATAAATAAATATATTGTGACATAATTGAGACTATTTTATTTAAAAGCCTTTCCTTTGGTGACAGAAAAACCCACTATGAAATGGATTAATTTTTGTGGAACTACTGTGTTCTGGCAGAAGATATGTCATTAGTATCCTCAGCTACACTTTGTTATTGGGGAGTTTTGGATGGCGCTATACACCTACTTCGTTTTGCTAATAAAAACACGACACCTATTACCCATCCCAGTCTTCACTCAGCAAGCCCTGGGTTCTTCCAGCTGAATATTTATATAAGGAAAAATTTTATAAGTGATTTGAGGTTTTTTTTTTTTTTCTGTTTATTTGAGACAGGATTTCTCGGTGTAGTCCTGGCTGTCCTGGAACTTACTCTGTAGACCAGACTGACCTCGAACTCAGAAATCCACCTGCCTTTGCCTCCCAAGTGCTGGGATTAAAGGCGTGCACCACCACTGCCCAGCAAGTTATTTGTTTTTAATTACCATGTGACACTGTTTTTTTAGATTAATCTCAATTAAAATTAATGTCTACTTTTTCAGTTATGGAAATAATATAAATACTTCAGACATTGATTAATAGTATACAAAACCATATAATGTTCAATAAATCTGAAATACTGTAGAGAATGTATTTATAAACTTTTAAATATTTTGTTGTTGTAAGCATATATGGGTACTTAACATGAAAATCATTTGCAATAAGAAAAATGTGTTCATTTTTTTCTACTAATATTTCACTAATATTTCTGTTGTAAGTAATGTTGCTTAGGATTCTTACTTTTTGTTTTGCATAAAGTTGAAGAGATCTTGTACTAATGAGCTTAACTTAGTTATTGCTAAACATTTAAACAGTCTTAAATTTTATTACTTTCAATAATGGTAAACAGACAACAATGCATATAACCACGTTCTGTCTTTACTGAATTGTTCATCATAGTATTTTGTTTTATTCAAGAACAAAAAAAAATATTCTTGAAACATTAACATGACATCTTCAAACACCTTAAAAGTTTGTGACTCACAAGTTAAGTATCTTTTGTGTGTGCATTTTCACATACTCAACAGCATAGAAGTCACTTCTGATAATTTTCAAAATGTAACTTGTTAACTGTAAATTTCTCACTTGAAAGCAAAGATTGTATTTCTCTATTTACAGTACTTGCTTTTATTGGTATGTGCTCTGTGCACTGTGTCTGCACCGTTTTCATACTGGAAGTTCTGTGATTTGTAATGTTCTCTCTCACCTCATGAGGCCTGACCAACGGGAAACTTTTAACTGTTTGTTTCTTAAATTTGCAAAATATTATATGTCCATTGGTTGATCTGTAGTATTATAACGTTTATGTAATGTAACATGTAAAACCTTTGACAAATGTCACTAGGACTTTATTTGGTTAGAGACTGTGAGGAGGAGGGCCTTGGAGTATGCGGCGAATCTTTATGTGTCCAGCAAATTCAGTGCACAGGAGTGAAAAAAATAGAAGAAGAGGAGAAAAGTGATAGAATCATATGTCTGATTTAAAAACCGGCAAACATTTTCTTAAGTATAAAAGCAGTGAAGTGTGTTACTAAAGGGAAATCATTAAAATTTGACCAGATTAAAATGTTAGAACTTAAAGGTCAAATATAATTTAGTTTTTTAAATGAAGAGTTCTATTTATTTTAAGCATAAAATTAGAATATTGCTAAGTTAGCCTGTCCTGTTTGGGGTTTATATTGCTGTGATAGAGCACGATGACCAATTGCAACTTGATGAGAAAACGCTTATTTTGCTTACTCTCCCATATATCAGTTCATCACTGAGGAAATTTAGGGCAGGAACCCAAGACAGGAACTTTGAATAAGAAATTGAGAGGTCCCAGACAGTACAGTGCTTTTCATGGCTTGCTTAGCTTGCTTTCTTAAACCACCGAAGACCACAAATAATGGGCTGAGTATTCTTACATCCATCCTTCATCAAGAAAACACTCTACAAAACTGTCTACAGGTGATATCTCTCAATTGAGCCCCTTTTCCTAATTGAGTCTAGCTTGTGCCAGCTTAACCAACACATAGTTAAATAAATCTTTTCTTTTTTTTTTCTGTTCTTGAGACTATTTATTTATAACATTTATTGACTTACATATATTGAACCATTCCTGCATATCTGAAATAAAGCAAACTTGATCGTGATGAATAACCTTTTTGATGTATTCTTGGATTTGTTTGCAAATATTTTGTTGAGAAATTTTGAATCTATGTTCACTAGGGAGTTTGGTCTATGATATTCTTTTTATGTCACTTTTTTTTTTTATATTTTTTCCCAATCTACCTTCATATCATTTTAATTACATGCAAGTATTAAGATCAGTTCTAGGTTGAGGAACTAGCAATACAATAGATGCAAATAGTCAAGGAACATGCAAGACAATAAACACAAATAGTCAAAGAAAAAGCAAGGCAATAAACAAAGTCCCATGATCACTCCCGTGATCACTGTTTCTAAAATATTTGAGCTTACTTCCCTGTCCTAGCCTAAAGTCATTTTCATGCCTGAAGCCTAATTCTTTGTACTAGGCTAAGATTTAGATTCCTTCCTAAAATTCTTTGTTCTAGCCTAAAATTTAGATTCCTGCCTGAAATTACTTCTTTGTTCTAGCCTAATGTCTGATTCCTGCCTGAAGCCCATTTCCTTGTCCTAAGCCAATGTCAGATTCTTGCCAAGCAGTCCCAGAAGCCCTCCATGTCTTCCCCTTTTTTATTTCATAAACAAGACTGAGTCTGTCTTAGGTTGTTTTTGATAAGAATGCCTTCCTTACCTGTTGTGGAATATGCATTATCGAAAGCAATGCATTTCTGTCTTAGATTGGTAAGGCTATGTGTAGAATTTTACCTGTTTTTGGCTTGCTAGCCTGTCAAATTAATAACTCGGTCTGGGAGAGGGGGTCCATTTTCAGTTTCAAGCCAAACAGATCTTTTCAACTGTTAGTATTTACTTTAAATAATTTGATTTTCTAAAGCAAGTGATATCAAGACACGTTTAATATACTATTAGAAATTTACACATTTGTAATATTTAAAGAGTTATTGACTCCTCAGTTGATTATAGTCAAACTTCCACAATCTTTCTTAACCTTTCTAGAGTTGATGCCTGTGTAGAATTGTCTACAATGTCTGCATTATACAGTGCCCACACTAGGGTTGCCCAGATTCTATGCCTGAGAGAGCAATTCCAGTACTATTCCGTCATCCAGGCTAAGGGTCCTAGCTGCTAGCTTAAAAGACACACCTGGCTGACAGCATTTGTACCAATATGAGGCCTCTGCCACTCTTCCTCTGTTTCCTCCTCTTCCTCCTCTTCCTCTTATTTCCCTTCTTTTTTCTCCTCCATTTCCTCCTCATTCTCTTCCTCCTGATCCTCTTGTTCCTCCTACTTTCACTCTTACTCCTTCCACATCTTCATCATCATTTTCTTTCAGACAATATAGTAAACAGTTCACACAGATTCTTTATTTCCATTTACCATGAGATTTTGCACTCCCCTCTTGTCTGCTGTCACACACATCTTGTTTCTCATAAATCATTTGTGCCTTCACTTTAGAAATTTTTCTAATATTCTTTTTTCTCTCTTTTTTGATGATACTTCCTGACTATACCATAGAGTGGTTATTTTCTGGTATATTAGACAATTAGCCTCTTCTCATTGTTAGCTTCAGTCTTCCAAGACTTACTCATCTGCTAATTGCTTCTCCCGTCTTTGCAATTTGTATTTCCTTGATGTCCTTTAGTTGTCTAATTGCTCTAGTTAGAACTTTGAGTATTATATTGAATACACAGGGAGAGAGTGGCAGCCCTGTTTTGTCCCTGATTTTAGTGGAATTGTTTCAAATTTCTCCATTTAATTTGATGTTGACAACTAGTTTGCTGTATGTTGCTTATATTTATTATATTTAGGCATATACCATGAGCCTCTGATCTTTCTAAGACTTTTAACATGAATGGGGTATTATATTCAAGCACCAAACCCTGACACTTTTACTGATGCCTTGTTGTACTGGCAGACAGGAACCTTGCCTTCTGAGATACTCTACCAGCATCTGACTGAGACAGATGCAGACACTTATAACTAACCATTGGACTGAGGTTTGAGACCCCTATGGAAGAGCTAGGGCAAGTATTGAGGGAGTTGAAGGGGGTTGTAACCCTATAGGAAGACCAACAGTATTAACTAACCTGGACCTCTGGGAGCTCCTAGAGACTAAATCACTAGACAAAGCACACATGGGCTGGTCTGTTTCCACTGAAACACATATGTAGCAAAGGACTGCCTTGTATGGCCTCAGCAGGAGAGGATGTACCTAATAATGTAGAGACTTAATGCCTCAGGGAAGGGAAATGTGAGGGGGGGTGTGAGGTGGGAGTAGGTGGGTGGGTGAGAGAGGTGGGTGTGGGAGCACCCTCTCAGAGGCAAAGGGGAAGCAAAACATTGAGTGAAGAACTCTTGGAGGGAGTACCATGAGAGTGAAAGCATTTAGAATGTAACTAAATTAAACAATTTTTAAAAAAAGATTTTCTCAAACTAATGAAACAGTTTAGGGTTTAGTAGTTTCCATAGGATGTGGGTGAAGGAGGAGCAGAAGATTTGAGAGATAGTTGTTAATTTCATCTCTTATTTTTTTTTTCTACAGGCTAGTTCTCCCTAGATTCCTCTATCTTTGTTGCTCTTACTAAATTTTAATTCTTTAGAATAAAGTACCTTTCTCTGAAATCTATGAATAAGTGAAGGCAAAAGTTCCACTAAGAAAATTATAGCCTTCTCTCACCCTTTATTCACGCCTTTTCTTTATCTTTTCAGTTAATGTCAGCCAAGTGTCATCCTAACCACAGGGCATTTGGTTAGCAGCCAGTGAAAAACTCGGATGTGTGAGCAGTCACAGCAATACATACAAAATCTTGGGCTTCATTCAGAAGCCTTAAAAAAACTTTAACACACTCAAAAATGTATTTCAAGAAAAGTGTGCATATTATGAATAACTACAATATCCTGAGACCTTGGTATATGTCCTGTAACATGCTAAATGGCTTTCTTACAACATCCCAGAGAACGACATCTAGAACACATTTAAATTAATATTTTCTTAAATATATTTATTTGTTCATTCATCTTCCATCTATTACATCTCAACTATATTTCCTCTCCTTTCCTCCCAGCCCCTCTTCCATCTTCCATCTTCCATCTTCCCTTGGCCCACTCCTTCTCCATTTCTTTTCAGAAAGGAGCAGGCCTCCCAGGGATGGCAACCAAACATAGCAGAATAAGATACAGTAAGACTAGGCATATACCTTCCTATCAAGGCTGGAGGATGCATACTGGCTCTCTGATTATTATTCAGTTCTTATAAGCCCCTAAGAGCCCTGGTTAATTGATTCTGTGGGCCATATTATTGTGGTGTCCTTGACCCCTTTGCCTTCTACACTCTTTCCTATCACTCTCCCAAGGAATTCCCAGAGCTTTGCTTAATCTTTGCTACATAAAGCCTCTCTAATGATGATTATACTAGACTCTGCTCTATGAGTATAGCAGAATAGCATTAGGAATTACTTCTTTACCTTTTGTAGACTGATAATGTTTGCCTTTATCCTAAGTCTCTGGGATATCCAGCTTCTGGTTTCTGGTCATCCCGGCAGTGTCAGGCATTGGTTCTAAGTTGGACCAGTCATTGGTTGACCACTAACACAAGTTCTATGCCATCTAAAAACAAACAATGTCTGAACCACACAATTAAGTGATATATTTAACTATACTAATTATAGATATTGAGTACCTCTATCCTTTAGCTGCTGTGATGGGAGAGAAATCTATCATTTTCACTTTGTTTTTGAAGTAAATGATCACAAGGAAGAACAAAGAAAAAATTCAATTGAATATAAGTAACACATTTCAGTATAAGTCTGAAAAAATGATAAACATTTAAGATCACCTTTTACCACTCCACCACTCTGTACTGGCTTCCACTATCTGTTATGTATCACTGTGGATTGCATCTCACATAACTCTGTTCTCTAATTTTCATAGTACCTTCTTCTGCCCGATCTGACCTGGTTTATTAGGATACTTTAGTATCCCATTAACTGTGACAGTGAACTAATTGGGTAGACTAAGGCTAATTCTATGTTAACAAGCTACAATCGCTAATAAAACCTTCTTTATAGGTAAGTAGAACACTCTCATGCTCTCCTGCAGTAATGATGTGTGAGAGTGCAACCAAGTGCTGTGGAAAAAGGAGAAAGGAACATCTAGAAATGTAGTGAAGAGGCATTTAGTCAGATATCAAGTTATGCACCTTGTTCATTTATTCACTGTGTCAATATCCTTTTCCTCATTCAGCAGGGACTCCACCTTGCAAAAGGTAGGCTGGATTTTAGTGCTGGAGTTGTCATGGTGAAGATGAATACAGTAATCATGTGGTCCCCATCTCATTCTGTGTGATCAACACTAGTTGATCTCGAGGTGTGGTTCAGCCTTCCTAATGCTGTAACCCTTTAATATAATTCCTCACGTTGTGGTGACCTACAACCATAAAATTGCTTTTGTTGTTACCTCATGACTGTAACTTTGCTACTGTTATAAATTGTAATGTAAATATCTGTGTTTTCTGCTGGTCTTAGGTGACCCCTGTGAAAGGATCATTTGACCCCAAAGGGTTTGTGACTCATAGGTTGAGAGCTGGTAGTCTTGAGGCTGCATTGCACTCTGAGAGAAGTAAGATACAGCATGTATAGACTCAGAAGTAAGATTTACATTTGTAGTGATACTTGCTCACATCTCCTCTGATATAGGACGGTTACTGTATTGATGGACGCTGAGGTCCACTTTCTCTTTTAACAGAGTCGTTTGATGGTGAGGAACAAACCATGCTTTGGCAAATTGATAGGAATGAAAATCAGGCATCAAAAAAAAAAAAGAATCAGGCATCATAACTTCAGACAAACATGTACACTCACATGCATGTGCATATGCTCATGTATACTCAATAGGCCAAGAAAAAAATTAAGTGGGTATAGGATAAGATGAACTGTTGGGGATTGTTTAGTTGAAAATGTAACATATTATTAAAATATATTCAAGCCTCAATGTTAGCAGAAAATCTCTAGACAAATAAAATACAGTCAAGGACCTGGAATCTGATCTTCTTGCATTATATTTGATCTGATTGACAGGACTGACTGCAATGTTGGAAAGATAAAGGCTCTTTAACAAATTTATACAGTCTGATTCCTTCCAGTGGGAAGACTATAACTATACATTAGATTAAAATATCAAGTTATATTCAAGACAGCAATTGCATAACTCATGTGTCTCAGGCTGTGTTCTATTACTTGGAATGCTTTGATGATAAAAATCTCCATTTTATGGAGTGTTCATGAAGGTGGATAAATAAACAACAGACATTATTTTTAAAAGCATTGTGATAGGATATGGGGATGGAAGTGAGTAAAGGCATTTGTTGTGTAAACCTGAAGACCTGGGACATAAAGATAGAAGTAGAAAACTTCTTTCTCTGTCTGTGTCTCTTTGTCTCTGTCTCTGTCTCTGTCTCTCTCTCTCTCTCTCTTTTTTTGTGTGTGTGTGTGTGTGTGTATATGTATATGTGTGCACGCACATGTGTGCATGTTTAAAAACAAAGCACTAACACTAAGTAGAGACAATCTTACTCCAGTCTTTTGGAAGAGTGAAACTGTTCCAAGTAGTGAAGGCAGAAGAATGGAGTGTTTGGCGCTTCATGGAATAAAAGAATCACTGTGGCTAGAATAGAATACAATGAGAATGAGAGGTGAGTGAAGTGGAAATTTCTAGTTTCTTTAACAATTCAGTTATGTCAATGTTTTTTTTTTTTCTAGAAGCTGTGGTCAAATGATTTTTCTGGAAGCTGTCTTGTCAGAAGGCCTGTGATGTTTTGCTGAAAACAGGCACTTGAGAGGGTGCATGATGTTCAGAAAGAATATAAATGGAACTCCACAAACAGTGAAAGGATGCTCTTGTGTCGATACACCATGCAATGCTTTGCTTCTTCCCTTGTCTATATTGGTCTTCACTGGTCTTGCTTCTGATTTTCACTGGTCTTCACTGGTCTTCATTTGGTAGAGAGAAAAGCACCAAAGAACATCACATGACATCCCTTCCACTTCCAACAACTCCTGCCAATTGGTCGAGGCCTTGCTTTCTCTCCTGAATTGTGCTGCCGATCCTGATTCATGGTTGGTGTTTACTATTGAACTGGACTGCTGTTAATCTGACAATGAAGAGTAGAATTGCCCCAAAGAAGTATTACTAAAGAGAGCTCCACAGCCCCCTCTTCCTATTAACTCTTTTTTCTTTACCTATCTCTGGTCAGTGGGCTAAAAGGGAGGTTGAAGCATTTCAGAACCCCAAATAAAGTAGCTTTTTCAAACTCTAAGCCTAGAAGTGAATCTGGTAGAGCAGATGAGGACTGGAGTCGTGTCTTTTGGGTTAAGCCTCTATTTATTCAGATCATGCAGATCATCGAAGACTGGAAAACAAAATAAAATTTTATTATTAACTTTGCTTTCTGTCATAAGAGGAAAACTGGACTCATTCAAGCACCACTGTGATATGTGGTCAGCTGAGTTCTTTCTTTCTTTTTTTTTTTTTATTGGATATTTTATTTACATTTCAGATGTCATCCCCCTTTTCCCATTTCCCCTCCCTAGAAAACCCCTATCTCATGTCCCCTTTTCCTTTTTGCTTTTATACATTTTTTTTTAAAAAATATTAATCGAAGGCTTTATAAGTTTCGTAATGCTCAATCAGAAGTGTAACCCAATACCCAACCTAGATATATCGACTATCTTTGACTGGTGGAGACACGTGAACATCTGCCTCCATGCCCCCCTCTCTTTCTCTCTCTTTCTCTCTCTCATCACCTAGCTTCTCCTCTCCTTCTCCTCCTCTCCTTACTCCTTCTCTTCCTCCCACCTTGGTCAGCTGAGTTCTAAAGGAACGAAGTTGTTATTGTCATACTACTTTAACCTGAACTTGCCACAGGATGGCAGTATAGGACAAGACAGGAAATTTTCTTGCCCACCTGACCTGCTACTGACACTTTCAGGAAGGCTGATATGTGTATTTCCAGAGCCTTCTGCAATCTGCTAATTGTACTCATGGAATTCATCCATGCCTTTTACTCCCTGTGGGATTATGGGGAGTATGAAAAGGTCACATCACCTTTCCTAACGGTACAGGGCAGTTATTCAATCAAAGTAGAAATAAACGTTTCTCAAAATGCTGGTCCTATTGACTTTAAAGAAAGTCCCCCCCCTTTTTTTCCTATTTCTTTTTTTTATATAATAAGATTACAAACAAGGTGTACACATTAAAAGATCAATTATGAGCTAAGAGCTGACTCAATTCTTTGAGCTGCTGCTGATTCAGCCTAACAAATGCCAGGCTGTCTGGGAGTCAGGACTTCTTGTGCTTTTAACAATCTCTTAGAGATTTAATGTCAGACATTCATTAAATGTTGGTATCTGAAGGAAGATTCTGTTACTGGTAGTAAGACAAATTAACATGGGAATCAGAGTCACCAAGGTCTCCTTGATAGAAAGTTCAGACAGGTCAACTGTCACCAGAGAATTCCAGGCACAGCTAGGCAGACAGGTGGCTCTTTTGGCAGGAGTGTGAAAAGAGAAACGTTTGGCAGCAAGAAATAGACAAAGCTCTAGGAAATTTGTCTATGTCTATGTCTATGTCTGGGTAGTAAATAAGGGTCTTAGTCACTTGAATAGAACTTAGTCTTCAGATATGGAAAATAACCACTTTTTTTTTTTTTTTTTTTTAAAATGACATATCCCCAACTAGCATGCTCTAAGCATAGAATACTAAAATCCCCATCCTCTCTAATTGTCTCACGAAGAGGCTCAAGACAGCCAAGATGGAGTTGGATACATATTTTGAACAGATGGATGGAGGCTAAGACCAGACAAATGTTGACAGACCATTAGGCCATGCCACTAATAATGTCTGCTTAAATAGCCCTGGGCTTAGGTTGGCACATTAACCTCTAACTACAAGAAATCCCCTTTGTAGTTCAGAAATGGTCAGGGTTCATTTTCTTTTCTGGTACCACACCTTTAGAGCAGCCAGCAGTATATGGCATCTTCTCTGTCCAACTTGAATGCTTGACTGACAATGGAAAAATGAACGGCAGACTCATAAAACAGTATTTCTGAAGGTCTGGGGCTGAGTAAGTTGAGTCTATCTTTATCAGTGTGTGATCCTTTACTATAACATTGTTACAAATTATATAAACCTTGGTGCATTATAAACAAGAATAGTGAATTTGGAGATCAATATAGAGGTTTCTCAAGAAATTATAATAAACATATATATATATATATATATATATGCTATCTATAATCTGACTTATATATACTCCAGGACATATTCTAAAAGTCTCCATACAATAACATAGACATGCATGTACATCCAAGCTTCTTCCTACTCTATTCACAGTAGGTAAGGAATGGAATCTCCATTCTACTCATCTAACAGAATGATTCCACATGTTTAAGCAGTGTGCTTGCCATTATCACATACACAGAAATGTCTGTTGCAAACCTGGCAAAAGGTTCACAAACATATAAGACTTTAAGGACATTCACCCTCTTGTTAGACTTTTTTTGGCTTTAGTATAGTCTTGGCACTGTTCAGGTCACAGGAAAATATTCATAACTGTGTTAAATATTGTTATTAATAGTAAATCTCTCCCTACTGCTTAGTTCAAATCAATGTGCTGCCTTTCCAGACAACTCAGTAGTTAATTTTAACCTTTTACTTACTGCCTAAGACTTTTGTCATTATGATGATTGTAATCATTATTAGCTGCAAAAATAATCAGCATGCTTAAAAATTCAGAGGGTATTTTGGAAAGAATGAGAGGATAAAAATAGTACATCTCAAAGGAATGGTAGGACACAAGTTTATTTCAACTTCTACAGGCTGAGATGTATTTGTAAAATTTGTTTCAGTT
The DNA here is from genome assembly GCA_030674055.1 of Rhabdomys pumilio. Lineage (NCBI taxonomy): Eukaryota > Metazoa > Chordata > Mammalia > Rodentia > Muridae > Rhabdomys > Rhabdomys pumilio. Next base: position 9,120,567 of record JANHMN010000007.1, read on the forward strand.
TCACTCTCAGAGAAGATTTAATGCTACTTGCACAAACTTATCTTTAGTGTGTCTTTGAAGATAAAATAGAGTCTTATACTTAGCTTAATTTGTGATGAGGCCTTATAATAAATTATACAGAAGTAGTACATTACAAACTTGTATAGCAAATGTGGAGATCAATATGGACGTTTTCCAAGATATTAAAAAAGAACTACCATTTATATGCTCTTATCTTTACCCTGACCTACCCATAACCCAGGACATATTCTCAAGGTCTCCTTACAATTCTATAAGATACATATATAACCATGCTTATTCCCACTCTATTCACAGTAGGCAGGGAATTGTACTAGTCACATTAAATGGATAAATTAACAATGAAAATATGATACATACACAAAATTGAATTTGATTGAACTGTAAAGAAATATGAACTTCACAGTAAGATTGGTGGATCTTTATAAAATATTAAATAAGGAGAATCAAACTCAGAAAGACAAATTCCTTAGATTCTCTCATATTTCCAATCCTAGGTTCTGATATAAGCATATATGTGCAAAAATATGTATTTATGTAGACAAAAAGAAGACTGAGAGAGTAAATTGTGCCCAGAAAGAGTGGCTAACAAGAACATATATGACATCAAATGGAAAGGATATTTAGGGGCTTTATAATGGGACAGTACTCAGAAATGAGCAGTGGGTTGAAAGGATGGAAGATGGAACTCCAAAATCATACTTGTTTGGAAAGTACCATAGCATCTCATCCCCTGTATGCTAATTTAAAACATTATGACCAGATCCATAAATAATAATACACCAAGAGAATATATGTTTCATTTATATAATGTGCCCATTTATGAAAGTCGTGTAGTGATTTCTTCTAGAGAGATACAATTAGTTAGTGCTCAGAGCTATGACAGAGACAGTTCCATCAGCAGCATGATGACTAAGTAGGAGGAAAGCAGCGTGAGTTCTGCAATTGCAAGACAACTGTGGAGAAGCACGGAGTAACACAGGGACAGGAGAACTCTTTGTTAGGTTATTGACTCACGACACAGTAGTTAAATCTATTCTCTTTGCACCAGTGAGCCTGACAGTCACAGACAAGCCTATGGTAAGTGCACAGAGATTGTTTTAAAGTATGAGATACAACAGAAAGGCTGAGACCTTTCCAAATTGCTATTGCTTCACCTTTATGTGAATATATCTTCTTAATAACAACTAAAATAGTCAATCTGCTCCATTCCAAAAAAAATCAAGGCCTTAAAGCCATGCTTGAATCCGATAAGCAGGGTTGAATGAAGTACACTTGGACGATCTACAGCCACTTTTTTCCCCCAGAGACTCATATCTTAAACATATTTGGGAAGGAAAAAAATATTGAAAGTACAATTTCTAAGAAATTGACACAACTTCTCCATGCATTCTTAAAAACTTGGTTGTGAACAATTCAGTAAAACTATCTGGAGAAATTTTGAAAAGTTTTACTCCAAGAAACAAGTACATAACTGAGTGTTTTGATGAAACACTATATTTAGTTGAAAGTTCAAGCTCCAATTAAAGGCCAAATGAGTTACAGAACAGAATACAATGGTATTTTCATGGAAATACCTATTTCATAAAGGCAATATAGTTTTAGAAACTGGGGTTGATAACAGTAATACATGCATCATGCAACCTAAGGCCACAAGTAGTGGCTCACACTTTTTCCCATTAATTAATTTATTTATTCACTTTACATCCCAATTGCAGCCCCTTCCTCCTAGTTCCACCCTCACAAATCCTTCCCCTCATTACATTCCCTCCTCCTCAGAGAAGGGGAAGCCTCCCTAGTGAACCACCTAGCCCTGGACTTCAAGTCATAGAAGGACTAAGTGCATCCTTTCTCACTGAGGCCCAACCTGGTAGTCCTTTGTAGAAGAAGAGGATCCAATGGCAGACAACAGAGAAAGAGACCCTTCTTCAATTGTTAGAGGATCTATGTTAAGACCAAGCTACACGTCTGCTACATATGTTTAGGAGGGAAAAGTCCAGTCTCTGCACGCTCTTTGGTTGGTGGTTCAGTATCTGTGAGCCTCCATGGACCTAGGTTTGTTGACTCATAGGGCTTCTTGTGGTGTCATTGACCCCTCCAGCTTGCTCAATCCTATTTTTAGCTTTTTCATGTCTTACTTCTGAAATTAAGAACTAACTAGATACATTTCTTTGAACTGCAATCTCTAGCATGTAATCTATAGATAATGTATGCATTCCTGAGTGATTCTTTTTATTTGCTTAATCACTGGCATCAGCTCTGGAAAAAAGCACACATTTGTTAACAAATATGATTATTCACTGTTTTCTCCCAAGCTTCATGTAGCCCATAGATATTTATTCTGTCTTGAGTGGCTTGATTTATTGAAATAAACCAATATTTCAAACTGGCATTTATGTAAATATTGGATTCCAAAATTCTCTGGAGATCAGATCAATAAGCCTGCATGTCAAACACATTTTACAGCTAAATAATAGCTGTCCCTCTTAGCACAGGCATGTTCTTATGGTCTGTCACATCCTATGTCAGTTGCTATTTTCTTCCCAACACTGAAACAATGTTTCAGCTTCCATGTTTTTTCCCCAGTGCACTGCCTCCCTCTGCCTTCTAAGTGTATGTTGGCCATTCATGTGTTCCATTGGTAAGTAAATAAATGTTCTCCATCTCTTCTGTTTTATAGAAAGGTCCTTTATAGAAGTGGTTGATCTATTGAAGGCAGAAAATAATACTTCATTTTTAAGGTGCCATACATCTGAAAAAATAATTTTAAGGAAGAAAAGGAAAGCGTGGAAAATGAAGAGAAATAATTCTTAAAGATCTCATATTTGGACTGCAATGTGTAGTGTGAAACCAATCCATGATATTAGAAATACTGTAAGCGGTTTCGCAAAGGGGATTGCTTCATTTCTGTCACCTAGTATGTAAGCCTATATGAGATTGAAGGATAGAAATGTCCACAAAAACAAATTCTTGAAATAAGTGGAAAGTTCTTCCTGATACCTCATCAGAACGTCAAGGAAAGCAGCGACATTTGTCCCATAGAGGGCATCAAGGGAGTTCCATGCAGGTCTCATTCATAATTATATTACTAGTTGATCACTTTTATTGTATTTCTGAATTATTATTGCCATTGTATTATAACTGTCTTTACAACTTTAGAGTCTTGAAATTCCCTAGGGAAACGGAATTATGAACAAGAACAATTAGATATATTTATTAACAACGAATCATGTTTTATTAGCATTCCTCTGCTCTTAAAAGTGGAATAAGAAAATGTATTATATTGTATTTTGTAAAATTGATAAAGTGTATGCAGTTTGTGGAGTGTGTGTGTGTGTGTGTGTGTGTGTGTGTGTGTGTGTGTGTATGGTTTGGATGCATCCAACTTCATAAGTGAGGACCAGTATGTGCCACACTACTTGGTTGGAGGTCAGAAGAAGCCTAGGGACAGGAGAGAATCCCAGAGGGCCAGCAGAATAAATGGAAATATGCAACCTTAGAAGGTGGGAGGTAGCGAGACCCTCCAGAAAGTACCTAAGACCTGGAAGATGAAAGACTCTGAGGACTCAATGCGAGTCACCTTAGGCGAAGTTCCCAGAAGTAGGGAGAGGAAACTCAAAAAGTCCACCCCAATAGATAGACAGGGCCTCGAGAGGCTCTGGGATGGTGTTACCAACCCACAGCCAAAATTTCTGACCCAGAAGTGTTTCCATTTAAAGGAAATGCAGGGATAAAAATGGAGAAGAGACTGAAGGAAAGGTCTTCCAATGACCAGCTCAACTAGGCATCCACTTCATGGGACGACACCAAGGCCTGACACTATTACTGATGCTATGATGTGCTTACAGATAAGAGCCTAGCATGGCTATTCTCTGAGAGGCCCAATCAGCAGCTGAGAGAGAAGCAGACACTTACACCAAACCATTGAACTGAAGTCGGGGGCCCCTATGATTGAATTAGGGGAAGAATGGAACAAGCAGAAGAGGAGGGCAACCCTATAGGAAGTCCAGCAATCTCAACTCGCTGGGACTCCTGGGAGTTCCCAGAGACTGAGCCACCAACCAAGCTCCATACACAAGCTGGTCCAAGGCCCCTGACACATATGTAACAGAAGACTGCTTGATCTAGCCTCAGTGAGAGAAGATGCACTGAATCCTCAAGAGACATGAGTCTCCAGGGAAATGGGAGGCCTGGTGGTGGAGGAGCACCCTCTCTGGGACGAGGGGGGAGGAATGAGATGAGGAACTATGTGGGTGTGACAAGGAGGTATAGCAATGACTGAATTGTAAATAAAAATAAATAAATAAATAAATAAGAATAAAACAGAAAAAAAATAAGTGAAAGAAACAGTTTCTGGTGAGATAGATACTCAACACCCTGAATGTACTGGTCTGGAAAATGTAGGCTAAGGTATCTGGTAGAAAGAGAAGTTTTATAAGTTAATAGATTTATATGATTGCCAAAATAGCTCTGTTCATTTCAGAATGCATCAAGAGAAATGCAACATCTGTAACAGGTATAAAAAATTGATTTCCTTTCACATGTCAGCTCCGGTTAGTAACGGGTTCTGCCCAGAATGCAATGCTCACAGGGAATCTGAAGCCCCATTTTAGAATGGCAGAAAAATATAGGTATTACCTGGTGACAGCAGCCATGGCTACTGAGGGGAGAGCTGCAGTTCTGTGCACTCCCTGTCCTTGGTGGAGAAAGAGGCCTGAGGTGGGATGTGCTATTCTACATTAAAGTTCAGAGAGCACTTGGAAACAATCTTTTTGTTTGTGTGGAAGTGACAAGCTTTATTTTAAAATATTGATTGGGATAATTTCGTTCCTTGGTTGGGGTGAGTACAGGAGGGAGATAAGGCTTTGGGATTAGGAGGGGGTATTCCCAGTAGCTCTGCCCTTTTGGCTTTATCTGCTTCAATTAGCTTCTTTACATTTTACTTTCTTTTCAGGTTCATGGTTGTTTACAGCTTCTATGTTTTTGCAGTGCTGTTCTCTTACCAAGCTTCATAATCTGATGTTTTTTTTTTCTTGACTTGAGCAAAAGAATTTCCTAAGTTTGTCTGGAAGTCAGTAGTTGTTGGCTGAGAGTGAATGTGAATTTCAGGGGATATTTCCTAATGTCTGGATGCATTCGAACTTAGCACAGTTGCCAGTTTCCTCCTGAAAATAAGAGAAGGGTCAGAAAGGGTGATGAAAGTTCTTGGATGGACAGAGATACCCACAACAAAGAATCACATGTTACATGTAAACAACATTCTGATGGAAAGGCTTGCCTGTGTACTGATCTTGCCCTCAAGGGTTGACCTCATCGTTCAGCCATCTTTGAGTTCTGTGTTGTTCTATAGCTAATCTGAGCATGGCATGAGTTATCTTCCTAGTGGAATCTATCCCTGTTTTTACACAACAGACTCCGAGCTATTTAAATGTTTTCTATGATGGCGAAACATACCATGTGGTAGGCGGACTGTGAACTATACTAGTTCAAATCCAAATTTCTGCACGGTTGAAGAAAGTACATTGACTTTAGTTTCTTTAAATGGATCATCATGGATATTATAAAAGTTAAGAGATAGAGTCATACTCTTAATCACATAGGATTATATAGAATTAAGTAAATGAATAGGCACCTATCTGTGAACATACCTGTACAGATAACATTTTTCTTAGAGATAGAAAGGGGAACAGTCCCACAATGCTACACAAGTGTTATTTCTTGTTGTTACCAAAGCTCTTTTTCCTGCAGATAAACTAGTATCACTCAGTTCAGCTGTCAGCATATAACATATTTGCGGTAATTTCTTGGATTACTTATTTCAGTTCACCTTTATATTGTCATTTTCTCCCTGAGATGCCAAGGTCAAGATTCTGCTTTGGGTTCTAAACTTTCTGTTAGAACTTCTTGTTCGTGTAGTTTATCAGATAAAATCCTTATTTCTTTTTACAAATAAGGCTTCAAATACTATCTCACATTAAAAGAATATGAACAATCTCTTATAGCTGATTGAAGCAATCACTACAAGACCAGTAAAGTCAGGGCTCATGAAGTAATAACCAAGGGGACATGAGTAGAATCATTCTACTGTGACAGAGGAATTTGCAACTTCAATAAAAGAAAACAGCGTCTTACAGTAAGTGTGCTAGAAAATACACATTTTACTATGGGACTAGAGTCTGAGGGCACGGCTATAAATAGCATTGGATTTTTTGCCTAAGAAGAGTTAGACTCCACTTTGTATTCACAAGTCATAGCAAAAAAAAAAAAAAAGACAGGTTTAATATAAATATGTGTAACTGATAAATATTCAGGAACCCCTTTTCTCTGTGAGCCTAAGCAAAAAAGCTAACACTTAAATAGACATTCTTCATTTCCTTTGTATATGTATGTGTATGGTGGGTCTGCACATGTGTGTACGTACAAGTGTGTTTACTCATGCACATGGCAAAAGAATGAGTTCCTGCTAGTGATCTATATACTCATTGTAGTAAAATATTTAAATTCAATATGATAGCAAAATTGTACTGAAAGTTGATAGCAAAACAGACTACTAATGCATCTGATGTGACTTGCATTACCGTGAGGTTGAGGTATATGAAAGAGGCCGTAGCCAATCCATTTGAGTTTGTTCTTAGTTGCCTGTATACACTCAGGTAGAAGCCATACTTTGTATTTTCCAAACCCTGGGAAATATACTATAGCTACGTAATAGTTATAATATTGAACATATTTGAAGAGATGATATTTCTTTCCACTATATAATCTATTTCATTATTGTTCCATGAGGTATTTGATTAAATGTTTGCAGAGGTCATATGACTGTCAACATTTATGAATAACATAAGTATCAACACACACTCTCTGTGCAACTTATCCTTATACATAAAGGGGAAATCTTATGTATCTCATGAATAATGAGCTTGGCATGCATTTCTTGGATGCAGAAAATCTAGACGGAAAATTGCCATAGAAGATTTATTGAGGATATAATCTTCATAAGATCGTCTCCTAAAGAAAAGCACAGTAGGGGAAGACATTTGAGGGATTATCACATGTAAAAAAGAAACTCGGCTTTATATGTTAACCTCTCTGTGACACAAATGGCCCCTCCAAACCTATTTCCATTTCCAACAGCTTGGCTTCCTTTTGTTTTGTATCACTCAGCTATTGGCTGTCATTCATGCTAGACGTGACAGTGTGTCATGATCACATGTGGAGGCTGCTCTGAGTGGCAATGTCTAGAGACCAAGCCACTGTATTTTATGAGCACTCATTAATCACAGCAAGTGGGTATGGATGCAGCATTCATTTAAGATACTACTCTAAATGAGCAGAGCGTTTGCAGCATTCATAGCCCTGCTAGTATTCTGCGGCTGTATTTGTAATTTAAATATCAGTAAAGGGTTGCCGGAAAACTAGCTTGCAGTGATCAAATATTTTATGAAAGATTGAAGCGAACACATAGTAAAACTAGATCTTTAGAAGCAATAATGCCACTGAGTGTTTTTTTTTATTGTCATCATATATCTTTGAGCAAAGTATTTAAGAATGCTCTTAGCATGGGAGTGAAGGAATTATGAAACAGAAGGTGTTCATTCTGTAGGTAGAAGCAGGAAAATACATAATATATAGGAAGCTAAACCAAGGAATAAAATGAGTGGTGTGTAATGCTGCCTTATGAATCTTATCAATTTTAAATGTCCATTGTGGATTTAAAGATAGCCCTATTTCAACAGATTAGAGACACAAGAGGGGCAGAAATGAACCCTGATAATAGGGCATATTCGGCTATACCAAAAGATGAATGGTGTAGATTTGTCAAGATAATATATTTAACAATAAGGTGGTTTTTGTCAGCTGGGTCTCTGGCTTAAATTTATATTTTTTCAACCAACCAGTTTAAGTGTCTTGTATTTTGAAAATCAAAACTGCTGTAATGATGGAACAGAGAAGATTTAAATTTTCTGAGGAAAAAATATTTTCAGCTTTAAGTGTACCACAATCCTCCTAGATTTTAACTGCTTTTACTCATTGGTAAGATATTATAGAGAACATTGTCCTCAGAACAGATTACAACTGAATGTGAATTTGGTTATAAAAGATATAAATAAATGTTTTCAAGTTATATTTTCTTTCAAATTTTCAAATAATAATTAATATACATGCATTTATCTAATTTGATCTGGGTAGTAACCCGATGAAGAGAACATATTAGAGTACTCTCAGGGATCTTTTACAGATGTGGTTTGAATAACTATGGGATGTGGCTACAACTGACCTGTAGATCATACAATAGGAGTGGGAAGAGTTCAGCTTTTCTGTGTGCCCATGTTGACCAAATCATATTCTGCGTCATTTTCCTGTCTTATGATTATACTTCTCTCTTACTACCAATCTCATTTTATGTCCACAATGCTTTGTCTTCTTTAAAGCCCCTGGTGCTGGATCCGTCAGTCAGCTTAGCTTGTTGTGCAAGCCTAGTAACTTGAGTTCAAGATCCCCTGCACTCTGTAAAGATTGAAGAATATGTCTAACTGAACAAAGTTTTCCTTTGAGTTACATACAAGTACTATGGTACATTGCTAAGCCACACACACATCATGCACACATACTCACAATCAAAATATAAAGCCTTTTACATAAAATATTTAATTTTTTCCCTATTTTTCTTGACTATAGACTATCTGAATAGTCATACCCCATGGGATTTGGTTTTAACTTGCTTCTTCAATTTTACACAGTTAAACCAATTTGGAATAGTCAGGAAACACCATCTTATTCAGTACTTTTATTAGCTAAGATGCATCTTTCCTTTAAGTTATATTTTACAATTGGATACCACCAGTATTCATAAGGACAATAATATTTCAAGGAATTATTCTTTTATAATATACAGCCAAAAGGACTCCAGACATATATCTGTACTCAAACCTGCCATTATATTGTATTGCCAAACAGAAAAATTTCATGTTGGAGAGAAGAGGTAGTTATGTTTTCATGCCAAGCAACCAGCAGAAGAATTGATAGAACACAACCAATAAAGGAAAACTAAAAGCAAATGCAGAAAAAATATTAGAAAACCGTTAAGTAGCTCTTACTTAATGCCTTATGCTAATGAGGCACTCTGACTGTACTGACATCATTTCTTCTTCTCAAGAATCTAATATCCTGTTGTTTAAGGACATAAATGACAAACCAGAGCTCTGTGTTTATGAAGTAGGCAATCTGAAATTTGAGCCCTGCTAGCCTGGTTACACCAAAAATTAATATCTAAGATATGGTGTGAGAAGTTTGATTTTATCTTTCACTTCCAGTTTCTATCAAATCAACATGAACCTGGGTTTTATATTTGGAGTTTTGTTAACATACATGATATATGATAACATTCACACTTAGTTAACTAATTGGGAACATATTTTCATTTTATTTCAGGAAAACACCTTGGGAACACATCAATTTACTTTAAAATATTATCAATATAATTTTTAACAAAATTTTATTTCTGCCTTTTAAAACAATTTAATTGTTGAAAGTATATAAATATTTCATGATTTTCTTGGCTATCTTTTATGTCAACTTGACATGAGTTGTCGTGATTTGAAAGGAGGAAACAACTTTAGGCATGTTAGCCTGTGTGGCATGCTCATAATTAGTGATTCATGATAGGCTCAGCCCATTGATGGTGGGGACATGTGACTCGTATTCCAAATTTTTAGAAGAAAAGATGAACAAGCCATAAGGAGCAAACAAGTAATCAGCTCCCTTCCACAGCTTTGCATCAGCTCCTTCCACGAGGTTCTAGCTTGAGTTGAGATCTGCCTTGGCTTCCTTAGGTCAACTGAGATTCAGGATATGTAAACCAAATGAGCCCTTTATTCCCCAATTTGTTTTTGGTAGTAGTGTTTCACAGCAGCAGTAGTGTCTCCGACTTATACAGTGACCCATCTCAAGGCCACTGTATATTTGAGGCTTTTCTGAATTTTATTGAAATTTGTATTGCTATTCTTCCTCTAGGTTCTTGGTTTACTTATTATACATCGAGGTCTTTGTCATTTTCATGATCATATGAATTCTCTAGAATAATAACTTTCCCTAAAGTGACAACTTCCTGTATGTGAACATGATAAGCTATAAGGAAGCCAACTGTCTGGACAGAATCTAATGATTTAATTTATTTCTTGAGTATCTGATGGAGGGTAACACCCCAGAGGCTTTTGATAAAATTAAGTTTTACAGGGAACTAATATAATTTTCATTATTTAGTGTGATTTTTTCCCCACAAAAATCTTCCTGACACAATAACACACTGAAAAAAAAATAAATGCACTACTTCGTATATGCTACCACTGAAATGGTATATGCACACTTATAAAAATATATAACTACTTTATTATTATTATTACACATGTAACCATAATGTATTATGTTGACTGCATAAAATATAACCACCATGTATTTATAAATGTATGTTTACATGATTTGTGTCTTTATGAGTATAGCTTATTTTGCTTATGGCTATTCTATCTTTTCTGTCAGATGTAGAATCTTTTTAAAAAAGCCATGAAGTTAGACGAAGGAATTATTAAAGAATGAGGTGTGATTAAGAAGGTGAGGAAAGGGAAAATAAACTTGTGTAAATACTATCTAAGCACCTCATATACATGTATGAAATGTCATAATTAAACTATTATTTTGTATAAATATATATATATATATATGTATATACATACATATATATGTATGTATATATATTAATTAAATTTTATTTGTAGGCTAGTTTTCTTGTATACTAATATTTTAGGTAGCATATAAAGTAATATATTGAGTTAGCCTCTATCAGCTGAGCCTAGAGCTCATGAACTCTGCTAGTTTAGTGAGGTCCTGGCATTATAGGAAGACCACCAAGACCACCAAGAATTTACCTAGATTCTGGGAATTTGAGCTTGGCTTCTCAAGCTTATATGCAGAGTGCTTTACCAACGGAATCCTCTCCCCAGTCCCTAACCAGTGCGTATGTTTTAATAGAATTCCATCCGAGTTCCATTCTTTGATTATTGTGCATTGTGCAGCAATAATCATGGATTTTCAAGTACTTCTGAAGTTTTCTGACTTTGAGCACTTTGAGTATTAACTCAGGAGTGTTATAGGTCCTTCATGTGATAGTTCTACCTTCAGTGTTTGTAAAGGTTCTGTACATTTTTCCACAGTAGCTACCCAAGTTTACATTTCTACTCTGTACAAAAATCTTCCTGTTTTTCTTCATCATCACTAATGTTAGTTATTTGTTTCCTTGATAATAACTATTCTGATGCCTGTGAGATGGAATGCCAATTTTATTTTGCATTCCTCTTATGTCTAGAGGTAGTGAACACCTTTTCAAATATGTATTAGTTATCGGCATCTTTATGTTAGGACTGTCTACTTAAGTGGTTACTCTAAGTATAGCTTTGATAACTTTTTTCCTCTTCAGTGTTCATGTTTTTGGAGTTCTTTATGGATCTACACATTAGCCTTCTGAAAGATGAATAATTAATGATTTTTTCTCTCTTCTTTAGCTGCTATCGCCACACTGCTGAATATTTTTTGAATTGTGCAGAAGCATTTTACTTTTATGTGATTTTTAAGCTTTAATTTTTTTCAACCCTAATTTAAATAACTGTTCTTAAATGTTTTAAAGTCCCTTCTAACCCATCACTTACCAGGGGTCATGGAAAAGAAAGGTTATTAGGATTCAGAGGAAGTAGACCTGTTTAAAAATTTTTCTTCGGAGAAAATCCTATCTGGTTTGTCAGGAAATCAGCAGTTCAATTCACAGGAGTCAGCATTGGCAGCTCAATCCACTAGCAAACACGTAACGGATATACCAGCAGTCCAGTTCAGTAGTAGTATTGGGATAGCAGCAGCAGTGGCAGTCCTAGCAGGAACAGCCAGACCTCAGCAGAATGTGTGTGAGTCAGCAGGGGGGGTTTAAACCACCAGGCATACCAGGAGAAGTTCTTTGCTGTGCCTCTCTCAACAAAGCAAAGATCAGTGAAGAAGTAAGACCAAGAAGCATTGCAAAGCTCTACAAGCAAGCTCCTCTCACAGTCTGTCAAGTCCTATTTGTACTCCCTCCAAGCATCCCATTTCCTCCCCATGTCTTGTCTCACCATGTGTCTTGCCTCATCACGTGAGTCTATCTTAGCAAAACACCATGTGAGTTTCTATCTGCTGATAGCACTCTGCCCATTGGCCTGAATCCATGCCAACACACTACCAGAAGTTTTATGGTATTTTTCTCTCTATGGAGTCATGACAAATAGTGCTAAACTACACAATGTAAGGAAGACCAATACCACTTGTGTCCACTTCAGGAAAATATTCCTTCACATATTTGCCCCAGCAAAACAGCATCTAACACAACTGACTTTCCAAAGAACCCTTAGGTTTCTACTTCATTCAATTCCACCTGTCAGTTCTGGAATGTGTTGCCTATGTTGCTGAATTCTTTTTTTCAGGAATTCATTGTTTGTGTCTTATCTTGATGTGATTTGCCCATGATTTCCTCTAACAGATGCGGAGGTTCAGGTTTAAAGATTCTCATCCTCCTGTAAGGTAAGAAAAATTAATTTTCTTGGTTTTTATAACAGATATCCAGGTTTCCCAGTAGCATTTGTTGAGTCACCTATCTTTATGAGAGTTTGTATTGACATCTTTGTCAAAGACTGGTTGCAGTTTTGTAGGTTCATTTCTAGGTCTTTTATTCTCTTCTGTTGATCGTGTTGATCTGCATTGTATCATTTCCATGCTGTCTTCATCACTGTTGCTTTTAGTCAGCTATCATTTACACCCAGCATGGCTTTTCTTCTGAAGATTAATTTGTGTGTTTCTTTTTTCTAATTTTAAGATTGCTTTTTTTTTTTTTTAAATCAAGTCTGGTAAATATTGCTGCTGGTGACTACATCGGGTCTATTGATAGCTCTTAGTAATATAGCTGTTTCTACAACTCTTCAACACCCATCTTTCTGTGAGTATGGGTAATATACATATTTGAAGGTCTGGAAGATTCCTGAAGACCTGATTGTCTTTGCTCTATGGTGAACCTCAAATGAAGTTGGTTTTAATATTAGTGAAGGGATGCCAAAACAACAGGAAAGATGGAATTTCAGTAAGTGACAGGTCAAGATGGCAAATGGATTTCCAATTCCTGGTGTCTTTTTCAATTGCATTATTCAATAAGTTCAAGTTTTTATTCTAGAGGCTTTTGACTTTATTGACTATTTACTCCTATTCTGCTACTCTGTTGAACATGTTTATCACTTCTTAGACTTTTCTGATGGAGTATTAAGTGTTTTCTACGTTTGGAAGCATAGCTTCTGAAGCCATGGGAATGAATCAAACTGTCTGTTCCTAGGTTATTTTTAAGAGACGTTATTGCTGCTTTAGTCTCATTGACTGTTACATGTCTGCTTAAATTGTTTATAGACTCTTACTTTAATTTTGGTAAGTTGTGTGTATCTGGAAATTTATCCACATTTTTGTTTTATATTTTCCAGGTTTGAGAAACATAAAATATTAAAATTTTCCCTACTCATTTGTATTTCCTTGAACATTTTGTAAACTCCAGTATTGGTCTCTGAAAAAAATATTTATAATATATATATATATATATATTATATACATGTTTTGTTTTTCAAGATAGGGTTTCTCTGTATAGCCCTGGCTGTCCTGGAACTCACTCTGTAGACCAGGCTGGCCTTGAACTCAGAAATCCACCTGCCTCTGCCTCCCAAGTGCTGGGATTAAAGGCGTGCACCACCACCGCCGGGCTATGTTTATATTTTCAAGGGGATTGAATCCATTATGGCAGAAAACAGGACATCAGGAAGAGCAGTAGGTCTGTTACGTAGACAACATTCATGGTCAGGAAGGTCATAACAACAAACACTATGTTCAACTTGCTGTCTCCAAATTTAGTGTGAGATTCCAACCCATGGCATGGTGCTACTGACAGTTAGGGTAATTCTTCTCACTTCAGTTTAATGGAGACAATTTCTCATAGTCACACCTAGATGTTTGTTTCCATGGCGTCTCTATATCTCAAGCAGATAATATCACCAATCCTACCTTCCACCTTTTACAGTTTTTATTTTATTAATTGAGGACATTCTTTTTCTCTTTGGTAGTCTGGATATGAGTTTGTCAAACTTATTTATTGTTTCAATGAACCAATTCTTTTTTTAAGGAAAGATTTTATTTATTTTTATTTAATGTTCATAAATGGTCTGTCTGTCTGTCTGTCTGTCTGTCTGTCTGTCTTTGTGTGTGTACCATGTGCATGCCTCTCCTCACTAAGGACAGAAGGGAGCACCAGAATTTTTGGTATTGGAGTTACAAATGGGAGCCACACTGTGGATTCTGGGAACTATACCTTGGGCCAGCTTTCCCAATCAAGAACTTATCTCTCTCACCTCCCAAAGAACTGATTCATTGAAGCATTCTATATACGGATCTCTCTTTATCATTTCACTACTTTCTCACCTGACCTTTACTACTATTTCCTGTCTATTAATTTTGTGGTCAGGATGCTCTTATTTTCAAATACCTTGAAATATACCATTCTTGAATTTATTGGAATACTTATATATAAGGACTTTTATTTTTCTCTATGCATTGAAACCAAGACATAGCAGAATGTTCTGCCAGAGAGCAACATCCTTAGCACCTATACAAGGACGTTTTATTTTATTAGTTTTTAGGTAATATCCAACAAAAAATCAAGATATCACAAATAAAGTCTCAGTTTCCAAGAAGTTTATGGAAATGTGAGAGACATATTGTGTCATTTGAATAAAGGATCTGTTCCACAAAGCAGTTTACACTTGAATTACAATTCAAAGAATAGGTAAGATTTAGCAGAAATGTGTCTCCATGAGAGGCTGTAGTCAGAGTGTATGGTACAAGAGAGGTGGAAAATAGGTAACAAAATAACTCACTCAAGCATTGTAAGTTAATATAGAATATCAAGATTCAAACTCTTAAGGATTAAGAGGCAGTTAGCAAAACTTTATATACCAAAAGAATATAAAAAATGTTGAATTAAAGTGACCATTTAGGCTGTGTGGTAGCTTAAAATAAAGACATGGGAGACTGTCTGGAAGGTTGTTATAATCTGAGTCAGGACAGTGAACAGTTTGCATCTGGTAGAGCCTGCTTACTCAAGTAAGCCAGTGTGATTAGAGCAAGATAGGAAAATATAGTGACTAGAAAGGGAGGTAAAAAATCAAGGTTTAACAGTCACCTAATGTGTGCACACATTCAGTTATATTAAAGTAATTTATTTATTAAGAATAAGGCTGTATCATTTCAAGCTCAACTTAATTGTAAATGATGCTTACAATAAAGGCTTCTGTGATATGAATACGTTATTGAAAATGTGCATGCATCCACCAGAATGAATTACTGGTTTCCTGGAGGCAGTCTTCTGAATGAAGTTCAAAATAAATTAAACATCTTGTGTTGATGAGAAAAACACACTTCAAATTAGAACATTGAACACTATTAATTAAACAGAAGAATCAATTTCTATATTGATGTAATCATACATCTTTACCTCATTTACTTTTATAGAACTGGACTGTTAGTGTCTCCTTTAAAACAAAAGTTTAAATAGAATGTTGTCACTTGAAATATGTGCTTCATCCACTTCTATAAGAAAGTGATTATACAGACACATATATGTGTATATACATGTGTACATGTATATATACATATATATCATTGTAATGAGGAACAAACTAAGAACAACAGGAATGTTCAGTCAGCTTCGTTTTGGTATTTGAACCATATAAGTTCAGGAAAAATTATCTTATATATATTTCAGCTTTTCATTTAATTTAATTTATTTAGATTTTCTCAAAACTTAACAGTTTAACTTAAAAGGTTTACTTTTAAAAATTGGGAGATATTTTGTAAAGAATAAAATCATAAATTTTATGGAAATATAAAATAAATACATTTCCATCAAATTTATGATTTTATCCTGTATGGTGATTTCAGTAACTTATATTAGAAAAGTCAAGAGAAAAGTTAAAGTGCACACAGATCAAAAAAATTAAGAATGATGAATACATTTGTGATCAGCCCTGATAATATATTTACAAATAATATTATATGAACCAACAAGTTGTATTTAGGAGAATGTATACATATATTAATACATACATGCATGCAGTAAGAATTAATGATTAAAGAGGTCATGAAAAAAGTCTCCTGTGTTTTTAAGCTTTTTCAAAATAGATATCTTAGAAAAAACCAGCAGAATATTAACCAGTGTGGACCAGTTGCTGGGGAGCACATGCTTCCATTATGCTTAGCACATAGTTCTCCTTTGGTGGGATTTGCAGAAGGTGGATTTTCCCCATCTTCTTTCTTCCTGCCTCACAATTTTTAAAAATTTCAAGTAATAATAATAATGGAAGAACTGAACAGTTGATGAGGGTACTAACACTCTCAGGAGTACCTACCTTGTGCATCTTCTCTCAGCTGGCTCACAGCTTTCCAGTCTTCTTGCTAATCAGAATCTAGCCCATTTTAAGGTCAATACCAGCTGATAAAAACCAGACCTTTATCACTGTGTTTATTTTGTCTTAAACTCTATATCAAAATTAACTTTGTATCAGTTTCATAATAAGGGCTATCTGACTTCATGGAGCTGACACTCTAGAAGTGAGTATAGACAAGAAGCCAGGCAGCCATGTTCCTATGGTCAAGAAGAGGGTGAAGTAGCCAGAATAGATTTTTTTTAAGGAAATGAAGCACAAACAATAGTTTAGTGAGTGTGTCTTATCCTGAGTTCTAAGATAAGGAAACATTTTAGAAAGAGAGTATATAGAGGATGGGTCAAAGTTCACCTCCCCCCCTCAGCTTGTGTGCTTGAGATACAGCCTTGGGCTGCAACTTACTATGTAGCCCAGGATGGCATTGAATTTATAGTCAGCCTCTTACCTCTGCTTTTCAATTGCTAGTATTATAGGCATGGTCCAGCCTGCATGGACTCTAGATTTCTTAACACTTCATAAAACAGTTCCATTGAAACTGAAAACATAGAAGGATTTGCAGCACAGAGGAAACTGCAAATATTATTTACCATTTTTCTTTTTCTGAAATTCTCTAACAACTTCTAAATCACCACCCTTTCTATAATTTATGTTAAAATGATGGAGCGAGTTAGAGAAAGTAATTCTAACATTTAGAATTCAGGAGCACTTAAATTCATTTTAGTTTTTCCAGCTTGATCTATCTTTTTTATCACACAATCTGTTCCCTTCAGTTCTTCAAATCCGCTAATCTCTTTATTTCATGACCCATAACTCCTTTCCTCAGCAGAGAAATCTTTTTTATCCTGAGCAAGGGATGTCTGTTACCCTTTGTGTTTTCTGAAAAGTAGGTCTAGAGCAAGTTCTCTGCTCAAAGTTTAGGAAGGAAGAAGAAAATAACCATCACAAGGTAGAGAAGACAATGTTACAGGTTCCATTTTAGCACTGGAAGTATTGTTAAATAATATATTTTTCACACAGACAAGTACATTCATATTCACGCACTGTTATTAGTATAAATTCTGTAAGGCTACCTTATCTTTTTTTTTATTATTATTACCTTATTTAATAGTCCAGCAGTTATCCCCTCCCTGTCTACCCTCTCATAGTTCCTCATTTCAATCCCCCTCCCTCCTGTCTCTAACAGGATGACCTCCCAAGGCATCCCCACTCTCTGGGGACTCAAGTCTCTCATCCAGGGCTAGGAGAGTCTTCTCCCACTAAGGCCAGACCAGACAGTTCTCTGATGTATATGTGTGAGGGCTACAGACCAGCTACTGTATACTGCCTAGTTGATAGCTCAGTGTTTGAGAGAACTCATGGGTCTGGGTTAGTTGAGAGTGCTCATCTTTCTACGGGGCCACCCTTCTCAGCTTCTTCCAGCCTTTCCCTAATTCAACCATAGGGGCCCGCAATTTCAGTTCAATGGTTGGGTGTAAGTATCTGCATCTGTCTCAGTCAGCTGCTTATTGGGTCTCTTAGAAGACAGTCACGCTAGGCTCTTGTCTGTAAGCACACCATAGCATCAGTAATAAAGTCAGGACTTGGAGCATTCTCTTGAGATGAATCCCATGTTGGGCCGGTCACTGAACCGCCTTTCCTTCAGTCTCTTCTCCATTTTTTCCCTGCTGTTCTTTATACAGGAACAATTCTGGGTCAGAGTGTTTGACTTTGAGATGGCAACCCCATCCCCCCACTTAATGCCCTGTGCTTCTATTTGAGGTAGACTCTTCAGTTTCCTCTTCCCACTGTTGGGTATTGCATGTAAGCCCCCCCCCACACACACTTTTTTGAGTTCTGAAAGTCTCTCACCTCCCAGGTCTCTGATACATTCTAGAGAGTCTACCCCTGCCCTCCACAAGTTGCATATTTCCATTCATTCTGCAGACCCTCTGGGCTTCTCTTCTGTCCCTTCCCACCCCTTTACCTGATCATGTTTTCCTTTCCCTTTTCCCTTCCCTCTACCACCCAGGTGCCACCTCCCTCTGCCTCCTGTCATTACTTTCTTTTCCCTCCCAAGTGAGATTGAAGCATCCTCACTTGGAAGGCCACCCTATCTCATTGATTATGCTGGGGGATCCAAAGTACTTTTGTATACTTAATTATATATATATGTATCCAGATCAGATCAGATTCGGAAAAGAAGACTGTAAAATGCAGATAAATTTTCAGTGTGCAAATAATGACATCAATAAAATAAAGTTTAGAAACATATTATTCTAGAATACAGTGATGGATGTTTTCAATACTATTTTGAATCCCCCAAAGAATAATTATTTCTATAATCTCCCATCTAAAGAAATTATGTAATATATCTTGAGATTTTAGTGACTAGTTATCAGTTAGAAAATTAGGAAAAGAAGTGGTTAGATTTTTGTCTTGTAAATTCCATTGGTGGTAGATTCTAGTTTGCATTGAAGGTCAGTAATATGAGATATAATAATAATTTTTTTTAAAAAACTGAGAAAAAGCTTAGGAATAAAAGGAGGTGTTATTATTAGAGACTGGGTCTGTGAGGACTGAGCTACAGCTAGAGAAGGGATGGTTAATAGCCATGAGAAAAATGACTTGATGTAGAAGTTTGTAACTAGGTCAAGTAGGTCATATATTTCAAAAAAGTTAAGATGAGGTTTCATTTTCATAACCCAAAGAGATAATAAATATTTGAGGCAATGGCTATCATTATACATTGTGTATACTTGCGTCGAGATATAACATTGAGCACCTATTGGGGCATTTGAGTCAGTCGGCTGCATTGTTTGGAAAGATTAGGTGAAGTTTAGGAGTTATGCTTTCTCAAGAAAGTATGTCATTAGAGATGTGTTAGAGGGTGATAGCTTTGTCTACATCCTGCTGATCTCTCTGCTTCCTGTGTATTGATGAAAAATAGAATCAGCTTGTTCCCTACTTCTGCATCTGTGCCATGCCTTCCATACCATTAAGGACTCTTCTCACAGAGCATGAGACAAAATAATCCCTTCTGTAAGTCATTTTTGGTCAGGATATTTTATCAGAGCAACAACAACAAAAAAAGTAGAACAGACCCAAAAATACTTAGAGTGTATAAAGTAAAAATAAAAGAAAAATGGTCTCGCATGTTAGAGAGTGGAGATGTAGAATTTTATTTTAAGAATTAAAGGTCACAATGAAAAGTCAAGGGAGGAAGGTACCACTTAGTTAGAGCAAATACAGATGTAAATCAAGAGAAACCTAGTGATGTCTAGCGACAGTAATTAAGGGTTTTGGCCCATCTTCATCCAGATTTGGAAGGGGTCTGCTGTTGTGATTTGCAGACGATCCAAATAAACTGCCAGTAATTATGGAGAGAACTTCAGCCCCTTTGGCAGGTGGCCTTGACAACAGATTGCTCCATAAGTATGCAGAGAAATTCTTCATGTTGAAAAAGAAGGGATTGTTTGAGGATGATAAGGTCAATGTGTTGAATTTCTTTTGTGGTATAGACAACAAGGGTCATGGGACAATTAGGCACACCAAAAACCAATCAACCAACCAACCAACCAACCAAACCAAACCAACCAACCAAACTAACAAACAGAAAGCAAAAACAGGGTCATTCTACAAAGCCCTGGCTGTCTTGGGACTAGCTATGTGCATTAGGAGGGTCTCAAACTCACAGTAGTCTACCTCTCTCTGACTCCTAAGTGACTAAGTTAAAGGGATACAACACCACATCTAGTCTGGGGCACATGTTTTCACTAAAGTAAATAGTGGTTCAGTCCTCTCTGATTGCCATTAGATTATAATCTAAATAATTGCCTTTCATCATGTTGTAACTTCTGTTTATTAAATTTTCGTAAGTGTATATGAAAAATGCTTATCTAACATGTCAGGTAGTATAAGCAAAGTAAATAAAAGCAACTCACCCTAGCGCGTGCGTGCACACACACACACACACACACACACACATATACACACACACACATACATACACACATACACACACATACACACACACACATACACACACACATACACACACACATACACACACATACACACACACATACACACACACATACACACATACATACACACACACATACACACACATACACACACACATACACACATACACACACACATACATACACACATACACACACATACACACACACACACACACACACACTCCCCACAAACTTCCACATTGTTTTATCTTCATTTTCCCTCCACAACATCTCTACCATCTAATATTTTGGGGTAGGTAGACTAGTAACTAGAAATAAAAATCTTCAGTTTGATCTTTAGACCCTGGGTACTTGTTATCTTATATGCCAAAGTGACATTGAAATGAAATGACATTAAGCATGCTATAGTGGTGGGTTAATTTTAATCACTCAATACAGTGTGTAACTGTTGAGAGCCGACTCGTAGCAAGCTTGTAGCCGACTCATCTTTGCAGCCATCTCGAGCCATATACCCTGAAAAGAGACTTGTTTTTCAACAGCCTACAACAGCTGAGCACACTCTGATAAATATCTTATTTATACCACCTATCTTGTTTTGCTGTTTAGTGACCCCAGCTGCAAGGCGCACATGGTATCCATGCCTGCAAGGCATGTGATATCCACACTTGCAAGGCACATGTGGTATTCATGCCTATAAGGCATGTGGCAAAGCGTATAAATACCCTGAACTTCCCTTCAATAAAAGAGACTTGAGATTTGATCAGAACCCCTGTCTTGTCTCCATTCTTCGCATCTCTTCCCCTTCATTCTCACTCTCTCTCTCTCTTG
Organism: Rhabdomys pumilio; assembly: GCA_030674055.1. Lineage (NCBI taxonomy): Eukaryota > Metazoa > Chordata > Mammalia > Rodentia > Muridae > Rhabdomys > Rhabdomys pumilio. The sequence goes on from JANHMN010000007.1 coordinate 9,141,919, forward strand.
CTAAACCCTGACCCACAGACCGGAGCAGCAGCTTGGGTGGGACACAGTGGAATCCAAGCTGGGCAGTGTGGGCCTCAACATGTAACTTCAGTTAGGATTCTGTGTTCTGAGTAGAGAATGATTGTTGAGTAGAGGGGAGTTGACATGATAAATCAATGAATGTGGCTAGCTCTGAAAGCAAGCAGGACAAGGAAACAGACCTATGTTTAGGTAAAAGTTGATATTGATAATTTCTTCTGTTTTCATTCATATACAAGTGGCTGACCCAGTGCACAATTCCCTCTTTTTTCTTTCTGTAGAAGTGAGGATCAAACCAATTACTTTCTACTTGTTGGATAAGTACTGTCCCACCACGGAGCTATCATCCCCCAAGTTGAATTAATTATTCCATGTTGCAAAGACATATCTAAGGAAGTCTTTGGAATGGTGCTCTCCTTTCACTGTCTATTGTTTTATTGTCTCCAATGTGTTCTTTTGCAGTTACAACTGACATGGGACAAGAGAAGGCATGACTCTGCTGCTTTAATAGCTATTCTTATCATTAGCCACCAAACCCAGACACTATTGCTGATGCCAAGAAGTGATTGCTGATAGAAGCCTGATACAGCTGTCTCCTGAGAGTCTCCAACAGAGCTGGACCATTAGAGATGCATATGCACGAAGCTAACCATCAGACTGAGCATGGGAACCCCAACAGAGGAGTTAGAGGAAGGACTGAAGGAACTGAAGGGGTTTGCAACCCAATAGGAAGAACAATAATATCAACCAACCTGACCCTCCAGAGCCCCCAAGGACTAAACTACCAACCAAAGAGTACACATAGAGGGACCCATGGCTCCAGCTGTATTTGTAGCAGAGGATGGCCTTATCTGGGATCAATGGGAGGGGAGGCCTTTGGTCCTGTAAAGACTTGATGCCCCAGCATAGGGGAATGCTAGGGTGGTGAGGCATGTGTGGTTAGGGGAGTGGAGGGACACCCTCATAGGAACAAGGGAGGGGAGATGGAATGGGGGGTTGCCGAGGGGAAACTGGGAAGAGGGATAACATTTGAAATGGAAATAAATAAAATAACCAATACAAAATATTTTCAAAAAGCTGGCCAAAGACAGGCTTCTCACATTGTTTATAAATGATTGCTTGCTTTATGTTGCTTTGTTTTTTTCTCATATGCTTTTGAAAGGTAATGTAGAACATGAAATCTTCCCCTCACATCTATGATTTGTGCTTGTGTTCTCCCCTTATGAAAAGCTTTGGGAATGAATTGGGGCTTGACAAACTTTGTGAACTCATGGGGTGCTCTTCAGTGTGAATTATTTTTGAAAGATTCCAAACAACTGAGTCGTCATCCATATCCTTACTGTACTTTCCGTGTGATTTTATGTATTTGTAAAGAACTAGAAATGATAAAGTCTTTGCCCTACTTTTGACATTTCTGGGACTTCAATAGGGTATGTTCTTACATGGATTTCATTTTGGTATACTTTGCACACTCACAGGACCTCTTGTTGTTGAGAATAATACTTCGTTTTCAAAAATGTACTTTTAACAATAGAGTGCTCTCCTACGATTCTTACTTTCATAGGATTTTCCCCAATGTGACTTATGTTACACATTTGAAAGAAAGGGAACCAGGTGAAGGTTTTACCTCGTTACTTACACTCACAGGGCTTGCCTTGACTTTGTAATGTTTAGTGTATTTGAAAGGAAATAGGGTTAATGAATGCTTTTATACTTCTTTTCTATTTATGGAGTCTAATTTTTGTGCTCATTATCTTGTGGCCTAGAAACATTAAGAGGGAAATAAAGTCTTTCTCGTGTCTCTTACTTGCAGTGAAAGGTATTTTTAATATAAAATCTTTTGTGAACTTTTTCCATTTATTTTTATTTTTATATTGAAAAACAGATAGAATACTTTGCCCCATCCTTCCCTTCTCCCCAGCACCTTTTAGTTTCCCTTCCTTAAACTCTTCCCAACACCCCATCCACTCTTAAGATAATAGCTTGTTTTCCTTTGGTTATTGTTACATATATATAAGGGACTTCATGCCTAGAAAAGGTCAGTTCTCCTTCTCCCAGAAATCACCAGTTGCATGTTTGTTTCTTTCTTTTGTTTGTTTCTTTAAGGGTGGGATGCCAGGAAATATTTCCCATTTGACATCCTTGATATTGCCATTGTTCAGTCTTGCTTAGTCAGGTGGTTCTGAAAGAAACTGTTACATGGCTAACTCTCCCAGTATTCTGGGTCTTCTAATCTTTTTATTACCTCTTCTGTGATGTTCCCTGAGCCGTGGATGCAAGAACTGTGGTGTAGTTGGAGCTATTAGGGCTAGGCACTAATGATTTATTGATTTCTACATTGAATCCATTGTGGTTTTTAAAATAGTCTTCATTTTCTATGAGAAAGGCTCTCTTTGATGGGGGTGATAGCTATCCTTATCTGTGGGTATAAGGATGAGAGGTGGAAAGCAGTAAGGAATTATGCTGCCCTTGTAAGGTGGTGGTGGTAGATTCATTTCAAATGTCTAGGACCTCAATATCCCTGGCAAGTTGATATGTTTATAGTATCAGGGATGGTATCCCATTTGAGTGGACTTTATGTCCAGCTTGTCATCAGTTGCTCACTGTCACCATGTGAGTGCTCTTTATTGTACCTTTACGCATATCTTGTTATGGAAAGTGCTCGGGTTTACAGGTACTTCAGGTAAAAATTGTGACTTAATTGCCTTCTCTCATTAGGAGCTAGCATAGTTTTTTTCTGGAACCATGAAAGTTAGGCTGCAGGAAAGAGGCTTTCTAATCAGATCCATTTCAAATTATCAGAGACCTGTGTCCTAAATATGCAGTGTCTTCAGCAACAGGGGCTACCCTCAAACCCTGAGACAACTAGGGTTATAAATGTAGCCTGTATTATTTGGGGAGTCACTTTGAGTACCTTGAATGGTCCTTCAAAAAGAGGTTTTTTGCCTGATTTGGGTGTTTTTGTAAGTCTATGGTCCATTTGGACAGCAAAGGGACTTATATCCCATATTTATATATACTATATTATATAAAATAAAATGAATACTATATAACATATATACAAAATATTTAAACTATATATCTTAACATGTTATGTATCCTAAAAGTATATATATATATATATATATATATATATATATATATATATATACATATGTGTGTGTGTGTGTGTGTGTGTGTGTGTGTTCTATATAATTTTGGGTCACTATACAATAAAATATTTTCTTGAGGATTTGTCAAACAGCTGTGATATTAATTGTGCTTATCCCTCTTCTGGATTGACCTCCTTCTCAGTTAGAGTCCCTCTCCATTCTTTTATTTTCAATTTATAACTCAGGTATCATGTTCTTTCCTCCCACCCTCACCTGCCACCTATGGTCTTTCTCTGGTGCCTTTATACTTTTCTGGGTTTTGTGGTAACTCCATTATATATACTCACATATGAGGAATTGGAGCATGAGGCATGCAGTATTTATCTTTCTGAGCCTGGATTACCACATCTACATATGTATGGGTACACACACACACACACACACACTTGAATAGTACTGAAATAAGTGAATGATTTCCCATGCTTTCCACATTCACTGTCTTATTTCAATAAAATTTTGAAGCAATTACTTTCTAGTAACTTTCCTTTGAATTTCTGAGTCACTTCTTGAACAATATTTCACAAATATGGAAATAAAAATGCATAGTCAGTATTCATTATGTCTACCTTATTACCATGCATTTTACTAAGAATAAAAGTGAAGTATCACTTCAATAACATTTAAATATATAAAGTTCAGATAAGTAAAATGAAATTAAATAGTTCTATGATACTGGGAGAAAGAGATTTTATATTAGGAAGAAAACTAACATTCCAGATATGCTTAGCAGAGCAGTAGTGAACTGAAGTTTTCCTACCGGGTAGTACTGTCTCTCAAGAGTAGAAAACAAGACAAGGCTATAGCTCTTTTAGTTAGAAACAATCAATTCTTTTCTCTTAAACCAGCTCATTTTCATACACTCATTTGCATATTCATTCATCCAATAGTATTTCAGATTGAACACTAGTGATAGCCATTGGTTTAGATTCTTAGGGATCCAGAAAAGCACAGACAGACAAATAGTTCCATCTACATGTAAATTCCATTCTAGGAATAAAAATAACAGACAATAATAAAATCATACAGCAGCATACAATAGATAGACATATAAACTATGGCTATGGAAACGTGACTAAAGTGAACAACTTGGGTCTACTTTCTAAGAAAAATATCCAGGAACATTTTCAGTGAGTGCGTGAAGCTGGCACCACAATTGAAAGGCAGTTATTTGGAGAAAGCAAGAGAATACTTGGTAGGTACTTATCCCAGATAGTATGAAATCGTGAATATAAAACTTGGAAGTACATTGACTCTGAAAAGTGTAAGGCACTGTGATTCCAGTACATTTTCACAGAACTGAGTTTATTATTTATTTTAATACCAAGAGGTTGAACTATGAAAATATATTGAGCATGAATGAAGCCTTGTAATCAAATAGTAGGGCTTGAGAAAAATCTTTGCCACTTCAGTTTGTCAATATCTTCAGTTTTCCATGTGAATCTTGGACAATTGTTTCATTATTGGGGACAAAGTCTGCTTGCACTGGTAGTAACAAAGTTCCATCAACAAGGGGCATGCAAACAACAACTTTTCTCTCTCATGGTTCTGGATGCTCAAAATCCCAAGACCTAGTTGCTCTGAGAACTGCTCTTGAATGGTTGCCAAGTTATTCTCCCTTATCTTGTGATTCCTTCTTTTCCTCAGGTAGGAATTGTCTGAGCTTTCTGAGAACTCTTTCATTAGAGCACTCATTCCATTAATAAGGGATGGAGGCTCTGGAGCCCTCATCTCTTCCCAAAGGTACTATCTCTTAATACCATCCAACAGTGATTTAGAAATTCTCAGTATAGACTTGGAAGTGCACATTAATTTAATTTATGGTCCTGGGTTTCCAAATTCCAGGTCATAATTCTGTGTACATAGGCTGTAGTACTGGGGTACTTGAACTAAAACTAAACCATATAAAGTGCCCACCAAAAAAGTTGGCCATTTAATAAATATACATCTAAAACCATACCTGTGTAGCATAAATGTACCCATAATCTTTTATAATCTGATGTGTCAAATATATATATGGAGGGGGGGGGGAGAGACTGGTTCAAAGGATGCATTGTGACATAATTAACCATGCTGTCATTTTTTATTTATATTTCTAAATCATTAGGTCATTTTGTCAAGAATAATAAGAATAATTCCAGTTGACCACAGAATATGTAAGCCAGAAAAAGGAAAAGTTTCAAGATTCATAACAATAAATAATTCATACAATCAAATTATCTATGCATTTAGAGTATCTGTATTCTCTATTCATATAATGCATTTGCTTCCTCAAGCACTTGCTGTCATGGAAATGTAAGTATTTTTCCTCATAGAAACAAAGTATTTAAAGATTAATAAAGGTGATATTTTCATCCTTTCCCTGGGCACAAGGGATATTTTCTGAATTTCTGTGTACTTAAATAAAACAAAAATTAACACCTTTTGTGGAAGGACTAGTTTACCACTGAATGAATGAACTTACCACATTAGCCTGTACTTGAAAGTATGTTCAGTCTTTTTACATGGAAGCAGGACATTTTAATCTATAATGTTCACACTTAAAAACTATGCTTTCAGATACCCATTAAAAAGAAAAAACAAAACAAAGCAAGTTGTAATGCTTTAACTAATTCACAATTTTTTGCTGAGCCACATGAATAAGGCTGAGGTTGGGTACCTCCAGCTCTAGGCAATGATTCATTAAGTGTATGTTTCTTTGGTAAATGCAAGTGCCATGGTTTGAATATGCTTGGCTCAGGGAGTGGCAGTATTTGAAAGCATGGCCTTGTTGGAATATGTGTGTCATTGTGGGAAAGGCTTTAAGACTCTATTCTAACTGTCTGGAAGTTAATACTCTGCTAGCAGCCTTCATATGAAGATGTAGAACTCTCAGCTATGCTTGTGCCATGGTTGCTTGGTCACTGCCATGCTCTCATCTTGATGATAATGAACTGAACCTCTGAACCTGTAAGCCAGCTCCAATTAAGTGTTGTCCTTTATAATACTTGCATTGGACATGATGTCTGTTCACGGCAGTAAAACCCTAACTAAGAAGTAGCTGTCCAGTGGCCACAGATGAACTGGGTTCACTTGAAAGGAAAGCTGGAAATAAAAAAAGAATCAGAGGGGTGAAAGAAACATGGAGTCAAGACAATGTTCTCTGACCAAGGCTCAAAGTTTAATATTTAGCTGTTGTATATATAAGGAAAGCTCCACCTAACCCATCCTTTGTTTCAGCTGAATTCTGTTGCAAGTCAAGGTCAGCAGACAGTCTATTCTAAGTTCATGTAGGAATTTGCATGTGTAGCCTGGGCAGTTAATTCCATTTAGGTCCTACTGTAGCAAGGTCAAATTCTTTCTGGTCTGCTTAAGGCTGAGGAAGGGCACACTAAGACAGGTCAGATCAAAATAAATGGTCTGTCACTGGTGGTGATTTATGTCATCCAATGTAGGATCACATGTGCTTGCTCTATGCTAGGCATTTTTCCCATTTTTTTTTTTATGAATGACAAGTAAATATTTACTGCACCTATATTTAAACATGAGATTGTCTTATATGAGATAAGGACACAGCAATAAAGCAAAGGAACCAAATATGTATGCTTATAAAATTTGCAATTATGTTGGAGAGAAAAAAGACATATGGAATCAGTATTTTTTTAATTTATTTTTTAATAAATTAAATTTTTTTGCTACATTTTATTTACATTTCAGATGCCATCCCCTTTCCCCATTTCCCCTCCTTAGAAAACCCCTATCCCATGCCCCCTTCTCCTTTTTGCTTTTATACATATTTTTTAATGTTAACCAAAGACTTTATAAGTTTGGTTATGCTCAATATCAATCAGAAGTGTAACTCAATACTCAACCTAGATATATCAACTATCTTTGACTGGCAGAGATATGTGAACATCTGCCTCCATGCCCCCCTTCTTTCTCTCTCTTATCACCTAGCTCCTCCTCCTCTTCTCCTCCTCCTCTCCTTACTCCTCATCTTCCTCTCCATACTCCTCCCACCTTAGCTCCTCCTACATATCACCTTTCCTGTTAAAATACAACTTTTCTCTCAAAATACAATTAAAGAACAACTATACCAATTTGTGACAGTAAGGTGCAAGATAGATCTAATACCCAGTCCATCACTTTGTTGACTAAGCAGAACCTCTGTCATCTCTCTTGACTAAAAGATTTAGTTCTGAACCTGGCTTTTTTCTCGTCTTTAGAATGAATGTCAGCTGAAAACCATGCTCTCAAATCTTTTTTCTCAAAGTAAATAGCCAGGATTGGTTATGAGACTATAAGTTTTCAACCCCATCAGAAATCAAAAATGACTGAGTTAACTGTAATTATGGGAAGCACAAAGCATAGCTTCTAAAACTTAGCCAATTTATAGAGACCACTGAACACCTGGACAGTCCCTATACTACAAAATGTTGGAGCATCTGATCTTCAGCCTTCTGGCCCAGGATCATCTAGTGATGCAGAATTATTAAGGGCTGATTACTCTGTCTTGACAGATATAAGCAGTAAACTATTCTGTGAATGTGTCTTTTTCTGGACATTAATTTTTCTGTAGATGGAAAGAGGAGATTCTTCCCTAGTGGCTGTCTCACTGCAACTGGAGTAACTCCAAAGATGCTCAATTTCTTCATAGAATTCAACACAGGAAGCTGTCGGGAGCTGACAGGTCTCTAATCAAAGTGAACATTAATACAGAAATGTTTGTAACGTCAATTCTGTGGACTTCTGGATGTTTTGAAAACCAACTCTCCATGTAAGGTAATCTGGACTGTTGTCTGTTAACTCCTCTCAGCTATTTCTAAATAAAATATAGAAAATACCCTAACAATAAACTCAGAGCCATAAATTTGCTATATAGGCCCTTAACTCACAGTCTAACCATCTCAAATCAGTTAAAAAAGTTAAAGAAGGACTGGGTCTGCTGGGCAGTGGTGGCACACGCCTTTAATCCCAGCACTTGGGAGGCAGAGGCAGGTGGATTTCTGAGTTTGAGGCCAGTCTGGTCTGCAGAGTGAGTTCCAGGACAGCCAGGACTACACAGAGAAACCCTGTCTCGAAAAACAACAACAACAAAAAACCAACCAACCAAACAAACAAACAAAAAAAACCAAACAAACAAAAAAAAGGACTGGGTCTAAGCCTTGTATTCCTAAATGCATTATACAGGCACAATGCTTATGAGAGTAACAATATTCATCTCACTTTTGTATCAATAAAAATCTCATACCAATGAAAACCTTAAATTTGAAATCAAAGTAAATTTTGTACCATTTAAGAAATTATAACTTCATCTTAATAACAATTATACATATTTCTACCAGTAGGTTATGGCTATGCAATAAACCCTAGCTAATCCTCCCTGTTCCAACAAAACCACTAGTTTTCCCTGGAAAGACAGCCCAATATTAACCAACTCAGTCCCCAAGCCAAAGGAATAGGGGTGCTGACTCTTCATTAACTTCTTCAAGCTGATTATGGGCATTGAGATATTAGAAGAGGGGCAGGGAAAGAGTAAATTGATAAGCCTCTGATGCCATGTCTTCATTGCATCCAGATGGAATTCCAGGACATCAGAGGTTTGAACAGGTCTGCTCAGCTTGCTCGATGAGTAGATACACCAAGGCTATGTATTCTGCAATATACAACTCTCAAAACAAATTTTAGTATCAAGATAATTTTTTGTTTGGATTCTGGAATCTAGTCTTCTGGTGGCCTGCCTCTGTCATGTCTAATCCATATAATTCTGGGAGTTTCTATGAGGGTGTGCTCCTACCATCCTCCCATTTCCACCTCTCTGCTCTCAACTTTCCCAACACTAAGGAATCCAAACTTTCAGCCACCAAGTCCATCTACTTCCACTGATGCCTGGCAAGGCCACCCTCAACTACTTCTACAGGTGGAGCCATCTTCTCTGGCTTGAGATTTTAGAATGGCTACTCCAGCTTGTTTCTTAGGACCACTTGCTTGAAAAATTGTTTTCCAGCCTTTTACTCTACGGTGGAGTCTATCTTTGTCACTGAGGCCGATTTCTTGTATGCAGCAAAATGCTGGGTCCTGTTTATATATCCAGTCCACTAGCCTATGTCTTTTAATTGGGGAGTTGAGTCCATTGATGTTAAGAGATATTAAGGAACAGTGATTGTTGCTTTCTGTTATTTTTGTTGTTAGAAATAAAATTATCTCTGTGTAACTATCTTCTTTTGGATTTGTTGGAAGAGAATTACTTTCTTGCTCTTTCTAGGGTATAATTTCCCTCTTTGTATTAGAGCATTTCTGCTATTATCCTTAGTAATGGTGGGTTTGTGGAAAGATATGTAAATTTGGTTTTGTCGTGGAATATCTTGGTTTCTTCATCTATGGTAATTGAGAGTTTTGCTGGGTATAGTAGCCTGGGCTGGCATTTGTGTTCTCTTAGGGTCTGTATGACATCTGTCCAGCATCTTCTTGCTTTTATAGTATCTGGTGAGAAGTCTGGTGTTATTCTGATAGGTCTGCCTTTATTCATTACTTGGCCTTTTTCCCTTACTGCATTTAATATTCTTTCTTTGTTTTGTGTACTTGGTGTTTGATTATTATGTGATGTGAGGTATTTCTTTTCTGGTCTAGTCTATTTGGCGTTCTATAGGCGTCTTGTATGTTCATGGGCATCTTGTTCTTTAGATTAGGGAAGTTTTCTTCTATAATATTGTTGAAGATATTTATTGGCCCTTTGAGTTGGGAATCTTCACTCTCATGTACACCTATTATCCTTAGGTTTTGTCTCCTTATTGTGTGCTGGATTTCCTGGATATTTTGTGTTAAGAACTTTTTGCATTTTGCGTTGTCTTTGACAGTTGTGTCAATATTTTCTATGGTATCTTCTGCACCTGAGATTCTTCTATCTCTTGTATTCTGTTGGTGATTCTTGTGTCTATGACTCCTGATATTTTTTTAAATTTTTATTTTTTTAATTGGATATTTTATTTACATTTCAGATTTTATCCTCTCACCCCATTCCCCCCACTACCCAGGAACCCCTTATCCCATCCCCCCTCCTCCTGCTTCTATGAGGGTGTGCCCCCACCTACCCCCAACTTCCCCCTCCCCAACCTTGAATTACCCCCCACTCGGTGTTCAGCCTTCATGGGACCAGGGAGCTCCTCTCCCACCCATGCCTGACAAGGTCATCCTCCCCTAAGTATACAGCTGAAGACATGGGTGCCTCCCTTTGTGCTCCCAGGCTGGTGGTTTAGACCCTGGGGAGTACTGGTTGGTTGGCATTGTTGCTTTCTTCTTGGGGCCACAAACCCTTTCAGCTCCTTAGTCCTCTAACTTCTCCATTGGGAACCCTTAATCAGATCAATGGTTAGCTGTGAGCATCTGCCTCTGAATCTGTCAGACTCCGGCAGACCTCCTAGGAGACAGCTACATCAGGCTACTGTCCGCATGCACTTCCTGATATCCATATTAGTGTCTATCTTTGGTGACTGCACATGGGACAGATACCAAAGTAGAGTGGTTTCCAGACGGCCCCTCCTTGACTTTCTGTCCCAAACTTTGTTGCCATATTTGCTCCTGTGAGCATTCTGTCACTCCTTCCAAGTAGGACCAAGGCATTCACACTTGGTCTTCCTTCTTCATGAGCTTCATGTGGTCTGTTAGTTGAGTCTTGGCTATTTCATAGTTTTGGGCTAATATCCACATATCAGTGAGTAAATATCATGTGTGTTCTTTTGTGATTGGGTTACCTCACTCAGGATGATATTTTCTAGTTCCATCCATTTACCTAAGAATTTCTCAAATTCATTATTTTTAATAGCTGAGTAGTACTCCATTGTGTAAATGTACCACATTTTATGTATCCATTCCTCTGTTGAAGGACATCTGGATTCTTTCCAGCTTCTGGCTATTATAAAGAAGGCTGCTATGAACATAGTGGAGTATATGTTCTTGCTATATTTCACTTTTTATATTTACTATTTGCAGATGATATGATAGTATACTTAAGTGACCTTAAACTTCCACCAGAGAACTCCTAAACCTGATAAACAACTTCAGTAAAGTGGCTGGATATAAAATCAACTCAAACAAATCAGTAGCCTTCCTCTACTCAAAAGATAAACAGGTTGAAAAAGAAATTAGGGAAATGACACCCTTCACAAATAGTCAAAAATAATATAAAGTATCTTGGAGTGAATCTAACCAAGCAAGTGAAAGATCTGTATGACAAGAACTTCAAGTCTCTGAAGAAAGAAATTGAAGAAGATCTCAGAAGATGGAAAGATCTCCCATGCTCCTGGATCGGCAGGATTAACTTAGTAAAAATGGCCATCTTGCCAAAAGCATCTACAGGTTCAATGCAATCCCCATCAAAATTCCAAATCACTTCTTCATAGAGATAGAAAGAGCAATTTGCAAATTCATTTGAAATAACAAAAACCCAGGAGAGTGAGAACCATTCTCAACAATAAAAGAACTTCTGGGGGAATCACCATCCCTGACCTCAAACTGTACTACAGAGCAGTAGTGATAAAAACTGCATGGTATTGGTACAGACACAGTCAGGAAGATCAATGGAATACAATTAAAGATCCAGAATTGAACCCACACACCTATGGTTACTTGATCTTTGACAAAGGAGCTAAAACCATCCAGTGGAAAAAAGACAGCATTTTCAACAAATGATTCTGGATCAACTGGACGTCAGCATGTAGAAGAATGCAAATCAATCCATTCTTATCCACTTGTTCAAAGCTCAAGTCCAAGTGGATAAAGGACCTTCACATAAAATCAGATACTTTGAAACTAATAGAACAGAAAGTGGGGAAGATCCTTGGATACTTAGGCACAGGAGAAAAGTTCCTGAACAGAACATCAATGGCTTATGCTCTAAGATCAAGAATTGACAAATGGGCCGGGTGGTGGTGGTGGTGCACGCCTTTAATCCTAGCACTTTGGAGGCAGAGGCAGGCGGATTTCTTAGTTCGAGGCCAGCTTGGTCTACAAAGTGAGTTCCAGGACAGCCAGGGATACACAGAGAAACCCTGTCTCAAAAAAACCAAAAAAAAAAAAAAAAAAAAAAGAATTGACAAATGGGACCTCATAAAATTGCAAAGCTTCTGTAAGGCAAAAGACACTGTCAATAAGACAAAACAGCAACCAACAGATTGAGAAAAGATCATTACCAATCCTAGATTTTATAGAGGGCTAATATCCAATATATACAAAGAAATTAAAAAATTAGACTCCAGAGAACCAATTAACCCTATTAAAAATGGGCTACATAGGTAAACAAAGAATTTTTAACTGAGGAAATTCAAATGACCGAGAAGCACCTTAACAAATGCTCAACATCCAGTCATCAGGGAAATGCAAATCAAAACAACCCTGAGATACCACCTCACACTAATCAGAATGGCTAAGATAAAAAATTCAAGTGATGTTAGATGCTGGTGAGGATGTGGAGAAAGAGGAACATTCCTCCATTGTTGGTGGGAATGCAAGCTGGTACAACCACTCTGGAAATCAGTTTGGTGGTTCCTCAGAAAACTGGACATACCACTACCTGAGGATCCAGCTATACCACTCCTGGGCATATACCCAGAAAATGCTCCAACATATAACAAGGACTCCTGATTTCTTTCCTAGGTTTTTTATGTCCAGAGTAGTCTCTGTTTGTGATTTCTTTATTGTTTCTACTTCTATTTTTATGTCCTGGATGGTTTTGTTCAATTCCTTCACGTGTTTGGTTGTGTTCTCTTGTAATTCTTTAAGGAATTTTTGTGTTTCCAGTTTAAGGGCTTCTACCTGTTTACCTGTGTTCTCCTCAAATTCTTTGAGAGTGTTATTTATGTCCTTCTTAAAGTCTTCTATCATCATCATTAGAAGTGATTTTAAATCTATATCTTGCTTTCCTAGTAATATGGGGAATTCAGGACTTTCTTGTGTGAGAGAATTAGGCTCTAATGATGCCAAGTACCCTGGGTTGCTGCTGCTTATATTCTTGCACTTGCCTTTTGCCATCTGGATCTCCTTAGTGCTACCTGCCCTGTCTCTGACTGGAGTCTGTGTTTCCTATTATCTTGGTTGTATCAGAACTGTGTGGGGTGGGTGTTAGTACTGGGGTAAGAGCTGGGGCCCAAAATCAGCTCAGTGCTCTGGCTCAGACAGGAAAGTACCAGTGCTCCTGGCCAGGAGTGACTTCCTGGGTCCTTGTGGGTCCCAGTTACTCCCTGTTTGGGGCAGGTGTTGCTGTCTGCTTACCTAAGATACTGCCCAGGTTAGAGCACCTGGGAGCCCCGCTTTCTTTGGGTTCTTTGAGATTGGGGGCAGAGCTGCCACCCAAGATCTGCTCAGTGCTCAGGCCCATACCGGAAGGAGGGAATCAGTATTTTTAAAACTAGATTTTCAATAATTCTATTAGTTCAGAATGTTATTTATTATTTTCTACATATGTATCAGTGTCTTTTGTGCTTAGATGGGTCATTTGAAGTTGGAATGAAAAAAAAATTCCAACCGAGGAACATTCAATGGATAGGTTTGTCTAGAATTTCATATTTTATGGATTTGAGGTACAGCTTCATCTATGTTGGCATGCTATGTCTCCCATACCTTGTATCTACACACCTTTTAAACTGTCTATCTATTGACATTCTGTTTTAAGACTGTACTACTTCTAAATATATCCCCTTTCATCTATTACTACATTGAAAAAGCCCCTTTAACATTGAAAAATTAAAGTTTTCATTATGGCAGAAACTTCAAAAACATAAAGAGAGATTTTCTCCCTCTGGATTCTCAGGTTAATCCTGTCTCTTTAGAATTTTTTTTTTTTTTTTTTAGAATTTTGGGTTTCATCATTTCATATATTTCCTCTAAATGCCTATGAATTTTAAACACAAAAGTATACACTAAATTTTAGGTAGTTTATTTCAAAGATTTTTTTCTACCAGTGGATAGAAAGATATCTTCATTTATTTCATATATATATATATTTATTATTTTAAAAAATATTTTTAAGTATTTTTACAGTTTAATACACACACACACACACACACACATGACCTATCTTGATTATAAGCCTCTAACCACTCTTCTGAGTTCACTAGAAATATATTTTCAAGTTTATACTTACATAGCAGTTTTTCTATTCTAAAGATAAAAATGGAAAAAGGCATTATAAAACATAATAATTTTATGCTTCTCTGATAGTAATTGTAAGGTAAATTGATTTTTTTCACCAATGAATAGGTCTTATTTCTTAGGTTCATAGAAAGCATGAAACAGAAAAAAATTGACTATATTTGAAAATTAATTTTTAAGTAGACACATACATGCTGTACTTTTTGGTAAAGTATTTTCATCACATTTTCCTTGTCTTAAGGCTTTTTGTTGTTGACTGTTTACTTTTTACTTTAACTTATTAAACTTGAAAGTGTTGAATGTTATAATTAAACTTTTATGAAATGTGTATAGGCATCAAATTGCCTCAAAATTTATTTTTAAAATGTCAATAGTGACACCTTTATCAGCAGCTATGTGAACTTGATCTAGACTCTAGAGGACAGGACTTAAAAATGTAATCAGGGCATTTGGCTTTGACATCAATGCTCCGATCATTACAGGAATTGTGTCTTTAATTAAATTCGCACTTTAGTGCCAATTCAAAACTTTGCTTCTCACACAAAAGCCCAGCTACACAGCCAAAAGCATTTTCATGCTTCAGTGAATTGTAAGTGAAGACAAAAAGTCACCATATCAGTGTAAAGTTTCTTATTCAATAAACTTGTTATTCTGCTCTGTTAACCCTTTCAGTTCTTGCCAACACTGAAATGTTCATATAATCACAATAGATGTGAAGAGGACTACAGCTTTTTATATTACTCAATTTCATTATGGGTACGGAACAGTGATGTTTATATAGTGATCAGAAATGTATCCCTAGGGAAAGAGAATTTAGTCTTCAGGAACAAAATACTACTTAAGCAGAGTGGAAATGAACTTGCATTTTGAAATACCTAAAAATGATAAACTTTTGAAATTAAAGGTTAAAATTTTTATTTGAACATTATGTAATTTCCATGTGGATCAAAATTTCACATTCTATCACATAAATACATGTTGTGGGAAATATTAAAAAGAACGGCAAGTTCGCACCCTACACCAGATACAGGCAGGCCACATGGCTCCAGCCGGGTGGTCTCATCTCAGCAGATTCTCTGACCCGGGGCTTCCAAGATGTCTCCACCCGACTCAATAATTTCCCTTGTTGGGTTGTTGCCAGGCTAGCCCCAAGCAATGACTGCCCACCTTGTGGTTAAATATCACAATACCTAGTAACCTAGTAAAATCAAAACTCCTGAAATTTATAATTAACCAGTCAGATTTATATAACAATAAATTTTCAATTCACAAGATGCCCATGCAATAATTTCAGGGCCAACTGACAATGATACAAGTTGCCTACCTAGATTAACAAGTTACTCCAATTATTTTATCCCTACATACAATTATATCTACCTGTGGCTATTTAAAGCCAGGCTGAAGTCTCAATCTTGCTTCCTCCCTCTCTCCTGAGTTGCTTTCTGTCCCTGCAAGTCTTAGCTCTGTCTCGCTTCTCCCTGTTCAATCACAGGCCTCCTGCTGCACTAATATTTAAATTAGCTGGACAGGAAAAACCCTGCTACAATTACATGTCCATTAAAAGTCATATAAGGGATAAGGAAATGGTTCATTGGGTAGAACACTTGCTATATAAGCAGGATCAACTGAGCTCAAATCCTCAGCCTCACTTAGAAACTGTGCCTGACTGCATGAGTGTGTAAATACAACCACTGGGGCAGAGACAGGTGGATCCCAGGACCTCATTGATCAACCAACTTCACTGAAAATAGGATGTTTCCTGTTCAGTAAGAGCAGATTTCTAAAAAAATTAAGGTGGAAAGAAATAGAAGTCTTTGAAAATAACCCTCTGTCCTCTACATGTATGGTCATATGCTTCTGTACACATACATAGACACACAATATTACAAATATATACAACACACACACACAAATAAATTAATTGAAATAAAATACATTTTTCTAAGGTTTCAACACCTCAAAATTTTATGTTGTTTCTTTTATTTATCAATAATAATTTTATTTATTTAATTTATGATCTTAGCATTATTTTGCCATTTTGAATTTACATTTATGGGACAGAAACTCTTTTTACTTTTTGAATAAATTCTAATTAGAAAGTCAAATATCCTGAGGCTTTTAGAAATGATCAAGTAAATAGAAAAACATACTTTTATTGCTTTGATACAAATGTAGTAAGTAAAAGGCTAAAGATCTTGCCAATTACAAAGTTGCCACTAGTGGTTTCCATTTTTATAATATAGCTCTGAATACAGCTGTAGGCCAACCACTGAACAATGAAAGCCAGAAACATCACAGTTTAAAGGTCAAGTCTTTCTTAGAACTCTTTTCTGATGGAGGAAGCTACTAACATTGAGTCAGTGCAGTGCAATTCTCTTTAAAAAATCTTTTAATTTTGTCATGCTAGAATTGTGAGCTCTTTTAATTGCAAACTTTCAATGTGAGTAGAATTTGTAGAGAATTTTATTTAAAAGATAGATCTATTTTGCTAAAAGGAGATATTTTATTTCATTCTTAAATGTGGATAAATTAATATTAATATTATTTAATATTATCACATTATTATTTTTAATATATTATATTATTAATATTAATATTCAGATATTTTGGTAAAAGCAGTTTTATTAAATGGCTTTATGGCTAATCTTTCATTTATAAATTGATTTGAGATTCTCATATATAGATAATACATTTACATTGTTTTCTCCTTTGTCTCCCATTCTGTTATGCTTGTCTGCCCAATTCATTTTCAAGTTCATGAATTCTAATTTTTAATTACTTTGCTACATATATAAATATTTACATATTTATATGCATTTGCTAATTTATAACATATACATTATATATATAGTCATGTCTGTCTATGTATATAATATTTTATATGTATTTTTATAAATACAACTTACTGAGTCCCTCTAGTGTTGCTCACTATGTATGTATGCTCAAGACACAGGGATTATTAGATAACCTATCAGGGAGTTGTATGACTGAGCCTTGGCTTGGGAATGTTTACTAGATTAGAATGTAGGCAGTTTGGTTCAATTTACTTCCATATTTAGTGCCTAAAATATGTGAGGTTCATATTCTCAGTTAATAATTGGGAATACAATGTTTGCTTGTGGAGTGGCTTACAAGACCAAAACATACATCTGGAAACATTAAACAGATATTATTCAGAAACACACATTGTTTTCTTCACATTGAAAGGCCAGATATGTGGTTTTTTTTTTTTTTTTTTTTTTTTTTCTCTTCAAAGCAGTTAGGTTTATGTTGTTTCAAACTCACAATTGCTTGTAAGATATTCACAAAATGTAAGTAAAAGTTCATCCTATTTTGTCCTATTAGTCCTTCCCTCCTGCACATAAGCACCACTGGCTCTCCTATTTCTCATGTATTCGATTCAAACAGACATATAAACCAGAGGGCATATACTCAGTGAGGAGAGGATGGGCATGCCTGTCTCCCAGCCCTGTGGCGTGCAGACTACTGTTTTAGAGGATAGCAGTGCAGTCGAGCATCAGTGCCGCCTGCATTGGGATGTGAGCTGAGACATTTTAGGGAGTGACTACCACAACCAAAAGGAGAAGCAGCTGCTCTTAGCTCAATCCAGCAGGAGCCATGAATAAATTACATACCACGGAGCCTATTTGTGAACTAAATTTTCCAAAGTTCCTGCTTTTATTTTATGCTCCATTTCTCTTAGCTGCTCTTTTGTTTTTCACCATTTCTTCTAGCTTAGCAATGCTGTGGTTGCTACAATGTATTTAATTTTTAAAAAGGTAGCAGCACAGGGAACCTCAGAGTTGACTCAAGATACCCAAGGCCAAGTTCTCAGTACAAAGGAGATTTATTTGCCTGGAAAGGACAGAGAATAAAACAGAAAGACAGGAGATAAAGGAAAAGGGAGAAGGGGACTGGAACAAGGGAGAGGGGAGAAAAGAGGCAAGGGAGAAGAGCAGGGGTATTTGTCTGGAGGGGATAAAGGACTACCTCTGGATAGAGAGGAGGAAGATGTCGTGTATAGGTAAATGGCAGTTCATAATGGTAAAATGGGAAACCCTGTATTAGAGTAAGATATTACATTTCAACTGAGCATGCTAATTATGTGAGTCAAAGGAGGCTTTTGATTGCTGAACTTTAATACTTTGATAGCTGGACCTTTGTAGTCAGCCTCAAAAGGAAGAAGTGATCAAATAAGGGAATAGACCTTGGTGGTTAGCTTTTGGAATGTCATCTAATAGTTTTTTGCAAGAGGAAATCAGAGAGAAGGGCCAGGACTGCCAGAGTCATGTTTGCCAGGCTTGAGCTGGTTAGAGTCCCTCAAACAATACTTGGACATGCTTTGTAGATGAGGTAAAAGTATTTTCCACAGATAGCAATTGAATTCTTACACAATTTTGTGCTCTTAAGTATCAAGTGGCTTTAATATGGGAACTAATTGTCTAGTCTGGGCCTAGAGCATTGTACCTGATACACAGTATGTAATTTTGAACAAATAAATATTTTATAGGGTGCTGGGACAAATTTATTGCCTGCATATTTTGTATGCACACCAAAGAAGACAGATTTTTCTTACTTTTTTGCTTCGCATACTGTATAGATGGAATAAGAATATCATTCCTAATTTTTCATTTACCAGTCACATCACTTGCAGACAGATTCTTGGTTAGAGGCAGGAATCTGTGTCCACTTCTCCATCTCAGAGCTATGCAACCCCTTCTTTTCTGAACCTGCACATGACTTGTATATGTTGCCACATTCTCTATGGGTTCACATGTGCATCGGTTCTGTTGTGTCTGGAGGTCACTCTTTCCTTGCAGTCATCTCTCCCTCTAGCTCTTATGGTCCTTCCGAATCCTCTTCAGCTTAGACCCCTGAGCCTTGGAAGGACAGATTCATTTTCTCCAGTGTAATCTCACTAGGGATATTACCCACACTTCATGGGATGGTCAACTCCTAGAAGTAGTTGAAAACAAACAAACAAAAAAAAGAGCCTAGTGATATTAGTTTTTGTGTGTGTGTGTGTGTGTGTGTGTGTGTGTGTGTGTGTGTGCGCTTGTGTGGTCTCATTTTCATTGTTTGAGCAATGTTTTTGGCGTGTCTATTTTTTGTACATACACATTCTTACACACTCTTGAGGCTTAGGGAAAAGAATCAGAGTTTTGTCTCCATAACCCCAGGCTGCTCTCATCCTTGCCCAGGGCAGCTACACAGTGCATGAACAAAATCAGCTGCTAAAACCTAAAGGGTTTTATCTCTAGATGAGTTAGATCTAGATGACAGGCTTACTCAGGAGCTAATAGAAGTTAAAATTACTTGGAAGTTTCTCATGCTCCAAAGGATAGCCACACATCCATCCCATGTATGGATGGCATAACTGGACTTATTGGGTTATCAAACAAATATGAACTTGGGAAGGGGCAGTTTGGATGACATGAGGAGAACTGGAATGAATCAAAGAATTAGACCAGTCCAGGTGATTCAATATTTTTTCCAGCATCTGTAATCACTCTCACACACATCACACACACACACACACACACACACACACACACACACACACACACAC
>JANHMN010000007.1:9161788-9194289 GCA_030674055.1 Rhabdomys pumilio
CACACACACACACACACACACACACACACACACACACACACACACACACAGAGAGAGAGAGAGAGAGAGAGAGAGAGTGAGAGAGAGAGAGAGAGAGAGAGAGGAGAGAGGAGAGAGAAAGAGAGACTGAAAAATAAAATATATCTTAAAAATAAAAACAATAAAAGGAGACAGCTTTCCACCTACACAAACCAAAATGCCCCAGCAAACTGCAAAGACACATCGTCTTCCCACAGTTAAGTCTTTGCTCTGGAGTACAACTTTCTGTTCCTCACTCATAGAAGTGGAAGCCCTCCATTGTTGTTCAGAACTTCCTTTTAATTGACATGTTCTTTCCCGGAGGGATGCTTACTAAGACTCTGGTTGTAAGTAAAACGTGAAAGTTTTATGAAAGAAAAATCTAACACAACTCAGGAAGATTCAGAAACCTAGAAGTTTCCTATCGCCCTCTCTCTAAGGTTACACTGTTGTTACAGATGCTGGGGAGAGGAGCCTATAACTTGTCCAGCTAGTTACAAGTCATCAAACATGCTCTTTTTTTGGAGTTAGCACCCACGCTATGGCTATGGTGGACTGCGGGGGAGGGGAAAACTGATGGCCCGGGTGCAGGCGGGCATGCGGGCGTGAGTTCTCTGTTGTGTTGAGTTGTAGTTGTGATTCCCGTGGGTCTGCATCCACAGTTGGCTGAGACTGCTACTCTGGGCAGCAGGAGCGCACACGGGAAATTTGACTGAGTTGGGCACACAGCAGAACAGAGATGAGGAATGCAAAGCTCTGAGAGAGACAAGGTGGGAAGAGAGAGCTCTGAGGCTAGAAGTGCTTGATTGTTCTGCTTGCTTGTTCTACTCTCTTGGCTTGAACTACATCTCCGTGGCTAGAACGCAGAAAAGTCCTCCACGATGTAAACACGACGGCAGGCCCCAATGACAAGGAGAAAGTCTGGGGTTCCAAGCGCTTTATTGACATGGCAGATGATAGATGGTCTGGATGTGCACCCACACTTAGGCCAGGGGGGACCTGGCTTGAATAGGGAGGGAGAAGAATATGTAATTGGCTATGCCCTCTGGCCTTTAGGTAACTCATTAATATGGAAATCTCTTGAGGCTGAGACCTGTAGTCACGCCCTCTACCTGTGGAGGGTGACACAAACCTCTCTTGGAGGGCATAGATCAAATGGAGGTCTTAGACCATGTGTCAGGACCCTGGAATTTGGAGGCACCTGCAGTTGCCCCATTGGTGTTGGTGTTGGTGTTGGAGGCCTTTGCCACACCAAGAACCAAGCTATCCTCTCACGGGGTCCCTCAGTGAACTTCTTAGTGATGTTGTTTAGTTTGAACTATCTGTGCTCCTATAAGTAACTTCAACAAACTTACTGTCCTAGTATGGTAGAGTTTCATGAAATCATTAATTTGGTCACTGTTTATGCTCTCTCTGGGATGAATAGTTGTTTTCTCACATCTCCTCAGGTGCCATTACATAACAGATTGTTTTGCCCTGCCTTTTCCACTTATTACCGTGAGGATTTCAAATTCAGTTCCACATCACTTGCTATGACTGTCTGTGTCTCCCTCTCAAAATTTCCAAGTTCACCCTCTAGTTTCTGTTTTGATTTTCTTGAAACTTTTAATTTAATAATTCTGATTAATGGAGGTGGGGTGTTTTCCAGGCCTTCTTTACATTTAAGCTCTGTTCCTTTTGACTATATTTTACTGCCTTCTGGAAGCCAGGTTGACATTCTAATTTGGCTGGTTCAAGTTTGTAAGTGGACTCTGCCACCTCACTGAGACTACCTTGATGAAGCAATGGACCACACATTGTAACTGTGCACTTTCCTAGATGAAACTTAGTGGGTAGAATTCAAAGAAGGTTCTCCTTTCTCCTCCCTTTATTTTATTTCATTTCATTTTTATCTGTGAATGAATTAAAAGTCATTTGTTGATAAAGGCCATGTGATGATAATGACATCAGCATCATGTCTAATATTTATTAGATGCTATTGATCGTATACCTTTTGAAGGATTTTATACGATTTAACATATCACTCTGTCACACTTTGGCTGTGAGGTGGATGTGATTATCATTCTCATTTCAAAATGAGTAAAGGAAGCAGAAGATTAAATGAGTTGCTCACAAAGATGCAAGGTTGAAAACGAACTCGGGCTGTGTACTTCCGTTTTGGTCCCACAATACTTACCTCTGTATAGTTACTAAGATCATGGTGAGAATCCAAGGCTTGGTATAGGAAAGGCGGGGTGTGAAAGAGATGAATTGAAAAGTCATTATTTAGCTGTCATGGTTTTCAAGAGGAAAATAAATGTTTAAACTTAACTTTAAACAGAATGCTAACATAAATATATTGGGTAATATGTCATTCTCATGTAGCTGCCATTTCTTGATATTGATATTTTCAGAAAGTTTTATGGGTGGAATTCAGAGTGCCATGGTCTTATTGACAAGTACACTCATTTTCTCGCCTTGACTAACAACGTAATAAAAATGCATTATTGCTGTTAACATACACGACACTAGATATAACTTTTAACTGTAAAGCTAATTTAGATTAACTGTTAACAGTGTCCATTTACTGAAATGAATGAAATGTTTTATTTGTTATCTTTAATTTTCAAATATTTCTGAAACTGATAGTGTCTAAGGACCAAAGCAATTAAGTACCTAGCTATATTTTCCCATCCATTGGTTCTATGAAGAAGCAAAGGAGACAAAATTGTCAGTGTTTTGACAATTCTTTGTCATTTGACCTTAGTCTGAGACAATTGTTATGGGGGCGGGAGGGTAAAAATGAACAAAAATACTTTGCTTGTGAAAAGGTCTGCAGAGATACTATTATTAGATAAGCTTGTTCTTATACTTTTATGAGCTCACAGTTCAATTGTTTATATTACTTAGTTTATTAGACTTGTTTTTCTTTGTCTAGAAATTAGGGTCTCATCTATACAATTGGAGGAGGAGAGAGAATGTTAAAAATATAAACACAATATTGTGAATTTATTCTAGGGTTGTAGAAATTTTTAGAGAGATTTGGAGCTATGAAAACAGTATTCTCTCAGTGTTGTGAAGAAATGAGAAGGAAAAAGAATGAGATGCACATCTCTTATTCTTATTATTTAGCATATAATAAGAATCCGTTTGAATCATGGGTAAAGTCAGCAATATTGAGGAGGTCTAAAATATAAGAAATAATTCACAGATATTCTATAGATGTTAATTGGTATAGCCATGAGTATCCAGGTCATGATACCACGCAATGCTTGGAGTGATTTTGGCAGGTAACAGCAATGTTAGATGTTGGAAATCCTGCAATAAATAGCACATGGGCACTAGAGAGACAGAGCCAGCAAATGGTTTATTTTTTTCTAACTTAGGCTTTTTATTTAAGTCAAACTCTCATTCTTTTTGCCTGAGTACTAAATAGGTTAACTGAACAGAAAGTCATTTATAAATTTTTACTGATTTGAAAGTATTATTGACAAACTATTTGATTTTGTATTTAATTAGGAGAGATTATTTGTGATATCTGCAGTCCTATAACAGATATCATGGATAAATGGAAAGATCCAATGATTTTTCTGAAAAATTAAAATCAAATATCAAGTATTTTATACAATAATTAAGAATTTATATTTTTGGAAAAATAAAAATTTAGTACTTTCTTGCTACAGAGTAAAAGTATGTAAGTGGTACGTGAAATGTTTCACTAAATGACATAGGAAATAGAAGGTTTAAAGAACAGTATAAAAAATTGGATCAGCATGGGAAAAATGACAACATACTAGGTACATATTTTAAAATATAAAATGTGAGTTCTGGCAGGTCATTTGCTTTTCCACTCATCCTAGAAATCTGAGAATTACCCAGTACATACAAGATATCAAAAGGGGGGGGGGTGTGTTAAACGACCGAATTCTCTATTGATCTAACACTGTAAAATTCTTCTATAGCTCTTTGTGGTGGTATTGGAGATGATCTAATTACAGAAGAGTTTTTCTCCCCAGACTAACACTTGGAAGTGTACATGGCTAAGGTTGACCAATTTCTGTCTCATATCAATTAAAGCTTTCATGGGTTTTTACTCAAATGCAGTCATTAATGAGCAGATGCCCAGGGCAATGATAATTATGAGGATAAAACTCTGCCCTTACACCATCTCTCTTATCCATGGAAACCTAGATGCTTTACTAACAGCAATTATCATAGCACTTATGGGAGATATGAATATATAATTAACTACATTTACAACTGAAAATGTAAAGAGACAGAGAGATTCAACAACTGCCCTAGAAAGATGTATTATCCCTGCCATTAAAATTGTCTGGCCACAATTTGATTGTTTGAAAATAATTAATAACTAAAATTTGGTAAGTTTTTGATTGAGAAAAAAACCAATAGGACATATAGTTGAAAACAAGCATAGATAGAAATAAATATACAAAAGATATTCAACAAGACGTATTACAGCACACAGTAATGGAGAGGGAGAAGCCCCAGAGACTGCTTTGTTGAAGCCAGAGGCCCAGATGGGTCCATGTGAAATGTCAGGGCACCTCAGCACAGAGAACCAGAGAAGCTGATGGTGATGTCTTTGTTTTACTCTAATTACTGAGCATAGGGGTGCCAATGTCTGAAAGAAGGAGATATAAGATTCAGATCAAGCAAGGGGAGCAAATTTTCCTATCTTCCTTTTTTCTTCCCCTGGTTCTTCAGCGAATTGGTGAGGCCATCAGTATTTGTGATGGTTCTCTTTTTTTTTTTTTTTTTTTTTTTTTTTTTTTTTTTTTTTTTTTTTTTGTTTTTTTTTTTTTTTTTTTTTTTTTTTTTTTTTTTTTTTTTTTTTTTTGCAATATAGTTATTTCAATAACTTCGTTCTGGAAACACCATCTAGACTCTCAGAAGCAACATTTTGCCATCTTTCTGGTTATCTTTTACCTTACTTTAGCTGAAACTTTGCAATGGTTAAATCATGAGTTTGTCTTTCTTGGGAGCAGGAGTGAGACGAAGCAAAGCTTCATACATTTTGAGATTTATCTGTCCATGCACTCCTGAATATCTAGTTCAAACACATTTACAAATTGTTTACTCCCCACAGACTAAGACGGTTGAAGTCTAAACTTTTTGGATAGCACAAATACAGAAATGTGCTATTCATTCTTCAATGTGAAATGCTGGTATTATTTACTTTTCTGTTTTCAATACCCTTCTTTTATTCTTCACATGTATAACAAATCCACTTTAGATATTAATATCTATCTTGATGTCTTTCAACTGTATCTTTTTTATAATGGTCTGTGTATGGTTTTTTGGCCAGAATGTATATATGTGTACCATGTACATTCCTAACACCATTGAAAGCCAGAAGAGGAAATCATATTTTCTGAAATTAGAGTTGCAGACAGTTGTGAGTCATCATGTGGGTGCTGAGACTCAAACCCAGGTCCACTAGAAGAACAGCCAGGGCACTTAATCATTGAGCCATCTCTCCAGCTCTTCACTTTTTTTTTTAAAGAACATCTTAGTTACATTACTTCACCAAGTAAGCTTATATTTTACTTTGATTAGATCTTGTTTTGTGTATGTAGAGAAGATCACCACTGGCGTAGTGTACATGTATATGTATATTTGTATGTATCAGTTGCTGGGCTGTTATTCACCCTATTTTTTTCTTTTGTTAAGTGGCAAAATATGATTACCTGTTTAAAGATAGTTTTCTTCTGTGTGGGTGGTGGTGTGCATGTTTATGTATGGGAATATTTTGTGTGTGTGTGTGTGTGTGTGTGTGTGTGTGTGTGTGTGTATTTGTCTGTATATGTGTGCACATGCACATGCATGTGAAGCCCTGGTGTTGATATCAAAAGTCAGCCTCTGTTTTTTCTATATAATTCACAGGGGCAGAGGCTCATAATTAAACTCAAAGTTTGGAGATATGACTACTTTCACTAGTTAGCTTGCTCTGGTGATCTTCTTTCTGTTCCTTCAAAAGATGGAATAGCAAGCATACCTCATGACCACCAAGTGTTTATGTGGGCTCTGTGATTCTGAACCAGAGCCTTCATACTTACATTCATGTAAAACACAGGTTTTACACATTCAAGCTTTTTACCACCAAACTCGCTTTCCAGCCCTGCAAATATTGTTTGACAGAGTAACATAAAACCCCAATGCACACTTGCAAAGTGTACCTTATAGATACCTTTAGTAGAAGTCTTACAGGTAGAATGTTTTCAATGATGGTTCATCAAGCTCAGATAATTTTATCACAATGAGTTTCTCCTTTATTTTTTATTTTTGCTCAACTCTTATAGTGTATTATACAGTGTATGGACCTTACCATATAAGGAGCTACATATAATGACAAAATGTTGAAAACTACTTAAATTAAAGTAATTCAGTTTAAGTTGACTAAAGACAACTTGTCCCCAGTATCCCAGCATACTTGAAACCACAACAGACATTTCATTGAGCAATATTGGCACTGTTAACATCATGTCAAGACTTCTTTCCAGGACATGACACTTGGTGTCAGTATGGAAAATTAAGGTTTATCCTTGTAATATGGTTGAAATGGCTCTGTATTCAAGCCCTTGCATGGTTGTAATGCTCTTCAGTAGTGTGTACTTACCTCCCATATTCAGGATTTTGTATGTGGATATAAAGCTATCAAATACATTAGTAGTGATTGTAAATTTCAGCCAAGCCAGACCCAGATATATGACGCAGAGAATCATCTTATTCAGTATCTTCCAACTTAAACTCATCATAGCTGTGATCCTTCAGTCCTAGCACTTATGAAACCACGGCAAGAGGATCTCAACTTTAAGACCTATCGGGACTTCAGAGTGCAATTGTTTCAAACAAAAGCGCTTCAAAACAAAGGTAAAAAGTGATTTCCTATTCCTCACCTCAATGCAGGACTGAAGCAACCACAGCCTAGTCTTCCTTCCTTCTAAGATCCATATGGTCTGTGGGTTATATCGTGGGCATTGTGAGCTTTTGGGCTAATATCCACTTATCAGTAAGTACAGACCATGTGTGCTCTTTTGTGTCTGGGTTACCTCACTCAGGATGATATTTTTCTAGTTCCATTTATATGCCTGTGAATTTCATGAAGTGATTGTTTTTAATAGCTGTGTAGTACTCCACTGAGTAAATGTAGCACATTTTTTTGTATCCATTCCTCTGTTGAGGGACATCTGGGTTGTTTCCAGCTTATGGCTGATAGAAGTAAAGCTGCTAAAAACATAGTGGAGATGTGTCCTTGTTATATGTTGGAGCATCTTTTGGGTATATGCCCAAGAGTGGTATAGCTGGGTCTTCAGTTAGAAGTGTTTCCAATTATCTCAGGAACTGCCAGATCAACTGACAAAGTGGTTTTACCTGCTTGCAACCCCACCAGCAATGAAAGAGTTTTTCACTTTCTCCATATCCTCTCCATCATCAGCTGTCACCTACGTTTTTGATCTTAGCCATTCTGATTGGTTTGAGGTGGAATCTCAGGTTCATTTTGATTTGCATTTCCCTGATGACTAAAGATGTTGAACTTTTTTTTTTTTTAAAAAATTGGATATTTTATTTATTTACATTTCAAATGTTATCCCCTTTTTTGGTTTTCCCTCTGCAGCCTCCCTATCCCATCCCCACTTATCCTGCTTCTATGAGAGTGCTCCCACACCCACCCACCCACTCCTGCCTCACAGTCCTAGCATTCTTCTACACTGGTACATCAAACCTATAGAGGACCAAGGGCATCTCCTCACATTGATGCCAAATAAGGCCCTTCTAGCTCTTTTAGTCTTTCCTCTAACTCCTCCATTGGGGTCCTTGTGCTGTTGGCTGCATGTATCCACATCAGTTTTGGTCAGGATCTGGCAGAGCTTCTCAGGAGACAGCTGTATTAGGCTCCTGTCAGCATGCACTTATTTCTTTAAGTGCATCTCAGCCATATGAGATTCCTCAGTTGAGAATTCTCTATTTAGCTCTGTATCACATTTTTAATAGGGTTATTTGATTCTCTGGAGTCTATCTTCTTGAGTTCTTTGTCTATATTTTATATTAGTCCTTTCTCATATGTAGGGTTGGTAGCGATATCTTTCCAATCTGTTGGTTGCTATTTTGTCCTATTGACAGTGTCCTTTGTTTTACAGAAGCTTTGCAATTTTAAGAGGTCCCATTTGTCAATTCTTGCTCTTAGAGCATAAGCCATCCTTGTTCTGTTCAGGAAGTTTTCCCCTGTGCCCAAGTATTCAAGGCTCTTCTCCATCTTCTCTTCAATTAGTTTCAGTGCATCTAGTTTAATGTTGAGGTTCTTGATCCACTTGGACTTCAGCTTTGTATTAGGAGATAAGAATGGATCAATTTAGATTCTTCTACATGCTGACTGCCAGTTGAAACCAGCACAATTTGTTGAAGATGCTGTCTTTTTTCCACTGGATGATTATAGCGTCTTTGTCAAAGATCAACTGACCATAGGAGTATGCATTCATTATGGAAGATGGAGTGAGGAGGGACCTGGCAGAGAGAAAGAGAGGAGAGGGAGGAAATGGGGGGACAGTATCAGGTACTGGAGGGGACAGGAGAGAGTTACAGAGGGTCAGGAAATCAAATAAAAATATGTAGCATAGGGGATGAGAAATTGGGGTAGGTATAGCCACTGACGGGTCCCTGGTACTAGGGAAGTGAGAGGCTTCCAGGACCCAACAGGGATGTCATTAGCCCAAATGTGCAGCAAAGTGGAGATAGAACCTGTAGAGACCACCTCCAGTAGACAGGCACAGCCCCCAGTCTAGGGACAGGGCCTCCTATCCATCTCAAAATTTTAATCTAGAAATATTTCTGTCCAAATGAAAGATAGGGACAAAACTAGAACAAACACTGAAGGAAGGGCCATCCTGAGACTGCCCCATCTGGGAATCTATTTTATCTGCAGACACCAAACTCTGAAACTGTTGCTGTTGCCAAGAGGTACTTCTGACAGGAACATGGTGTGTCTGTTCCTTAGGAGGTTCTGCTAGCACCTGACCAATGCAGATGTGGATGCTTGGAGCTAACCATCAGACTGAGCTCAGGAACCCATTGGGGAAGCTGTCAGAAAGACTGGAGAAGCGGAGGGGCATTGCAACACCATAGGAAGAACAGTATTGACTAACTGGACCACCCAGAGTTCCCAGAGATTAAGCCACCAACTAAAGAGTATACATGGAAGGATCCATGTCTCCAGATACTTTTGTAGCATAGGACTGCCTCATTTCATATTAGTGGGAGGGGAGGCTCTTGGTTCTATGTAGGCTTGGTGCCCCAGTGTTGAGGGATGCTAGGGTGATGAGGGATGAGTGGGTAGAGTAGCATCCTCATAGAGGTAAAGGAGAAAGGAAGAGGGAATGGGGCTTTGTGGAGGAGTTACCATGAATGGGGCTATTGTTTGAGACATAAACAAGTGGAATGATTAATAAAAAAAGAAATGATTTCCTAGTGAGTGAAAAATGTCCATTATATCCATGGCCACCTGTGTCTGAGCTATAAAGATGTAGTGATAGTAGGAAGCCATATATTTGGCATATAAATCAGTAAGAATGCAGAAATATTTACAGAGAAGTTTGCAGATAACAGGTGGTAAAGTGACTCATGTTCCCTTGGGCTGGATAACCCAACACTGATTTGGTGATTCACCACAGAACCAATTGAAAGCTGGCTTTCTTGTGCATGTCTTTCACACTGAATTTTTGTTATGTTTTCATCAGTAACAACGGAAAGAATAATTGATGGCATTCTTTTGTTTGTGAGATTGCAGTTTCCTCCTCTTCTGGAAAATAGCTTTATTTTCTGCTTCTCTGAATCTGAAGTCTTGTTTGAAAAATTGCCTAAAGTATAAATTTGTAACTTCTAACTTTTTTTTTTCAGATTTACAAGTAGTTTGCTGTCATACTTTAAGGTATTTCTTTGTATTCTAATCGCCTGGTTGCTTAAACTTTTCTGTCTTTGTTTAACCTTTTCTCTATATATTTTTGGGTATGTGTTGGGACTAAGTTACCCTTTGATCCTAAAACTTAAGCGCATTTCTTCTGAAAAGACAGGTGCATTGCCTTACAAAATCTTTATGAATAATGCTAGAAAATTACTATAGATAACACTGACAAACCTAAAGCACCTATTAAGATTTCGATAGTTGTTTCAGAGAAGAGCCTCTTTATGTGTCATACCTGCCTTATATTCTTTATTCTAGCTCATCTTGTTACCTATTTCTTTGTTTTTTCATTTCTTTCCTAGTATCCCCTGAGTTCAAAAGAGTCCAGATTGTTTTTGTAGCATGTATGACAGAAATAATTTGCCCATCGTTACTTCATAATTAATATGTGTAGAAGCAATTGACTAAAACTGTTTTACTCCTCATAATCTCACCCACTTAACATTTGCATCACTAGTAAGTTGAAACCATTTCACTTGTTGGGTCTTACTAATCTCTATGAGGAATTGTCCATGTTCTCTTACCTTTCAGCTCCTATCTCCAATCACATAACAAACATTTTGTATTTAATGTATATTAGAGCATTACTATGCATCTCTAGATCTTACTAATGTTACTTGGTGAGGTATAATAGTAGGTTTCTCTCTACTGTATTATACTCATGGAACAGTTTTTAGTTAGTGTTTTATTAACATTATGTTAAAATAAAGCCAAACACATCACCAGCTATTTGTAGTTGGATATGCCACAAGATTTTTGTTGGATAATAATTTTGCTTTTCCTTTTATGAATTTCAGGTCACTGTTATCAGACACTGTTGATATGCTCTCACTGTTATCAGACACTGTTGATATGCTCTCATGGTAAGGAAAACTGTCAGGTCATGGAAGCCTAATGTTAGTAAATAAATGAACATATCAAGCATTCTAGAACAATCATATCATCACGTAGTAAGGGTTGTAGTGTCTCAGTAGATGACCTTCCTACACCATGCTGAATCACCTTCATTTTAATGTACATTATAGAATTTAACATTTGTATATATAAAAAGACCATTGTAAAATTTTCTGTCCTAATATACTCAAAAAGGAAATTGATCTAGGCAATATGGCAGGATCAAAGTTTGTTTTAAATCTATTTTAAGTTTTGGTGTTAAATTCAAGATCAGACACATGCAATGACAGAGGAGATGTGGCAAGCACATCCTATTCATACTTCAGGAAGAGACAGAGACTTCTGTCATCTTAGCTATGGCAATGGTAGCAGTTTTCATGGGATTGTTTAGCCACATTTCTTATGTATTCCTACTGTTTTATTATCTTTTATTTTCTAATAACAAATACTGATGTAAGTCATACAACAAGCATGGACTTATAAAGAGGAAGAGAAAAGGGAAAAGCTAAAGAACATGGCTTATGCCTGAAAGAGCATCATTAACAACAGCAGTCGGAGGCACTTGATGTTTCTAGTGCTTGGGATAATTCTTAAAGAGATACTGCTGGAAGATACCTGACTATAAGAAATAATCTTGGGTTTGGATCTGGGAAGGTTCAGTGTGCTAACTTATGCTGATCACTCACTCTTAAATCTCAGCTGCACTGGCTTCTAAATTCCCCTCAGATCATTGTATAGTAAGATCCTACGTATTTTCCTTTTGGTGAGATGATGAGGCATCTATACAGAAGTTCTGCCAACAACAGTGAGGAAGATAAAGGAGATTGTTTTTGTAGGAGTATTATTGCAAACTAAAAAGTACAATTCCTTCTTTTAGGCCTGCAGACTCTGTGAGGTCCACAATGTGGTGATGGTTGAAAAAACAGGTTACAGACATTTGGGAGCATCTTTAATGTCACTGCTAGCTGTATGCATAGTGCCACATTTTTACCTTGTTTTTCTAATCTCTATTCATCTAGAAATATTCATCTGATTTTGTGAAAAGCAAGACAAAAGCTAAGAAACATTTGACATTTTGATCTTTGAAAATTGCTTTAAATAACAAATTAGGAAAGGTTATTGAACCAGTTAAAGCTAAGTCTGCTTGTTCTAACCTGTGGAATTCAGCTACACATTGAAACTAATAATTGGGGTAACTGGATAGATAATGTTAGAGTGAACTATAACTACCATTGCTTAAAAGCTATTTCATTGCCTTAACCCAAATGACCTGTTTTTACTCAAGGGCAGAGGAAAAACACATAAAATATCAATCTATATGAATGCTGTTCAAGGCTATTCTCTTTTCCAGTCTAGCACTTGATTCTCAAATGAGATATTAAATAAGTTTAAACAGATTAATATTTAGAAGTATATGAAAATTCCAGATTTGACTGCTGACAAAGATGTCCTGTTGTCAATGACAATATTATGTAGAATGGAACTATATAATGTAAGAGGCTCAATTCATTAGAGGACCAGTGCACAAGCCTGATGACCAGAGGGCAACCTACAGATCATACCAGGTGAAAGGATATAAATGACTCTTGAGAGCTCTTATCCTACCTCCAAAAAGTAACTCATCATTTATTGAGTCTCTTTAAATAATGCATCGTCAAATTAACAATAAGTAACCATGTTCCTGTTAGCTTACTGACAGCCATTGTTAGCATCACTGAAAAGTAATTATGGTTAGATTGTATGGATTTTGTAGTTAATTATGAATTACTTGCAGTAATGGTTACAAGCCTTGGGATTCAAGAATATTAATAGTTTGTTTGTTTTTCCTAAGTGGAAGAATTTTTAGAATTCAAGTTTCTACAGATATATTTGAGTATAGCCCAAAGGTATTTGAAATTGGAAAATTTTCACTACCATTCAAGCAAGCAGTGTAATTATGTGAGAAAAATATAGCCATGGAGAATTAGTAATGATACTCAATTTATACATTACTTACTTGTTTGTATGTTCCATTATTATCACCATGAGGAATAGCTAGCACTGTTCCTGCAAGAAGCAAATTATATATGTAATTGTGTGCTTTAGCTGGCACCTATAAAACAGAGTGCTCAGGGCTGGGTATATGTCACCTTTAGAGAATGGATCTAGAACTTTAAAGATAATAATCAAAGATGATTGTGGGAAATGCTTTCATGTTAAGGACTATTGCATTTCAATAAATTCCATCTGGATGGACAATGGATTTGATAGTCATGCTCAGTACTTGAGAGATCTGTAAATAATGAATTCTCAGGTAGAGTTAACTGTCAAATTATGAGGGCACTATTATAAGCTACTGTTAAGAACATAAGCTAAGAGGACAGACTGTTTCAATCAGAGTGAGACATTTGAATTTGGGAAGCAAAGGAGTGTAGACTTGCTTTGACTCCCCTTCAAGCCCACCAGGACAAGGCATTGTAGACCTGTTTAGAAGTAGTTCTTTTCGTCGATTCCAATTTCTGTTTGTCAGAATACCAACAACAGTCCAGTTCAGTAGTGTCAGGATACCAGACACAAATCAGCAGCAGTGGTGCAATCCAACAGAAATGGCTGACCCTCTTCTTCCTTCAGCATATCCTACCAGCATGCACCATTACAACAAGCTGGGACCCAGGAAGCAAGGAGGATTTCTCTGTTGTGCCTCTCTCCATGAAATGAAGATCAGCAAAGATACAAGACCAACAAAGTGTTGCAATGCTGACTATGTAAACGTGCTGTCACTGTCCTCGAGTCCTGTTTATACTCTCTCCAAACATCACACGTCCTCCCATGGGTCTTGCCTCAGTGAAACACTACATGAGTCTGTATCAAATGACACTACCAGAAACTTACGCTTCAAAGGAGTTATTGAATCCATGAACGCTCAGAGTGTGTGGATCAGCATGATCTACAGGACAAACTATGCATATGAAATTGCTGTAAAAACTGAAAAAAATGAATTAAAATTGAATGTGTCAGCTGGTCGCCAATTTTAGAGATCAAAGCAATAGATTGGAGTTTAAAGAAAAATAGAAATCAGAGAACCAATGTGTGTTATATAACAGGGAATCACATAGGGGAAATGGTGAAGGATATAACAGAAATAGTTCAAAATTAAGGACACTGGAGTATCTCCTTTTTGGGGGGTAGATGGATTATAATATAATTAGATTTGTTTTTTTTACTTTTCCTCCCCACAAACTGATCAATATATCCCTCCCTTCTCCTCTTTAATTCATGGCTTTATTTTATCCAAGTAATTGTTATTATTGCCATATATGTATTTTCATATACATTTGTCATAAATATAACCTACTCAGTCCATGTAATATTACTTACATTTATATGGTTTCAGGACTGACTGTCTGCCACTGGATGACCTATTGGAATATGTAGTGCATTTGGCCTAAGACTGCTTGTATTCTAATGCTAATTTGGGTCCTCAAAACTGCTTATACAAGTGTCTGCACATAGCTTCTGGGAACTCGTCCCCAGTTGGTTCTGATGGGTAAATAAATACGCCACCAGCCAGTGTCTGGGTAGAATGAACAAAAGTGGGTTTTTGGAATGTCCCTGGTTTGGGACTGAGAGGGAAGAAGAGGGAGAAGGGAGATCTACCATGCAGGGAGTGTGGAGAAGAAGAGGGGTACCATGCCTGAGAAGAATGCAGGACAGAGCAGTATGGCCACCATGTGAAGGAGTCAGGAGAACTCAGCCCAGAGCATTGTCTAGTTGAGCAGCCCTCTGGGTCCAGAGCAGCCAAAATAGAATATAGATTTTAGCAAGTAATAAATCAGGATTATTGGTGGAAGGTGGATTACCTGTGTGGAGGTTAGGCGGTGGCCCAGCTATTGTGCCGCTTAAGGTATATTAAAATATAAAGGCTGTGTGTATGTCTTTCATTTGGGAAGGTAAAGCATTGATGCAGGTAGTGAACTCACTGCCACCTCGTTTATTTATTAATTAAACAAATATAGTTACAGGAATACTTTCCCATGGAGACGTCCATCTCTCCTGTTCCCAGCTTTTTTTTGTTGCCTAAGGTTCTTTGTGTATGGTTGAGGCATTGTGGGCTTTTCCCCATCCTCATCGACATGTCTATTGTGGTCATTTTTGTTCAGCTCGTGTTTGGGCAGTCATGTTGGTGGGACTTTATGTTGTAGTTTCTAATATTACTAAGAGACCCATTTACACAGAAAACTTCCTGACCCTCAACAATCTCTTCCAATCTTTCTGCCTCCTCTGATCATCTTGACCTTTCTCCTGGTCAGGACTTTGAGAAATGTAGACTATTAGAGGTAAGGCAGGCCTGAATGGGTCTTTGTCCATATAGCCTTTTGTTTGTCATGAGTGTGTTAGAATGATTAGTTTTATGGAACATTTCATAAAAAGGACTTATAAAGATAATTTAGACACAGCCAAACAAAGAGTTTCGTGCTCTCACAAAATGATTATGAAAGTGTATAAAAAGCATTGTTATTAATGTCATCATGGCTGAAGCAGGATAACATAAGGAAACTTCAGTGGCACTAGATTCACTCTGGAATTCTTCTGGACTCTAGATCGAGAATACTTTTTCCCACACTCAGTGCCTCAGTGATGCAGCGTGATGCGCTGTTGATAGGGAAGAAAGCTGAGTATGAAATGGAGCTTCTTTGAGTGAGCTGAGTTAAGACAAGCAAGTAGGTATGGTTGTGTGTTGTGAATAAAAAACTAAAAAAGTCACAATGTATCCAGCTTCTTGGTCTGAACTCCCGTGAGATCTCTGTGGAAAGAACACAGATGAGGCACATAGTGTGACTGAACACAAGCAGGGTTCATTGCCAAGTAGAGACTGTTCAAGGGTTAAAAATAGACAGCAGCCACAGAGGCCACCATCCAGGTCTGCATGGTAGTCTAGCTTCTAATGTTTTCTAAAATTCCTTAAATGGGAATCCTTTTTTTTTTCTCGTGAGGCATCCAGAAAGACCACCATTGCAAGCCTGTTTGGAGTGACGTTTGCAGGGAGAAGTTCTTGGTGCTTATCAGAGAAGAATATTTTTCTTTTTTCTTTTTCCAAAGACTCCTTCTCTGCAGTAGTCATCAAAACCTGTGGACTCCTGTTCTGTTAAGTGCTTTTAAGTTTGAATCAAGGGGTGGGGAGTCTTTGAAATCAGCATCATTTCTGTTTGAGGTTGTTGCTACGTACAAGCAGTTGCTATTGCTTCTGCCACATTATTAAGACCTTGCGTGCAAATCACTGTTTTATTATCTCCATCTCAAGCTAAAGTGTTTATCGTTACATGTGCTTGTCTTTTTTATTTTTTCCACCACTGTGAGAAATACCCATGAGAATGTTTTAACCCAATAAGGCTAGGAGATTGCTAATCAGTTTCTTCAATAGACAGGTGATCTGGACAAAAATAGAGAAATATCAGAATTCTATGACATCTTGGATCAAATGGATGTAACTTATATCTACTTAAAAATTCATTCAAACTAAAAAGAATACACCTCTTCCCGAAAATCACATTCTAATGTAGATCATACATACCCTGGGACACAAAACAAATCTGAACAAATTCAGAAAGGAAGAAAAAAAAAAAACAGAAATAGCTCATTGTGTCTTTATCTGACCAAAATAAAATAAATACTTAAAATGGACAGAAACACATCTCTAATAAGTACACACACTTGCAGAGATTAAGCAACTCTTTACTGAGTGGTCAATGAATCAAAGAAAGAAATAAAAAAATAAAGTCACTGAAGCTAAATGAAAATGAAATCCCAACACAGAAAACCCTCTAGAATACATTAAAAGCAGTCTTTGGAGAGAAATTTATAGCTCTAAGTGACAAGAAGCTTATACAGTCCCAGGAGAAAAAAAAACTCTGGAGAGAATTCTAGTTCAAGTGTTGCTATTTAGTGAATTCAGTTTGTTTCCTCAAACTACTGAAATTTAGTTACTACCATGGCATGGTTAGGAGTTAAGGCTTTTCCAACTCTTTCTTGTTACTAAAGTAGATAAATCCCTTTCTTGCAAGGCTGGGCTAATTTCCAAGAATTGGATTAGCAGCTTTGAGAATAAGTCATTAGAAGCAAGGACACCTCCATGCTCTATATTTTGCTTCTACAACATGTCTAGTACTATTATTCTGTGGTATAATGACACAGCCTCAGCTTCACCAGAGCTGCCCAGTTCTGAACTTCCTAGGCTCATCATAATGATATAAAATTTTCTTGATTCTTTATAAACTCCCCAATTTCAACCATTCTATCTTAGCGATAACAGAAAAGGTGGTCTATGACAGGTGTTGATTAAATATTACAGGGAAGAGAAGCGTGGAAGAAGAAGCTGGCTTTCAATTTAATTTAAAATAGAATGCTGCACAGTTTTCCATAAATAGAAGAATACTCCAGCACGTCTGAATGAAGTGTGAAACATAGGTTGTTTAGGTGTTACAATGCATTGGATATGAGGATCTCCAGAGGCTCCCATGCTGAAGGCATAGACTTGAGCTGTTGGAGGCACCTTAGAGATGATTGGATCTTATGAGTTTCATCTAAGCAGTGGTTCAATTTCTTGACTGATATTGAATAAGGTGACACTAATGGGTGGTGGTTTAGAGTGGGAGGTGAGACATAGTCTGAATAAGCACAGTACTGAGGGCCTTCAAAAGATATACCTTGTCTCAAACCTCTCTAATTCTCACTTTCAGCTGTTCATAAGGTAAGAAAAGAACACTTCCATGTTGCCTTCCATGCGACCAAACAGACCTTTGGAAAAAATAAAATTGCATATTGCTTATCTCAAGCCACCTCTTCCCAACTAGAGTCAGCGATTCATTCTATTTCTTGGAAGGCTCTGGACAAAACTAAGTAACTGGAATGTGCTAGTATTTAACAGGAAACTTTCAAAAAGAAAAGGAAAGAGAAAAGTTCTGGGAATTTTCTCTTTTGCTGATTTTCATGCTCTCACCATGGCCAGCATTGAGTTGCTGCTTTGTGGTCCTGGGACATTGGACTGAAGAGGTGTGAGCAATTGCCTTTTATCCTTAACATTGCAGCTAGTTTCCCTGCTGACTCACCTACCAGAAACCAGAGCCTTTCACTCTTGTCTGGATTCCATCATGCTGTGATAGCGCTGCAGTCGTAGAGTGTGCCCTAGCTACTCTTCACATTAAATGTTACACTAACCCATCAATTTCTGTATCTCTTTGCCAGGTCAAAGTGAGGAAGCTTCTGTCCTGTTCAGGCTTAGCTTGGCTTCCTGTGGTGGATCATCAGTCAGTTCTCTTGAAAACTGCAATGTTTATTATGTTTTTTTTTCCTTTACCTTCTGCTGCTGAATCCCATACATTCTTACTTCAATTGCTCATTTCCTTTAATAAACCGAAATGTTTCCTATGGTTCTTGCTACTCCTTATCCTCATGCTGTCTACAGGAATAGCATTTCACCTATCTTGATCCTTCTACCTTCTCTTTTTGTCTGAACTGAACTATTGTATGCACTGAACCTTTTTCTACATTGTCCTACTCCAGAATTTCATTATCTTGTTTAGTTACTCCATTGTACTGACCTTGTGATAGTCATTATCTTCCCAGATTGAGATCAAAGTCTCATGGGCACTAATCCTTTAAATCAGAACAATTGTTGGGAGTGAATGTATCTCAGACGGTTTGGGTTGTCTGAGCAATGTCTCTTGACTGATGTATGCAAATGTCTCAAGATATTAAAATGTCACGCTTATCCGGCACTAGTGCAGTTCAACTTCTGAGGCAGAGTATTATCTTGATGTTAGAACTATAGGCTAAGAGGTGCTTCAAATAAACAAGGCTTGGTAAATAAGAGGAAAAGAGAACAATGGCATACATCACATAGATGGAATATTTAATTAATATTAATGAGTTACTTTGCTAAAGTAGAATAATGTCTAAGTTCGTTAAAGAATATATAATATTTGACGTTATCCAGATGATAAGGAAATTCCTTTTCTTCACCAAAAGAAGAGGAAGCAAGAGATATGCCTATAATTATGTTTTTTTTTCTTTTTCAGGTTCTTATAATACAGTTCAGGTTAATTTCAAACCCAAGGCAATCCTGCTGATTTAGCATCCCAGGTGCTGGCATTGTAGGCTTGCAGTGCCACAGCCAGCTCAGTTATGCTTTGTAGCCAATGCAAGTCTTAAAACTTCAGTGCAGCAGTGCAATATGGATTGACACTTTCCAAGGAAGTTAGCAGGAGAGTGTTACTAAAATCTTGCAACATCTGTAACACAATTAGAGAGTGTGGCTTGAGCACTGGAAATGGAAAATGTGTTTTTGGAACAGATGTTGTAGCCATATGAGGGGCTGTGTGTACTCACCCACTTACCTGTGCACACGCTTATCTCCAAATGGTCAGAGCAAGCCTGTTGGAACATGCAGAAAAATCCGGGTTTTAAAAAGAATACACCCAGATTCAAAATAGCTTCTGCCATTTCCCTATTAGAGCTTGCACTGATGCAAACTGAGCCAGGAAGAACCGCCGTTGATCCTAGCATTTATACAATCCTTGAAACATTTAAAATCCTTTCAAGATTCTACATTTGGGATATCAATTTTTACCATTCAAATATATTTTAGTTTGACTACAACTTTAGTATTTTTACGAAAAAACCATTGAGACCCAAAAGAAAGCAATTTATCATTGAAAAGTAAAATATTAAAAAGCAAATGATTAATTTGTTGCTATTTAATTTATGTTTGTTACAAACATTGTGGTTTTGTTTTCAAATCTGTGCCATTTACATTACTTGTCTCATGTCTTTGTTTCTGTATTCAGGGAATGAAAAGTCAGTTGCTCCTTGAGTTTAATAAATACATTAGAAACGTTACTGCACAGGGAGATGTTGCCCCACATTTGTTTTGGTGGCAGAATTCAATATTCCAAGAACATGTCTCAGGACACAGACAATGCCATTGCTCAGTAATATTATCACTTGGTTAAGAATTCCAAGAAATTTAAAAATGCTATTTTCATGTGCATACTAAAAACATACTTAATAGCTATTGTGTGTTATAACTTTCAACAGTATTCAGTGAAGTAGAAAAGGATATGCCAGGTATCTCTTAAATATCAAGGTTGCTTTATATCAGTTTTATCTTTATAACAAGAAGGTTATAACTCGCATGATTTTTCCCTTATCTTGCACATTTTCTATGTTAAGAACCTTTTTTTTTTTGGGGGGGGGGTTAGGAGATGGCTCAATTAGTCAATGAGTCTTCTGACCCTGACTCCATCATATACACAAAATCATTGGGTGAAATTGCACTTGCCTATATCCCAAGTGCTGAGGATGGAAATGGGAGGTTTTCTGGGGCCTGCTAGTTAGTCTAGTTGAATTAGTGAGATCCAGAATCAGAAAATGAATTCCTTTTTAATTAATTAATTAATTAATTAATTAAATGTATATGAGTACACTGTTGCTGTCTTCAGACACACCAGAGGAGGGCATTGTATCCCATTACAGATGGCTGTGAGCCACCATGTGGTTGCTGGAAATTGAACTCAGGATCTCTAGGAAGACCTGTCAGTACTCTTAACAGCTGAGCCACTTTTCCAGCCTCTTAATTAATTCTTTAAAAATTAATTTATTCATCCAAGAGAAATAGATGGCAGGAAATAATCAAACTCAGGGTTAAAATCAACCAAGTAGAAAAAAAAAAAACTATATGAAGAATCAACAGACCAGGAGCTGGTTCTTTGAGAAAATCATGAAGATAGATAAACCCTTAGCCTCCCTAACCAGAGGGCACAGAGACAGTATCCAAATTAACAAAATCAGAAATGAAAAGGGAGATAAAACAACAGAAACTGAGAAAATTCAAAATATTCATCAGATCCTATTACAAAAATCTATACTCAACAAAACTGGAAAATCTGGATGAAATGAACAATTTTCTAGACAGATACCAAATACCAAAGTGAAATCAGTATCAGATAAACCATTTAAATGGTCCTATAACTCCTAAAGAAATAGAAACAGTCATTAAAATTCTCCCAACCAAAAAAAGTCCAGGACCAGATGGGTTTAATGCAGAATTCTATCAGACTTTCAAAGAAGATCTAATACCAATACTCTTCAAACTATTCCATAAAATAGAAAAAGAAGGAACACTACCCAATTCATTTTATGAAGCCACAGTTACACTGCATATTCTCCCTTGGAGATGGAACAGTTTCCGTCTAATCAGGAACTTGTCACAATTTCCTTTCATAAGAGATTTTTTTTTTTTTACTTCTATCACATTCAGTGTTCCAAATAGATTTTAAAATCTGGTTGAGTGCATATTACTTTTAGCTTCAGAAGATATCATGTATATTTTAGAAGCATTTAACTATTGTAAATTATTTTTGATGACTTAAAAATGTTAATACTGAATTATATATTTTAAAATAAATTTTATTAGTTTAATAAAATAATTTATTTATATATTCATTTAGCATCCCCAAATTAGCTTCCTCTCTCCTCCCAGTACCCCCTCACAGAGATCCTCCTTCCATTTCTTCTTCCCCCTTTCCTCTGAGTGCATAAATTACTCACATGTTCTTTATCCACTCTTTGGTTGAGGGATATCTGGGTTGTTTCAGTTTCTGGTTATTATGATTAAAGGTGCTATGAACATAGTAGAGCAAGTGCCACTGTGGTATGGTGAAGCATCTTTTGGGTATATGTCTAGAAGTGATATAGCTAGGTCTTGAGGTAGAACTATTTCTAGTTTTCTGAGAAACTGCCAAATTGATTTCCAGGGTGGCTATACACAGTTGTATTTCCATCAGCAATGGAGAAGTATTCCTCTTGTTCCACATCCATGCTAACTTATGCATTCGCTTGGGTTTTTTTATCTTAGCCTTTCTTGTTGGTTGGATATTTTTTTAAGTGTGTCTTGGACATTTGAGATTCCTCTTTTGAGAATTTTTTGTTTAGCTCTGTACACCATTTTAAAAATTGGGTTATTTGGGTTGTTGCTGTGTAACTTCTTGAGTTTTTAATATATTTTGGATATTAGCCCTTTGACAGGATGTAGTGTTGTTGAAGTTTTTCCCTATCTGTAGGCTGTTATTTTGTTCTACTGACAATGTCCTTTGCCTTACAGATACTTTTCAGTTTTATGAGGTCCCACTTATTAAATGATGTGTCAAGAGCAATAGAGAAAATCACCCAATGTCAGTCTCAAAGTTCCATGTACATACACACATGCACACACACACAATGTATATATTCATACACTGTATATAATAAACAAATAAATATATTTAAATAAATAGTATTTGTAGTCATAGAAGACATAGTATACCATTTATAATTTGTTCAACATAATAACTATCAATATTTTATGTTTAATTTTTACTTAGATTAAAAACCAGTAGTTTTCCTTATGACATTT
This sequence comes from Rhabdomys pumilio, assembly GCA_030674055.1. Taxonomy (NCBI): domain Eukaryota; kingdom Metazoa; phylum Chordata; class Mammalia; order Rodentia; family Muridae; genus Rhabdomys; species Rhabdomys pumilio. The sequence continues at coordinate 9,184,084 of JANHMN010000007.1, forward strand.
TCATACTTATTCCATTCTGCTTGATTTACATGTCAGAATAAGGCAGCTTCCTGATGCTCAGTAATTGTTTTTCATTGATTCCCAAGAGTCTTAAATATGTAAAATCATCATTGCCCATGCTTTTCTTGGATCTTTTTGTAGTTTCTTTCTGAAGTCATTACTTAAGATATTATACATGTGAAATTATGCCGTTAGATTTTTCTTGTTGTCCCAGAATTTTTACCAGTGAAAGGTTTAGAAATGTTGTGTTTTTTAGCAAAAGTCAGCAGTCAGAGGAAGAAAAAGAAAGATGACTGTGAGTTCAGGGCCTGACAGACCGGCTTCTTCCCCATAAAACAGTTTGTTGTCCAAAAGAGTAGACATTTTTGGTTGTTGAAGCCTGGGTCTTAATACTGACAAGAGATGGAAGAATTTACAAGAATTTTAAAGGATAAACACAGAATTTAGAAATAGACGTTTATCAATCAAACAGTGAGAAACATACTCCTCACCTGTGGTAAAGAGAGAAGTTTTCTTGATGAGCAGCTAAATATACACTTATCTGTGGATATGAGGACGTGTATTTCTTTATTAAATAGTCAGTTGTATGGTTGAAGACATGAAAGTCAATGAAGATAGATCCCTCCTTCATAATCAGCAACTTGTCAAACTAGGAATAGAAACTGTAGGGCACAGATTACTGGTCAAAAGCTGAGAGGAAATTTTCTTGCTTTGACTGGAGGTGCAACTTAGTGAACTGTCCAAAAGATTAGGATTCTATCCAAACAAAGTCCTGCTAGACAATAAAGATACACAGTTCCTTAAAGGTAATCCAAATGGATCGGTCAATCTCCTGGGCAGGAAAAAAACCCTGAAGACATCATCAGTCTTTTCAAGAAACTTCAGAAATAGAAGGAGGTCTAACTAAAAGTGTATAGGGCTAAGAGGTCTCTGTTTTCATTGCCCACACCTTGAAGGTGTGTGCTCCTCCATTCTGTAATGAGGTACCTGTCTATCACTATATACTGTATCCTGTCCATCTACTCATGATATTCTGTCAGTAGATGTCCCAAGGCTCAGGGAGCCTAGGCAAGCACTGAGCATGGTGAGGGTAACATCAGGATTATATAGGCAATAGAAATTCTCCCAAAATTTCATAGCGGAGAAGAAAGCATTACAATTTTCATGGCTGGGGTGAAGTCATTTAATGAAAGTTACTGTGGGAGGGGGTACTAGGAGGAGGGCAATGTCTACATTGTAAATAAGAAATGAATAAAATTGCTTTATAATTAAGAGAAACAAATGAAGAAAATCATAAATCAAAGCACTTTTCACATATATCAGTGGGAACATTAGTTAGGTAGTTTAGAGCAGTGGTTCTCAACCTGTGGTGTCAGGATCCCTTGGAGATTGAACAACTTACCTTTTCACAGAGATTGCCAAAGACTGTTAGAAATCACGTTGTATTAGGATTCACAACAGTAGCAAAATTACAGTTACAAAGTAGCAACAAAATAATATTATGATTGGGGGTCAGCAAATCACAAGGAAGTATGACCAGGGTCATAGCATTAGCAAGGTTGAGAACAACTGGTTAGGAGGAACATCTTTGTAATAGGACATCATTTTCCTCATTATTTAGGGGTCTATTTGTATATTCCTGACTTACCTAATTGTCAGCATGATGGTCATGTTACATACAGAGGAAGCCAATACACGGTATCAGGGTTAACAGTGTGCTAGAATAGATTGTATCCAGAGTTGCAACATTACAACTGTGTTTACATTATTGAAGTTCTAATCTGTTAATCAGCCTCATGGAAGATTCAGAAGGGTTCTTTTCCAGAACTTTCTTCTTCACCACTAATGTCAGTATATATAACAAGAAGGATAATGAAATGCTATGAGGGGAATCTGAATGAATGGCAACTTGTCTGTGTACCTTTTGTTATCTTTTGATATTTCTAGTCTGAGTATATCACCACTACTGTAATTTATGTTGAGAACTGCAAAAAAAAAAAAAACCCAAAACAACAACAACAACAAAAAAAACACCAACCAACCAACCAACCAACCAACCAAACAAACAAACAAACAAAACAATAACTGAAGTGCTACTGTGCAAAAAAGTCTAGTTTTCTGGGGAACATAGTAGAATTGACAAGAGTCTGAAACTACTATAAGAATCGACAAATTACTGTACAACTTTTGACACATTTTCAGCGAGTTTACCCTCAAGTTTCTTCACTGGAAATGAGAAATATTTAGTCAGGTAGTATTGTTATCAATCCCAATTATTGCTAGTGTTGGGTCTTTTGCATCTAATAATTAGCATGATCAGTCATAGATTTTACTTCATAATTAACTTTTTCTTACCCATGTATGATTTCCAAATGTGTGTGTTTATGTCTAATCCACGAAACCTTTTACTCACTTTCACTGCTTTCAAACCTGCAGGACTCATTCTCACCTGTCCTCTTATGGGTTGACATAGGCTTCTTCTCTCCTTCAAGGATAACTTCTGCTCCTTCTCAGCCAGTCACAAAGGGAGAATATGTTTTTAGTTCTCCTGACATATGTAGCAAATGTGCAGCTTGGTCTTCATGTGGGTCCCCCAAGAACTGAAGCAGAAGCTATCCCTGAATTTGTTGCCTGCCTTTGGATCCTGTTTCCCTAACTTAGCCACCTTATCTGGCCTCAGGGAAAGAAGGTGCTTCTAGGCCTGCAATGACTGATATGCCAGTGGGGTGTGTGTGTGTGTGTGTGTGTGTGTGTGTGTGTGTGTGTGTGTGAAAGAGAGAGAGAGAGAGACAGAGAGAGAGAGAGACAGAGAGACAGAGAGACAGAGGGAGGGAGGGGAGAGGGGAGAGGAAAGGAGAGAGACTGGGGGGCTTCCCTTTCTCAGAGAAGAAAGGAAGGGGTGAATGGGGGAGGAGCTGTGAGCATCAGGAACTGGGAGGAGAGGAGGAGCTGATATTGCCATGTAAAGTGAATAAATAAATAAATAAATAACATTTCAGTTTATCATGTAACTTGTGCTGCTCTTGACTTTCAGCGAACACAGCACAATTCTTCCTTGTATAAAGAAAACAGGTGAGCTTTGAGAAAAGGCACCCATTAGAAATGAAATGAACTAGGAGTAAGAAGCACAGAGGGTGTCACTTCCTGTGTTATTCTTTCTGTGAATGATAAGTACAACACTTTCTAGCAGCTGAGAGCCTTCTTCTCACCTGTGTTGCGAAGAAAAGAAAAAAGGGGAAATTACCAAAAACATGCGGAAGCAAATCATAGCATCTGATTTTGTTTTGCTTTTCTTTTTTTTAAACCAGCAAGCCCACAAGTAAGAATGTGAACATATTAAAATGATATATTATGATCCCAAAGATAATATAACAAACAGTTATTAATATATTGTTCCCAGACAGTGGCTTATCGACATTGTATCAATATTGTACTCACTTCCTATTTAGTACTTATCCTCAGATCTATTAAAGGTACAGTTTTTGGCAGACACAGAAAATACTGGATATAAAATTATTCAGAAATTGACCCTATCTTCAAGTGCTTGACAAGTTATTTATTCAATTAAGCAAAGACGTTGGTAATTATGAAGAGGAACATAGTGTCTTCATGGAGCTGGTTAGAAACACAAGAGGGAATGGTGAGCCAAGATTTCTTCTTTGGACAGGAAATTCTGTGCTTCTGCAAGCATTAGTGGGTTCTCTGTGTATTATGTCATTAGAGAGAAATCATCAACAGTATTTGTGTATTTAATTTGAATATTATTTCACAGTTGTACTTTGAATGTCTTGCACCAGCAAACATTTCTGCCTCTCACCTTTGCAAGCTGTATGGCATCCAAAATCCAATTTCTGGGACTGGAGAGATGGAGCTTGTTCCAGAGGAAAGGGTTTTAATTCTCAGCGTCCACATGGTGGTTCACAACATTCTGTAACTCCATCTCCAGAAAACCTGACACCCTCTTTTGACTGCCAAGTGCGACAGACAGTGCGCAGACTTCCTTGCAGGCAAAAACTCTTACACACAGTATAAGACTTAAAATGGAAGAACGGGATTTAATCTGTGACATTCCGGTGTTTTTCTTTCCTTATTTTTAAGCAGAGCCGATTGCCACTTCAAAGAATTAGCAATCATTCATGCTTTTTTCAAAGTTAATTAATTTATTTACTTTACATCTTTACCCCACTTTCTCCTCTTTAAAAAGGGGAAGCTTTTCCATGGATATAAACCAGACTTAAAATATCAAGTTGAAGTAAGTGTAGATGCATCGTTTATTGAGGCTACACCAAGCTGCCCAGTATTTTGGCACTACTTTGACACTTGCACTGGGCTATTTTCAAACCCTCAATATATTTTATGTTTATCATTTTTATAGTTATTTATAAATTTTGCAGGTTTCTTTTGTTTGTTTTTTGTTTTTTGCTTTTCGAGACAGGGTTTCTCTGTGTAGCCTTGGCTGTCCTGGAACTCACTCTGTAGACCAGGCTGGCCTCGAACTCAGAAATCTGCCTGCCTCTGCCTCCCATGAGGTTAAAGGCGTGCCCCACCTCCGCCAGGCATAGATTTTATTTTTGATATGCAAAGATGTATAACATATTTCATAGCATGCATTCTTTATAATTAAATATTTGACCCCAAACTTTTTGTTGTTATTAAGTGTAGATTATACCTTTTGGCAAACAGTCCATGACTGACAGTTCAAGCTTCTTTGCATCATGTGTACATCCTCTTGTATTTTGTTTTGAGGTAGGTTACTTTTTTTTTTATTAATTAAGTGAATGTGGTTTTTCCTCTTGATTCAAGAAAGTAGTTTCTACATTTATACCTTTCCCATAATTTGTTTTTATTGTAAGATATTTGTTCACTTGATGTTTGTTTTATTTTAATTCATGCTGCTTACCTTTCTACCAATAAACTTGATAATCTACATTTTCAGATGATTACTTTATAATGAGTTGTAGAAAGCCTTTCATTTTGAGTATAGCCAAAACAATATCAGTTTGGATATAAAACTATGCATTCATTACAAATGATATCTGTAAACATTTGAATATTTACATTATGTCCTGAGGGAAAACGTTTTTATTCTAGTTACAAATACATATAAAAAAATTGAGTCTTCATACATCCTGGGAAATGTGGCACAACTGCTCTTCCTGTGGTCATTTTTGACATTATCTCTTGACTTCACATTTTAGGAAAACAAACTGTTTTCTTTTCAGATTCCATCTCTCCCTTTCACCCTTTGGCTACATGTGAGACATTACTTCCCTAAATAAAGATGGATCCCTATTTTACTCAGCTTATCCATGCTAAACTGTGTTTAAGACTTTTTTGTCTGCCGTCTGCTCTATGACATGTGGGAGTCTGATGAGAAAGGTTTCCAAACTCATCTCATTTTAAGTAATTGTTTTCCACCTTGTTTTACTGTTTCTTTTGTAAAAACATTTCTGATGAATGTCTACTTTGTGTAAAAATTTTATTTCTGTTTTTTCCATATCTTTTTCCAGAAAATGGTGTTTTCCGAAGATGAATGAAGAAGTATTGTAACTTCACAGGCTCTTTTCCAGAGGTTTGCCAACCTCTCATCCATCACCTCATACTGGCCAAACCTCAAAGTCTCTTCGTTAGCTGTAGCACACAAGAGATAAGGTGTTGTGAGGCTTCCAAAGCTGGTTTAGAAAAGGCAACAGCATTTCAGTTTGTGATGCTATTGTCTTTCTTAATAGCCACTGTGTAAGAAATGAGAGCACCATGCAGAGAAACCACAGCACATCCAGGATTTCAACATATGCTTTATTTTTACGTCTTTCTTTTGGAGCCAGCTTCTTGTTTTTCCTCTTTGCTAAGCAGCTAGCTCCCTGCTCACACCCCTGAGGAGTTCCAGTGATTCCTGGCTAACCTCTTATCTCTGTCTGTGTCTCTGTGTCGGGAGGTCTTTTCTATAAGTGTCATGTTTTCTTTCATATTGTTTTAATTCATGAAAGATTAGTTTCAATCCTTACTAGTTATATACAAATTTTTCTCATGTTACTCGTCTGCCTTTGATTTTTCCCTTTTTAATATGGTAATTTTACATAGATATTTCTAACTTACTTCTTAGATTTAAATTGAGGTAGTTCTTCTGGGAACAGATAATTTATTCCTCTATAAATAATGTAGGGAATGCCTGGTGAGCTGGTATGCTTTGCAGCAGTTTGAGCTTCCTTCTGTGGTCTGTGGAAGCTTCTTGTCAGCTCTTGTCCGTTAGCCTGATTTGTCTTCCTGTAAGTTGAAGGTCCCAGTGACTCAGAATTAACCTTGATGGAGATGGTGCTTCTAATGGTCTATTCCCTGATGCATCCATCTCTTTGGATGATAGAAAATTGGCAGGTGAAGTTCTCTTTGTAGCTTAGAAACTTTCTTCTTTTCGACACAGAGATAGACCTGCTGGGAAAGGTTGTTAAAGAGCTAATTTCGAAACACATTGTTATCTCTCTGCTATGCCTTGATGTTAAGCTGGGCTCAGGATCCATATAAATATGGACCCAGTTTTTCATCATGTGTTTACATTTTTGCAAACTAGCTGGAAGAAAATGAATAAAAAACACGTATTAGTAGTATGACAGAATATTTGGAACGCTCTGTAATATGATACTATGTAATTCTTTCTCTTTTATCAATCAATTTCTATTATCTAATTATCTATCTATAATCTATTATCTCTTTGTCATCTATCCATCTATAATCTATTATCTGTCATCTATCTATCTATCATCTATCTATCTATCTACCTATCATCTATCTATAATCTATTATAATCTATTATCTGTCATCTATCTATCTATCTATCTATCTATCTATCTATCTATCTATCTACCTATCAGCTATTTACTATCTATCTATCTATCTATCTATCTATCTATCTATCTATATCTATCTACCTATCATCTATCTACTATCTATCTATCTATCTATCTATCTATCTATCTATCTATCTATCATCTATCTACCATCATCATCTATTTATCACGTATCTACTCATAGATTAAAAACATCAAGAATAAGGCTAGGCGATGATGGAACATACCTTTAATCCCAGCACTCTGAAGGGGCAGATGGACCTCTATAAATTTGAGGCCAGACTAACTGACAAAATAATTTCCAGGAGAGTCAAAGTTAAACAGTTAAACACTGTCTAAAAAAACAACCCAAATCAATCAATCAATCAATCAATCAATCAATCATACATATATCTTTTGTTAGCACAGACAGTTTCAATATATGTGCACATATACATACTATATTCTATATAATAATATTTAAATGAGGTTTAATAGATCTATCTCTTGAACTGTCATTTATTTATGGTGAAAATGCCGTTATTCTTTCCTTAAGCTTTGTGAAATATACAGTGCACTATTGATCTCTGTAGTTAACCCGAAATACAGAAGTAGCACACCAGAACTCCTTGTTCCTAATTAACAGTAAGATATTAATCATTGATTGCCCATTTCTTATCCCTCATGTCTCTTTACTATCTCTAGCTGCTCATCACTACCACTAAACTCTAAACGTCTATAAACTCTATTTCTTCAGATTCCACGGAGAAGTGAGACCATGTATTTCCTGTCCTACTATGCCTAGCAGTTTCCATTTAACCGAATGATCTCTGCCCCATATGTGTTGGGCAGATGACATGGGGCAGACTTATAATAACATGTTATTGTTTTATGACTACATAATATTACACTGTGTATATTTACCAGATTTTCTTTATCCATCCATAAATCTATAAGCATCCAGTTTGTTTTCATTTCTTGGCAGTTGTGGACACTGAGGGAATGGGTCATGAATAAACAGATCTCTCTGTGACATACACACTTCATTTCCTTTGACTCTCAATAGTGCGATTGTTGAATCCCATGGTTATTCTATTCTAACTTTTGGTAATCTCTCTACTTTTTCATTGTGGCTAAACCTTCTTCCTGAAATGTGCAGAGTTTCCTTTTGTTTGTGGCCTTGCCAACACTTATGTTTATATTTTAAATCATATTTACTTGATGATTAATACTGATGGAACGGCTTCTATTTGCCACTTATAGGTCTTCTTTTGAAAAAAAATTATTGATTTTATTTAATTACAGTATTTGCTTCTTTTTTCTGGTTACTTTCATATGATAGAAGTCAAATGTCAGATTGCAAATACGTTCTGTCTGTGCACCATCTCCTCACCTTGTGGGCTGTGTCTTACATTGTATAGGTTTTTAATTTGATGTCACTGCATTTATCTGTTTGTCTGCTGACATTGGTTGAGGATACAGAGAGTTCTAGATTGTCTGTGGCTCAAGAGACATTGATCCAAAAAGTTTTATTTATAACTTTTGAAAAATGGAATTTTATCATTAACCTTTCAGCTTGTGCCATTAATTCCAACTTTCATGTAAAGTAAATCGGACAATGACCAATCGGTTGGGTAGCTTACCTTATTTTAGGGAAATCTTTACACTGATAACTGTTAGAGGAAACTACAGGTTCTTTGGTGTAAAGTTAGAAAGAAAAAAATTATAGTTTCCAGGGTCTTATGAAAAACTGAAAACATCCCATATATGAAATATATAGTGATAATCTCTCTGAAAACTATTTACTATTGTAAAGGGAGACAAAATTGAGTGCCTGAAGATTAGTTTAGGAGGCAAGATTAGTATATCATTATTGGCAATGAAGGGGATAAAAACAACTTGAGACATGTCACCGAAATAGAAATAGCAATTGTTTATAACTGTCTATGAGTTACAACCTTTCTGTGAGCTTCTCTGGTAAGTTAATGAAAACTATAGTTTTCATTATATAGATATGTATAAAGATCAGTGTAACTAATTTTCTATTGATTTGATGAATGAAATCCAATGGAGCAACAAGTTTGTTTGTGAAAGATGATGGAAAAGAAAATATTTTGTGTCTCTGAAACTTCAGATAGTTGATTTTTGCCTCCGTAATTTGCAAGGCTTAGGACATTTTTCTTTGTCACGAGTAGCCCGATGAACACTTATGGAATCAATAGACCACAGTTCAGAAAAGCTGAAGGAAAATCCTCCAGGCATGCATTACAGAATTATCCTGCTGCAAGTGACAGAAACATTAAGATAGAGAAAGCTTGCTGTAAAATGAAGAATCAAATAGTTTGATGCTTAAATCTGGGGCTCATAAAAGATGGCAAACATAAAAACCATATTTGTAGGGGACAAATTTAATCACCAAACCTGTTTATTCATTTGTCTTATGTAAAGGTAGCACATATAACTCATCTTCTCTTCTGCTAGGCAAGCCTTTATCACAGAGCACAACGCAATGGAGTCTCAGAAACAATGGTGATTTCTGCTCATAGGTTGTTCTAAAAGACATCTTACTCACAAGGCGCCACATGTTGGTTAATGCTTATAGGTTGTATTAAAGAACTTCCTACTCACAAGTCTCCACATCTTTCAACTATTAACTGGCTTATATTATGAGAACAGAGAAGCCAGAAGACATAGCAACATGGTGACCCACAGCGCAGTATTGGCTTTAGTACCAAGTCAGCTCTTGGAAGAGAAAGCTATCGCCTCATTAGGAAGATTTGCTGTGGACCTCTTGTCAGTGTGAAATAAACTACTATTTGGGGAATTGAGGAGTTTGTAGTTATAGTAGTCATCTATTTCTGCACAACAAATTGCCCCACAATTTAGCAGCTAACAACAATAAACATTTATTGCGACACATTTCCCAAAGGCCAGGAATTTGGAAGCAGCTTTGCTGGGTGGTGCTGGCTCTGGATCTCCCAGGAAGTTGCTGTCAAGTTGTCAGCTGTAGCTCCAATCATTTTACGGCTTGCATGAGGCTCAAGAATCTGCTTCTAAGCCCACTCACAGGGTTGTTGTCATTCTTTGATTTCTCATTAGCAGTTTTTCTGTGGCCTCTCTGTTCTTTGACACTGGGATTTTCTACAGACCTTCTGAATGGCAAATAACTTTGATCAGAACTAGGAACAGAGAGAGAGAATAAGAAGATCACACACACACACACACACACACACTCACACATGAAGACACACATTCACATAACGACACACATACACATGAAGACACACATACACATGAAGAGCATGAAGAGACACATACACATGAAGACATACACACAAAGAGAGAGAGAGAGAGAGAGAGAGAGAGAGAGAGAGAGAGAGAGAGA
>JANHMN010000007.1:9194299-9219238 GCA_030674055.1 Rhabdomys pumilio
AGAGAGAGAGAGAGAGAGAGAGAGAGAGAGAGAGAGAGAGAGAGAGACAGAGAGAGACAGAGAGACAGAGAGACAGAGAAGGAGAGAGAGAGAGGTACATAGAGCAACAGTGAAGGGCTTATGAGAGGCTTTCATAATTGATTCTCAGAGATGTTTTGCCATCATGTTACATAGTGTATTCATACTGCCCAACCTTGGTACAATGAGATAGGACACAATCTAACAGTACAATTGACAGAAAGACACAAGTCACTTCAGATTTAAATATCTACTAGGACAAATGTTTATCATATATAAAATATGGTTTAACTTTATCTATATCCATAGTTTTATCTTCCTTTCATTAAAATATGTAGTATCTCTCTCATTGTATAGTTTAACTTGTAATTAAACAAAACTTCAGTTAAAATGAACACACAAATCATAAGCTGCAAGCATTATAAAGAACTGGCTAAGGATATGTGCTTCTCCCCACCCAAACTAATTCATTTGTCTAAGTTCTTACTTCACAGTCATGATATTTGCAGATGTGTTTTTCCTTAAGAGTTAATGGCAATTAAATGTTAAATGGTATCTTACAAGGAGGTCTATGATGTAACAGAACTGGCATAATTAAAAGAGACTCAGTCTGTGAGGACACAGGGAAAAGATGGCCACACATAGGCCTGGAACAGTTTTCATCACTAGGTAGCCAAGCTTGTATTTTGACCTGGAGATTCCCATGCTCTAAACCTCAGAGAAAATACAGTGGCTTGAGCCACCCAGACTATAGTATTTCCCCATGGCAGTCTGAGCTGACTAGTGATTAACCATTTCTGGAGGTCATTTCATGTGCATGGAGAAGCACAAAGAAATATGTTCTGAAAGAGGTTCCTGCTGTGGCACAGGAAAAGCTGCACATGGAGCATTCTGTGAACAGACTGCTGAAAACTTTCAGAATAGAATATAGAGTACAGGCTAGATCCTGAATAGAGCTTGTGGTATTTGAATTCAACAAACAAGGACTTCAAATAGTAACTACTGAAAATAACCAGAGTACAGAAGAAGTTCATGGGTAAAATCTAGACTTTTATTCAACTCTGGCAAATAACGATGTGTATATATGATTATCAATACAATAATGTAATTTTGACCAAGTTATATACTTGATGCTGTCACCCCTAAATTTAGAAAATTAAAATGCATGCTGCAAGGTCATTTCAGAGATAAACTACCATGCATAAGAGGTACAGTGCAAAGTGTTCATTACATAGGCACATGTGATACAGATAAATACAGCATGAGAAGTAAACCAGACATTTTAAATTTGCCTAAATTTTACTGCATTCTCCACTTACATTAATAGAAAATTATAGATAATCATAATAAAAGTTAAGGTTTTGAAATTTTATATATTGAAGTCGTAGAGGCTGTCAGGTTTAGTGATGAAAGCTTCACCGTCCACATTTGAATAACTGGAACATGAAAGAAAACAATGAATGCTAGGAGCTCATAAACCATTTTGGTTACATTATCTCATTAAATTTTCATCAAGAATCCATGACAAGTTGTAAGGTCATGTCCTCTATTTTACTCACAACAGAGAGAAGGTTAGAATTATTCTCAAAGGTATTGTCAGTCAATAGCAAAGCAATAATAAACTTAAGTCTTTTGCCTTCAAAGAGAAGACATAATATCAGCTATAAAATATATTTTCAGTACAAAAATATTGGTAAAGAAAATGGAAGACGAACAAGGAATGTTGAATTAGCAAGATGAACCACCCTTCTATTGCCCTTTGCATAGCTCCTTCAAATGCTTCTTATTGTATTATTATTCTTTCTTCAGTTGTCAGAAATATTTTAATTTTAAAATTATAAAAAAATTTTATTTTAATATTATAAAGAACTGAAATTGAATATGCTTGAACAAAAGATGGGGATTTGAAATGCAGAATCACTTATTGCTTATATCAGCAGCAAAGGGGACATTGTGTGACAGGTCTTAACCACTGTTCTGCTTATAGATTTCCATACTGGTCTCTTGGAGGTCCATTCTTTTCTGAAGACGAAATGGATAGGAGGAGGTAAATCTGAGGAGAGGTGAGGTAGGAGGTAGCTGGGAGGATGGAGGGTGGGAAGACTGTGGAGAGGATATATTGTATGAGAGAAAAATTCATTTTCAATAAAAAAGAAGCCTTGATTTGTTGCAGCTAATTGCTCGCCACACAGATTCCTTTCACCATTTAAAATGGATCATCATTCATCAACCCCTGCTGATGGTAGGTGGTTAATTGTGCTCAAAGAACCAGAGACTTGAACATGTGAGTGTGACATCACATCCTGTCACCACCTAACTCTTGCATTCAGTCCAGTGCTGAGTTATGAGGTAAAGAGGTCGGTCTGAGTTCACAGTCTACTCAGAAAGTCTAGTCCGTCTAGTAAGAAAATGTGTCCTGTTATTGAATAGAATATATGGACCAGTCACTTCGAAAGAGAGGAACTGCTGCTACCCTCATTTAAAAATGTGGAAACTGAGCTAGGGAAAAGATAAATTAGCTTCTTACAAAAGCAGTATTGATAAATGACTGAAGTGAGATGGGGTGGGGGCAACTTCCTGACTTTATAGCATGCGCATGACTGCACTTCCCTCCAGGACTTCGTGGATTCCATGGCCGTGCTACCTCCTTTCTACAGCATCCCAGCATCACTGTGCTTTCTATGCTCTAGATTTTAGTGCTTTTAATACTGCAGTCAGCGACAGGTGGAAGGCTGTTATGAAAAGCACAGGCAGAAACATTCTTGTTTAGCCTCTTTTTATATCTTTTCCCCCTACAGATTAGGGTATTTTTCTCAATTATGCGTACTTATTCATTCTGCCAAAAATTCTTTTAAGGCTGTTAAAGATGTAGACAATTTTCTCAGTTTGATGTTCCAAAGAAACCTGCTGTGTCTTTTTCATTCTTTGCAAAAATAGGCATGGAAGGCCCCACCAGCTGGTAAAGTCATTGAGAAGCTAAAACTTTCTCTCTGCTTTGGCCGTTGTTGTACTCTGTAGTTTTAGAATTCGAGCCACACTTAATATCTCTATGCTTTATGTTTTCCTTCAGAGAATGAGCATGCTGTTATTTGTTTGTAGTTGTTACAGAAATAATCCCAACGAGGGAAATTATTCTTCAAATATCCACGAACACCGAATACTAAGTAATTCAGCAGCCTACTTATTGAAAACAAAACCAAAGAAAAATCCCAAAAAGCCAAATAAACAACCCAAAGAAACATCACCAACAGAAAGAGAGTACGGAGTTTTAGAAGTATAAATATGCATACATATGCATCAGCTCTTAGTTTCCTTTGAAATGAAAATACATTTTCTATGACTTCTCTGGGGAAAATTCAAGAATATTTACCAGAAATCCTAAATTTATCCACGTATTCTGATCTAGAAAAGTTTACGTTTTAAAAATTCATTAAAATGTATAATACAGCATTTTTTTTCCTTAAAGGAAAACATCAGATATAGAGATAATGATCAACTATAAGACATTTTTGAATTATTTATGATAAAATAAAAAATAATGTATTATAGAGCCATTAAAAGGAGATCGTTGATAATGACTCATGATATAGGGATTCAGTCATTCATAATTAATGATTAAAACACTGAGCAAGAACAAAATCTAACAAACAACGGGAATATTATTGCAAAGTTTTTGTAAGGAAAATAAGTTGAAAATATTTACCTGAAAATTATCTCATTTTTACCTTTATCCCAGTTGAATGTTATAATTGCCATTTCTTTTGTCTTTAAAATGATTCATTAACTTCTGCCCTGATATCTTTGATACATGCTAAAGGAGTTAAATAAAACAATAACCAGGTAAGATTTTTGCTTTAATGTTTGTTAGTAGTTAACTGATACAGATGTTAATAAACAAAAATCAATCTATGGCGATTACTAAGACAAAGAAATGGGAGGGTCTCAGCTTAAAATAAATGTTTGTAAACACCAAATTCTTGGGTTAAGATTGACATAAGAGTAAAGGTAAAAGACTTTTCGATCTTGTAACTTGGAAGTATTTCCTATATCTCAGTACCTTCTTTCATATTTTATATTGAATTAAAATTGTCTTTATAGTTGTTTTTAATCATATGAATACAATGTTTTACATTTATTATGTAATTCAGAAGACAACAGGGATGTAAAGGATTTCCTGAATTCCTTGCACCAACTTTTTATCTGACTATAAAAAAAATTTAATGTATAGTTTGTGCCCTGTTAATTTGTTGAAGATATGGTTCATACCCAAGTGCTTTATTATGAAGCTTTGTTGTCTTTGAAATGTAAGAGCTTACTATAAGCAAATGTGAGGGACTTTTTTCTGCACCATTTCTCTTCATTTTTCTTCCAGTCATTAACTTCACTCTCTAGGTATGGTTATTTATTTACCTCACTCCTCTCAGTTAAAAAAAAAAATGCCTGGAAGGAAGCAGTGATTTGGAGAAGGTTATACTTTGTTTTGCCGTTTGAGTAGATTCCATCCATCTTAGCAGGGAAGGCACAGTGACATGAAGCATGAGACTACTTACTGACGTCCATATAGAAAAGTAACTACAATAGACACCTACCCTGATCTCATCAGTAATTTTGAATTTATGACTTATTCTTTGGAAACCAGTGATGTTTGATTTTTATGTTTATATATTTTTAAAATTTATTCTCCTCTTATGTAATATATTCCAACTGCAACTTCTCCTCTCTCTATTCTTCCCAGCATCCTCATACTTCCCCTCTCCCCAAGATCCACTGCTCCTATGTTTCCTTTCAGAAAAATACAGGTTTCCCAGTGATATCAGCCAAATACAGCATATCAAGTTGCAGTAAAACCAGGCATCTTCCCTCATAGTAAGACTAGATGAGAAAAGACAGAAGGAGAAAATTGTTCCCAAGAACAGGCAAAAGAGTTAGAGATACCCCTCTCCCACTTTCAGGAGTGCCACAAATACCACAAGTTAAAAGTCCACATCATGTTTGCAGAGGACCTATCATAAACCAATGCAGGTTCCATAATTGCTGCTTCAGTCTCTGAGAGTCACTATGATCCCTGCTTAGTTGATTCTATGCATCCTGTTCTTCTGGTGTCCTTCACCCCTCTAGCACCTATAATCGCCCCCCCCCCCATTCTACCAGATTCCCCTAGCTCCACCTAATGTTTGTCTGTGGATCTCTGCTCTCTCCATATGCTCCAAACCAGCTGTCAGAGGAAGACTTTCTCTTATTAATTGTGCTAGGCATTGATTTAGACGTATAAAAGAAAATTATTAGGAATCATTTCATTGTAAAAGTTACTATGCTGCCAGAAACAACACTAACATTCAGTATGATTTCCACTAAGTTGCCACATATATTCTTAACAGTAATAGAAAAGGAAATACTAAATTTTTAAGAGAGTGTAAAAAAGACAGGAGATAAGGAAATGATTCTTTGTCAAACATTCAGAGCAATGCTATTCAGAAAGTACAATGCAAGGTGTATATCACATTTTTTAGGTATCGTACATACATCAGAATGAAGCACACATTAACACACACTTGTTTAGTTTAAAAAATCAGACTCAGTCAGTGGGGCAGTTAATGTCAGTCTAGTAAACAAACTAGTTCCTACTCAAATTATGTGAAGGTTCTTTAAGTCCTTAAAACACTTAAATCTCATCCTCATATAACCCTCTGCCAAAACTCACACATGTTCTACTAATGGTTTCTTGCCCATGGCCATGTTTTTTAATGGTACAGTAAGCAGATAGTACAGCTTCTAGAATATTTCCCTCACTCCATTTCCTCCATTTCTGTCCCCTCCTTCCTTCCTTCCTTCCTTCCTTCCTTCCTTCCTTCCTTCCTTCCTTCCTTCCTTCTTTTCTTCCTTCCTTCCTTCCTTCCTTCCTTCCTTCCTTCCTTCCATTTTGAGTTTTCGAGACAAGATTTCTCTGTGTAGTCCTGGCTGTCCTTGAGCTCTCTCTGAAGACCAGGCTGGCCTTTGACCTCAGAGATCTGCCTGCTTCTGCCTCTCAGGTGCTGAGATTAAAGGCTTGGGCCTCCACTGCCCAGCTAGTCTCCATTTTTATTGGTTAATGTTTGATTCCATTTTACTATCCTTCTTACTTTTCCTCAAAATACTTCTTCCCTAGAAGATTATCCTGTAGGAAAGAAAGCATCCTTTCTCCCAGGATTCTGATCTTCATTTCACTGTAAAACAGTATCTTTGCTAATTTCTCTAAGCTAAGATATACAATATCACATTAACTTTTGTCTTTGCAATTGAACCTATGTTCCTGTTTAGCATTATTGCTAACCATTATTGTTAGTTCTACCCTTTATCTTGTACAGATACTCTCTTAATTCGCTTGAGTATGTGTGCATAACCTCCTTCCATCCACTTTAACACCGTTGTGGCAGATGAATGATTTTGCCCTGTCTTCAGAGCTTAGAAATGCTGAGTGAAAAACATTCCCCCAAAATACTTTGTATTATATTAATCACCCTTAAATGTTTCATGACCAAAGAAAGCATGGTTGTGAGTAACATATGTAATGGCAAATAGGGAAGAAGACTCCATGAGTCAATATGTGCATTCTTATATGAAAATAAAATATTAAAGCAGTTAACCCTCCCAACATTACCAAAATCTTAAATAGATAATATTTGTTTTATCACATCCATACAAGATCATTGTTTAAAATATCATCAGAGCTCAATAATACTTTCTGATGTTATAAAGAAATATTTTACAATTCATTAGGATCGGCCCTCTTCATTATGGTATTATATGTGACTAAAACTTGCTTCTGATCTTAGACTGTCATTAAATAAGCCAGTGACCTGGGACAAATCTTTTAATACTGCTGACTTAACTGCTTCATCTGTAAACGATGAATAATAATATGAGTCCTGCCTGTCATACAGGATTACAGCATGGCTCCATTTCAATAATAGCTTTCATTTTATTAGCTGAAAATCACTCTGTAATGGTGAGTGGCAGCTTGGGCTTATAGACATTCCAGCAAAAATTGGGACCATGTTTTTTGTCCCTAGCATTTACATTGTTGCCATGATCTCTTTAGATTAGCCCCTGAATGTAATGCAGAGAAGCTATACAGTTGTTATTTTTAAATATTGTTAGATAGAGGGCTATTTTACCTAACATAATACCACATCAATCTAGTGAATCTCATTATGAAATTAGCATGGGATCTTTATGTACTGCCTAAACATCTAAGAGAACAGTTCACAAGACATTCAATTATTGGTGGGAAGCCAGGGACTGAGAGTTTGGCTGAATAAAGTACTAATGACACCTCATGGAGAGTAAGATTCTGTGGAGGAGAGAAGAAAATCATGGGTGACAAAGGATATGGGAGGCAGAGAGAAGAAAAACAGGTGTCAACATTATTTGAAACATTTCAATTTTCCTTTAATTTTCTGCTTCCTTTTGAGAAGTCATTTTTTTTTGCATAGCTGGTATAATTAATAAAAAGTATGAGTGGGTGGTACTCCAAGTAGGAAATGACAGTACCAGCATTACACTGAGGAGATCATTTATTTGAACTTATTTTGTCTGCTAGAGGTCCTTGAATCTAAGTACTTCCTTAATACAATTTAAAACTTCAAACATAATGTGAAAGTCAAACAGATGCATAAACTTTATTCATTTTTTAAAGATCAATAATTCCATAAGTTCTTAAAAATCTACCATCATTTCCTCTCTTATTCTCCTCTTATTCCCCCACCCAAAGAATTTTCCCCAGGACTTCTATTGCTTTGTTTTTAAACACACTAAGTCCACTTACGTTGCCTGTACACATGAGTTTAGAGTCGTCTATTGGAGTATGAGTAGCCTTTCCAATGCCCCATTCATGAAGAAAACTGACTGTCCCCCCAAATCCATCAAATACTAATTAATAACACTTCAGCTAAGTGTTGAGGCCACTCTCTGTGGTGGTATTTTGGCTGTGATAATGTGGCATGCAGGTCTTGTGCATATAGTCTCAGCTACTGTGAGTTCATATGGACAACAACACTGTTACGTCAGCAAATACTGTCTTGCTACAGATGACCACTTCCACTGTATCTTTCAACCATTCCAAACCCTATTCCAGGATGACCCCTAAACTCTGGGTGTAAGGGACTGTGTGTGATAGAGGTGTTCCATTTAAAACTAGGAACTACAAGAGTCTCTTATTAATTGTGGGTTGTGGGTCTCTGTATTAATTACAACATATTACCATATATTACAACAAGAAGTTTCTCTTATGAGAACTCAGAGATGCACTAAATTATTTTTTTATTTAAAAAGTATGATCTTAGCCTAAAACAAAGAAGTAATTTCAGGCAGGAACCTAAATTTTAGGCTAGAACAATGAAGTAGGCTTCAGACATGAAAATGACTTTAGACTAGGACAGGGAAGTAGACTCAGATACTTTGGTCATCTTGATAAGCCCTTAGAAACAGTGATAACGGGAGTGTTCACAGAACTTTGTTTATTGCCTTGCATGTTCTTTGACTATTTGCATCTATTGTATTCCTAGTTCCTCAACTTAGAACTGAACTTAGTACTTGCATGTAATTAAAATGGTATACAAGCAAAAAAGGAGCAGGGGAAATGGGATAGGGTTTTTTTAAGGGAGGAAAAATGGGGAAAGGGGATGACATTTGAAATGAAAATAAGTAAAATAAAATATACAATAAAAAGTATGAAATTAGAAAGAAGTTTATGTGACCATTTGGAAGAATATAGCATTAGGTAATATCTGCAAACAATAATATATGTATAATATATATATTATACAAATATATATTATATAATATATGTATAATTATATGTGTGTATGTGTGTGTGTAAAACAATGGAATGACTATAGAAGGTGTGACTAAAATGTGTCATATTCCTTTTTATGATGAAGCATATGAAACATTTCTGCATCTAAATTTCTAAATTGTGATGATGGCTAAATAACACACACATACAAACACAATGATACACACAGTCACACAGTCACACATATACCATAACCTCACTCACATTTATATACTCACACACAGACATACACACACCACACAGACACTCACACTCACGCACACACTACAAATGAAGAGAGAGAGAGAGAGAGAGAGAGAGAGAGAGAGAGAGAGAGAGAGAGAGAGAGAGAGAGGAAGAAGGAGAAGGAGAAGGAGAAGGAAGAAGAGGAGGAGGAAGAAGGGAGAAAGGGAGGGAGAGAATATAAAAACCTTGGAAATCTGAATAGGATCTGAGTCAGACTGAGTTGGCACATACTCATGCCAATGTCTTGATCCCCACAATATTCCATCATTATATTAGATACAGCTAGTGCGTTTAGCTAGGTACAAATAGCCATGATTCTATTTATTGCTTTTGCAACTCAGTCTTAATCAAATTATTTTTAAGATGAAAAATACTGCATTAAATAAAAACATAAAAATTTCTAACATCAAATTCTTGCTTTTTTATCATCATACCAGTACTATAAATTTAGATTTGTTCTTAGCACTATATTCTGCAAAATATCATAATGTTATGACTTCTGCCTTGTTGTATAGTTAATATGATGTGTGATCTGATGTATCTACATGGCTATCTTCAATTGGGGACCCCATACTCAGTTTAATGGTTAGCTGTGAGTTTTCTTTTTTAAAAGAACAAGCACAGGATGGGACCCAAATGAATTTTATGATGGGTGAGGAGAGTGTATGGTTATTATTATATTAATCATTGGCATTTTAATAAAAACATTTAAAATATTTGAGTTGAAAAAAGGTACCTAAATAAGTAAGCACTTCTGAGATAAATTATATGAGGACCAACCAAGGAGTTTGCACATCTTCATTTTGAGAAGACCAATATGGAAAAAAATCATAATGAAATGCAGCAAAATATATGAATGTTTCATCTTGGTACCCATTTCTTCTTTACCATATGTCTGTGTTATAAACAGATGAATATCCTGAAATGCTCGAGAGAGACACTGAGGATGTGAAAACATTTACGAACTTTTGTAGTATATACTAGAGCCAAGGTGTGAAGCACAAAACAAAACTGATTTACAGCCTTTAAAATATATATATATATATATATATATATATATATATATATATATATAAAATTTGGCTTCCATGTCATAAACTTATGTCTTATATAGTTTTTTTAAAGTATTATACAAAGCATATGATAGTTGAATTTTCTCTTTCCAGATTTTATTTTTTTATTGGTTGCTTTGTTTATTTACATTTCGAATGTTATTCCCCTTCCCAGTTTCTTCCCCCCCGAAAACCCCCACTTTATCCCCTTCCCTTTACATCCACGAGGGTGCTCTCTTACCCACCCACCCACTCCCACCCCACCCCACTATCATTCCCCTAAGCTGGTACATCAAGACTCCTATTGATGCCAGACAAGGCCACTCTCCACCACATATACAGCTGGAGTCATGGGTCCCTCCATCATGTGTATTCTTTGGTTGGTGGTTTAGTCCCTGGAGCTCTGTGTGGTGGGGGGTCTGGTTGGTTGATGTTGTTATTCCTCTCAGGGGTTTCAATCCCCTTCAGCTCCTTCAATCTTTCCTTAAATTCCTCCATTGGGGTTCTCATGCTCAGTCCGATGTTTGGCTACAAGCATTCACATCTGCATCCATAAGGCTCTGACAGAGCCTCTCAGAAGACATCTACATCAGGTTCTTGTCAGCAAGCACTTCCTGGTATCAGCAAGTGTCTGCGTTTGGTGGCTACACATGGGATGGACCCTTAAGTGGGGCAGTCCCTGGATGACCCTTCCCTCAGTCTTTGCTCCACCCTTGTCCCTGAGTTTTCTTTATACAGAAGCAATTCTGGGTTAAAATTTTGTGAAGTGTGGGTTGCTCCATCCCTCAACTGCAGGCTGTGCTTAACCCCTTGATATGGTCTCCACAGGTTCTCTTCCCTGTTTGTTGGGTATTTCAGCTAATGTCATCCCTCTTGGGTCTTGTGAGCGTTTTTCTTTTCTGGCATCTGGGACTTTCTTGTGGCTAACCCCGTTTCCCATCCCCCATTGCTACATATCTCATTTAATTTCCTGACTCTCTAAACATCTTGCCCATCTCCTCCCATACCTAGTCCTGTCCCCTCATTTTCCTTCTCTCCTTCCTCTCTAGTATGTATTCTATTTTTAAATTATTGATTAATTATTTACTTACATTACATCCTGATGACAACTTCCTCTCCCTCCTCTTCTTGTCATTCCCTTTCCCTTTTCTTTTCACTCCTTCCCTTCTCCTCAGAAAAGGGGAGGCCTCCCATAGATATCCATCAGTTTTGGCATATCTAGTTGCCATATGACTAGGTACATCTGCTTCTACTTAAGCTAGATAAGGCAGCCCAGGTAGGGGAAAGGTATCCAATGACAGACACTGTAGTTGATCAGCCCTTGCACCATCTTTAGGGGTTCCACAGGAAAACCCAACTGCACAACTGTTATATATGTGCTGAGGACCAAGATCTATCCAATGTATGCTCTCTTGTTGGCAGTTCCATTTCTATGAGCTCCTGTGGGCCCAGCTTAGCTGATTCTGTAGGTTTTCTTGTGGTGTCCTTGACCCCTCTGCCTCCTTCAATATTTCCTCCCCACCTCTTTCACAGGATTCCTCATACTCCAATTAATGTGTTTCCATGCATGTCTGCAACAGTTTCCATCAGTTGCTGGTTGAAGCCTTTGTGGTTACAGTTATGTGAGGCTCCTGTCTGCAAGTGTAGTGGAATATAAATCCCTAACAGTGTCAGTGCTGGGTTCCTTCTCATGACATAGGTCTCAAGCTAGGCTTGTCATTGGTTGTCCCTTCCCGCAAATTCTGCTCCACCTTTTACCCCTATAAATTCAGTAGGCAAGTCCTATTATGCATGTAAGATTTGTTGATTTTTATAGCAGGAGTTATTGATTGTTGATGGGCAAAATTAATAATGCATATGTGCCAATAAATTCATTGATTTCCAAACTCATTTATTTATATAGTATATACTTGAGTACTTGAGTGTTTCTATTTTGGTGCTTGGAAAGAAAATAACCAATGGTGTGTTCAATACTTTAGATAATAGGATATCCTGCAGTTAAAAAATAAAGAAGAGAAGAAGATAGAATCAATGAGATGTGCATTTAGAATAGATTATCCAGAAATGACAGAACAGAGATGATATTAGCAAAGGTTTTTGGAGCAGCCGAAAAAGATAATAGAGGAAGTAAATGTGAGAGGAATATTCTAGAAACTTCAGAAACTATAGAAAGCCAGTATAATTGTACAAAGGGATGGTAGTGTAACACGAGTAAGTAGAAAAATGGAACCATGTTGATGGGTAATGCTTCTTAAATTTTAACTGGCTAAGATGGTACTGAGATTCTGAATTAATGTGAAGATTCTGATTCAAGAGTCTGGATTTTCTTCATTTATTTTATGCTCTCAGGTGATACCGATGGACATTTATCAATACTTTGTAGTTCCAAGATCCCAGCTCCTAGGCCATGTCATGACTTGTACTGCAAATTGTGGGCTGTATGCATCAACTTTCAGTTCTCTAAATTTATGCATGTAATCTTATTTGCAAATGGGACCTTGCACATCAGCTTATCATTAGATTGTTTAGAATCACCTGAGCTGTAGAAACATACGTATAATGAATTGGCAGACGTAGTACAGCTCAGTGGTCATAAGTAGGATCTGTAGCTGTGAAGCTAACTCAATAGTGGACAGACAAATGAGATTCAGAAAGATTAATGGCTGGAACAGGATGGCAGCATTAACAGTGAGGACGGACATCATTAGAAAATGCTTGAACTAGGAAGGAAAAGATTTGTTGGTACAATATATATTGAAAAAAAGAATAAATTGCAAATATTTGCAATTAATCACCATGAGACTGGAATATCTAAACTGTGATGAGATTGGTAACTGCTGAGTGGGGAAATGTGATTAGGACATGGGGAGAGAAGTGGTAAAGGCTGTTGTTGGGTTCTCTTCACTTTGAGATGTCTGTTATGCTTTCAAGTGGATAATTAGGCAGCTTAGCATGTGTCTGCCGTCAGGAACAGAAGTCTCAGCTGGAAATATAACTAGTCCAAGTCATTACAGAAAAGAAAAATGTATGACAATTATATGTTTAAATTTTGACATTAGCAACAGGAAGGACATATATGCCTGAATGCCACTTAGAAAATACAATAGGTCATGGATCTGATTTGTGACCATTCTGACAATGGTAGTAATCACAACTTAGAAGTAAGACCCAGGTGTATTCACTGGGAATTTTCTCATTCTCAACTCCAACATTTTATACTATTAAAATATTTCAAGTAGGCACTCTACATAGGAGAAATTTTATTATTTTTTCATAACAAATTTGATACCCGATTTTTGTTTGTGTGATTGATAATAAAAAGCTCATACTAGTCCAAGAATATCGTTCTGTCACTATTTAATATTTGAACTAAAGCCATTCACATAAAGATGGGCAATTTGCTTCTCAAGCTTACAGTTAAAGAAGTGACGTTATTACATATGTATAGTGTTCCTATATAGTTATATTCAATCACTCATACATGTTCTTTTTGTACCTTAGGAAGATACTTTCACCTACTAAATGGCCAGTGAGATGATTCAGTGTGAAAAAGTGCTTGTAACCAAGCCTTTTCAATGATCAGTGGAAGAATAGAACTGACACATTGAAGTTTTTCTCTGATGTTCATACACACACACACACACACACACACACACACACACACACTCACACACGCGCATGCACTCACACAGATCCACATGCAGAATGAAGTATATTACCACAAATAATGGTTTACATATGTCATGATAATTTATCTCATCTGTCACTTAGAAAAACTCCTATATACCCATAAAGATAGTAGTTTGGATAGGAGTTCTCTTGGTTTTTCCATCACTACTTGTAGCTCACAGGTAAGTTTTTTTTACAGTAAAACAGTAATCCATTATTACTTAGAAGATCCCCTGGTAACTATTCAAAATCGAAGCTGCTACTTTTCCTTCTACATGCTTGGAACTTTAATGTACTACTCTTCTCAAACTTGGGCAGGGAAGTGAAATGTTGTAAATGTGTCAATCCTTCAGCCATTAAGACTAGCATAAGACACTATCAACTTATTTTGAAATAGCTGATCAGTCTTCAAAGACAAGGTGCAATTGACATGTTTGATTTTCTTATCTATTGCCAAAAAGAAATAGATTTTTCACACTTGAATAGCAAAAAATCTATCTACTTATAAAAGTTCCATTTGGTGAATTCTGATTTTCTTCTCCCAAGGACTGAACTTCACACAACACTTGAATATATTGTCATCATTCACTATCTCTTAAAAAAATAAATCTGAAAGCTTGATGCTTCCAATCGTATCAAGTTTTAGTTTGGAATTTTTCTAAGGTCATTGGTCTGCTACAAAGGCAATTTCGTATACCTGACACCAACAAGGTTGTAGCTGTCATTCATTATGTAGGTCATGGTACAACTACATTAGACATCAATGCTAGTACTGTGCTAATGCACGCAGCTTTCATATAATCAAAGTCTATTCTGAGAGTATGCATTTAATTTTCATTTTGTAAGGTGATCTGTAGATGGTCTGCTAAAGATGGCAGTGTTCAGATATGCTCAAGTTATATCCTCAAAGATTTTATGGTAAACTTCTGAGATGCTTTGGTTGAGTCTGCGTATGGATTCTGTTCCCACTCAGAGTGCTTCTCATTTTCATTCTTACATAGTTGTTGATTAATTCCTGCATTGATTCCTCATTGATGATAATGCCTGGGTTCCAACTGGTGGTCTATAGCACTTCTGTGACAATGTCTGTTAATTTATTTAAAGGGTTCACTAACATGAGGCTGTGAATCTCGGCATGTGCTGATGATTGCTAAAATTATGCAGATTTAAATATATTATTTTAGAGGATTTAAGTGCCTTTCATTCAGTGTTGTAAAATGTATGGTAGCTCGTTCAATAGTATCAGTGTTTCCTGGGTTATATAGGAAACCAGAAATTATCAGGCTTTGCTACTTACCCACTTTTTTCTAAAGTGATGCCTGAGAATTTTTGCTATAACTAATGTTCTGTGCAATTCAATTGAATACTAAAATTTAAGAATTACCGTGTATTTATTTGTTTAACAAAATAACTGGCACAAACACACGTGTGTATATTCTTTGAAAGTAATTGCAACATATTCTAGTATGTCTATTGAAAAATAAGTTTCTCTTAGGACTTATTAAATGAATTGTTATTGAATATTTTAAAAAATGTCCTTAGATAATTTTTATTATTGTCACCCTATTTCAAAGTATAGAATACAAAGATGAAACTCAAAAGTCTTTCATATACTAAGAAATGTTCCCAAAACTAAGAAAATAATATTAAGATTGTGCAGCTATGGACTGCTGATTATTTATAAGCTTGCAAAACATTGCAAACAAAAAGATAGTCTTTCACACCCAACACTGTAAAATAAACAAGAGATTATGGCTAAAATTTAGCTGTGATAGATAGACAAGGTAAGTCTAATGGGAGTGGATATTTTTAAATCCCTTGTCTCCTGCATAACCCTTCTCACCTCTGTCAGTAATGGAAATAATGAGCCTTTCATCAAATCTCACTCTTTCAAAGTCATTTAATCTAATCACCAAGTTTCTCTTTGTATAAAATTGTTAGGTATTTCTGATTGATTTTCCTTGGGTTTTGTTGCCCTCTGGTAGGCAGGGGATAGTTACAATAACTCCCTCGGAAGGTCACTTTGTCCTTCCAAGTCCAGCATAGTTTACAAAGGAATTTTTTTTTCCAAACTGGAGACAGACTAAAGCAAAAGAACTGAAAGCAAATTTTCTATTTTAAATACACAGAGGAACTTTAGACAGAGGAAGAGCTGAGTCACACAGCTAATGGGCCACAGACATGGTGCCCCAGAGGCTCTGCACTCATGGTCCTGACAATTGGCATTCACGCATGTACTGTCTACTCACAATCACCTTAGGGGGCGTCTGGCTGCAAAACCCCTCCTGCTCATTACAGCCGCCATTGCCATATGATCTCTCCTGGCCCCCTGGAATAATCAAAAGCTTTCAATCTTATTTCACACTGTGAAGAAGTGAACAACATCATATGGCGTTAATAATTGGGAAAGTAGCTCAAACACTTCTAAGATTTGCAGAGATTTCTTTGTCAGTTTTAAGACCCCTGCTCTTCAACATTTTAATATTGAGGAATGTTTGGGAATGCTCCTTTCAAAGCAACCATTCTTTCTGGCTCTTGGGCTCTTAGCAGTTTTCTATTTCTAATCTGTTTTTGTTGTTGTTTGATACGGAAAATTTAGAAGAAAAGGGAAGAATTTAGGAAAGATTCAAGAGTCCAATAAATTCTTACACAAACAATGATTTTAATTTACTTCAAAAAGTACATTTGTTTTTAAAGTAGAAAAGTTCCCAATGGTAGTCCTAATGTAGCCGAATACAAGATTAATTTATAAATTAAAATACTTCATAGCAGAAACAAATCCTGTGCAGTTTTTGCACTCTGAATTATTTCCTAACTTTGCAATAGTCATATTTAATCTTTAAATTTAAAAATGTTAGACTTCTATGAAAGTTTATCACTAAAAGATGCTTATAGTCTTTTCTTTTTCAAAATAAGAGGGTGATTTAGTCCTTGTTACAACACTCTTGCAACAACTAGCAATAGAATCTGCACTGGTTATCATGGGGATTTATGAGCTGAAATTGGTGTGCACCTTAAATTTAACAGGGTCCCTGAAATTTGAGAAAATTCTTCAAGCAGTAGAGAAGAGCAGTTTGTGGTTGTTTCTGAAATTTTGTTCTTAATATCTGGAGCCATACTTTTGAGTGTCATGTCAACGTTATTCTCTGATTTTTGAGTTTATTCATTCTAAAATGAGTGCAGAAAATGTGTCTTCATTCCCAAGCCTTTGCGCCTCTGGGAAACAGGAATAATGACATTCAAGTTAGGAAAACTGACATGCATTTGGACACATGTGATAGATACAATACAGACTATTCTCATCTTTGAAGATGCAGCTCAAATATCACCACCTACATAATGTCATTGGTTGGTAGAGGGTAAATTGTTTTGCCCCTGTTGTATGCAGCGTTTAGTACACCTGGACTTGTACCTAGTTTTCTACCTACATAGCCATTGTTTTATTATCTTTTCAGAACAGAATCTATATCTGATGCTTTTCCTAAAGCTCAAAAAGTAGTCGGTGTGGCCTTTGACCCAAGAAAACCACCCTAAAAACGTCTTGGTAATCATGTTTTTAAATGCACATGCAAAAATTGCTTATGGTAATAGAGGTAGAAAAAGTTTATCATACTGTCAGAGTTATCTACAATTTGAGGTGATTTAGAAATTATCCATCTAAAACTCTCACTTCATCTCACCAAATGTTTTGAAGGATCTTTAGAGCTGTCTTTGTGTGTGTGTGTGTGTGTGTGTGTGTGTGTGTGTGTGTGTGTGTGTTCAACTGTGCTCTGGAGAGTGTTTAGAGTATTCTTAAGATGTGGTTTGTAACATCATCACAAAGTAATCAATGCCTAGGACTGTGTAGGGGATGGTATAATGTGTTCCTGAGACAGGAGTCCAGCAGTGTGCACAAAGGCTGCTATCATTGCAAAGCTACTGCCCAGCAGGGCAGCTTTAGCAAGGAGATGGATGACACGAGTTTTTTTCTTCTCCTGTGGACAAAGAGCTTGTCACCTCTTCAGCACATTCATTCTCCCCTGCACGGGTTTGTGCAGCCCATGCTGATTTTCAACCTTAACTTGAAAAAAAAAGTCTTCCCAGAAATTCCTCTTATTATGATTATTTTAAAGATCGGAACTGAATTTAATATGAGTGCTAATCGTTGCTGACAGTACTTTATCTTATATTAGAGACGCATTTTGCTTTATGAAAACACTATGTGTGAATGATATTGTTTTTACTTGCTTTTCTGAATCAATATGACTACATTCAATATTTATCAAAATACAGTTTTCCATTGATGTTTCCAACATACGGATTCCAGAATGCATCTTAACATAAAGCTTTACAAATCAGAGGGAGCATCTCCAATAACTGTGTTCACTTAATCGTTTGATTAGTTTTTGGTCCAAGGTACCAGAAACTGTCATTTCTTTGCTGTGTATGTGAATACTTGTAAATATTTGTAAGAGTTACAAATGAGGGGAGACTGCTATTGATTTTTTTTTTAAAAAATTACATTTTCTCTCTTTCTTATTGTCTGTTCTGTCTCCCCACTATGCTCTCTTCCTTTCTCTCTCTTTGTCCTTCTCTCTTCTCTTTATCTCCATAATACATCACTGGTGGAATTACAGACTTCTCTCTGGGGTCACATATGTGGAATTGCTCTCTTCTGGTGCTGTTAGCAGCCACACACGATCTTTGCATTGATTTGCTATTTTTAAAAACACTGTGGAAACAGGTTTTCTTCTGATTATGTCACTGTTTTTCTGTGCTGTGGATATTTTTTTATAGCAAACAGTTTACCCTTAGGCTTACTTACTAGAGGAAAAGCAATAAAGACACTATGTTCCCTTTTATTGTTCAGCTTTTGCAATGGTAATTTTTCCCTCAACATCTTTTAAATTTGACCAATGTAGAAGTCTTCTTCCCCCAAACCGTTCAGTGATGAAAGATTTAAATATATTCAGTATGGTGTAAGTAATTCTATTTATTACTTATTATATTTCTGGTATTCAGTGTTTCCAACTGTCTCTTTAGGTAGTTGCTAGTAATCTTGGAAGTTTTTCTTATCTTCTGGTATGACAGAATATTTCAAATTTATTGTATACATATCTTGATCCAGACTAAGAATCTGAAATTTATCTAAAATAAAAGTCTGGTAATTCTGTGTGCATGTGTTTTTGCATGTGCATATGTGCACATACATGACTGTTAAATTCTATTTGCTGAAAAAATTCATTAGCTGTATTCAGGAATTAGCTGTACTCATCACTAGGCCTATGTTATCTATCTATCTTCTATCTATCAGTCATTTACTATCTGTCTGTCATCTATTACACACCTATTACTATCTATCATCTACTTATCTATTATCTACCTCTATCTATGTATCATCTATCATGATATCTATATATCATTTATATCTATCTATCTATCTATCTATCTATCTATCTATCTGTCATCAATCAACTATCCATGTTTTGATCCTATCACAAGCTAGCTATTTATCATAAAACATATTTATTCAATGAAACATACTATAATATGCTATCTATAAGTTTTATTTAATAGGATACTTGTGTAAGCAAACACATCTTTTATTAACTACATAAAATATTTTATTCCAATGGTACCAAAGCAACTTATTATTTGTTTTTTTTCAATTGATACCAATACTTTATAACAATAAATTATAATACTAATATTTATCAATATTTGCTAAAATTATTTTAAGTTTACTTTATGTTCATTCCATAACCCACAAAAGACACCCACTAAGACTTTATAAACAAATTGTTTTGGTTGTAAATGTTTAAATATTCTTATCTGGGAGTTTCCTATGACTCTTTCTGTGGTCATTTTCAATTTTCAGTGATTATTTTTTAGGATCTTAAATGTTTTTATATATTTTATATAAAGTGTAAAATATTTATTCAAGGGACTCTGGTTTTTATCTTTCCATTGCTTCAAATATACCCTCTTATGTCATTATATATAACCACATTTTATGAAAAACTAGAAACTTATCCAGTTGGATATTTTTATCATTAAGAATTGGGTACATACAACACTATCTATTCTTTTTAGATAAATCATAGCATCTCCTATACCTCTTGGTGTAACTGCTTTTCATTAATAATAGGATTAGAGGTTACCATAAAGAAGTATTTATAGGAAGTTCTCAGTTTTTCTCTAGTGTATGGTACTGCCATGTATCAGTATCTCATTGTTTACTCTAGTCACATTTTTTAGATATTTAAATTATTCATAAAGTTTTTCTAACTTATTAAATAATACAAGCATTCTGGTTTTTAAAAGTTCATTCAGTGAAAACAACTGTACGAGTAATGCCACTAGACAGGTAAGTTTTTGTTCAACCACAAAGTTAAATGTGAAGAAGAGTGTAAGAAGATATATTGACAGAGATTGGAAAATATGGGGATTACTTTAGCTGAGACTCTGAACAGTGAGAATATGGAACCTAAGTGGTCACTTCCTATAGCTAGTTAGAACCTCCATTGGAGGGATAAGGATACCACCTTACTTACAAAACTCTCTACCAAAATTTGTCCTGTTTACAAGAAATGTAGAGACAAAGATGAAGCAGAGACTGAGGCAATGGCCAACCAATAACTGACACAACTTGAGACCTATCCCATAAGCAAGCATCAGTATCTGGCACTATAAGTGATACTGTTATACTTACAGATAAGAGTCTAGCATGGCTGTCCTGAGAGCCTCCACCCAGCAGGTGACTGAAACAGATTCAGAGACTCACAGCCAAAGATTTGTTAGAGTCTTATGAAAGAGATGAGGAAAGAATTGAGGGATGGGAAGGGATTAGGAACCCCACAGAAAGACCTTCAGAGTCAACTAATGTAGTCCATTGGGGCTTCTCAGAGACTGAACCACCAACCAAAGAGCATACATGGACTTGATCCTGTCACCCCACCATACACAGAACCAAATGTAATTTGGTCTTCATGATGGTTTACCAAACGCTAGAGCAAGGGCTATCTGTTGCCTACCTGTAGATCTGTTTCCCTAACTGGACTTCCTTGTCTGGCCTTAGTGGAAGAGGATGCTCTTAGCCCTGTGGAAAGACTTGGTGCGACAGGGTAATAGGGATGCCTAGGGGGATCCTCTACAGTCTCAGAGGAGAAGGGGAAGGGGGCTGGGGAGATGGAGCCTATAAGGGCTGGATCAAGAGGAGTGGGAAGGTAGCTATTGGGATGTAAAATGAATAAAAAAAATAATGGGAAAAATGAAAAAGAAAGAATGGATAGATTTTTCAGACTTTTATGAATAAGACACTTGTAATTATTTAAGAGCCACAGATCTTGTAAATTTCCTTACTGAGAAAAAGAGGGACATGAGAAAAGTCATACTCAATAAGCTTTTGAACTACTTGGTGTTATGAAAATATTGGGCCAATCATGTCCTTTATGATAGAAGCAATTCCAATTATGGAGAGAGATCTGTCTCTCAATAAGTGAGGTGAGTTAGAAATGCTGCTAGTTTTCTTGAAACTATTTAGACCATAGTGTCTCACTTCCATTGAATTTCAGTCAGATTCTACTATATGAAGTTATCTAAATGTTATAAATATAATCAAACTACCAGTCATAAAACCTTTCAATGTGACATATCCTGAATTAAGCTCTTTTTCTGTTAATTCAATTCATTTTCATAAGCTCATAGATGTATATTCCATATTTTGTATCCAATTGTACAGGAAAGAATTGAAACATAAGAAACTTATGGGAACTTTCCATTAGCTCTAAGTACTATAGCTGGAACGTAATATCCAATTTGTCTATCAAGCCTAACAAAAATTCACTCTTATATAACAAGATTTAGAACATTCCACATTTGCATAATGTTTCAAGACTCATCTACACATATTAAGTTAGATTTCCTCATTTTGTTATCATCCTAATCCTGTAATAGCCAGGACAATCTTTGATTGTGTGAGATTCTATTTGGTAAGCTGAATTTTTCTGATATTCCACCCTATAATCACTGTTATAACTGATAGGAACACAATGTTGACAGGGAAAACTTACAACAGAATTATATATATATATAATTATATATATCTATATAACATATATAGATATATATAATATATATAATTATATATGTATAATTATATTTGAATTTTTAAACTTGTTATATGATACTAACAAGTATATAGTGTTGGATTGTTTTCAGACAAGTATGATCTAGAAGACACCCCCAATATTATTAGTAGCATGTTTATGAATAAGTAGGAATTTTTAACAAGACTCTTATTTGTTCAAATAAAAAAGCCATAGGGAAGATTAAGAACAAAGCCAATATCTTCCAACTAACAGTCACAGGCAAAATAGCAAATATAAAATCCTCATCTTAATCAGGGCCAGAATCAGGATAGTAATTAAGAATTTGTTCACATGAGTAATAGAATTCTCAAGCCTTAAGAAAATCCATAGCTTAAAATTTCTAGTAAGCATGCTGTAGAGAACAATTTCCATGTTAGTAAACAACACTGACGATCTGAATAAATATAAGTCTGAGCAATGCTCATGGAAAGCTAACTCAGTACTGTGAAATGGAGAAAGATGGTCTTCCTGATACATCTAGATTATTTTCTAAAGACTCTTAAGAGACTAAATAGTTTTTAAAAGAGGACTATGGGGAGACAAGAGATTCACTACAGAGGGAGCTAAGAGGACATAGGTATTTGAAGGGGAAATAGGAAAAACAAGGGGAGGAGAGTTAAACTAAGGAAGAAGGGCAGATAAGAGGGGGCGAGGAGAGAAAATTAAGAGAGATAAGTAACAAGACTATTTGAAAATGCTCTAAAGAATCATACTGTTTTACATTCACAATAAGATAAACATGTATATTTTTTATAAAGGACAAGAGCAACAATTTATTTGAAGCACACAAATGATAATAAAAACATTTTTTAAAAGGTTTATCTTATCAAGTAATAAAATGTTGTAATGTTTTATAAATTAATATTTGGAAATCTGTCCATGGCTAAATAAGTAGTTCAACCAACTTAAAAGTTTAAATACAGGCATATGAGAATATATATATACATTCTCATATATATATATATATATATATATATATATATATATATATATGACAATATTTGTCTAGAAGTTGGTTCTTGAAATATATCAGAAAATCATATGTTCATATGTGAACATAGATCATACGTATAAACCACTACTGTGACAATTTAATAAGTGTGGAAAGGGCTATGTTGATTACATAAAATCCCATATTTAACTAAAACACTAAATAAATTTAATACCCAAGCATAAGGGAATCAATGCAAGTTAAGGAAATAACGACTTAACTGCAAATGCCTATTATCTTGGCAAAATTTGTAGACTTATGGGAAAAGAGGTGACTCATACACAAACAGGGACAGTAAAATGTATGTAAATGAGGAGACATTGTGGCATTGTTATTTGAGATAAGTATTTCATTGACTCCAATTAGCTAAATTTCCCTTTTGAATACATATCTGTGGCAAAGAAAACAGTAGAAGAATAACAAACTTATGTGAAGATATTTTTATCATGTCACTGATTTCAATGTCAAAGATGAATATATCTATAAAAGTCTGCTATAAATGTCTACGTGGTCTTTATATTTTTGCTTTGGAAATCTACAACTTAACTTAAAGCAATTGAGCCAGGCAGTGGTGGCGCACGCCTTTAATTCCAGCACTTGGGAGGCAGAGGCAGGCAGATTTCTGAGTTCACGGCCAGCCTGGTCTACTGAGTGAGTTCCAAGACAGCCAGGGCTACACAGAGAAACCCTGTCTCAACCCCCCCCCCCAAAAAAAGCAATTGAATTAAACCTATAGTATCTATTTCCCTTTGAGTGAGAAAACCAACATATAATACTATATATAGAATAATATCAGCAAAAAATCAGTTCTTCAATTACATTTTATATTTACATTGAGCCTGAAGCCAGAGCTTCTTGAGTTGCAGGACAGAATGTATTATGTAAGGATGCCTTGACAAACAAAGAAAAAGAAAACAAAAATTCAGAAAATGTTTGTCTAGGAGTTGGTCTACTTGAAGGTTCTTGAAACAAAACAGAAAATCATATTTATTTGATTTTTTGCATCCTGCTTCAGGAGAAGCAAGAAAATCATAGCAGAAACATGAAAGACATCTAAACATTAGGCATGAACTCAGTTTGTTGACCTCAGACTCATAAGAACAACTCCAAACCTACATGTCATCCATTGGGCCCCCTGTGC
Organism: Rhabdomys pumilio; assembly: GCA_030674055.1. NCBI lineage: Eukaryota > Metazoa > Chordata > Mammalia > Rodentia > Muridae > Rhabdomys > Rhabdomys pumilio. The sequence goes on from JANHMN010000007.1 coordinate 9,218,358, forward strand.
TACTGTGTCTTTGTTTCGTATGCTGAAAGGCAACTTGCAATCAAGTTCTTTGTGCCATTGTTTTAGAGTTCCAATCCTTGACATTTTTCATCTTCTCTATTCTTTATTAATTGGTGTTACCAAATCCTATAATTTAAGCTTTGTAGTTAACCTCTCTGCTTTGATTTTGTCCTACTGCCTTGATCCACCATTGTAAATCTGGCTAAGCTTTTGCAAATACTAGAAAGTTCATTATCATTCTACTTTCGTCTGTACAATGACTTTCTCTCACACTTAGAAATGTCCATCTCACCAGCCTTTGCACTTCTGCACTTCTTTCATTATATATCGAGTGTTCCTGACTTTCTACTCTTCTTACCAGAGCCTTGGTTCAACTAAATCTTTGCTTCCTCTAGAAGCTATTCTTCCTTTGAAGGAAGCATTCGCATTTACTACTTAATCTGATTTTTATTTTCTACTTCTATATGTTCTCATTTCTCACTGTCTACCTGCTCAAGAACGTCTTACCTATCTATTTAATGTAGCATGTTGAATCACAGTTCTTTACCTGTTCTCTTCAGGATGTCTTTGCTTTCTACATATAGTTGAAGTGTTTGTGCTAGCCAACCTCTAGTTGCTATGTTGTTTTGGCCTATGGTTTCAGAAGAATCAACTCATAATTCACTGGATCCATTGCTTTTAGGATGTTTCTGAGGAAGAATCATTAAGCCAGATGAGCTTGGTGGGAAAAAGCTGATTATTTGATTATCAGGAGATGTAAAGGAGGGTGGGGCAGATAAAAGGGTGAGGGGAATGGAGTGGGGCAGAAGAGGGAGAAGGAAAAAGGGAGGGGGAGAGGGGGGAGAGGAAGAGGGAGAGGGAGAGGGAGAGGGAGAGGGAGA
>JANHMN010000007.1:9219338-9268020 GCA_030674055.1 Rhabdomys pumilio
GAGAGAGAGAGAGAGAGAGAGAGAGAGAGAGAAAGTACCAGGGGTAAGACATAGTATATGAAGGCATGTCTACTTTGTCCATCTAGACCCCAACTCTGAATATTCCATTAGGCTGTGAACTCATGAAGGATTTTTTTTATCCATGAGATTACAGACTCTTCAATCATGTCAACTCTGAAGATCCTAGATCAAACCTTTAATGTATACATAGTTCTTTCTGGGATACTTTCTTCTTCTTTTTTTTTCCTTTTTTAAAATAATTATTCCTTAATTTTTTTTTAACAGTCCAGACTTTATCCTCATTCCGGTTCACCTTCCAACTGTTCCATATCTCATACCTACCCCCACCCTGACATGGGTTTCCAAGAGAATGTCCCCACCACCCTACCTCACCAAACCTACCCACAATCTGGGGCTCCAAGTCTCTTGAGGGTTAGTAGCATCTTCTCTGACTGAGTCCAGATCCAGCAGTCCTCTGCTGTATACATGTTGTGGACCTCATATTAGCTGGTGTATGCTGCCTGGTTGATGTCTGAGAGATCCTCAGGGTCCAGATTCTGCTGGTCTTCCAATAGGGTCACCCTTATCCTCAGCTTCCAACTTTTCCCTAATTCATCCACAGGGGTCACCAACTTCAGGACAGTTCATTCTTAAACCATGACAGTATATATGATTTTTAAAGTTCATTAAGTTTTATCCTTTAGATTGCAATATATGTAGGTAGATACAGAAATTTTAGTTAATATTATTCATGAAATGCCTGGAACATGATAAGCATGAGAAAATATCTGTTAAATTAATTAATAGGTATAGAAATTAGAGTCTTGTCTGGATATAAAATATATGATCAATAAAAGTCCAGCCAAAATCAATATTTTAATTGAACGCTTAGCAAAAGCTTCATTAACCAGCTTTAGTGTTCATATTCGGCTACTTTCCAGGTTGCTATAAAGTCAGATAATGACCTTGAGTTATTTGGATGCAGAGAAGGTGCATCACGTTAGAAAGGATAGACGGAAGACACTGTGTTCCTTCTGCTAGTCAGATTTCTTGCCGACTGCTCATGGATTCTTTCCACCTACTTATACTGAGCTATTGGTAAATTAAAACAGACAATTCTGCCAAAAGTGAAATATAAAATACTCTAATTGTTGGAACTTAAAGGTTTTGTTGTTATTGTTGTTGTTGTTTATGATACAAGGTCTGTTTAAAATACATCAACTGAATTATCTAATAGAGAAAGGTTTATTGGGGATGGAGGAATCAGCATCGGGGCAGGGAAACATTCCTATGCTCTGAACCTGTTATCATTTAGAAGGAGAATACGTAGATTCTTCCATTCTACCTCACCATTTTAAAAAATCAAGGCAGCGTAAGCTCCTAAAACCCACCATTACGATGGCAACAAAATCATGAAGCTTTCAACAGTTTCTAGTTAGACTGGCAGCTTGTTAGACCAAATTTAGAAATCAACAAAATATTTGCCTCTTTTTCTGGCGGAAAGGGGTTTCTGTCCCTGTCTTTGGTTGGTGCTCAGTCACTTGGCCTCTCAATCAGGAACCTGTATTATAGCTCTGCCTGTGTTCCCCTTTGTTTGCTCTGTCTCCTTTCTATTGTCTCTGTGCTTAAGAGCATGAGTTGATGCTATCACCACAATGCTAAGGAAGTGGACATTACAGACCATTCCTGATCACTGGACTCCTGAGGATCTAGCTACCGCCTGGGGAAAACTTAGCAAAATATTACCTATAATTTATTGAATGTATTGTTATAAAATGTTATATATAGTTAATTGTAATTGTAATTTATTAAGATGATTGTCTACTACTAGTATCAGATTTCCCATTTCATAGAATTTTATCTAGTCTGAATGTTTTTTATGCATATATATAACATACATTTTAATTGTGCCTAACCTTTTCTGGCTCTAACTTCTCCTAGAATCATTCTATGTATTTTTGCCCCAAATTTATATCCCCTTTTCTTTATTTACAGCCCAACTGAGTCCAATCGCAGCTGCTCATGAGTATTTCTGGGCCATCCCCTTGAGTTTGAATAACTGAGAGTTCACAATCCTGAAAGAAACCAGATTCTCTTTCCTACAGTAGCCATTAGTTACTGAAAGCTCTCAGCTAGGGGTGGGGCCTTGGGAATCCTTCCTCTAGATATAGAATGTTGATTGGCTTGACCTTATCTGGGAGCCCTTATGGCTGCTGTGAGTTGATTAGAGTATTGTTCTTGCCCTAGCTATAAGATGTTGTTTTGTACAAATCAAGATACAGCTACTTATTTAGCAGTTCAAGATAAAATGTTTTGTTTTCTTTTAGGTGTTCATGACTCTGGTCCAGAAAAGTTTCATTAGATATTAAAACTAGAAATAAGTGTGGCTTTGTTTCACTGCTACCTTTGTGATTTTTAAATGTTCTAAATGCCTTCATCCAGCCTGAAGATTTATGACATACAGATGGTCTTCTTTGTCTATATGCATCTAATAAACACAGTATAAGAAACATTTAAAATGGTAGTAGGTTAGCAAAATTTTGCAAGAGTTTGAAATATTGCCATATATTTTCCATATAATCGTTTGGTAAATAATTTCTCTTTTTATGTACTTTCTTTGATTCTGCAGAAATAATCTCATGTCTGTACTTAAAAAGTCAACAAATGTAGCCCAAAAGCTTGGAATAGCGAAGACTCAACTCACAGACCACATGAAGCTCATGAAGAAGGAAGACCAAGTAAGGATGCCTCAGTCCTACTTAGAAGGAGTAACAAAAATACTCAAGGGAGCAAATATGGAAACAAAACGTGGGACAGAAACTGAAGGAGGGGACATCTGGAGATCATTCCACCTGGGTATCCATCCCATGTACAGTCACCTAAGCTAGACACTGATGTGGATGGCTGTTGGGAGCCAACTTTAAGCAAAAAGCGGCTAGAAAGCAGCTATCAGCTTTACAGCCATCTTGAGCCATATACCCTGACATGAGACTTGGTTTTCAACAGCCTACAACAGCTGAAGCATACTCTGATATCCCATATAGCTTGTTTTGCTGTTAAGGAGCTGCAAGGAGCACGTGGTATCCATGCCTACAAGGCATGTGGTGCACGTGTTGTCCACGTGCTATCTACGCCATATATGCCTGTAAGGCGCACGTGCTGTCCACGCCTGTAAGGCTTATGTCATATCCACACCTGCAAGGCACGTGGTATCCACGCGCCTACAAGGCATGTGGCAAAAGCCTATAAATACCCAGGATTTCCTTGTTGTAGTGTGTATATGTATGTGTGTGTGGTGTAGTAGTAGTAGTAGATGTAGTGGTGTGTGTATGGTGGAGACAGTAAAGAAGACGTTACTACAGATCCTCTGGCTTGTCTCTGTTCTTCGCGGCTCTTCCCCTTCTTCCCCCCACTCTCTCTCTTGCTAAACCCGGACCTGTGGAACAGAGCGGGCCACTATAGTTTGACCCCCAAACGTGGGCAAGAGTGGTCCGTTACAGTTAGCTCAGGGCTTTTACAGTTTACAGCTCGGGTTTTTTTACAGATGGCTGGAAGGGCATGCTGACAAGAACATGATACAGCTGTCTCCTTAGAGGTCTGCCAGAGACTGACACATTCAGAGGAGGATGCTCACAGCTAACCACTGATCTGATCAAGGGTTTCTCAATGGAGAAGTTAGGGAAAGACTGAAGGAGCAGAAAGGGTTTGTGACCCCATGAGGAGAGCAACAATACCAACCAACCAGAGCTCCCCAGGGTCTAAACCACCATCCTGGGAGCACATAGGGAGGGACCCATGACTCCAGCTGTATATGTAGGGGAGGATGGCCTTGTCGGGCATAGGTGGGAGAGGAGATTCTTGGTCCCATGAAAGATGAACACAGAGTCGGGGGAAAAGTGAGGATGGGGAGGTGGGAGTGGGGGCGAGGTGTAGGTGTGGGCACAGCCTCATAGAAGCATGAGGAGAGGGGATGGGATAGGAGGTTTCTGGATGGTAGGGGAGAGTGGGGTAAGGGGATAAAATCTGAAATGTAAATATAATACCCAATTAAAAAAAAAGTCAACAAATGTGTCTATACAATGCCAGCAATTTCTTCATACTTTTATTACATAACTACACTTTCATTAACATTTTCTCTTCTGTATATTTCTGTTTGAAAGTGGCTTTATCTACATAGTTTTAAAGAAACACTTCTTGAGTGTTGATTGTGGATTAAATTATTTATTCTTAGAGTTGCATTAAATCAAAAGGACCTGAAAAGGTTTGTGGCCCCATGGGGAGAGCAGCATTACCAACTAACCAGAATTCCCAGGGTCTAAACCACCAGCTGGGAGTCAAGAAGGAGGGACCCATGACTCCTGCTGTATATGTAGGGGAGGATAGTGGCCTTGTCAGGCATAGGTGGGAGAGGAAGTCCTTGATCCAGTGAAGGCTAGATGCCTGAGTGTAGGGGAATTCGTGGATGGGGAGATGGGAATGGGTGGGTGGGGGCACATCCCCATAGAATCAGGAGGAAGGGGGATGGGATGGAGGTTCCTGGGTTGGGGGGGAAATGGGGAAGGGGATCACATCTGAAATGTAAATAAAATATCCAATAAAAAAATCAAAACAGATTAAAACCTAGGTGCAAATACCTTTCAATCAGAAAATATATAAATTAATTACTGTGTATTTATACAATCCAATAAGATTTAAACATGAGATGAAAATGATAGCATCTTAAACAGTAGGGGGAAATACACGTGTATGATAACTCCATTCATATGAACTTTTCTTGATGCAGGTAAAAATGACTCAGAAAAGTTGGGATAAGAGTGAGACTACAAACGAGCAGATGAGATTGACTGGAAGCTAGCACAAACGTTGATTTCTTGTGTTTATGACTGTATTATAATCCTGCTAAGTAAAATGGGATTGGTACCCAGATATGTGTAGCTGTCATATGCATTGAGATATTATACTCAAAATTTATGTATTTTGCTGCTTCTACATTGTACTCTACTGAAAATGGTGCCCATTCTATATCAATAATATTCTGACTTGATTGTTTCTGTTTGCTCCAGTAATTCTTAAATGAAAGTTGTAAGGACTTGGTGATAAGATGGCTTAAGTACAATTGAATTCCATAGACTCATCCTCAAGTGTTTTTCATATAGAAACTGATCTGAGCGTATATGGCTCTAAAATGTTTCATCACTCAACTCACTGAAACACTCCCAGCACGGTTACTTAGTTGACTATTAGGCAGGTGTAATGTTTCCTTTTGAAACAATAATTTACTACTGCTCTGCACACAGCAGCAATTATCACAATCTAACAAGCATGCTCTCTTGCCTTCATCTCCATTGCCCTGTAGCAGTGCATTAAACAGACTTATATGAACACTGAGCTTAGTACTAAAGAAGCCCATCCTTGTACACACTTATTGTCAAGAGAATTTTCTTGTTTTCTCAAGCAAACCATTTCTTGAAAGATGGCTAAAAAAGAAGCTATTCTGATAACTTGGCTGAACTTCAGGAAATTTCAACCTTGTCCAGATAGTGAGATACTGCGGTAGTGCAAAGCAGGTAAAGGCTACATATAAAATGCTCCTTGCAGTTTTCCTGAGCCCCGATAACAGCGTACTTAGATTCTTTCCTGCTATATTACTCTCCAAAATCACAAACTATGGCATTATATTTGTTTTGCAAATAAACCCTTCCCCACCAAAGTGGTAAGAGGCTGTGATCATGTCAAAAAAACGGGAACTTGACTTCTAAATCGGCATGATTGAAAGAGGGTGCGGTTTGACTTAATCCCCACTAAGGAAGACTGTGTGAACATATATAAAAGACAATTATGATGAGCTGTCAAAACTGAGAGATGTGCATGAAATGACCAATTTGAGACGGGCAGTGTGGATTGTGTGTGTAAGTGCTTGGATAAGGGTCAGACATATATCAATTGTGCAAAATTGAATTCTATTTGACATTCAATCATTAAGATTGCCAGCACTCTTCTAGTTAGTGATTAAAGTCATTGAATTAGATTGACTGTATGTGGATCTGATTGCTTGCTAGGAAATTGATCCTTAAAGAGATAACACTGAGGGCTGTGATAATCAGCTTTGATAATGTGATGCCAAACCTTTAGGACCTGGGACTCTCTCTCTCACAGACAGAGGCTGGAGCTGTTGCTTACAAAAGAGCCCTGCAAACCTCTAAATTCCTCTGTGCATTACACATAGTCAACAGCCTCCATTTTTTATGAGGTCATAGTTTAATGTATCAAGCTTTCTCACTGAACAGGATTGCAGACAGCAATTTTCTTTGTTCTAAATTTTCTGTTTCTAGCCTCACTTATTCTGTGAAATTCAATGATAATTTCAAGACAATACTCCTTGGTGGCACTATGTAATTTTTACTTTTTAAACTTCCAGTCTCAAGGAGGGTTAAATAACAACCGAAGGCGATCAGCAAGGACAGTTCAACAGGTGAAGTGGATTAGCAGGAAGCTCTTAGAGCAAAGAGAGAAGTATTGCTTCCAGATTGGCTATGCTACTAATGAATCTTCCGGCTAATGTTGATTTCTGCCAATTTGGCATTGTTTTTCCTGTGCTCACCTGACACCCTTCATTGCTGACTTTCCCTCTGGACCCTCAGCCCTTCCCAAGTCACTGAAGCATATGTATTGTTTCTATTTCGGGAGAAATCCATCTGCCCTTACTGTCTGGAAATATCGTCTGCTGAAGCAACTGCCACAGCCCTTTGCTCCCTTCACCTTAACTGCTCTATAAATATGGATATTTCCCGCTGTGGTGGGTGTACATCATGGGGGCAAGTGGACTGCATCCCTGCTGGTGTTGAATAGGTCACCTGAGGGAAAGTGAGAACACCATCCCTTCACTTGTTCTGTGCCTCCACAACTCATTAGTGAGCCCTTGCACGTGCTATGGATTATGTTTCATATAAAATATTTAATTTTTCTTCTACTTAAGAAGCAGAACTTTGCTGGAGGTGGAACTAATCCCAGCTCAGAGCAAATCTTCCTTCCAGACTGTGACATGCACCCTTCATGGAGGTCACTCAGGAAAAGCTCTGCTTATTTGGAGATTTAAGAGATCTCAAGCAATGTCATCTTTCTCTACTTTAGTACTGGGGTAATTGAAAGATACTGAAAGGTTTTCCAAAAATATGGGTTAAAACATAACCATTTACATTTACAGAAGTTACTAGTAAGAATGTGGTTTATATTTGGGCCTAAACGGGATGTAGGCAGTCTTGCCTCCTTCAGCAAAGGGTGAAAACTCCCACTGTAAATGTAGACTAAAGCAGATCCAGCAGAGGAGGTGCTTTTGCAAAGTGTCAGGGAAAGAGATGTGGATGCCCACTGTATCCAGTGCAGTTTCCTGTTCCTCAGAAGCTCTGTCTGGGAAAAAAGACTGGGAGCCAGGCCAGGCAGATTGATTTCCTTTGCTAGGAAGGAAATGTAAGAAAGAAAAAAAAAACCTTTCTCCCACCAGAAGAATTTATAGCTGCCATTTGCTTCTTTGCCTGCCTCAGGATGGCAGGTCCTGCTGAATGTACTCACCCTCATCTCCTTCCTAAGGGCCGGTGTGCTCCTCAGGTCCCATTTAGAGTTGGATGCTAACTTTTCTAAACTGCCCTTTGGGATAAGTGCTTAAGCCAAGACATAAGCATTTTTACATTATATCGTTTACAAAAGAGTTAGGCAGATTTTCACAAGTCCAATCTTAAAATCAAAGGCAACAATCTCTGTCCAAAGGGCTATCTGTAAAATGTATGCTTAAATCAGCTAGACAGGAAATCATTCTTAATAGAAATGCTGTGTGTTGTGGATAAAACAAAAGGTGAGTTTATTGATATTGAAATAAAGAAAAAAAAAAAAAACAAAAGACCCAAGGGAGACACAAGGTCTGTGACAGAGTGGGGCAGTCTAGAAAAATCAATATCTTCATGATGGTCTTCATGAGAAATACAATATTTTCATGAAAGGAAAACTGAGGTGCAGATAGAGACCATTTTGGTCAGAATGACAGGGGTCTGGGTGAACAAAAAGAAGCTACCTTTCAGACAATGGTAATTTGAGAATTGATTTTGTTTCAACTATGGTACACAGTCACCATATCTGATAAACAAAACCATAAGGACAATTTGCTGTGTAGATTCTTTAAGGACAAGACACTGGACACAGGGAAGACAGAGGTTGTCTTTAATGTCCATATGCTAGATAGTGAGAATTGATATGACATGTTTCCCTGGAACTCTTGTCCTTCTCTAGCTCATTAATTTAATGTCTGCGTTTCTTATCTTCTTTGCTCAGTTATCAGGACAAAAGAAAGTTGTGGTTGAAAGGGGGAACTTTACATTCACACACTGAAATCAAGATGTTTAAAACATCATTGGAGCGATAGCTCAGAAGTTCAGAGCACCAACTGTTCTTCCAGAGGTTTTGAGTTCAATCCCCAGCAACCACATGGTGGCTCATAAACCATCTCTAATGGGATCTGATGCCCGCTTCTGGTGTTTCTGGAGATAGCAACAATGTACTCATATATAAAATAAATAAATAAATCTTAAAAACAAACCTCTTCATCTTCCATTGTTGAGTTTCTTTCTTTCTTTCTTTTTTTTTTTTGAGGATGCTCGAGTTGGAACCCAGGACACCTGTATACTAAGTGAGATATTTTTATTTTCTACCAAGGAAAATTCTCAAGCACAGTGAGGAGTCACTACTGCCTCCCACATGCTTTCTCTCAGTAATTCCCTGGAGAATTTCTGAGGGAATCCTGTTTGCTAAATCATCCACATAATAAAATGTGGCTGTATCCCAAGGGGATTTCGATTATTTCAATCCAGCATAATATTCTTTGCAAAGAAAGCTGAATATTCATCAGTTTTAATAAGGATTAGATATGTGTTTCTATTTTGGGTAAACCAAAAGCTTGAATTTCACTGGTGACTAGCATTCTCTAGGGATTTGAAAATGACAAAGAAGAAAGCAGACACTGTAACAGTTGAATAAATGCATATACCTATGCCTTTGGAAACACCAGAGCTTTTACACAATTTTGGTGCCTTCTATTTGTTTTGTTTTTGTTTTTTGCATTATTTAAATAATTATGCCGGTTGCCATTAGGATTTCTTAGGTCAGTATGGGGCTGACCTGTGGTAAAAATAGTAGGAGCATGATACACTGGAGGGTGACTTACTCCAGTCTAGCTTCCCAGGTTACTGTTTGTTGGTCTGAAATAGGCACTCATGAATGCTATGTCTCCGAGCACACTGTATATCTCCCACAGACACAAGGTCTTCTCCAGTGGAATGCAGGGGCCCACTCATCTTTTGCTTCTGTGCATGGCATTTAGCATTTTAACAAATGCTGACTCGAAAGGGATCCTCTTCTTAAATCTAATGAATGGACTAAAAGCACATAGCATGTTTCTGACAAGTAGCACTAAGTATGTAGCTAGAAGCCTGTGGGAGGCTCAAATCCAAGGCATTTTAAGCTGTATGTATTATTTTCATATCACATAAAACCAAAACTGAGAGTTTAAGTAACTTTCCTTCTTCAGACAGCAATTAATCTTTAGACCTATTAGCTTCTCTGAAGCAACCATATGGCTCACAGATAGTAACCCATGACCCTAGCTCTAGGGGATCTGAAGCCCTTCATGTGGTCTCTGTGGGCACTTGCACACACACACACACACACACACACACACACACACACACACACACACAAAATCTTTTAAAAATGCTTCAAGAAAAATAAAGTTTATAGACATTTGACAATAATCTCAAATACCAAAAATAAATTTCTAAGTGGTTTTATTTTTATAATAAAATTAAATTAAAAATTGTCTCCCAATGGAGGAGTTATAGAGAAGACTGAAGGAGCTGAAAGTTTTGTAATCCCATGAGAAGAGCAACAATACCAGCCAACTAGAGCTCCCAGCGTCTAAACCACCAGCCTGGGAGCACATAGGGAGAGACCCTTGGCTCCAGCTGTATATGTAGGAGAGGATGGCCTTGTCGGGCATAGGTGGGAGAGGAGATCCTTGGTCCCATAAAGGCTGGACACGGAGTGTAGGGGAATTTGAGGGTTGGGAGGTGGGAATGGGGGGGGGGTAGATGGGGCACATCCTCATAGAAGCAGGAGGAGGGGGGATAGAATAAAGTGTTCCTGGGCTGGGGGCGGGGAGGGATGAGGTAAGGGGATAAAATCTGAAAGGTAAGTATAGCATCTAATAAAAAAAATCTGGAAAAAACTGGCATTTTTATAGGTGCAATAAACTGTTTTAATAGATGAATATATCCTTAACAGATCCATCAGTATATTTCAAGGAGATCAGAATAGAAAGTATACAAACAAACATTTTCATAAAATAATACAGGAGGCTTTGATGACAATTTCAATAAAATTTTTCCTAAGGTACACTCTGTTTCGAACACACAAAGTAAAACCTCAGCCCTATCATAGTTATTATGGAGAATAGCCAGCTACAATCTGCAATTTCAACAGAGCACTCCCTCTCACTAAATTTCTATTTCTAGGGAATTTTATGAATGATAATGTGTGAGAGTAGCTGGTTTAAATTTGACAATAAAACAAAACAAAACAAAATCAAAAAAATAAAAACTTTTCCATGCAACAACAGCAGCAACAACAACAACAACAACATCTCCCACCACAGCTGTGCTGGAATGAAGAAACTCTAGGAGAAAGTTTAAAGTTTAGGAAGACGCTCTCAGAAGTGAACTAGTACTCTTACCATAGCACACCAAGGGCACAGCAGTGCGACTCCACACTGATGAACCGTCCCGATCGTCTATTACAGCTATTCCATGGTCTTCTCTTCCATAATGAAATGAAACACCATGTACTTACAAAGCCAGGAATTATGTTCATTTTTTTTTTTTGACTCTGAACACTGACAACATCTGGTTTAAATTCTTTAAGAAGGTTTGCTAGACTTTCCACTCCTTTATTTAAACAGTTAACAAAAGATGGTCACAGAATTCCTTTTCGTGCTGTTTTGTAATAAAGTATCTCATGCCACCTGTGGTTTAACTTGCTGCTGTTTGTCCACAGGGGTGTTTTATGGTAGATTCCAGTATCTTTTTAATGTCGAGAGCAAACACATCACTGTGTGTGCTGGAGTTAGGTTTTGTCTCTCTTACTGTTTCCATGATTTTGGCACTGCTGTCTATTCCAATTTATATATTCATGTTTTAGTCTTGAATCAGGCATTCAATCAATCAGCCTGGATTTAACATTAAGCCTTGATTCCTTTTACTAACCATATATTTTGCCCATTGGCACTGTGATTCCATTGCCAAGATGAATGATAGTACTGCCCACCCAAGTAAATGTGTTTGTGTGTTTCGAGAGTTTGGTGCTTGTATGCTGTGTCTTGAAGCAGACATGACTCACAGAAAGACAATGAATGAAAGATGATATTCAGTGTTGATTTCTCAATAGTATACCATTCTTTTTGGTATTTTGAAGAAATTTGCTTGACAGCATCAATCATAGATAAACTGTGTATAATCATGAATTGTTAAAAATTTACATTAATATATTTACATATGTCTTGCATATTATCAAAAGTCATGTCACAGATATACATGTATAAATGTACATATTATTCATTGATTATAGTTATTTAAAATTAGCTTCAATTTTTGCCTAACGAAACAAAGAATTAAAAATTGATTTCATTTTCCATTCTTTATAACATAGTTTGTTAGTGTATTAAAAAGTAAATGACAACAAGGATATGGTGTACTATTATATTTATAGGGTACACCTTCAGTATTTGAGCCAATTTAATAATATACAATATTCAAAGAGTGTTTTGTAGGCTAAATTTTATAACTTTTATTCATCACAGTCTCAATTATTTCTTAAATGTGAGCTTTAAGAAATAGGGCACTTCTCAAAATTAAACAAGAGTATTTGAAGTTAAAAATTGGTGTATAAGTTAATTTTATATCTAGCCACTTTGCTGAAGTTGTTTATCAGGTTTAAGAGTTCTCTAGTGGAAGTTTTGGGGTCACTTAAGTATACATAATATCATCTGCAAATAGTGATTTTTGTCTTCTTCCTCACCAATTTGTTTGATTTCATTTTGTTGTCTAATTGCTCTGGCTAGGATTTTGAGTACTATATTCAATAGGTAGTGAGAGAGTGAACAGCCTTGTCTAGTCCTTGATTTTAGTGGGATTTCTTTAAGTTTCTTTCCATTTAGTTGGATGTTGGCTACTGGTTTGCTGTATATTACTTTTACTATGTTTATGTATGGGTCTTGAATTCTTGATCTTTCCAAGACTTTTACCATGAAGGGGTGTTGAATATTGTCAAATGCTTTCTCAGGATCTAATGAAATGATCATGTGTGTTTTTTTTCCTTTGAGATTATTTATATAGTGGATCACACTGATGGATTTCCATATATTGAACCATCCCTACATCCCTGGGATGATGCCTACTTGATCATGATGAATGATTGTTTTGATGTGTTCTTGGATTAGGTTAGTGAGAATTTTACTGAGTATTTTTCCATCAATGTTTATAAGAAAAATTTGTCTGAAGTTCTCTATTTCTCTTTGTTTGTTGGATCTTTGTGTGGTTTAGGTATAAGAATAATTGTGGCTTTATAGAACGAATTGGGTAGTGTTCCTTCTGTTTCTATTTTGTGGAATAGTTTCAAGAGTATTGGTATTATGTCTTCTTTGAAGACATGATAGAACTCTGCACTAAAATTATCTGGTCCTGGGCTTTTTTTTTGGTTGGGAGACTTTTAATGACTCCTGTTATTTTTTTAGGGGTTATGGGACTGTTTACATGGTTTATCTGATCCTGATTTAGTTTTGACACCTGGTATTAGTCTATAAAATTGTCCATTTCATTCAGAGTTTTCAGTTTTGTTGAGTATGGGCTTTTATAGTAGGAACAGATGACTTTTTGAATTTTCTCGGTTTCAGTAGCCTTTGTCTACTCAAAGGACATATAGGCTGAGAAAGAAAATAGGGAAATGACACCCTTCACAATAGTTGCAAATAATATAAAATACCTTGGTGTGACTCTATCCAAGCAAGTGACAGATCTGTATGACAAGAACTTCAAGTCTCTGAAGAAAGAAATCGAAGATCTCAGAAGATGGGAAGATCTCCTATGCTCATGGATTAGCAGGATTAATTTAGTAAAAATGAACATTTTGCCAAAAGCAATCTACAGATTCAAGCAATCCCCATCAAAATTCCAATTCAATTCTTCATAGAGTTGGAAAGAGCAATTTGCAAATTCATTTGGAAGAATAAAAACCAAGGATAGTGAAAACTATTCTCAACAATAAAAGACGTTCTGGGGGTAAAGTGGGGGCTGTCCCTAAATCAGTTGCCTACATGTGGATCCCATTCCCCTAACTAGGCTGCCTAGTCTGGCCTTAGTGGGAGAGGGAGCACCCAGCCCTGCAGATAATTGATCTGCCAGGGTGATGGGATACACAGGGAGGGACTTCACCTTCACAAAAGATAAGGTGAAGTGGAAAAGTGGAGGGACTGTGTAAGCATGTGACTGTTAGAAGATGGGGCAGTGATCTGAATGTAAAGTGAATAAATAAATAAATAAATAAATGAAGAAAAAAAAAAAGAAAAAGTTCTAGGAAAATCACCATCCGTGACCTGATGCTGTGTTACAGAGCAATAGTGATATAAAACAAACAAACAAACAAAAACAACAACAAGAAACAAAACAGAAAAACCCATAACCTGTATGATATTGGTACAGAGACAGGGAAGAAGATCACTGGAATAGAATTAAAGACCCAAAAATGAACTCACACATCTTATTGTCACTTGATCTTTGATAAAGGAGCTAAAACCATCCAGTGACAAAAGACAACATTTTCAATGGTGCTAGCTCTACTGGAGCTCAGCATTGTAGAAGAATATGAATCTATCCATTCTTATCTCCTTGTACAAAACTCAAGTCCAAGTGGATCAAGGACCTACACATAAAACCAGATACACTGAATCTAATAGAAGAGAAAGTGGGAAGGATCTTCAAACTCATGGGCACAGGGAAATTTTCCTAATCAGAAGACAATTGGCTTATGCTCTAAGATCAAGAATTGACAAACGGGACCTCAAAAAAATTTGTAAAGCTTCTGTAAGGCAAAGGACATTGTCAGTAGGACAAAATTGCAATCAACAGATTGGGAAAAGATCTTTACCAATCCTACATCTGATAGAGGGCTAATATCCAATATATACAAAGAACTCAAGAAGTTAGACTCCAGAGAAACAAATAACCCTATTAAAAATGGGATACAGAGCTATTCTCAACTGAGAATTCTCAACTGAGGAATACTGAATGGCCTAGAAGCACCTAAAGAAATGTTCAACATCCTTAGTCACCATGGAAATGCAAATCAAAACAACCTTAAGATTCTCCTTCACACTAGTCAGAATGGCTAAGGTAAAAATATCCGGATGTAGAGAAAGGAGAATACTCCTTCATTGTTGGTGGGCTTGCAAGCTGGTACAACCATTCTGAAAATCATTCTGGTGGTTCCTCAGAAAACTGGACATAGTATTACCTGAGGATGTTGCTATACCATTCCTGGGCATATACCCAAAAGATCTCATCATATAACAAGGGCACATCCTCCAATATGTTCATAGTAGTCTTATTTATAATAGCCAGAAGCTAGAAAAAACCCAGATGTTTTTCAACAGAAGAATGGATACAGAAAATGTGGTACATTTACACAATGAAGTACTACTCAGCTATTAAAAACAATGAATTCAGGAAATTCTTAGGCAAATTGATGGAACTTGAAAATATCACATAGTGTGAGGTTACCCAGTCACAAAAGAACACACAGGGCATGCACTCACTGATTAGTGGATATTAGCCCAAAAGCTCGGAATATCCAAGTTACAATTCACAGACCACATGAAGCTCAAGAAGGACCAAAATGTGGGTGCTTCTGTCCTTCTTAGAAGGGGGAACAACATACCCACAGGAGGAAATGCAAGGACAAAGTGTGGTGCAGAGACTGAAGGAAAGGCCATCCAGAGACTGCCCACCTGGGGATTCATCCATTATACAGTCACCAAACCAAGACACTCTTGTGGATGCCAACAAGTACATGCTCACAGGAGCCTGAGAGGCTTTGCTAGAGCTTGACAAATACAGAGGTGGGTGCTAACAGCTCACCATTGGACTAAGCACGGGGTCCCCAATTGAGGAGTTAAAGAAAGGACTAAAGAAGCTGAAGGGGTTTGCAACCCAATAGAAAGACAACAATATCAACCAACTAAACGCCCCAGAGATCCCAGGGACTAAACCACCACCCAAGGAGTACACATGTAGGGACCCATGGCCCCAGCTGCATATGTAGCAAAGGATGCTCTTGTCAGGCATCAATGGGAGGAGAGGCCCTTGGTTCTGTGAGAGCTTGATGCTCCAATATAGGGGAATACCAGGGTGCAGAGGTGGGAGTGAATGGGTGGGTGGGAGAACACCCTCATAGAAGCACCAGGAGGTGGGATGGAGTAGAGGGTTTCCGTGGGGGAAACCAGGAAAGGGGATAACATTTAAAATATATATAAAGAAAAGAATTCCGATAAAAAGAACATAATTAAAAAAGAAAACCAAAAACAAAAACAAAAGAGTCTGAAAATTTGAAAAAAAAATTGGTGTATAGCAGGATGAACCTAAGGCTCCTGGCACATATGTAGCACATGTTTGGCTTGATCCTCATGTAAGTCTGAAGCAACTGGAGCTATCCCAAAACCTGTTGCCTGTAAGTGGGATCCATTCCTTCAGCTGGGTTGCTTTGTCTGGTCTCAGTGGGAGAGGATGCACCTACCTTCAGGAAGAGTTGATGTGTTTGTGTTGAGAGATACCCAGGGTGCCCCCACTTGCTTAAAGGAGAAGGGAAAGAGAGATGGAGTGGAGAATTAAGAGAGGGGGTGATCATGTGGAGGGTAGTCAGTGAGATGTTAAGTAATAATAATAACAACAACAACAACAACAACAAATGGTATATAGAAGACAAGATAATGTTTAATTCAGAGTAAGGGATTTTCCAACACAGATTATTTCTATTTTTTCCTGTAAGAACAAAAAGCAAAATCTATACTAATAAGATTTGGAAAAGGCAATGTCTCTTTTCGCTTAAAGTAAGTCATGAATCAAAGACAATTTTGTTCTAGCCAGCACAGCCTGGCTAGACAGACTCCATGATTCAATACTCTAGGTAAACCAGTTATGACAATAGTAATCAGACACCTTTTCCTCCCAGTGAATATTTTTTTTTCAAAGTGTGATGCAATTCAGATAAACTGTTCACATTTCTGAGAAGTGTAATTCAACATTTTCAGTGTACTTACCAATGCTGCCAGTCTGTGGCTACTGTCTAATTCTATAACATTTCTTAATACAATAGAGGTAACAGCCACTCACTGCTCTCTGCTTCCCACAGCTTTTAATAACCACTAATGTATTTTTGTCCCCATGAATTCACTTACTTCAGACATTTTAAATGAATGGAATCATAGAATATGTAGCTTTGTGTATCTAGTTTCCTTCACTCAACTTATCGTTTTTAAAATTCATTCATGTCTTATCCTTTATGGAGTCTATATAATACTTTACAGAAGACACACAGTTTTGTCCATCCGTTTACCAGTTGGTGGTCACCTGGGCTGTTTCCACCTTTTCACAACTGTGAATATTATTGCTGTGAGCATTCATGTGGTGATGTCAGTGTGCGCATGCTCCTCCAGTTAAAATAGTAGCTTTATGGAGGAGCATGGTAAACTAGGAGTGATTTCTGAAATAGCCAAACTATTATTTCATATTAGAGGAAGCATGATATGAAGATTATACAATTTTCCTACATTTTTAAATCATGTTTTTTTGCTTAGAAGGCGTAATAAAAATTCTGTGTTCCAGTTTTAACTTTAGAAATAACGACAGTGTCTTCTTAAGTTTAGTGTTTCCACAAACGTTCTTCATTAGAACTATCTAATGGATATCTAAGTAGATATACAGTCAATAACAGTGCACTATATATAATAGCTTTTGAAACTGCTGATATAGCTAATTACAGCTTTAAATTATTTAACCTTGTATCTGTATTAAGAAATACTTTTCTGATAAGTATTGAAACAGCTTATGCAAATTAGAATGAAGAATACTTTCTTCCTGTATTAGTTAATGTGAATAGACTATACTTTCAGATTTGAATTCAGATGTCCTTGGAAAATAATGCTTGTAAATAATGTTACCATTTGTACTCTGAAAATTCCTCTAGTGGGAATTTAGGGTAAAGGGATAGAGTTTGATTTTGGAATACAAGAGTTGGCAACTCCCCCAAATCTCCCAGGCCCAATAGCTTTATTTTATCTCATTACAGACAGGAGATTCAAAGTAGCATCTGAAGAGTTATTCAAAATTTTCTGTAATAGTCACATCTTGTTATTGCTCTGTGAAGGCAGAATCAAATTATATCCTCACCTTGGCTACATAACATTTAATTCCTTTCTGTCATTTCCCCAGAGCTTTGAATTTCTTTCTCTTTTTTTGTGAAAATAGATTTTTTTTCCTCATATAATATATCCCGATTCCAATTTCTTCTTTCTCTACTCCTCCCAGTTCATTACCTCCCATCTGGCTCCACTCCCTTTCCGTTATTAGAAAATAAACAGGCTTCTAAGAGATGATAAATAAAATTAAAAAAAAAAACAATAAAACATTGTAACTGGATAAAACAAATAAACAGAAGGAAAAGATCCCAAAAGAAGGTACAAGAAACACATTCCTACTCATTTTGACATTCAGTCATCTTAAAATGTAAACAGAAGCCATCAAATATATTCAAAGGACATGGTGCTGCCCTGCATAGGCCCTTTGCATGATTCCTCAGTCTCTGTAAGGTCACATGAGCTTTGATCATGTTGATTTAGAGGAACCTGTTTTCTTGGTGTTCTCCTGCTCCTCTGATCCTTACATTCTTTCTGTCTTCTACTTGGAGTTCCCTGAGCCCTTGAGGGAGACTTTTTGTGGAGACATTCCATTTAACGTTGTGTGTTCCAAAGAGTCACACACTGCATAATGTCTGGCTGCAGATGCCTTTGTTTTCATTTGATACAGGCAGGAAGTTGCTCTGATAATGGCTGAGAAAGATACTGGTTTATGAGTTTAGCAGAATGTCATTAGGAGTCATGTTATCACTCCTTAAAACATAAAACACAATAATATTTGGTTTTATTGTAGGTCTCTGGCTACAGAGTCTCAGGATCTAGGTCACCTAAAAAGTGTCAGGTGTGAGTTCCATCTCAAGGAGTGGGATTTCAGTAAGATAAGATTTTGGTTGGTTACTCCCATTTGCCCAAGTGTAATCTTTCAGGAAGGACACAATTGTAGAACAAAGGGTTTTTAAGGTGGCTTGGTGTTTATGTTTTTCTTTTTGTAGCATGCAGAGTAACTTCTTGTAGCACAGAAACTAGAACATAGGTGTGAAGGCTTCATGTATGCACCAGCTTGACTTCTCCATGTTCAATGAGTAATGTAGGTGTCCTGAGCAGTAGGGCCATACTGCCAGTTTATGGAGAGTATTGACAAAAGCCTGGGGCATTCTGGAATTACCACGGAGTCCTTTAGGCCTACAATTTAATTAGATATACACTCATCTCAGCATACATATGGCTGGTTGAGCCTCTGTCTCTTGCATTATTTGGTGATTTTATTTACATTACCTTCATATATGTATGTGTTTTAGGAAGTTTCTCCTGTGTTATGTTTTCATACAACCCCTTAAATGCTCTTCAATTTTAGCTATCTCTCCTTGTAGTCCTCCCACATCCTCCCCTCCTCTCCTCTCCCCTCCTCTCCTCTCCCCTCTCCAAGTTAATCCCTTTTCCCACATTCCAGTCTCCTCTGATAACTTAACTTATAGGTATCTACTCTATTCTTCTTTCCTAATTAGCTCTGTCTATACTCCCTAGTCCCTTACGCTATACCTAGTGTTTGTGATTCTATGGACTGTGGCTTGGCTCTCTTTTGTTTAACATCTAATACCCACATATAAGTAAATATATGCCATATTTATCTTTCTGATTTTGGGTTACCACATTGAATAATTTTTTTCTACCTCCACCAATTTCCCTGCAAATTTCATGGTGTCATTTTTTAAATGACTAAGCAGTACTGTGTAAATGTTCATTTTGTTATTCATTGAGGTACATATAGGTGGTTTCTAATTTCTGACTATTATGAATAGAGCAGTAACCAATTTTGTTGAACAAATGTCTTTGTGGTTGGATGAAGCATCCTTTGGGTATACGCCTTTGGGTATAGTTAGTATTGAGGTAGATGAATGGCCATCTTTTTGAGGACCACCAAACTGATGGATTTCCTTAGTGGCTGTACAAGTTCACATTCCCACCAGCAATGGATGAGTGTTCCTCTTGTTCTACATCCTCACCAACACAGGTTGTTAAGTGTATTGTTGATCTTGGTCATCCTCACATGTATAAGATGAGGTCTCAAAGTGTTTTGATTTGCATATCCCAAATGGCTACAGATGTTAAATGTTTATTTAATTATTTGTTAGCCATTTGTATTTTCTCTTTTGAGAATTCTCTATAGTTGTACCTATATTTCTGTAGGCTGCTGCTTTGTATAAATAATGGTGTCTTCTTTTGTCACGCAAAAGCTTTTCAGTTTCATGATGTCTCATGTACTGTTTGTCTTAGTGCCTACACTACTGGTGTTCTGTTCAGAAAGTTGTTCATGTGCCAAGGAGTTCAAATCTATTCCAAACTTTCTCTTCTATTGGATTCAGTGTATCTGTTTTGCATTGAGGTCTTCAATCCATTTGGAATTGAGTTTTGTGCCGGGTGATAAGTATAGATCTATCTGCCTTCTTCTATACTAAGACATTCTGTGTCACTAGCACTGCTTGTTGAAGATGTTATCTTTTTCTAGTGTGTCTTTCTGGCTACTTTAGAAAAAAATAAGTGACTATAGGTGTGTGAAGTTAGGTCAGTGTTCTCAGTTTTATTCCATAAATCAGTATGTCGGTTTTAATGACGATACAACATGGTTTTTATTATTGTAAATTTATAGCACAACTTGAAATCAGGAATGATGACATCTTCACCAGTTCTTTCATTATTCAGCATTATTGTAGCTATCCAAGGTTTTGTTAGTTTGTGTGTGTGTGTGTGTGTGTGTGCTTGCACGTGTTTGGTAGGATGGACATATTTATTATGATAATTCTATTAATCCATTAGCATAGAAATATTTTCATTCTCTGATGTCTTTTTCAATTTCTTTCTTTAAAGACTTGAAGTTATTGCCATACAGGTCTTTCACTTACTTGGTTAGAGTTACCAAACATATTTTTAAATATTATTTGAAGCTACTGTAAAAGGTGCTATTTCCATGTTTTGTTGTTTGTTTGTTTTTTGTTTGTTTCCCACCCCTTGGTCCATTTGTCACTTATATATAGGATGGGTACTGATTTTTGTGAGTTAACTTTTATCTAGCTACTTTGCTAAAAGTCTTTATCAGCCATAGGACTTTTCAAGTGGAGATTTTAGGGTCACATGTATATTATCATATCTGCAAATAAATATATTTTTAACTTTCTCTCTAATTTGTATCTACTTGATCTCCAGTTATTTTTTACTGTCCTAGCTAAGACTTCAAGTACCATATTGAATAGGTGTGGTGAGAGTAGACAACCTTGTCATGTTCCTGATTTTAGTGGAATTTCTTTGAGTTTCTCTCCATTTAAGTTGATTTACTTTGGTCTTGTTGTAAACTGCCTTTATTATATTGAGGTAAGTTTCTTGTATCTCCAAATCTCTCCATGACATGAATCATATTTGTAGAGTTAGGTAATATTTGCTTGGTGATGCTATGGTACCTATACTAGATCTAGGCAGAAGGTATCTAAAGATGTGTTCTCATTCTTTCTCCTTTGGGACAGAATGATGAAAGCCTCATGTCCTGATATGCAGGAAATAATTTAACTCTTATGTGCATGAATTTTCAAACTTTTAAACATGTATAATAGAAGATATGAAATAAGGAAAATATATTTCACTTCTTTAAAGATTCCATGATTTAGGTGATGGAGATGTATAAATTCAAAGCATGGGCACATCTAGAAGCTACAACTGCAATCAAATTAAAATATGATATATCCACAGGAAAAAAATTGGAAGCCTCATACTAAGATTTAAGATATCTATTGAATCTTCTTGAAACTTTTATACACATACCCTTCTACAGACATCATCTCACACAAGTTTTTCAATCCAAATTTTACTGTAAACTTTATGATCCCTAAGTTGTTGGTGGAAAAACTCCATTTGCAGTTGTTTAGATTTGGTTGATTAATTTATTATTTGTGTCATGTGATAATTAGTGAAATTTTTTTGTTCCCAGTAACTACTAATCTATCCTATCATCATATTGTACCATAAACCCAAGATTCACTCTTAAATCCACCTATGCCTTCCATTAACTGTGACAAAACACAGGGAATTATGTATTTTCTCTAATTTTATTTAAATCAACATAGAAGCTTTCTTCTAAGTAACCACAAATGATCTAGAAAGATAGTATATAGCATTATGTAAATGTGTGTATGTGTGCATGTGTGCATACTTGCATATATTAATGTGTTTATCAATTTTTATAACTATCTATGCATCTTCACCATGCCATAACAATTGGGATTATGAATATCTTTAAGGAAACCTCAATGACTGAAATGTAAACTAGTACTTAGGTAAGTCATTGTTTGAAACTGTCCAATGGAACAGGTAGCTGTATTTGAAAAATATTCATGTCTTTTCCCTTTTTATTCCAGATCATCCACAGTGGAACAAAACCACTGAAATCATAAATAACTTCTGAGCACAGTTTCCTATATAGATTAGAACTCAGAAAATGATCCTGTAGTACCAATGGTCACACTTGTGTAGAATGTTTTCTATATTCTTGTCCTTGTTTACTGCTTGTTTGATCAATCACGCTGGTGAGACATCAAGGGTATAGTTTCTGACATTTCTCAAACATACAGAAAGTACAAGAGGAAACTAAGGAATTCTGAAAGTGGGAAAATAATCTTCCCCAGAGAAAAGCATGCCAAAACATCCATACAAGTAATATAACATGAAGTAACATTATACAGACTGAGCTGGGTGTATTTACAAATATATATGCATGTGTATACACACACACACACACACACACACACACATATATATATATACACATATATATGCATTATACACACACATGCACACACATATATAATATATATAATATATAATATATAATATATATAATATATATGTATATGTATATGTATATGTATATGTATATGTATAATGTATGTGTGTGAGTAATAACAATGAATAAAAAAGGCCATGAATTTCAAAAAGACCAAGAGATCAAGGAGAGGTTTATGGCAAGGATTTTAGAAAGAAAAGGGAAGAAGGAAATTATACTGTGATTCCTAAAAACCAAAAAAAACCCAAAACATTATTCTAGACATTGTCAATATAAATACCCAATGCTGCCAGCTTTTGTGACACATAGTTTTCTAATTTTAAGGAGTATTTGCATATATCAATAATAAATTTCATTGTTTTGCATAGTTTTAAAGTCATACAAGAATGGAGCATGAGGAAGGAATTGGCATTTGCAATTTACTTTCTACATTCACATATGCATGGACTTATTAATACTTAATATTCTTCACCATAGGTGTAACATTTGCTCCAAATGGTCAACCAAAAATGATAGGTCATAGTCACTCTATTACCACAGCTTATAACGAAGGTCAAGATCATGCTCACTTAATGATAATAACTTACACTAGAATCCATTGTCTACAGTGGCTATTCTATGGGTTTGAGCAAATTTATCATGAATTACACAGGCCAATAATACACTCTGAAATAGACTGTATTCAGTCTTTCACTTCTCTCTATGCCTCCTCTAGGAACAATTAAATTTTACACTGTGTATATACTTTTGCCTTTTATTCTGAATGTTATGCAACTGGAATCAACCTTTCAGAATGGTTTCTACCACTTAGTTACATTCATTTCAGATTTCTCTCATGTCTTTTAAAAACTCGATAGGTCATTTTATCTATTGTTATTATTTTGTTGTCTTGACTTTGATAGTTTATCCATCTGTATTACATTACTTGTAGATACAGAAACAGTGAGGCATTTAGATGAATTAGGAGAAAATATGAATATAAATATATTAAAGGGGAGTATTTCAGGGGAAGAAGGCCACAGTGTTAAGGGAGTTGAGAAGTCCCATAGCAGACTTCATATTATGCAACCTGGAAATTCTCAAATGCTCTACAGTCTAGTCTCTATAAACCCTGTATATTTGATGTTTCCCATTATTAGTTCATAACATTTCATTCTATTTTTTCTTTCTTGAGATATCCTCTTATTTGGGTGTTAGCACACATATGCAAAACATAAAGTCTAACAACCACATATAAGAAAGAAAATATACAATAATTATCATTTGCAATCTGGGTTACCTAAGTTTATTTTTACCCATCAATTTACCTTCAACTTATAAATTTCATGATTGACAACAATTATTCTCACTTTATAAAGTTGGTAATGAGCAATGAGAGGCAGATTTGGGGGTGTTAATCCTTTATCTTTTCAGACTGTCAGCTCTCTGAATGAAAGTTAGCTTAAAGACTCAATTTCTTTTCCTGATCATTAACTTTTGTGATAACAGCACATATCCTGGTATGACTTTCCAATGGAATTATCTGCATTAACAAACACTCTACCACCAAGATCTCCCTGTGGACTCCATCAACCACCTGGTCCTTGTGATGTCCATGGAAAGAATTCAGAGAAGTCATGCTTCCATTTCCATGTGATTTACAGGCCCATTTGGTTTTTTTTGTCTTTATCAGAATACTACTGACATTATAATCTATTAGATATTACCATCTATTAGATGGTTCAACATGTTCAAAACACAGAACCACATATACAACACAGATCTCCTTATTTTCTAGTAATCAGATAATCTAGTAATCTAGTAATCTTTTAGTTTTAGTTTCTGGCATTACAGATTATTAATTATGAAGGATGGATCTATCACCAATGACTTTTCTAGGCTGCTAATATATACTTAGCAATGTCACACCTCCTAATATGTATATAATATTTGGATTTTCCTTTTTTTAAAAAAAAGGTTTATTTGGCTCAAATTTCAGGTTACAGACATTTTTTTTAACCTCCTACAAAAGTTGTATGAGATCGAAGTTGTGATGTTGGGGCAAAATTTTTTTCTCTTGGTAATAATGGTCATGCACTCTTCATCATGGAGATGTAACCTTGGGCAGTAGTCAAATGAGAGAAAACTAGTAAAGTTATAGCTAGGTTTCTATGAGAAAGATATTGACACCCCTTAGTAAAGAAGAAATAAGAGGAATCCCTCCCAGAACATCTACACTTGTTCTTCATTGTAAATAGTTAATCATGTAAGACTCTAAAGCATGGACCAAGTAGAAAGCTAAATGAAGCTGGAACTAGCTGATGTAGTTTGCATAATTTTGAGTGAAATGTTTTGGTAATGCACATATCTGGGACTCACCGACACTTCTGTAATTACTTCCTCATATACTTCCTGAAAGTTCAACAAATTCACTGGCTCACCAAGTGGTAGTTGGATAAAATGGCTTCTTTATGAAGATATTTTAGAATTAAAAAAAGACCAAAATATATTGTGTGAAAAATTAATTAAAAATTAATAAAAATAATTTAGTTTTATTGCAAAATGTTAGAAGAAAATTTTTCTAAAGCTTAGTCCTGACATTCTTAAGTGACTAGCTTTGTCTGAGATTCATGGTATAGGTGTTAGTATTGCTGTTTTTCTTACTTTCTATACATTCCTTGTCCCTCCATTCCTCCCTCTTTCTCTGGATATTAAATACTCCAAGGCTACTGAGCCTCACTTTCTTCTCAAGACATCATCTGGGATAAAGGTTAAGTTGAAGGGAACCCTGAGCAATTTGTTTACCTGCTGAGTTACATATAGCCTGAAAGTCCGTAATCCTATCTTCACCATGAACTAGTATAATTTGGAATGTAAAAGTGACTCCATCCAGCCTTTCTAGAGTTTGCCACTGTTTTAATTTCAAATTCTACTTGCTCATTGCTCATATAGAGAAAAGCAATTAACTTTATTACATTAATCCTTTATTTTAACATCTTATTAGAATATCCTGTATGTTTAAGAAGGATTTTGTTGTTGACTCAAGAGTTTGTCAAAAGATGAGAAACTTCTTATATTCTATACAAAGAAACTTACATTTCTTTCTTCGTTTTTTACAACATAAATTTTTTATTGATTATTTGGGAATTTCACATCATGTATCACAATGACATTTAATTTCCAGTCTTCTCATGTCTACTCCAAAGCCTTGAGATCTCTGCTTGCCCCCTGGAAAAAAAAAGTTCAATCTGTGTTGTACATACATTCACTAGAACATGGTCATATTCCCTGTAAGGAAAACAGAATTCTTCTCCAATTTCACCCCCAAAATCTTACTTTCCTTTTCTCATATCTGGGAGAATTTCTAGAATAAGATTGAAAAGAAGGGGCCAGAGTAGACACAATGTTCTTTTTCTTAATGTTAGTACAAAAGATTTGGATTGTTCATCATGAATTTAATTTAGGTGCAGTTTTTCTTTTTAATAGAATTCTTTTTTCATGTTGAAGAAATTTCCTATTTTATGACACTATTTTAATCATTAGTTAATATTTGATTTCTTTAACATGTTTTCTTTTACTATTGATGGTACCATATGGATTTTACAGCATAACATTTATTCATTTTTAAATGTTCAATCAGATTTAAATTAATTCTACCTCATTGTGTTTTCTAATTCTTATTATTCTACATTTGAAATGGAGGGGAAATGTTCTGATTTCTGTAGATGAGGCTATGTCTTGCTTGAAGTTACTTAATGTTATGAGGAATAGTTAGTGGCTACTGCTTTGTAACTTGTCCTAGGTGAGTTCACTTTACAGAGCAGCAGTTGACTCTTCTTTAAGTTCAAATACAAATGCAAGATGACTTTGCATTTTGTTTATGGTTATATGTAGCACCACTTGTCCTGCAACAATTATGCAGCACCGAATAATACATAGCTTCCTTATTTTATAAGTAAAAGATTTACCATTAATAATAACTTTATCACAGTAGGTTGGCTTCCTCTGGACATATGGGTATATTGAAATGATATCAGAAAATCAGGTTAGAGAATATACTATCACCGCTGTATACAGTACTCATGCCTATATACCATAAAAGGACATCTAACACTGATGGCAACAGCCTCACATTCCTCTGTTAAATGACCACTCAGTGCAGGAATCAAGTGTCTGGCAGGCAGCATACTTAGGAGTATCCCTAGGACTTCAGCTTGCTTGGTTCCCATTACTTGGCATAACCAATTTGAATTGTGGTCTACACCGTTAGCCCATGCATTCATATTTCCCTCTAGGTGGAGGAATGTTCTCCTTGCTTCTCGACATTGTCAGTATGTGCTGTGCTTTGAATATTGGTCTTTGTCATTCTGGTGGGTGTAAGGTGGAATCTCAGAGTCATTTTGATTTGCATTTCCCCGATAACTAAGAACACTGAACATATCTTTAGATGCTTCTAGGCCTCTAGAGATTTATCTGTTGAGAATTTTTTGTTTAGCTCTGTACCTAGTTTTGTAAAGTGGATTTTTTGAATGATTGGTGTCTAACTTCTTGAATTCTTTACATATTTTTGATAGTAATCCTCTGTCAGATGTAGGGTTAGTGAGGAGCTTTTCCCAATCTGTCGACTGTAGGTTTTTCCTAATGAAGGTGTCCTTTGACTTACAGAAGCTCAGAAGTTTCATGAGGTTTCGTTTACTGCCTGAGCTATTGGAGGTCTGTTCAATTGTCTCCTGTACCTATGACTTCAATGCTATTCTCCACTTTCCGTTTTATTAGATATAATGTATGTGGTTTTATGTTGAGGTCTTTGAACCAGTTATGTTTGAGTTTTTTTTACAGGGTAATAAATATGGATCTATTTGTATTCTACATGCAGACATTTAGTTAGACCAGAAACATTTGTTAAAGATACTCTGTTGTATGGTTTTGACTTTTTGTTAAAAATCAAGTGTCTTCAGGTGGGTGGGTTTATTTTCAGGGTCTTTATTCGATTCCAGTGATCCATCTGTCTGTTTCTATACCAATACCATGAAGCTTTTATAACTATTGCTCTGCAGTACAGCTTGAGGTCAGGGATGGTGATAACTCTGGAAGTTCTTTTAATATTTTTTGGACCATTTTAGTTATCTAGGGACTTTTTGGTTTTTAATATGAAGATGAGAATTGTTCTTTCAAGATTTGTGAAGAATTATGTTGAGATTGTGATGGAGATTGCATTGAATCTGTAGATTATTTTTGGTAAGGTGGGTATTTTCACTATGTTAATCCTACCTATCCAAGAGATGCTAGATCCTCCCATCTTCTGACAACTTCCTCAATTTCATCTTCAGACTTGCAGTTCTTGTCATACAGGTCTTTCACTTGCT
The DNA here is from genome assembly GCA_030674055.1 of Rhabdomys pumilio. Lineage (NCBI taxonomy): Eukaryota > Metazoa > Chordata > Mammalia > Rodentia > Muridae > Rhabdomys > Rhabdomys pumilio. The sequence continues at coordinate 9,247,012 of JANHMN010000007.1, forward strand.
TGGTTAGAGTTACACCAAGGTATTTTATATTATTTTTGACTATTGTGAAGAGTCCTTTCTCCTTAATTTTTTTCTCAGCCCATTTATTGCTTGTGTAGCGGAGGGCTACTAATTTTTTCGAATTAAGTTTTTATCCAGTCACTTTGCTGAAGGTGTTAATAAGCTGTAGGAGATCTTTGGCAGAATTTTTGAGGTCATTTATGTGTACTAGCATATCATCTATGAATATTGATACTTTGACTCCTTTCTTTCCAGTGTGTATCTCCTTGATCTCCTTTAGTTGTCTTATTGCTGTAGCCAGCTTTTCAAGTACTGCATTGGAGAGGCAGGGGAGAGTGGATAGCCTTTTCTTGTCTCATATTTTAGTGGAAATGCTTTAAGTTTCTCTCCATTTAATTTGATGTTGGCTATTGGCTTGCTGTATATTTCCTTTATTGTGTTAAGGTATGCTACTTGTATCCCTGTTCTCTCCAAGACTTTTATCATGAAGTGCTATAGGATTTTGTCAAAAACTTTTTCAGCATCTAGAGAGGTGATTATGTGCTTTTTTTCCTTTCAGTTTGTTTGTATGGTGGATTATGTTGATGAATTTTTATATGTTGAACAATCCCTGCATCCTTGGAATGAAGTCTACTTGATCGTGGGGATTGATGTATTTGATGCTGTACTGGCTGGTTTTGTGTGTCAACTTGACATAAGCTGGAGCTATTACAGAGAAACCTCCCTTGAGGAAATGCCTCCAACAGATCCCGCTATAAGGCATTTTCTCAATTAGTGATCAAGGGGGTAGGGCCCAGCCCATTGTGGGTGGTACCATCTCTGGGCTGGTAGTCCTTCGTTCTATAAGGAAGAAAGCTGAGAAAGCTAGAAGAAGCAAGCCAGTAACACCATTTCATGGTCTCTGCATCAGTTCCTGTCTCCAGGTTCCTGCCCTGTGTGAGTTCTGATCCTGACTTCCTTTGGTGATAAACAGCAATGTGGAAGTGTAAATTGAATAAATCCTTTCCTCCGCAAGTTGCTTCTTGGTCACGATGTTTTGTGCAGAATTAACTAAGACAGAAATTGGTACCAAGAACTGGGGTATTGCTGTGGCAGGCCTGACCATACTTTTGTTTGGAAGAATGTGGATTTGGGGACTTTTAATTTGGGAAGCAGTAGAATGCTTTAAATGGGGCTTAGTGGGCCACCCTAGTAGGAATATAAAAGCCTTTTATTACTGAGAGTAATTTGAAATGTGAGGACCTGTCCCAAGAAGTTTCAGTGGAGAATTTTAATATGTGGCCTAGAGACTTTTGTTGTGGTGTTTGGGTGAAGAATGTGATTAATTTTTGCCCTTGTTTCATGAGTCTGTCTGAGGGTAAGAAGAGACTCAGATTGCATTGACAAAGGAAGTCTCAGAAATGTCCATTACAGACTCTGTTCTCTGGTTAAATCTCACAAAGAGCATTTTGAACAAGCATAGCAAACCTAGAAAGAGAAAAATATAAAATATGTAGTTTGAGTATCACCAGGAAATGAAATGGAGCTGAATCCTGTGTCCTAGATGATAGCAGATTAATGGAATGGGACTTTGGAGCAAGATCCTACCCAGCTAAAATTAGATCCAGGGATGGTGGTACACACCTTTATTCCCAGGAGACAGCCATGCACATTTCTGAGTTCAAGATCAATCTACAAAGCAAAATTTAAGACATCCAAGCTTAGGCAATGAAGGAGTTTGAAAACAGAAAGCTAGTGATAATGTAATAGAATAAGGGGGTCTATGTTCCAGCCTCACCAAACAGCTTAAGCTCTGGTTTTACAGTGAAAAATAGAAGGGAATACTGGAACAATTGATGCTGGTTAGCTGGAGCTAAGAAACAGGCAGTGATTAGGAAGATATCAATATCACTGAGGAGAAATCTTCTGGGAAGTCTATTCTGAGAGCACAAAGAAGCTGTGTTCTAGAGACAGCTAATGTTAGATCTTGTGCTGCAGCTGTACCAGGTAATGTGCAAGAGTCACTCAGGTGGTAATGGTTTTGAAGGCAAGAAGGGGTCATAAAGAGCAGCTGAGCCTTGGTGCTGTGAGAGGCCATGGAAGGCCATTGGTGAATGTTCAGCCTCAGTTGCAGTTGATGGCCCAGGACTGAAGGGGTCGTGCAAAGGATTTGAGTCTTGGCACCATGAAGAGAGCCTATGATGGGCTAATGGTGATGCTTTGTTGCAGCAGAAGACCCCAGTCTATTGGAGATGCCAATACTATGGAATGATCAGCAAGAACAGTAGCAGCAGTGGAGTGGATCAACCTGAGCTTAGAGTGTTACAAAGTACAGAACTAAAGAAGTGACATAAGCCCTTTGGACGAGTCCAGAAGATCATGTGTGGATCCCAGACATTGAAATGAAAGATGGAACATGGATGTTGTCTTGGAGACCCCAAGAATTCTGAGATACCAGAGCCAGAGGATATCTGCTGGGGAAAACTGCTAACAGGAAGTGGAACCAGCCCAGGAAAAGTAGTTTATTGCAGTCAATATAGATGAACAAGGAGGTGGAGATCTGAAGAGCACTTTGGACATCAGACATGGAGATGCAGAGTTTGGAGTTTGCCCAGCTGCCTTCCTGTCTTGATTTGGGGATTACAGTTAAGTGATTGGATAGATCTCAGAAGAGACTTTTAATTTGTTAGTATGAGAGAACTCACTAATTTTTTATGTGGGGCTCTTAGGGCTATGAATTTTCCTCTTATCACTACTTTCATAGTTTTCCATAAGTTTGAGTATGCTGTGCCTTCATTTTTAGTGAATTCTTAAAGTCTTTAATTTCTTTTTTCATTTTTTTCCTGACCCAGTGATCACTGAGCATTGAATAGATAGTTATTTAGTTTCTGAGAATATGTAGGCTTTCTGATGTTTCTGTTGTTGTTGAAGTACAGCTTTAATCCATGGTGATCTGATAAGTTATTTCAATTTTCTTTTATCGGTTGAGGCTTGTTTTGTAACCAATTATATGGTCAATTTTGGAGAAAGGTCTGTGAGGTGCTGAGAAGTTATATTCTTTTGCGGTTGGTTAGAATATTCTGTAGATACCTGTCAGGTCCATTTGAATCACAACCTCTGTTAGTTTCACTATTTTTCTTTAGTTTTTTTGTCTTGATGATCATTGGTGAGAATGGTATATCGAGGTCTCCCACTATTGATGTGGCAGGTTCACTGTGTGTTTTAAGCTTTACTAATATTTCTTTTATGAATGTGGGTACCCTTAAATTTGAAGCATAGATGTTCAGAACTGAGGTGTCCTCGTGGTGGATTTTTCCTTTGATGAGTATGAAGTGTATTTCCCAGTCTCTTTTAATTACTTTTCATCAAAAGCCTGTTTTATTAGATATTACAATGGCTACTCCAGCTTGTTTCTTGGGTCCATTTGCTTGGAAAACCTTTTCCCAGCCATTTATACTGAGACAATTACTATCTTTGTTGCTTGGTGTGTCTCTTGTACACAGAGAAATGACGGATTCTATTTATGCATCCATTCTGTTAGGCTTTGTCTTTTTTTACTGGGGGATTGAGTCTATTGTTGTTGAGAGATATTAATTACCAATGATTGTTATTTCCTGTTATTTTCATGTTGTTATTGGTTGTGTGTGTGTGTGTGTGTGTGTGTGTGTGTGTGTGTGTGTGTCTTTTATTGGTTTTAATGGTGTGCAATTATTTATTTCTTGTGTAGTTAGCCTCATTAGATTGGAATTTACCTCCTAGTATTCTCTATAGCTTAGTGGAAACATATTGTTTAAATTTGGTTTTATGATGGAATATCTTGGTTTCTCCATCTATGGTTATTGAAAATTTTGCTGGGTATAGTAATCTGGGCTGACACCAGTGTGTTCTCTTAGGGTCTGGAAGACCTCTGCCCAGGACCTTCTGGCTTTTAGAGTTTCAGTTGAGAAGTCAGGCATACTTTTCATAGGTCTGTATTTTTATGTTACTTGACCTTTACCCCCTGCTGCTTTTGAGATTATTTCTTTGTTCTCTATATTTAATGTTTCCCTTAATATGTGACAGGAGGATTTTCTATTCTGGTCCAATCTGTTTGGAGTTCTATAAGCTTCTCACACCTTTATAAGCTTCTCTTTTTTTAGGTAAGGGGAATTTACTTCTATGATTTTAAGATGTTTTCTGGGCCTTTGAGCTGAGAATCCTCTCTTTCTCCTATTCCTATTATTTTTAGGTTTGGTCTTTTCATAAAATCACAAAATTCCTTTGTTTTGGGAAATGAACTATTTAGATTTTGCATTTTCTTTAACCGATATATTAATTTCTTTTATAGTACCTTCTACAGCTGAGGTTCTCTCTTCCATCTCTTGTATTCTGTTGTATTCTTGTATTCTTGTATTCTGTTGGTGTAGTTCTTGTTGTTCTCTTTCCTAGATTTTCCAGCTCCAGGATTGCTTCAGTTTGTGTTTTCCTTATTATTTCTATTGCCCCTTTCAGGTCTTGGAAAGTTTTAATTAATTAACTAATTAATTAATTTACACTCCAGATTTTATTCAACCCCCCAGCTGTTCTACATCCCATAACTCCTCCCCACCTTCCTGTTTCCACAAGGATGTTCCCACTTTCCACCCCCCACCCAACCATACCTCTAAGCTCCCTGGGGCCTCCAGTCTCTTGAGGGTTACGTCCATCTTCTCTGACTGAATATAGACCCTGCAGTCCTTTGCTGTATATGTGTTGTTATGCATATCTTTCACCTGTTTGATTGTATTTCCTGTCTTTCCTTAAGGGATTTATTCATGTACTCTTTAAAGGCCTCTCTCATTTGTACAGAATTGGATTTAAGATAGTTTTCTTGTGGTTCAGTTTCATTAGTATATCCAGTATTACAGCAGGATAGCTGGGCTGTTGTGATGCCATATTGCCCTGTTGATTGTGCTCTTATGATGTCCTCCAGGCATCTGTTTTTCCCTGGTGCTGGCTACATGATTCTAATGACAGCAGGACTTCTCAGGAAGGTATAGTGTACTGTAGGGCAGAAAATGGAGGTAAGAGTACCTGACTCTGCTGACTGTGCCTCAGGCAGATCCCATTCTGCAGGCTATGTCCCAGTTAACCAAATAGGATGGTGGGTAGAAGGTCTGAAGGTTTCCACAGAGACAGAGAATATTCTTGGGGTTTATCCAGTGTCCACTGGACTAAAAGCAAGCCCAGAACTAGACAATGAGGCTTGGGAGACTGTGCACAACTCACCTCTGCAAGCTTTGTCCTACCTGAACCAACTAGGATCATGGGAATATCCAACTAGAATTAGATTGGTCATGGCAGGGTTCCAAACTGGTTAGTTTTGGAGGCCCTGGGGGTTTCCACAGGGAAGCAGGATGCTCCTGGGGTCTTGAAAGGCTCCTCCTGATGGAAAAGCAAACTCAGAGCATAGACAATGGGGGTCAGGGGACTACATGCAAATCCCCTTATTGTTGTTTTAATATTATCGTCCTTTAGATTTCTTCTTGTGCTTCCATGATTTACCCATATTGAATCCATTGTTTTGGTTTTTATTTCTTTACATGTGCATGGGCACTTTGTGTTGTCAACTTCACATTATGTATTGTCTTGCTCCAGCAGTTCAATGTATACACAGTGGTTTGCATCTATAAGGTAAGCATCAAGACACAACCACTCCTCAAATGTGAAGGGTTTTAAACTTGCAAACATGTTGAAATCATTAAAATTATTTTAGCGTAATGTTTTCAAATAATAAAAATGAAAATGATGAATTAAAGTAAGTTTTATGAGAAAAATCTTGAAGAAAATAATAGCTATTTAAAATGAATATAGAGAGGGCTTGTTACTTAACAGAGTATTTATAAACACATTAAAAATAGAGACCTCCAAATAGGAAAAATGTATGCATTTTATGTTTAAGTAGATACTAAGCTCAAAAAATTCATTATTTGTCACATCAGTTATTGGATGATTTTAGCTTCTTAAAAAAATTCTAGGAAGAGAATTAATCCTGTGTAAAGTGTTCTCAGAATTCAGAATTGCACAGGTGACCTCTTGGGTTCATGTTCTTGAACAAAGTGTCATCATGGTGTGGAATATTAAGTGCTAGTGTTAATACTTTTTATCTCTGCCTTAATGTGATTTGGACGCATCCTGTTTATAGTTGAATAAGAAATGTGTCACTCACTATTGAATTTGTCAAGTTGCAAATGCTGCCGAGTGCTATTCTATCTCAGGTGAAAACAATTCTCAGCACAAAGTGGCAGGGTGTCCCTCTGTAACCATGGAGACACCATGAATTTGGGACTTTAACTGGTATGATTCAGATCAGTAGAAAATAGCTCTGTCAAAAACAGAGAAAGCACAGTTCAGCCTTTTGGGAGGGAAGTAATAGCTAATACATGCTTGAGGTACTACCGATACCCAGGTAATTTAAATTAACACATAGTGGCTCAGAGTTAATTGTTTAGGTCAACTCTACAACGCAAAAATGATTATATATATTATTATAAACACACATACACACATTTTGAGTGCAAGTACTAATACATGCCACAGTAATTAGCACTCTGGATAATGAGGAAGAAGGCTATCATGAAGTGTAAGCCAACCTCCCATCCCACCAGGGACCTCTAAACTCCCTGGGGCTTTCAGTCTCTTGAGGGTTAGGTGCATCTTCTCTGACTAAACCCAGACCCAGCAGTCCTTTGCTGTATATGTGTCAAGAGCCTCATAACAGCTGGTATATGCTTTCTGGTTTGTGGGCCAGTGTCTGAGAGGTCTTGGGGGTTCAGGTTAAGTGAGACTGCTGTTCCTTCTATAGGGTCGCCTTCCTCCTCAGCTTCTTCCAGTTTTCCCTTAATTCAACCACGGGGTTCAGCAGCTTCTGTTCATTGGTTGGGTGCAAATATCTTCATCTGACTCCTTCAGCTGCTTGTTGAGTCTTTCGGGGCAGGGGGACAGTCATGATAGGTCCCTTTTGTGAGTGCTTTATAGCCTCTATAACAGTATAAGGTCTTAGGGCCTCACCTTGAACTTAGTCCCACTTTGGGCCTGTCTCTGGACCTTCTTTCCCTCAGGCTCTTCTCCATTTTTATCCCTGTGGTTCTATCAGACAGGAAACAGAAGGAACACTAATTCATTCTATGAAGCTACAATTACTCTGATACATAAACCACACAAGGACCCAAACAAAAAACAGAACTTCAGATCAAACTCATTTATGAATATCGATGCAAAAATACTCAATAAAATTCTTGTAAACCGAATCCAATAACACTTCAAAACGATTCATCACGATCAAGTAGGCTTCATCCCAGGAATACAAGGTTGGTTCAATATTCAAAAATCCATTAACATAATCCACCGTATAAACAAACTCAAAGGAAAAAAATCACATGATCATCTCCTTAGATGCAGAAAAAGCATTCAACAAAATACAACATTCCTTCATATTATAAGTATTCGAGAGATCAGGAATTTATGACCTATACCTAAACATAATAAAAGCAATATAATACAAATCAACAGCCAATATCAAATTAAATGGAGAGATTTGCCTGTTCTTACAACATTCTTCCATTTATTTTATTTAATTTATTTAAAAACATATTGTAACCATTTCCATTCTTTATATGTCAGTTTATGATTCTACCTTTAAAGGCATTTTTACATCTCTAGGTCTCATTCTCTTAGTATTTAATATTATTTCTGTAGAAAGTGTTCCTTACCAGATGTGCACACTCAGACATGGCATTTCATAACACTCAATTAAATCTGAATTTTAGATAAACATAATATTTTGAAAGTTAAGTATGTGATAAATATTACATAGCACATAATTATGCTATAATTATCTAGGTAATAGCATAAAAATATCAATATATTTCCTAGGAGATACAATAATATGCATTGTTAATCTAAATTAGTATGTAACAGTTGCCCTTCATTTTTTTTACTACACTTGACAACTCTGAGAGTCCAGTTCTCTGAGAAGAAAATCACACTTCTCACATTTTTATGTAAAGCAGTCTATGAAGTTTTAAGTAGACCATTTTTGTCTAACCATTCTTTCAGACACTTTCCTCTACAATTCTATCATGATAATTGCTTTCTTTGCCTATAAACTTCCTAAACCACCTTATTTTTGAGGCCCTAAACCATTTTCCCCAAGAATTCCTGATCTTTCTTATTCTAGTCTACTTGTTTAATACAACTTACTCTTTTTTTGTTAACATGTTTGCTGGGTTTACTATTTATTTTCCATCTTTCCTCATAATTAGCATCTTTATAAACATAACAAACACTGTAAACTGTTGTGAACTAAGAAAACAGTGTTTAGCACACAAAATCATTTAATAAACATTTTTTTAAATGAATGGATAATAATATAGGTAACAAAGATATAAACTGACAGATATAAAAGCAGTGTCCATGTAAAGGGGAAATGACATGATATAAGTAATTGTGGATCAAAAACAAAAAAAACTAATATATTCTACTGTGTAGCTAACTCATAGAATTATTTATGAGAAAGAGAAATGCCCTTATGCTTAAGACACACACAGGGCATATTTTGTCACTGCATGTGAGAAATATCAGTTCAAGTGCTATGACTGCTCAGATGTATCATTCTTTCATAGGGTTGCTTTTTTTCTTTTCTGTTGACTAGTATTATGCAGTATGTTTTTGTGTGACTCTACCAATGTCAGTAAAATAGCAAAAGTGTGTAATGAAGAAGAGAGAACACAGACTTGTTTAATATCTCCACTGTGATCTGTTTATAAGAGTTAATGTTGTTTATCTTGATCTGTGTTGTAGAGCAGTTAAAAATGTTGCATCATTCAAAATCCCAATATATGTTGAAGTGTATCTGTGTAAGTGAAATATAATCTCATGAATGTTCTCGATTCAAGGCCTCATTCTCATAGATTAGACAAAATTCTTTTATAAACTTTCTAAAGAAATTAATGTTTTCATACTTGTGCTGGGGTAGGGAGTGAAACGGAGCAGAAAGAATTCTGACTTTTATGGTATGGGTGCAGAATATTTACCCTTAAACCAACAACAGTTTGTAGATTTACAGAAGGCAAAAATTGAAGCATTAAAATACTACTGACAAATCCTACATGAGCTCCTTTATTGCTATCATATGCCAGAATACAGTCTAAAGTTATAACTTTTTAATTTTTATGGGTCTACACTACAGGCTGATGGAACAAAGATAACTGAAAACAGACGTTTGTTCCAGTGGAAGAGTCTTCTATGATTTCTCAACTTGCTGTGAAGCCATTGCTTTATTGTTAGACATGGTAGAAATGTAATATAAACAAATGTTCTGTGCGACACAAGAGTAGAGAACAAGGGTCATAGATATATCTGATGAGTCAATAACAAAATTATTTTTATTAGATATTTTATTTATTTACATTTCAGATGTCATCCCCTTTTCCCATTTTCCCTTCCTAGAAACCCCTATCCCCTCCCTCTTCCACCTATTTGCTTTTAAACCATTTTAATTACATACAAGTATTAAAGTCAGTTCTAGGTTGAGGAACTACCAATACAATAGATGCAAATAGTCAAGGAACAAGGAAGACAGTAAACACAAATAGTCAAAGAACAATCAAGGCAATAAACAAAGTTCTGTGAACATTCTTGTGATCACTGTTTCTAAGGGCTTATCAGGATTACCAAACTATCTGAGCCTACTTCTCTGTACTAGCCCAAAGTCATTTTCATGTCTAAAGCCTACTTCTTTGTTCTAGCATAATATTTAGATTCCTGTCTGAAATTACTTAGTTGTTCTAGCCTAAGATTTAGATTCCTGCCTGAAATTACTTCTTTGTTCTGGCCTAATATCATACCCCTGCCTGAAGCCCACTTCCTCTTCCTTGACCAATGTCATACTTCTGCCAAGCAATCCATTTCCTTGTTCTTGACCCATGTCAGATTCATGCCAAGCAGCCCCAAAGGCTTTCATCCTCTCCCCATTTTTTATTTCATAAACAAGACTGAGCCTGTCTTAGGTCATTCTGCCAAGAATGATTTCCTTACCTGTTGTGGAATATGCATTTTCAAAAGCAATGCATTTCTGTCTTAGGTTGGTAAGACTCTGTGCAGAATCTTACCCATCCTTGGATTGCCAGTCTGTTAATTTAATAACTCTGTTTGGGGGGGTCCATTTTCAGTTTCAAGCCATGTACTTTGGCTGCCAACATGTTGATGTAGTTAAAGAAAGCTTTAACATAATGGATAGGAATAAAAGTATTCCCAGGACAACATGGGCTAGCATGATCAAGCTATATATTTCATTTTTGAAGACTTTTCAAAATACAAATACTGACCTTAGGCCATGGGTAATTTTATCAGCAGTATCTGCAGCATCAATGCTCATCAGAGCAGCATTCTTTAAATTCATAATCTCACTATGCAAAGTTAAAACATCTAGAGAGGTGTTAGAATTATGCCAAATACCCTGCAAGTATCATTGAACTTCTTCCTAATTATAATGACTACCACTGTAAATTTTAGAACTAATACAAATCCAGTGGTATTTGGCATAACACTGTAATAGGAAGAACATGTGCTGGCTGAACCTTCTTGAGAAAGACAATTGTAGACCAGCTTCATAAATAAAGGTGAAGAAAAATTACTTTCACATATATTAAACCTTACTAAACCTATTTCTGTTTTCAAATTATGGTTCATGTGCTTATAAAGGTTAAGTTATGGTGACTGTAATTAATTTTTTTAAAAATGTTCATAATATACAAATTAGACAGAGATAAAAAAAAGTAGTGGGGGAGTTATAAATAATAGAGAAGCATGATGAAATAGTAAGCTCTCCATCATTATAATAAAGATCTGAGACAATTAATTTATGGAGAAAAAACTTGATTCTGGACTATGATCTTTGAGGTTTCTATTTAAGATAGGTCTGTGCTTTGGAACTCTGGTACATGTTGTACATACTTATGCAATGCCTGGCAGATCAAAGCACATACCTCTTGAACCTGTAAATAAAGAAATTATATGAGTATCTGACAGTCATCTTGTAACTCCTTTAGGGAGCATATTTCTAGTCTCTTAAAGACCTCCCACTAAGTCTTGCCTTTCAAATATTTCATAACTTCCCAATAGTATTTTCTGGAAAACAAGCCCACAAACCCTGTACTATTAACAATGACAAACATCCAAGCCACTGAACATGGTATTTAAATTGCATTTGTCTGTCTGTCTATCTATCTATCTATCTATCTATCTATCTATCTATCTATCATCCAGCTATCTATATCTACCATATATCTATTTATCTTCTTATATAATAAGATCTATACATCTATCATATGTCTTTCTGAAATATATCTGTACTTCTCTATCTTTTTCTACTCTTCAAGTAAAGTACTTGTTTTGATTCATACAAACACACACACATACACAAAGAACAAAATAACTTGTTATTGTGGTAAGGAATGTTCCTGGATTACCAGTACATAGTAACCAATTTTAAATATATATAAATCATTTGTTACTTATAGGAGAGAAATACATGTCATGATTTGAACAGAGTCAGCTTTGCTTCCTGCAGCACAGTCTGGACACATTTGCTGTCTTTACAACCTAAAATCTAACTAGTGAAAGACATCCAGGCTTAAAAGTCATTAATAATTATAAGGAAGTAGTTTAAAAGAAATGTGTTTAAAGGAAATAAAGGACAGCAACCATAAAATTGTGTCCCAGATAAATCTCAAAAATATAAATATAGTTTGCATCTTAGAGAAAGCCTTGTATATTATGAAAGGTAATTATGTAGAGAAATGGGAAAGACATAAAGTCATATTATTTTAATAAGAAGTGTCAATTACTTAATTTTTAAAGAATAACTATTTCTTGTCTCTCTGTACACAGAATCCACCAAGTAAAATAGATTCTAGAGGAACAAAATCAGACACAGAAAATAAGAGAGAATAAACAATATACATTACTTAGCATATAATTCTGAAATAGTCTCATTTCTAGATCAAAAACAAAAAAACAAAACAAAAACAAAAAACTCATTCTGTTTCTAAATTATTTTTGAGTTCTTTCTAGTCTAATAATTAGCTATAACTGGAATGATATTATATAATTGTGGAAAGGAGATGATTGTACAATTAAATATGTTTTGGGTTCCACTGCTACTAAACACTGGCTTTTTGATCTTGAAAACTACCATTGTCATTTTACAGAATAAATTTGTTTTTGCAGCATATAAAGTAGAACACCGATTCTGCATTGCAATTTTATAATCATTGGCAATGTCAATCTAATGTAGGGGGATGCGTTTTATAATATACCTGATGTCTGATGGCTGAAAGGAGAGTAAATACTCATTTTCAAAGTTATTCTTTGTTTTTAAGAATGACATAGCTGCAAAGAATCATCAATATATTTAGTGAAAGGTCTTTTTTATTTGATCTTACTACTGTCACAATTTTTCATTTTCTCGCTTCTTGTTTAACATGTCCAAGGACTTAAAGATGGCTCATGCTCACTACCAAGCTTGCACAGAAATTCCTGACACTCTCTCACAACATTCACAGTTTACTTAAAGGTTATTCTATATATTGCATTTTGTAAGCTGTATGCCATTAAACTCCAATGTAAGGAAGGAATTACTTTTTTTTTTTTTTTAGAACATATAGTGTTTATCATGAAATCAATACATTGATGTCTATACAAGAAGAATCTTATATGCTGAGTGAGCTATAAGTGGCAAGAAAAAGAAATATTCCCTGTAAACACGAGGAATTATTTTGTGTTACAACTCATAAACATGTGCATTTTCACCCTCCTATGTTGAAGTAATGTAAAATATAAACTAAATAAGCCAACTTTTCACTCTGTTTTTGTGATAAAGAGACACAGCAGCTGTTATAAAATGATCATCATGGCCTTCATTTTATCTTTCATACAGCTTGTGTCATTTTGTTATGTGTCACTGCTTTCTGTATTCTAATATCAGGAGACATTTTAGTGAATAACCCACTGACACTGAAACATTTTAAGTTTAAATTATTATCCAAAGTTCAAATATGTAGATTGACATAGGAGTTAAAATTATTTGAAATAGCTAGTAATATGTATTAAGGACTTAATGTAATAAAATATGAAGGGTAATTTATTTATCTAAGTAACTTATGTTATAAACAAGGAACTCATGGAAAGATATATGTATCTACAAAGAAATGAAGTCAAAAGCAAAGAAACGATTTCCTTACTCTAGCTTCATTTACATATTGCATCTAAAGGAATTCTATGTGTAGTCTTGTACTTTTTTTATTTGGTGGCATTTCTCCATGGTATATGGTTGTATAGGAAATGTTTTCTCTCTTCTACTGAACATAAGTGAAATACTATTTTCCCCCTTTTACCTACCATATGAAATAGTCTTTATTGTTTACAGGTTTCTTCATAACCAAATACCCTATCATACTGACCACATTTTAAACAGGAAGGAATCCACTTAATTCTATTAAAATGCAGTTATTGGAACAGGAGTACTGTATGGATAACATACAAAGAAACAGGGTTCTAAGCTGTGACCTGAGCTGCACTATGAGAAATTGCATTTTTCCACATTGTCCCCACTGCTGTTCAGCACTTGCAGTTTCCAAAACGATGAAAGAGTCAAAAGCAGAGCAGATAGGTCCCAGGTGACAAGCAGAAATTTACTTTCTGACTCATTACTTTCTGACTGATTAAAAAATCCTATGCGTGAGAGTGTTGTTGTTGTTGTTGTTGTTGTTGCTATTTGCCTGCTTTCTATTTTAAAATTTTATTGGAGAGTTTTGCTTCATAGCTCAGACTATCTTCCAACTTAGAATTCTTTTGTCTCCATTTCATGAATGTTGGCATTGCAAGTTAGTCATTAGGCTGGGTTTGTATGTGTGTTTTGTTTGTTTGTTCTTATTTTTATAAAAAATTCTGATTGTTGCCAGAAAGTCTGTCTAAGCACATGATACAATTGTTTTACCCAATAGACAGAATATTGAGCTGTTAGACACAGGTTCTGTTGTCATGTGGATTGGCTGCATTCACTGTTTAAAGTTTGCAGATTAAGTCAAAGAAAAGAACGTTTTGAGTACAGACCATTCATGTCATTTGGTCTGGGTTACCTCACTCAGGATGATCTTTTCTAGGTCCATTTATTTGCCTGCAAAATTCATGATGTACTCATTTTTTAATAGTTGAATAGTATTCCATTGTGTAACTGAAACACAATTTCTGTTTCTGTTCTTCAGTCAAGGGACATCTGGGTTGTTTCCAGCTTCTGGCTGTTAGGAACATGGTGGAGCATGTGCTCCTGTGGCATGAAGGGGAGTATTCTGCATATATGCCCAAGAGTAGTGAAGCTGGGTCTTCAGGTAGAACTCATTCCAATTTTCTTAGGAACCACCAGATTTATTTACAGAGTGGTTGTACCAGTTGGCAATCCTACCAGCAATGGAGGAGTGTTCCTCATCCTCACCAGCATCTGCTGTTACTTGAGTTTTTGATCTTAGCCATTCTTATTGGTGTGAGGTAGAATCTCAGTCATTTTGATTTGCATTTCTCTGATGACTAAGGACATTGAACATTTTTTAAGTGCTTCTAGGCCATTTGGGATTCTTATGTTGTGAATTCTCTGTTTAGCTCTGTACCAATTTTTAATTGGGTTATTTAGGTTTTTGCAGGTTAACTACTTGAGTTCTTTATATATTTTAGATATTAGCCCTCTTTTGGATACAGGGTTAGTGAAGAGTTTTTCCCAATCTGTAGTTTGCTGATTTGTCCTGTTGATGGTGTCTTTTGCCATACAAAAGCTTCTCAGTCTCATTAGGTTCCATTTCTCAATTGCTGATTTGAAAGCCGAAGCCACTGATGTTCTGTTCAGGAAATTTCTTCTTGTGCCAAGGAGTTCAAGACTCTGTCCCAATTCCTCTTCTGTTAGATTCAGTGTACCTAGTTTCCTGTTGAGGTATTTAATTCACTTGGACTTGAGCTTTGTACTAGGTTATAAATATGGATCTATTTTTTTTCTCTTATATACAGACTACCAGCTAGACCAGCACCATTTATTGAAGATGCCTTTTCCCCCACTGTGTGTTTTTGCTGTCTTTGTCAAAGATTAATTATCCATAAATGAGTGGTTTTATTTCTGGATCTTTAAATTTACTCCATTGATTGAACTATCTGTCTTTGTATCAATACCATGTGGTTTTTTATCACTATTGCTCTCTAGTGAACTTGACGTCGGGTATAGTGATTCCTCCAGAAGGTCTTTTATTGTTCAGAATTCCTTTGGATAGCCTAGTTTTGTTGTTGTTGCTTTTTTGTTTGTTTGTTTGTTTTTCATATCAAGTTGAGAATTGTTCTTTCCATGTCTGTAAAAAACTGTAATTTTGAGAATTGAATTGAATATGTAGGTTGCTTTTGGTACTCACTGACAAGTGAATTTTATCCAACAAGTACAGAATATTCATTATATACTTGTTATATGCATAAATATATACACTTATATATATACTTATATACGTAAGAAGGTTAACAAGGAGGAAGGGCCAAGTGAGGATGCTTCAATCCCATTTTGAAGTGAACAAAACAATCATAGGAGGCAGAAGGAGAAAGGAACCTGGGTAGTAGAGTGGAGGAAGGGAAGGAAGAGAGGAGAAGGATCAGTTATGGGGTGAGATAAATGAGAACCCCAGAGGGCCAGGAGAATAAATGAAAATATACAGCTGTGGGGCAATCCTCTAGCAAGTCCCAGAAACCTGGGTTTGGGGAGGCACCCAGGACTCAATGAGTAACCCTAGCCAAAATGCCCAACAGTGGGGAGATAGAACTTAAAGAGACCACCTACAGTAGGTAGACAGGGCCTCCAGTGGAAGGATGGGTTCACCAAATCACCTTCAAAATTTTTGACCCAAAATTGGTCCTGTCTAAAAGAAATGAAGTAATAAAAATAGAGCAGAGACTGAAGGAATGTCTAACCAGTGACTGGCCCACCTTGGAATCTGTCCCGTGGCCCTGCATCATTCCTATTTACTATTTACTATTTACACTATTATTGATGCTATGTTGTGCCTGTAGACTGAAGTCTGCCATGGCTTTTCTCTGAGAGACTCTACTATCTGCTGACTGAGACAGATACAGATTCTTACAGCCAAGCACTGGATTGAGGTCAGGGGCCCCTATGGAAGAATTAGAAGAAGAATTGAAGGAGCTGAAGAGGATCCTACCACAATGGAAACCAAACCTGAAACCCTAGGGACGCCCATAGAAAAAGCCACTAACCAAAGACTATATTCAGACTAGTCTAAAGTTCTTAGTGCATATGTAACAGAGAACTGCTTTGTCTGCCCTCATATAGCTAGGATGAGCCTAATTCTGTAGAGACTTGATACTCCAAGGAGGGAGGATGCCCTGGAGAGGCACCCTCAACTCTGCAAAGGGGTACTAGGGGGGCAACATTTAGATGTAAATAAATACAATAATAAATTTGTAGAGAAAAATAAGAGACTATTTTGGAGAAAGAAGGTCCTATTCTAAATTTTGTGATAATATTTTTTATTCTTTTTAGTTGATTCCAACTAAGTAGGGGAAAGTTTAAACAGGAGATTACAATAACAAATGGTAAGCTTTTTCTACAGCTAAAAACAAATATAAGAGATTTAAATAGGTCTGTAGTACACCAACCTGGTTTAGTAGCTATAGCTTACTAATATGAGAGATTTTAGCTGGTATCAGATCTGAATCTTAAAAGATTATTTCATTTGAAATTTCTTATGCTACCAATACCCATGTATTACATGGCTGACATATGCTTATAATTATCCTGTTGAGAAATCTAGTTTCAAATCAAGATAAAAATATACTAATTAAAATGCCAACAGATTAATCTGTAGCAGAGACTCAAATTTTAAGAAAAACTCATAGTAAGAAGCTTTGTTACTGTCTTAAAAAACTGTTCACAGTACACAACTTTCTTGAATATCTGGCAGAAGTCTGGAAAAATGAGATGATCTTACTAGGTGATAATATTTCAAGCTCCCTTCACTTAGAAATAGAAATTCTCTTAAAATGAATCCAAAGATTATTACTTACTGAGATACATACTGCTATAATTAATATTTATAGTAAAAAACTATCCACAATTGGCCTACTAGAAGTAGAATATATAATCCCATTAAACAACTATTTAAGATGTATTTGAAGCCCTTTAGAAATAGAAGAAAAGGCAACTAAGCTAACCTAATCTTATTTGTAAATACATAGTGTTAGTGAACAGCACCTAATAAGATTTACGATGTCTAGGAATCACCCTCTTCCACTTCAATCAGAGCCTCCACCACATATGTATATTTTTATAGTGATTTAACAGTTCTTGGTGTCTATTTATGCTTCTATTTTTAAAAATTGCTTTTGTAGTAGATTTTAGGTGAATTACTTACTCTAAGAAAAAATGTATTATTTTTTGTTTGTGGAACATATATCTGAACAGATTAGGAAAACAGATAAGTACTATTATCAAAGTTCTTGGTAGGTTCATGGAGATAAGATTAAAGTAAATATCTCTGGGAGCAAAGCCAGTGCTCACAACCTCCGCAAGTTTGTCTAGTTTTCTCACTTTGGCTGCACTGTCCAATAAAATGAATTTGTGGTTAAAAATGACTAGGTCAATGATAAGCAAAAATAAATAGATTGTATCTGTTTTATAAATACATTTTATTTAAGTCAATGCGACCTCAACATTATTTCCACATAGAATTGATAGTAAATTTACTGATGAGAAAATTTTAGATGCTTTTTTTTGCACATTTTGTCTAAGATTATATTTTATGTAGAATGCATCTCAAATTGGAAACTAAAATTTGAATGTTTCTGCTGTAGACCTTAGCATGATTTCACCTAGCATGTATGAGGTCTTGAATTTGAGTCACAAAAGAAAACAGAATTTAATTTTTCCCCAACGTACAAAATTATGTTTTGAGCTGTGGTCTGTGGAAATGTATTGAATACTATTTAAATTTTAAAATTCATCTCAATTCATTAAATTGAAAGTTTAGATCTTGAATTACAATGACCACAAAACAAGTACTTACTAGCTACTTGCGACAAGACAAGTGACTCCAGAACGCTATAGAGTTAGATGCTTTGCTATAACTTCTTTTTTCCATATACTTCTTACTAGTGAATGCCTGTTTTGGGGGATATTTCAGGGCTAGCCAAGCCATAAGCAGAGTGTCCCCATCTGTGTTATGGTATTATTCTCCTATGGTAATAAAACACATACCAAAATTAACTTAGGAGAGAATGAGTGTATTTCAGCTTACACTTTATCTTCCAAAACTTAGGGAAGTCAGAGCTAGAACACAGCTTAGGACACTGGAAGAAGAAATTGAAACAGAAGCCATAAAGGAATGCTGATTATTAGCTTACTTTTTAGTTTTTACTTTTTTCCAAACTGCTTCCTTATGCATCCTAGGACTACTTGACCAGGGTTTGGCACTAGCCACAGTGGGTTGAGCTTTCTCATATCAACAATTAATTTTAAAAAATGTTCCCACTGGCAAACTTACAGACCAATGTCATTGAGGCAGTTTATAAATTGAGCTTTCCTACTTCTTGGTTATTCCAGATCTTGTCAAGTTCACAAAACTAACTAGTGGAAGTGACCCCTTGTGAACTAGACACCCAAAGATTAAATTATAACTTTTGCTTTCTTGTAAGTCCTGAAGATCTTGAATATTAAAGTATAAAACAAACTCCAACTTTAAAAGTCCAATAGTTTTTAAATAATCTAATACTTTAGAAGTTCAAGTTCTCTTTAAAAATTTTGTCTTATAATTTTGGGTGCTTTTAAAATTCAAAATAAATCATATTCCCAGAGACAAGAAACATGGAACAGCTATACATGAAAACAAAACAAGAATTCAAAACTAAAATAACTCATTGTTGGACATTTGGAACTCAGTTATGATCATCTCAGCTCCAGATGACTTAGGTAACCCCACCTGTCTGATTCTGCTGTCTACAATAGACCCAATTGTCTGATAAATTCAGGCCTGTTGCTCTTTACACCTGGTGGTGTCCCAGGGTCTAAGGATCTCCAATATACTGGAATTTTTTCTGTGACTGTAATTGCATATTCACTAATGGCCTCTTGTAACCAATCACAATGCTAAGTTAAACATCTTTGTCTGACCCCTTTGATACTAGTTTTATGCTACCAAAATTCGTTCCTTGTGTAGGACACTTTACCAAGTTCAGTTGTAAGCTTTAGATGCAGCCTTGGAACCATGTATTCCACAACTGCTGTGTGATGATCACAATAAAACATCTCCTAAATTTCATCTCAGTAATGGTGGTTTCTTCATAACCACAGCTGATTTCTTAGCCTCAGCTAAGAAACATTTATTGTACCAGTAAACATTGCTTTCAGTTTAATGGTGCGAGTTTCTTATTAATCGCAGCTGAGTCTTGATTGCAAGTTGCGCAGAAACATCTTAATTCAATACAGTCTTCTCTCAAAACTTTATAAGCCGGGCCTCCCTTGTCTGCATTATTCTCAGCATTGTCTTCCCAAATTCCAATAGAGTCATTGAGCTCTGAGCATCTGAAAACTTCTATAGGCTCAAAAATTCTTCTACATTCCTTCTAGGAAACAACATGGCCAGGCCCATCACAGCAATGCCCCACTTCTGGTAACAATTTTTGTCTTGGTTACTTTTCATTTGCCAGATAAAACATTGATCAAAACAAACTTGGGGAAGACAGATGTTGATTAAACCTTAAAGTCTGCAGTCAATTACTTAAGGACATGTACTGGCTTGCTTTGCATCATTTGCTAAGCTTCCTTTCTTAACCACTTGCTCATGATGAGCAAGGCAACATCCATAGTGGGCTGGGCCCCCATACATTAATCATCAATCAAGAAACTTCCCCCAAGGACATGACCAAAGACAAATCTGTGGGTTTGTGTAAAGTTGGCAAAAATTAACTGGCCCACCACCTTATAGTGTTTTAACAACTTTTCTAAAGATTTTTGAGACATCATGAAGCAATTCTGTTTTTTACTATTAATAAATTCAATACTTGAATGAATTACTTAACACTTATAAAAATAGGTTTTGTGTTACATTACTTTACCTAGCAATATGATACTGTGTTTTAGCATGTTTAAGGGCAGGTAAGTTGGCAGGTGGTAGTAAGTTAGTTGTATTACATATGTTTTAGATGTAAGATATTGTCTTGGTGAATTTTGCCAGATGAAATTTCACTGCAAATACATGGGATCTAAATAAAGACCAATACAGTCTTGTCATTTATGTATTGTCAAGATATTGTCACAATATGTAGTCTTTGTCAACAGTTGAAAACAATCCACTAAAAACATTGTATATGTGGTCATGGCTGGTTTATATATCTGTGAATCATAAACCAATATGGAATGATCAACTTTATGACATACCTAGACTGGGTCACAGGATGCCCAGAGAATATACTAGAGGATCTATGAAGTGTTGAATGGATTCACCAGTAAAAGCCTGCATAAAATTTACTCTCTCCCTGGTTGGCTAACTAAAGTGAAACAATGATTTTCTTCTGTTTTCTGTGTTTATAAATTTCAAACTTTTTTTTTTTTGCATGGACTGGTATCTATAAAATTGACTATGAATGTTAGAATTTTGAGCTATATTAATTATACTGTGGTTTGAATATAAAATGTTTCCATGGACTCTTGCATTTGGATATTTGGTCCTCAAATACTTTTGGTTCTAGTTTTAAAAGTTATGGAACCTTTAGAAGATAGAATCTCACTGAAGGAACTGGATTATTGAGCTTAGGACTTAATATTTTAAAGTCTGATCCTCTTTTATCCTTTCTCTCTTCTTCTTTCCTCCTCCTCCTCCTCCTCCTCCTCCTCCTCCTCCTCCTCCTCCTCCTCCTCCTCCTCCTCCTTCTTCTTCTTCTTCTTCTTCTTCTTCTTCTTCTTCTTCTTCTTCT
>JANHMN010000007.1:9268030-9286517 GCA_030674055.1 Rhabdomys pumilio
CTTCTTCTTCTTCTTCTTCTTCTTCTTCTTCTTCTTCTTCTTCTTCTTCTAAGTATAGATGGAAAATCACCAGCCAGCTTACAATTCTGCTATCATGCTTTCTCCAATCTAATTGATGAAATCTCTTCCTAAACTGTAATCAGAACCCTTCCTCCTATAGGTTTCTACTTGTCATGTATTTGATCAAATCATTAAAATAGCTAATGTTCCAAGTGCTTTCTGATTACCAAATACATATTGAATTTATATATTACATATATTCTTTGCTCTAGAGTACTTATTTTTATTTTAATATAAGTATTTATAGAAATATATTCAGCAATTTCCTACAAACTTGTTTGATGTGATTATTTTTCAATAAAAATAGTTATAGGTTTATCTAGATATATTTCTAGATTCATGCTGTATTCATTGAATACTGGACCAAAATGAGTCCAGTAGAGACTTGGCTGTGTATCATGAACGCATGAGTTATGTGGTAGGATAACATGAGTCAATACACTGAATGTGTACATGTAAGGATAAAAAAATTAAAAAGCAAATGTAAATTTTTAGTTTCCTAAAAATCTGAGCCCAGGGCTTATTGTGCACTCTAGCTATTTTTGTGGCTGATTAAGTCAGTTCAGGGTATTATAATGAGACAGATAAAATTCTGTCTGCACCGCCAGCATCTATTCAATAAATGTCCAGTCCAGACAGATGCAGTGCAAAGCCAAGACGTGCCAGGTCACCAGCTTTCACAGGGGCTGATGAATGTTGCCATGTGAACAACACTCTGTCAGGATGTGCTTGGTTTGGATAGTGACCATTTCTGGGGAAAGAGAAATCATGTCCACTGATGCATTTTAGAGCCAACCCCAGATAAAACTCTGGAAGAGATCCTATACTAATAAACGTTTTGTTAATGAGTGTCAATGTGTTTGATGAATTTGGGGGTATTTCAGAACACACCTGCAGCAGATATCCAGCACTTTTCAGCCACTTTTATGATTTACCTACAAATATTTTATATCCCAGCTGTCAGCCCATGAGCACTGACGAGGAATGTTAAAATACACAAGCACATTGCCCAAGGCAAAACGTACTTGCAAGGGTCACTCTGTTAAGGTGGATATGACTCAGCTCACCTCTGGCTCTGCGTTACTTAAATATGCCAAAGACATTTCAACAGAAGGTGACTATCCATTCTATGGCACTTCTAGATCTACATACAGATATTTCCTTCTAAGTCAAAAGTTCTTCTAGGATTTTTGGAAAATGAACCAGTAGAACACTTTTGTATAGCTACTAAAGCAATACCACATTTTAACCTTTTCATTTGCATAAATCTTTTGTGGGTCAGAAAAATATGTGTGGGTAATCATGCATACATTTTTTCCATCTATATTCATTACTTTTAACTGTGAATATGGTTAAAAAATAAATATTTTGCATTTCTGAAATTCTCCTTGGTTACCTCAAATGTGGTAGCAATCATATTCCCTTTTATAATCAAGATCAATCATCCTAACCAGATTTATTACCAGGTAGTAATACTAACTACTACTATTCATATTTACTGTTAATTATGAATCTGTACTAATTTGTGGATTCTTTAGGAATTTCTGATTTCTGGTGTCAAACAGCACACTGGAAATCTATTTTAGTGTGACAAAATAAAATCTGAATATTATGATCAAGTATTATCAGTGTGATAAAGTATGGAAAAAGAGAAAGATTACTTAAATTTAATTATTTTTTAAACTAACATTACTAGTTGTGTATTCCTTTCTTCATTCCAAAAATATCTTTTAAAGGAATGAAGTTATATTCCAATGCCATATTGCAATTCCTTTGAGAAAGGAATGTGAGAAAGAAGTAGCATACAGATGTTGGAAATTACACTATTCCTAACATCAGTTAGAGACAAGTTATCACCCTTATTTAAAATAGTGGACAAGCTCAAGGTCATTGGCACAAGACCCTTCCTTTCTGTGACTGTACCTGGAGCAGCCCTAAAGCTTCAGCTCTGTACCCAACCCCCCAAAACCCAGAGGAGGCTGGACTCCTAGGAGCTCTAACACATAGGAACATAGGATAATAGGATCAAGGATCTCAGGAGCTTGGGCACACCAGAATTTCAGGAGCCCACAAGCAGCCTGACTCCTTGGAGCTATCACAACCAGGGTCTCAGGATCACAGGATCACATAGACAACTGGAATCTGAGGAGTTCTAACACAGCAAAGATAACAGGACAGATAGGCTCCAGTTAGAGATAGTGAATGAAGGTAGCACTAGATATAACCAGATGGCGAAAAAGGAGTACAAGAAGATAAGTAATAGAAACCAAGGTTACTTGGCACCATCAGTACCTAGTTCTCCCAACATAGCAAGTCCTGAATACTCGATGACACTATAAAAGCACGATTCAGATTTAAAATTACTTCTCATGATGATGATAGAAGACTTTAAGAAGGACATAAATAACTTGCTCAAAGAAATACAGGAGAACATATGTAAACAGAAACCCTTAAGGAGGAAACACAAAATTCCCTTAAAGAATTACAAGAAAACACAAGCAAAGATGTGAAGAAATTGAAGAAAATGATTCAGGACATAAAAATGGAAGTAGAAACAATTAAAAAAAAATCACAAAGTAAGACTACCCAGAAGATAGTAGACCTAGGAAAGAGATCAGGAGTCATGGATGTTAAGTATCACCAACAGAACACACGAGATAGAAGATAGAATCTCAGGTATAGAAGGTACCATAGAAAATATTGACACAACTGTCAAAGAAATATAAAATGCAAAAACTCCAAACCCAAAACACCCAGGAAATCCAGGACACAAAGGGAAGACCAAACCTAAGGATAATGGATATAGTAGGGAGTGAAGATTCCTAACTTAAAGGGGGAATAAATATCTTCAACAAAATTATAGATGAAAACTTCCCTAACCTAAAGAATAAGATGCCCATAAACATACAAGAAGCCTACAGAACACCAAATAGACTAGACCAGAAAAGAAATACCTACCATCACATAATAATTAAAACACCAAATTCACAAAAAAATAAAAGAATATTAAAAGACCGAAAAAAATGGTTAATTAACATATAAAGGCAGACCTATCAGAATCACACCAGACTTCTTACCAGAGACTATAAAAGCCAGAACATCCTGGACAGATGTTATACAGACCCTAAAAGAACACAAATGCCAGCCCAGGCAACTATACCAGCAAAACTCTCAATTAACAAAGATGGAGAAACCAAGATATTCCATGACAAAACCAAATTTACACAAGATCTTTCCACAAATCCAGCACTACAAGAATAATAGAGGGAAACCACCAACACAGGAGGGAAATTATATCCTAGAAAAAGCAAGAAATTAATCTTTCAACAAAAGCAAAAGAAGATAGCCACACAAACATAACTCCATCTCTAATAACAAAAATAACAGGAAGCAACAGTCACTTCTCCTTTATATCTCTTAACATAATGGACTCAATTTTTCAATAAAAAGACATAGACTAATAGACTGGATAAGTAAACGAATTCATTAGAAATTTAAGTCTATTCACCAGAGAGTAAAAGTTGTATTTTTTTTTTTTAAAAAGAAAGTGCATGAGTGATTGGTCAAGTGACTCCAGCATGGCAACCCTGAACAAAGAAATTGTTGGCAGACAAGTCCTCTGCTGAGAGAAATTGCAGGCTGCTGCAGTCAGAGCCAAATAAATAAGCCCCCATTCTGGTTCTGGAGCAGTTACTGATTTAAGTGTAAAGTAAAAAAAATAGGGATTATTTGCTTTTAGGAAAGATTTATAAACAAATTTGAATCTGAGTCACATGGGGATTATCACCCATGGTTTGGAACTTAGATAGGGAAAATTGTCACTGGCTCTAGAGTAGAGAGTACAGTGTGTAAGTGGCAGCTGCTCTGGAGTACAGAGCCAAACAGATAGATGGTATAAATAAAAAAACAGTTCTAGGCAGAAGGCTGAACAGAAAGATAGTGTAAATCAGTTGTATTCAGATGATATAAAGTTATATTGCTCCACAGGAAACTCGGGTTCTGTCTAACATGGGCCCCACAGGAATTCTGGTTTCATTTCCTGCTTGGCAAAATAGGGAAGGAAGATGGGTGTGATCTTCAGTTTTGTGGTTATATTTTTCCTTTGGAAAAGAGGTCAAGATAAAGGTTTTTTTTGGGTTACTGGTTCAAGGATATTTTGTTTAGGGAAAAAGATTTTGTCTGTGTGTTTTCAGAAGTGATGATTAAGATGTTTCTGCCGTCAAGAATTATATGGATTAGACATGACAGAGGCATGCCACCAGAATACTAGATTCAAGAATTCAAACAAAAAATTATCTTGATACTAAACTTTGTTTTGAGAATTGT
Source organism: Rhabdomys pumilio (assembly GCA_030674055.1). Lineage (NCBI taxonomy): Eukaryota > Metazoa > Chordata > Mammalia > Rodentia > Muridae > Rhabdomys > Rhabdomys pumilio. The sequence continues at coordinate 9,272,417 of JANHMN010000007.1, forward strand.
ACATTGCAGAATACATAGCCTTGGTGTATCTACTCATCAAGCAAGCTGAACAGACCTACTTGAACCACTGATGTTCTGGAATTTCAGCTGGATGCAGTAAAGATAGACATCAAAGGCTTATCAATTTACCCTTCCCCCGACCCCTCTTCTAATATCTCAATGCCCAAATTCAGCTTGAAGAAGTTAACGGAAAGTTGGTGCCCCTATTCTATGGGATTGGGTACTGAGGTCATTAATATTAGGCTGTCCTTCCTGGGAAAAGTAATGTTTTTATTGGAACAGAGTGGAATAGTTAGAGTTGATTACTTAGCCATAACCTATTTCATAGAAATATGTATAATTGTTATTAAGCTAAAGTTATATTTCTCAAATGGTATAAAATTTATTTTGATTTTAAATTTAAGGTTTTCATTGGTATGAGTTTCTTATTGATATAAAAGTAAGATTCATATTGTTACTCTCATAGGCATCGTGCCTATATAACACATTTAGGAATACAAGGCTTAGACCCAGTCCTTCTTTAACTTTTTTAAAAAACTGATTTGAAATGGTTAGCCTGTGAGTCAAAGGTCTATAGCAAATTCATGGCTCTGAGCTTATTGTTAGGGTGTTTTTTAGATTTTAATTAGAAATAGTGCAGTGGAGTTAATGAACAACAGTCTAGATTACCTTAAATATAGTTGGTTTTCAAAATGTCAGAAGTTCACAGAATTGATGTTACAAACATTCCTGTATTAATGTTCATTTTGATTAGAGACCTGTCTGCTCCTGACAGCTTCCTGTCTTGGATTCTTAGAAGAAATTGAGCATCTGTGGAGTTACTCCAGTTGTGGTGAGACAGCCACTAGGCAAAAATTGTCTCTTTTCACTTACAGACAAATTACTGTCCAGAAAAAGAGACACTTGTGGAATAGTTGACTGATTGATTATGTGTGCCAAGACAAAGTAATCAGCCTTTAATAATTCTGCATTACTAGGTCTGTCAGATGATCCTGGGCCAGAAGGCTGAAGATTGGATGCTCCAATATTATGAAGTATAGGTACTATCCAGGTGTTTAGAGGTCTCTTTAAATTGGCTAAGTTTTAGAAGCTATGCTTTGTGTTTCCCATAATTTCAGTTAATTCAATCATTCTGGATTTCTGACGAGGTTGAAGACTTATAGTCTCATAGCCAATCCCGGCATTTTACTTTGAGAGAAAGATTTGAGAGGATGGTTTTCAACTGACATTCATTCTGAAGCCAGAACATAAGCCAGGTTCAGAACTAAGTCTGTTAGTTAGGAGAGATGACAAAGGTTCTGTTTAGTCAACAAAATGATAGACTGGGTATGAGGTCTATCTTGTACTCTGCTGATACAAATTGGTACAGTTATATTCTAATTGTATTTTGAGAGAAAGTATTTTTTTTATTTTAACAGGAAGGGTGATATGTAGTAAGAGCTAAGGTGGGAAGAGTAAGGAGAGGAAGAGGAGGAGTAAGAAGAGAAAAAGGAAGAGGAGGAGCTAGGGAGAGCAGAGATGTAGGAGCAACGGAGAACCATGCAGGTATGGAGAACAATTGTGGATAGCTAATTTGGAAACAGCTCTCTTTGTATGGTCATACTGTTATTGAGCATTACTAAATATATAAAGCCTTTGGATAATCTAAACATTAGAGTCTCATCTGTACTGAGTCTATGTGGTTGGTGGGATAGTCTGGGCACTGTCCAGCCTTGTGGAGACAGCATGGAAGATTGGCAGAACCATCTCCCATGCTGGAATCTTATGGGTAGCAGGGCTGGTGTTTCTGGCTGGCTGTTTCTAGCTGCAGTGTACACGTTGCCTCAGGCCACAGAACATGGCAGCTGAGTTAGACAGAGAGCTGCAGTTTAGATAGTTTGATTGACCAGTGGCCATTTTTAAAATAATTACCACAACATCTAGCTGTATTTGTAGAGGAGGATGGACTTGTCAGACATCAGTAAGACAGGAGGGCCTTGGTTCCTTGAAGGCTGGATGCCCCAGTGAGGAATTCAAGGGAGGGGAAGTGGGAATGGGTGGATGGGCAGGGACATACCCCCATAGAAATAAAAGGAGGAAGGAAGGGATTTCTGAATGTGGAGAATGGGGAAAGGGGATAACATCTGAAATGTAGATAAATAAACTACCCAATAATAAAAAGAAAAGAAAAGAAAAACAAAGAAATTAACAAAGAAACAAACAAAAAACAGATAATTGAACTGGCTATTGCAGTTAAACATTTGAGGCTTTTTAGCAGCAATTTAACATTACCCATGTTACGGGATTCCTTATAATTGTGAAGTACAAAAGTCTGTGGAATGGACCCATGGAACTTTAAAACAATATCTTAATAAAATTAAAAATGGGGAGATATGCCCCTGTATACCACAAATTTATTCAAATCATGTTCTTTTTATTTATTTTTTATTTATTTTTTTAAATTGGATGCCAAGGAACTTTCTTCTGAGTGTCTATGGCACTCTACAACTAGGCATACTTATGCATAGGTGAAGGAAGGATCCACTTACTGGCCTGAGGCATGATCCCAATCTGGTATTAAATATGGGGAAGAGGGAATGTTTGTGGTTTTTTTTTGCAGGATGTTGAAGGAGATGGTGGTTGCCAGAGCCATGTGTGAGACATGCTGATGCCAGGACAAAGAATGATGATGACCTATGAGCTTGCTGAGTACCCAGCCAAAGGGGATTGAGAAACTCTATTGGAAATAAGTTCCCAACCCACCATTGCTTACCTATACCCCTGATAGGACAAGCTGTCTTGCAACAAGTTTTTAGCCCTTGTGGAACAGAGAATCAAAAAGAGAATTTATAATTTCTCTTGTATTGTTATTAAATGTGACCTGTTATTCAGACTCAATCATGGACTGGTCTAGAAATCAATCCAATATTGAAAATAACAGTCTTCATTTGGAAGTCTGATTCTGGACATTTTCAGAGACATATATGGAAATTAGCCACAGTTATCTATGATGTTATGCTAGCAAGGAATAAAGTTGGGGCAGGATCTGGATTTCAAACAAGTGTTAGCATATGTGTTAAGGCTCTTCTAATTAAAAACACTCTAATAGTCAAGTTAAAATACTTTTTTCTACAGTATTTAATGTACTTTGAATTGATTGTACACCTTCTAATCAGATCTGTGTTTTGACATCCAGCATGCCAGTTATGGAGGTCTATCAACCAGCTTTTGTTTTTGTGTCCTGAGTATCACAGAATGTTGGTATTCTAAAAATAGCTTGTGAGTACTAGAAGAAATGAGTCAGGTTTTAAGCAAAAGCAAGAGGGTAGTGGGCTTGATTATTGGTATAACAGCTTTAATTACATTAATTGCTAGTACCACTGCTTCTGCAATTGTTGTGACACAAGAAGTTAAGATAGCTACTTTTGCTAATTATTTAGCAGAAAAATGTTAATAATGTGTTGAATATACAAGAGGATTTAGATAGACATTTGGAAGAATGGATTGATGCTCTTTATCCTATTCAAATACTAGAAGGAGGTTCAGAATTTAAGAGTAAGGAGACATATTGAGTTTTATGCCAAATGTCATTGGATTCATGTTAGTTCTAAAATTTACAGTGGTAGTTATTATAATTAGGAAGAAGTTTAATGACACAGTGTATTTGGCATAATTCTAACACCTCTCAGGATGTTTTAATGACACATAGGGATCTTATGAATTTCAAGAATGCTGCTCTGCTAAGCACTGATGAAATAGATACTCCTGATAAAATTACCCATGGCCTGAGGCCAGTTTTTCTATTTTGGTCAAGTTCCAAAAATGGCAAATATAGCTTGATCATACTAGCTATTTTTGTGCTGGGAATATGTTTATTCCTGCCCATTGCATTAAAGCTTTTCTTTAACAACATCAACATGCTGGCAGTCAAAGTATATGGCTTGAACCTGATAATGGACTCCCAGACAGAGTTATTAAGTTAACAGGCTGGCAAGCCTAGGAAGGGTAAGATTCTGCACAGAGCCTTATCAACCCAAGACATAAGTGCATTGCTTTTGATAATGCATATTCCATGAAGGGTAAGGAAACTATTCTTGTCAGAACAACCTAAGACAGGCTCAGTCTTGTTAATGAAATAAAAAAAGGGTGAGAGGTAGAGAGCCTTTGGGTATGCTTGGCAAGAATCTGACATGAGCCAAGCACATGAAAGTAAGCTTCAGGCAAGAATTTGACATTAGACTAGAACAAAGAAGTAATTTTAGGTAGGAACCTAAATCTTAGGCTAGAACAAAGAAATAATCTCAGGCAGGAATCTAAATCTTAGGCTAGAACAAAGAAGTAATTTCAGACAGGAATCTAAATTTTATGCTAGAACAAGGAAGTAGGCTTCAGACATGAAAATGACCTTGGGCTAGGACAGGGAAGTAGTTCAGATACTTTGGTCATCATGATAAGCCCTTAGAAACATTGATCACAGGATTGTTCATGTAATTGGGTTTAATGCCTTGCTTTTTCTTTGACTGTTTGTGTTTATTGTCTTGCTTTTTCCTTGACTATTTGCATCTATTGTATTGCTAGACCCTCAACTTAGAACTGACCTTAATGCTTGCATGTACTTAAAATGGTAGAAAAGCATAAAGGAGGATGGGGATGTGATGGGGGTTCTAGGGAGTGGAAATGGGGAATAGGGGTGACATGTGTATGGTAAATAAATAAAATAGCCAATAAAAAATTAAAAATAGAATAGTGTGTAAAACCTTTGTTGTTCTCATCGAATATTGTCATCCCCACCTATTTTATCATTCTTTCAAAATCATTAATTACATCTCAGTTGATAATGTTAACCTGCCCTCTGAAATTCGGTATACTGTTTTCCTTTGCTACATAGCCTTTATTTTCATTTAAAATTTTTTCTATTCACTATGAGAGTGTTGCAACACTCTAGAGGGATTACAAGATAGAGTTTTTTTTTTTTCTACAGCATTCAGTACACAGTAATAATGTGTAAGATGCAATGTTGATAATATGTTATTATCAAAAGATCTGAACAATCTATAGACATCTTTTCCATAGACAATCAAACTTTAACATTATGTACTTTTAAACAGAGGCAGATAATTCAGCTGTGCAGTACCAGTAAGGATGTAAATTGAAGTCATCAAGTCAGTCCTGTGGAAACAGGTCTATTTGGGTCATGCAGCCTCTCAAGATGAGAACATTGACATTTCCAGGAAATCACATTCATTGCATTTTCTTTTCTAGATAGTATACCTGTAAATAACATTTCATATGTGACATGTCAGAACAGAGTCAGAATTACTTGCAGAGGCTGATTATACTCAATAAGAGGCTGTAGTTAATATTGTTCACTCTCGCCTGGCCTCAGACACAGTTTTGCAATTCTAAAGTTATTTGCACATCTATCTACAATGATCTACATGAAACAGGTAAATCTGATGACCTCATTTTACAAATGAGGAAACTGAAGTATAATAGTTGACATAAATTAGCTTCTTTGGAATCACAAATTACACCAATAGTGCCTTATAATGCCATTTAATTAATTCATGATTCTCAATTTTAGCTAATTTAGGTTGAGCTCATTTTGGAAAGTTTCTTCTAATTGGTGTTTTAGGGATATTTCTTGTTGCTGTGACAAAATCTTCTGCTAAAAGCAACTTAAGGGAGAAAGAGTTTACTGGTTCATAATTGTAAGTTACAACCTGGTATCATGGCAGCAGCAAGAGCTAGAGTTTACTGTTCACCTTGTGTGTGAAATCTGGAGCAGACAGCTATGGATTCTATATGCAAGTTAGTGTTCTGTCTGCTTTCTCCACTCTTGAAAAAATCCAGCATCACTTGCCCTGGGAATGTCTTTCAACTCCAATCAATATAACCAATGTAATCTACAGCAAACATGCTGGCCATCCTAATATAGGCAGTTACTCATCGAGACTTCCTTAGCAGGTGCTCTCAGATTGTGTCAAGATGATAAGAAAACCTAGCCATCACAATAGGTTTCCTTTACTTATTTATTTATTCATTTATTTATTTGTTTATTTATTTATCTTTATTATTAAAATATATTAATTACACAGAATAATGTGCATCATTTGTGGCATTTTTTTGGACAATTGTCTAGCCAATGTTTCTATTAACTTACTGGATTATTTGGCCTTAGATATGTATTCATTGAGGTTTTATATCTGCTGGATATAAGGTATTTGTTGGATGAATACCTGGCAAAAAATTTTCCCACTTGGTAGGTTGTATATTTATGTTCTTAAATTTTTTGTAATAATTTTAAATATTGGAGTTGTAAATTCAATAAATTGATCAGATTGATATCTAAATTCAGGAAATATACCTCTTAAGTGAACAATATATTTACAATAAAATGCTATTACTTTCCACAAAACATAGCTGTATTTCAAAAACTATGTAATAAAATGGATTAATGTTTTAAAATTTTACAATAGAGGTTCTATATGTTAATATAAAATTAACATTTTTCATGTCCTAGTGATAAGGGGAGGAGAATGCCTAAATATTATTTATTTATTTAGAACTTATGCCATTCCACAGTAACACATAAATTGGGTGCAATAAGACTGTATTTTTTTTTTCCCAGAAAACAAAGTTTTATTGTTGAATCATACATTTTTTATCTTTGTTTAGTTATGTATATATCTACATTGATATTTCTAATTCCCTTGACTTCAACTACAGAAAATTAAAAAAATAAGGGCATACATGATAATTTGACCGAAGTAAAAATAACATTTATATCTTCTTTTGTTGGTATTTAAAAAAAGCTAAGACTAGTTATTGAAAGTTTCCCCACTGTGTTTTGTTTTCCCCTAATACAAATAAGGCTTAAAATGCAAGAAATTGGATGCAATAGGATTTATTGTTCTCTGGTTTTGTTCCCAGGGATATTACATTATTACTCAGAAAATCTTTGCATACACCTATTCATTTGTGTTTTATCTTAGGAGTTTCAAAGTTCTAAGGAGATTGTACATAAAAGTATTTAAACTATTTCCACATGTTTGGAGAGTGTAGTGAGTCCTGAGGATGGTTTTCTAATCTTGTACATGTAGACAGTTAAATTTTAAGTGCTATTTTTAAAGAGAACGTTTTTTCTCCATTGTGTGATGTGACTATATCTGTGCTTATTTATTACTAGAGCCTCTATCATAGTCTATTCTTGGTCATATTATATCAAGTCAAGACCCAAGGACAATAGATTAACACATGACCACTGATGCTGGTATCAGTTTCTGTACTCATATACAAATCAGGTCCATTGCCTAGGGAATGGTACCATTTCAATGATCAAGCCTTCTCTACTCTGTTAACAAAATCAAGTCAATTTTCCATATAAAGCCAAAGCAGTCTATTCTACACAATCCCCCATAGACATGACAATAGCCAGCCTATTTTAAACAATCTCTCAACGAGGCTATATTAACAGATGATTTTAGATTTTTGTTTCAGTAACTCCCTTTTAGCTATTATTCTTCTGTAGTATTAAGATACTTCTAGCTTAGAGCATTTTGCTTTAGACTGTTGTTTCAGATCTCTTATATCTATATTAAACTTTGGTTTATATTTCTAGTTCTGAAGAATCTAATTGTAATTTTGATTGATGTCACATTGAATATAAACCAATTTTGGTAATATATGTATTCCAATACTATAACCTCTGCCATTCTGTGGACATAAGAACCCTTTTCACATTTTAGAATATTCTTAATTTCTTTGGTTAGTGGCTTATAATTTTCATTTAGATGTCTTCCACTTTTGGAGCTATGTATATGCTTTAGATTAAAGGATAATTAGGGTAGTCAACTTCCAGTGACTCCGTGTATCTAGGTTGAGATGATAGTGGTGACCAGGTCCAGTTCTCATTGTTCATTAGACAGTTCTGGGCTTATAAATATGCTAGGACTTGATGGACAAGAACAGCAAATGTGAGCAGGATCCAAATTACTAGTTGACACAACTCAAATTCTATTTCATTGGAAAAGCAAGTTAAATTATAAGTCCATGGATGTGAAGTTGTATATTTTACACTTGAGTTATAGGAATACAGTAACATTGAAATGGAATGTGATCATGTTAAGAGTACATAATTGTGTATATATCATCTATGTAGGAATTGAATGAATGAATGAATGAATGAATGAATGAGTGAATAGTAAATGGAGTGGGAACCAGAGATTTGACATTTATTAAGAAGTCTTTTCATCTTCATCTTTTTGCTCATGACATTCTTTCCAAGTTTAATGCATAAATATTATATGTCTATCTGTCTATCTATCTATCTATCTATCTATCTATCTATCTATCTATCTATCTATCTATGTATCTATGCAGGCCTAAATGTTAGAATTAGGGTTCCAGAAGCTCTCTGTCTTGTGACTGTCTTTAGGTAATAAAAGTAGAGCTGCTTTACATATTTGAGATGATGAAAAAGATCTTTGAAAGCTTTCTCTTAATGTGATGTTCAAAGAAAGGGATGGGATGAAGGCCAAAGAATGTCTTCCTCAAATATTTATTTGTAATAAACTGAGTTGCTTTTCTAAAGTGTGTTGTCTTTATGCACCAAATAGAGAAACTTTCATGGTTTCTCTGTTTGACTCTAAAATTAAGAAGCAATTATTTAATAAGATTTTTATAGAAGTCAGACATTTTACTGTGTGAAAAAAAGTATGTGCTAATTTACCCTGGAATAAACCTGGCAGGATTAATACATTTATCTGCTTTGAAAAGTTTAAATAAAGCTTCGTGAGAAAAAAGGGATATCTCTGAGAATTGCCATTAGATAATTGTTGAAAATTTGCAGATATTATCCATAAGTTCAAAATGTTAAGTATACAGTGGAACCCAGTGATTGCTGCATTAGAAAATGTAAATGTGGAAATATTCTGGAAGAATTTCAAGTTAAATAATTCACTAGATTGAGTTTTAACTACTCACATGTGAAAATATAAAATAAAATTAATGGCAGAGAGGATGGAAGAATCAAAGTCAATTAGAGATTTATTAATGAAGCATCTGGATATACTGCCCAAGGAAGAAGCCATAGTTGATCATAATTCCAGATATTTCTTTGAGCACACATCTAATATACAAGCATAAATAGACATCACCTGTGAATATCTTTTATAAGCTAAATAGAAGGGAGAAGAGAAGTACTTTTGTAGAAACCAGTGCACAGAATGTTTCTGTATAAAGTTGCTCATTTCAACAGGAGCATTTTATAGCAAACTGTTGTAAAAGTCTGCGTGTGCTGGTCATTCATGTAATCCCAGCAGTTGTAATGCCTAAGAGAGTGGAATACCTTACAGTCAAGTGTTAAACAGTGAATTCTAAGCAAGTCTTGATTATGAAAACAGATTCTGTCACAAAACGTATCTACTGAAAAACACAAATATGAACATTCAATTTATTAATAGGTTTGCAACCTATGGGCTTTTGGCTATTAAAATAATTAAGGCTTAAATATTTATAATTTTCTTGATTTAATATTATATTGAATACATGCCCAGTACTGCTAAATGTTCTAAAGCATGATTTACAGCTGTTTTATGCCATATTGTCATATTATAGTTTAATACTTTATTTTATTAATTTTCTAATATTTATTGTCTAGAAAAATCTGGTTTATAGACATAAATGTGGAAGATTATCTTGATTTTGTACTTGAGGTTGAGAGAGCTGAATCAATGCTGATCCATGTTGTGGCACCTCTTCTTGGGCAAAGAGTTGAGGATTGTATCCAAAGAGTGATGTGAGCTCACCACAAGTATGTTTTATCATAATCACTCTCCAAAAATGACTTGTTAACAAAACTTACCATGCCCTAATACTTCTAGTTGATAAGATACTCTCATAACATCACCTAAAAAATCTCTGAGCTCATAATCCACAGGCAGGCTAATGTCCTCTGTAGCTGGCTTTTGAATACTTCTCTTTTTTTTTTATCATGATTTTCTTTTATTGAAATATAATCTCATATATATACATATGAGATTTTCTCATATGTATATTCTGTATTTTTGGTCTTAGAACTACCTATTTTTTCAATTTTATTTAACCTTTTTTTACAGTTCAAATTTTATCCCCATTCTGGTCCACTCTCTGACTGTTCCACATCCCATATGTCCTCCAACTGTCTCCACAAGAATGTCCCTACTCCCCATCTCACCACACCTCACCATTCCCTGGTCCCTGGGGAGCCTCTAGTCTCTTGAGGGTTAGGTGCATCTTCTCTGACTGAGTCCAGACCCAGCAGTCCTCTGCTATATATGTGTTGGGGGACTCATATCAGCTGGTGAATGCTGCCTGGTTGATCTGAGGGATCTCGGGGGTCAAGGTTAGCTGAGATTGCTGGTCTTCCTATGAGGTGGCCCTCTTCCTTAGCTTCTTCCAGCTTTTCCCTAATTCAGCTGCAGGGGTCAGCAGCTTCTGAGCATTGGCTGGGTGTAAATATCTGCATCTGACTCTTTCAGCTGCTTGTTGGGTCTATTGGAGGGCGGTCATGACAGACCCCTTTTTGTGAGCACACCAAAACCTTAGTAATAGTTTCAGACCTTGGGGGCTCCCTTGAGCTGGATCCTACTTTGGGCCTGTTGTCTGACTCCTTTATTTCATGTTCTTCACCATTTTTGCCTCTGCAGCTCTTTCAGACAGGAACAATTCTGGGTGAGAGCTTTTGACTGTGGAATGGCAACCCTATTGCTCACTTGATGTCTTATATTTCCCCTGGAGGTGGACTCTACAACTTCCCCCTCCCCATTGTAGGACATTTTATCTAAGGTCCTTTCCTTTGTGTCCTGAGAGTCTCCCACCTCCCAGGTCTCTGGTACATTCTGGAACGTCCTCCCACCTCCTACCTTCCAAGGTTTCCTGTTTCCATTCTTTCTGCTGGCCCTACCACTTTGGAAATCAATCTGGAGATTCCTCTGAAAATTGGAAATAGATCTACCTGAAAATCCAGCTATAGCACTTTTGGGCATATATCCAAAAGTTACCCCACCATGCCACAGGGGCACATGTTCTACTATGTTCGTAGTAGCCCTGTTTGTTATAGTCAGAAGCTGGAAACAACCCAGATATTCCACAACAGAAGAATAGATACAGAAAATGTGGTTCATTTACACAATGGAATTAATAATGAGGACATCCTGAGTTTTGGCGAAAAAATGGATGGAACTAGAATATATCCTGAATGAAGTAACTTCCACCATAAAGGATATGCACGGTATGTACTCATTAATAAGTGGTTATTCACCAAAAAAGTACAGAGTACCCAGGATACAAAACACGGAACTCAAAAAGGTTAGCAAGCTGAAGAGCCCAAGTGAGGATGCCTCTATCTCACTTGAGAGGGAGAAGAAACAAATCATAGCATGGCAGGAAGAAACGGGGAATATGGAAGGGAAAGGAGACACAGTGAAAAAGGGAAATATGATCAGATATTGGGTGAGGAGAACAAGACTGAAGTCTCACATGTGTATTCCTATTATCGTTTCTCCTTTCTGTTCTTCGAGTTCCTCCACACATTCCCTCTATCTGGATTCACATCCTTTTGTTTCTCCTTAGAAAACAAACAATAAAATAAATCAAAACCAGAAAAATTTAAATATGTCAAAATAACCAACCAAACAAACAAAAGAATCAAAATTAAAGCACAATAAATGTATATAGACACAGAGACATACATCACACCCAGACACACATTCACACACACAGAAATTCCATATAAACCACAAACCAGAAGACATAATATATACCCAAATTTATTCTATACAATAAAGATAAACATAAAAATTAAAATAAATGCCTTGATACAACATCTGAGACAAAACAAAAAACAAAACAAAAAAAAACCAAAAAACCTCTAAAGACTATGCTGAGTTTGTTTTGTGTTGGTCAATTACAGCTAAGCATGGGGTTCACCCTCAAATGTTATTTGTTTCCTCATTGAGAATCTCTTGAGAAAGCTAATTTTCCATTTTCAAGTTCCTATCAATTAGGATTAGAAATGGAGGCATGTGTCCACTTCAATTTTTAGCTTTATGATCCTATCTGGTACATATCCTTGCAGGCCCTATGCATACTACTAGTGGGACCCTGAAAGGTAGATTGGTCCTTGGTTGAGCTAAAACTCAAAGTCTCAGAAACTCTGAAGGGACCCATTGGTGCTTCACCTGTTCCAGGACACCAGGCCCCTGTCACTAGCCGCAGTCCTCCATAGATTTGTAGCCATCAGTTATGAAAGGGCAATGCTCCAAGCCCCTCCACTTGTAGAGGACATGGTCATGTAGGCTCAAGACAGATTTCCATTTTAATGAGGTACCTAAAAGCATGGAGGACTTAGCCAATAAGCTTTCCTTCCCAAACATTCCTCCCTGCAAAAGGTATTTAACCTCAGACCCACTCTGAAGTAGGGTATGGTTTTAGTCATCTACTTTCTGCCATGCCAATAAATGCCATGGACTGCTTCTTCTTATTGGGATCTGCCATGTGGAGCCATGGAGAAGCCATTCACCTGGCTCAGGGGCCAGTTTAAGCTTGTATGCTCCCACTCCGTTTTCAGCTCTTCCGTGGCTTTCAGTGACGCCTGGATGTCCAAGAGCCCAAGGACCAGACAGCCCTGGCCTCCTTGTAGGCCTAGAACCTCTGACTCAGCTCAGCCTGTGCTCTCTCACCCCCAGAGCAGTGTCCTGGGGCTTCCCTACAGCCCAACACCTGCCCACCAACATTGGTGTGAGGTAAGCAAAATCAACTCCAGTGTCCCTCCTTCCTGCCCTGTGGCAGAGTAGACATGGGACCCAATAATCCTACATGCTACCATAGTCTTGGCAACTTCCTATGCATTCAATCCCTGTTGTGTCTAGATGGCCTTGATTCCCTGGGATCCTTCAACTCCTCAGGTGCTTTTTCCCCACCTATTCTTCTTAGGGCTCTCTGAGCCTTAATAGGAGGGATTAAATGGAGACATCCCTTCAAGTTCTAAGTGTTCAAAGGTTCCCTCATTCTCAACATGTTGTGTGACTCTGGGTCTCTGCATTCACATCTACTGCAGAGGAAGCTTCACTGATCATGCTGAGCAAGTCACAAATTTATTAGTACAACACAATGTCCACTAGGAATAATTGTATTACTTTAGCATAACTGTAGTATGGGTTTTCCCTGGGTCCCTGGCCTATCTAATTTCTAATTTTTGGACAGCCAAGGAGCATTGCATATGGGTTCCAACTAATGGAAAAGGCCTTAACTCAAACAAGATATTGGTTTGTTAGTTCCACAAGCTTTGTGTACCACTATTGCACTAGGATATCTTGCAGGCATGTTGCTCATGTAATTTGATGGTTTTTGTAGCTGGGTTGGTGTTTACTTTTCTCTTTTGTTAACTTGCAAAGTACTTTCCTGTACCTTAACTTGATTGGTGATCATCTTGATTTCTCCATGCTCAAATGATGGTTTAGGTGTTGTCTCCAGCAATGGGACCTTATCATAAGTTTTTGGAAAGCAAAACTTTCCAAATAGTCTTGACAATATCCTGAGTTCTTTAGGGTTTCCCATGGAATCTCTTCGATCATAGAACTCTATTAAATACAATTCTCCAGTATTGGACGTGTATTTTGGTAATGAGACATAGTCTGTCTTCCCTGGATATTTCATTTGTATTACCCTCATATATGTATATATACAGGAAGCTTCTGATGTATTAGGTTTCCATATAACCCTTTAAATGGTCCTTAATTTTAGCTGTTCCTACATTCCCTTTCTAACTTGTCTATTCCCATCCTCTCCCTGTTTGATCCGCCCATTCCAGCCACCATCCAAATGCTGTCTAGGAGAAGAACTAAATTGAAAGAAGACAGTCATATACCCTAATGACACTCCGAAGGCATTTTAAAATTTGGGAGGCAGCAGGTAAAAGATTCAGCCCACAGAGACATTCCACAAAGCTATGTGGACATAAGAAGTAGGCAATGATCCACCAAAGTGGGAAATGTTTTAATTAAGGAAAGGAAAATGTACCATAGGAATAGAAAAAGAAGAAGAAGAAGAAGAAGAAGAAGAAGAAGAAGAAGAAGAAGAA
>JANHMN010000007.1:9286527-9307069 GCA_030674055.1 Rhabdomys pumilio
AGAAGAAGAAGAAGAAGAAGAAGAAGAAGAAGAAGAAGAAGAAGAAGGAGAAGAGGGGGAGGAGGAGGAGGAGGGGAAGGAATAATAATAATAATAATTATTATTTCTTACATGGAATTTTATTTTGCTTGAAAGTCTATAAAATGCCAAATACCTGAAAGAGATGTAGTGATTAAAAATTACTAACATTCATTACTATCAACCCTATAACAAATGGACATCCTGGATTGAGAAACAGAGCATCATGCCTGTTCTGAAATTCCACCTAAAGGTACTTTACTAAGCTGTAGCTTGGTTCAAAAATCAAAGATAATTAATTTAGAAGATATATTTCACTTGAGTGAGAAGTAATGAGAAGAAAGGAAATAATGAAACAGACACCCCCCAGTGCCTCCATGATCTGAAATGGACTCAGATTAATTTTTTCCTTTTAGAATTTTTTTTATATTCGATATTTTATTTATTTACATTTCAGATGCCACCCTCCTTCTCCATTCCCTCCACACATTAATCCCCTATCCTATCCGTCCTCCTCCTTTTTTGCTTTTATACTGTGTAAATTACATGCAAGTATTAAGGTCAGTTCTATGTTGAGGAACTAGCAATACAATAAATACAAATAGTCCAGGAACAAGGAATACAATAAACCCAGATAATCAAAGAACATGCAGGACAATAAACAGAGTCCCATGATCACTTCTGTGATCATTATTTCTAAGAACTTATCAGGGTGATCAAAGTATCTGAGCCTACTTCCCTGTCCTAGCCCAAAGTCATTCTCATTCCTGAAGCCTATTTCTTTGTTCTAGCTTAAGATTTATATTTCTGGCTATAATTACTTCTTTGTTCTAGACTAAGATTTAGATTTCTGCCTGAAATTACTTCTTTGTTCCAGCCCAATGTCAGATTCCTGCCTGCAGCCCATTTCCTTGTCCATGCCCTGTCAGATTTATTTCAAGCAGCCCATTTCCTTGTCCTTTGCCAATGTCAGATTTATGCCAAGCAGCCCCCAAAGCTCTCCACAGCACATATGTCTCTGACAATGTCCAGATAAACTCTTCCAAATGTAGACTGTTATTTCGAATATCAGATTGATTTCTAGACCAGTACATGACTGAGTCCTAATAGCTAGTCACCTTTAAGAAAAATACAAGCGACATTATAATTTCTCTTTTTGATTCTCTATCCCACAATCCCACAATTTCTAAAAACTTGAGGCAAGGCAGCTTGTCCCATCTAGGATATAGTCAAGCAAAGCTGGGTCAGGAATATATGGCAAATACAACTCCCCAGTCACCCTTGTCAGGGCACTCAGCAAGCACACAGATTGGCATCATTCTTTGTCTCAGCAACAGTATGTCTCACCAATCTTTTTATAGTTCCATGAGCCACTTCCACAATACCTTGTCCTTGACGATTATTCAAAATCCCTGTAATAAATTGTTGACAAAAAGTCTCAACTGCTTGACTACACATGCCAGACACATTATCTGTTTTGTTATTGGATATTTTATTTATTTACCTTTCAATGTTATCCCCTATTCCATCCCCCCCAAACCCCCTTATCCCATTCCCCTCCTCCTACTTCTATGAGGGTATGCCCCCACCATCCACCCATTCCCATCTCCCTGCTCTCAAATTCCCCAACACTAGGGAATCCAAAACTTTCAGGGACCAATGCCCTTCTCTTCCACTGATGCCTGCCAAGGCCATCCTCAACTACCTATACAGGTGGAGCCATGAGTCCCTCTCTTTGTGTTCCCAGGCTGGAGGTTTAGACACTGGGAGCTCTGGTTGAGTATTTTGATACTCCTTCAAAATTTGTTTGAAGGAACAAAGGAAATTTGTTTGAAGGAACAAAGCTCTCACACTTTGGTCTTCCTTCTTCTTGAGTTTCATATATCTTAGGCATTGTGAGCATTTGCGTTAATCTCCACTTATCAGTTACTGCATACCATGTGTGTTCTTTTGTGATTGGGTTACCTTACTCAGGATAATATTTTCCAGTTCCACTCATTTGCCTAAGAATTTCATGAACTCATTGTTTTTAATAGCTGAGTAGTAATTCATTTTGCAAATTTACCATATTTTCTGTATTCATTCCTCTGTTGAAGGACATCTGGGTTCTTTCAAGCTTCTGGCTATTATACATAAGGCTGCCACTCACATAGTGGAGCATATGTCCTTGTTATATATTGGAGCATCTTCTGAGTATATGCCCAAGACTGATATAGCTGTGTCCTCAGGTAATGCTATTTCCAATTTTCTGACGAACCACCAGACTGATTTCCAGAGTGGTTTGTAACAGCTTACATTCCCACCGACAATGGAGGAGTGTTCCTCTTTCTCAGCATCCTGGCAAGCCTCTGCTGTCACCTGAGTTTTTTATTTTAGCCATTCTGAGAGTTGTGAGGTGGAATTTCAGGGTTGTTTTGATTTGCATTTCCCTATGACTAAGGATGTTGAATACTTATTTAGATGTTTCTCAGCCATTTAAGATTCCTCAGTTGAGAATTTATTGCTTAGCTCTGTTCCTCATTTTTTTTGAAAGGGTTATTTGATTGTCTAGAGTCAAGTTGTTTGAATTCTTTGTATACCTTGGCTAGCAGCCCTCTATCAGATGTAGGATTAGTAAAGATTTTTTCCCAACCTGTTAGTTGCTGCTTTGTCTTATTGATGGTATTCTTTGCTTTACAGAAACTTTGCAGTTTTATGAGATCCCATTTGTCAATTCTTGATTTTAGAGCATAAGCCATTGGTGTTCTGTTCAGGAACTTTTCACCTGTGCTCATGTGTTTGAGGCTTCTTCCCATTTTCTTTTCTATTAGTTTCAGAGCATCTGATTTTATGTGGAAGTCCTTGATCTACGTGGACTTGAGCTTTGTACAAGGAAATAACTCCTACCTCAGTGTCCTAACATTCCCCTATGCTGGCGCATTGAGCCTCCACAGGACCAAAAAACTCCCCTCTGATTGATGCCAGATAAGGCAATCCTCTGCTATGTATGCAGTTGGAGCCATGGGTCCCTCTGTGTGTAATCTTTGGTTGGTGGTTTAGATCCTGGAAAGTTTCTACTGCATTAGGTTTCCACACTGTCTCCTAAATGCCACCCAATGTCAGCTGTCTTCTCCTGTATTCTCTCCCACCTTCTCCTCTCCTGTCCCTGACCCCTCCTCTCCTGTCCTCAACTGCACCCATTCTAACAGAAAAATCTATTTTCCCTTCCTTAGGAAATCCATGTGTGTCCTCTAGAGAACACCTCTTTACCTAATCTCTCTCAGTCTGTAGATTATAGCTTGATTATCATTTACTTAACAGCTAATATACACTTGTAAATGAATATTCTAAGAAAGAATGTTTACTGTAGATGTTCTGGTGTTCTCATTCTTATAATCTTTTTATACCCTCTTTCTCAGTGTTTCCTGGATCACAAATGAAGGAGCTGTGATATAGATATATGTATTAGGAATTTTGAATCATACAATATGTTGATCTCTGCAATGTTTCCTGTTGCAGATTACTGGTATGATCTTCATTTGCTCTAAACATCTTGGATCCCTGTAATTGAGGAAACTAAAATACTTAGAACACAAGAATCAGATAATTTGAACTATTTCTGACTTGAAAGCTCCATTTCTAAGGTCTAGCATCCATGATATAGAAAATTATGTAAACTGCCAAGGGAAAGAAGCAATTGAAATACTGCAACACCGATGAAATATGAAAGGTGCAAAAGTGGAGCTTCCATATCAGTAGTAATCAACAACTGTCTAATTGGAATTAAAGCCCACTCAGGAGTAGATAAATCATGCTAAAGTGAAGAAGTTAACAACATCTTCTGACTCCATTTCATGTTGATCTAGCCAGTTCTTAGCCATCTACCATATGACAGGTCTACCTGCTTTGGTAGCATTGTTGAGACTTTCTTGGCCTTGACCATGTTGCATATGTACTAATTAAACCAATTAATTTAAACTAAAATTGTGTAAAACGTATAAGTCAAAAGTAATTGTCATGTTATTACTAAAATTATTACTATGTTCTTTTAGAATCAACAGTTTCAAGATTAGTCTGCCCCTCATATAACTTTGATGTGAGTCATATAATTTTTGTGATTTTTGCCTTTACAAACACAGTAGTTTTGAGCTGCAGCAGTAGGGGGCTAAATCACCTGCCTACTCTTGGTCACTGGCAAATAAAGAACTCATATGTCTTTTATTGGCTTAATCACCATGGCTGTCTTTATCTTTCTTCTGCAGATTATTACAATGCCAGGTGCTGAATTTCTAGCTGTCTTTCCAAGGATAGTGAAGTCATGAACAGTATAGATCATGAACAGCTACTATTCCTGCTTTGCTAGACCAACACAAATGCTTAGTACACTCTAAATCTGGCTTTTATACCTATAAAGATATGTAGGTACACACCCACATAATATTCTATCTCTTACCTAGAATGTTTGTGACTAATACTACTATATCATTCCTTATTAAGGAATGTTTGACATATAGTATTTCTTTCTGTATATGATGCCTTTCTAAAAATTAAAAATAATTCCCATCCTCTATTCCAATGTAATTTAACAGTTTCACTATTACCAAATGTTACCAGAAAATTGAGGTCATTTCACCTAGGGTGCCATAGATTCTGCCAGGGAAGATGCGGTCTCCTTTTCAGTAATTTGTCTGAATTTAAGAACAGAAACAGAAGACTTCATTCCAATTTAATAGGAAAAACAACAGGGAATGAAATCTGGAAATTTCTCCACCTGACCAGAGGGGGATGAAGAGATGTAGAAGAAGCAAAACATGCTTAGAAAAGAGACTAGAAGGAAGAAGAAAAGCTACGTTTTCCTGAGTAATAAAGGAAGTTGGCTGACCATAGAAGCACAAAGTAGGTGCTCCAAAAACAGCTGTGAAGGGGCAGGCTTTCGGGGGAAAAAATACTATCTTTTTAAAATAATAATTATATCTCCTACCTCTTTAGCATGGATTAAAGTGAATCTGCTTTCCAGGAGGTGGTCCCTCAGACTTAACTACCCAATTAGAGTATTAAGTCTCCACCTAGAGGTAGGTTTCTCACTGTTAGCTGGTAAAATATACTTTTGTTCAATACTACTGTAACAATAAAATGTGTTACACAGAAAGTATTTGTGGACCTGAAAGGAATAATAAAATTGGTCGTCTTCATGAATTGTAAGTTAGTCAAGGTCACAGTGAGGCAACTTATAGAGAAATTGGAAACTGTCTTTTTGATGTTCTTACAGACTTTGTAATCCAACATCTAAGAGCCTGTGAAGGAAGGCATTTTTCTGAAACAGGTTGATTTGAAAGAGAAAGGTTAGAGGTCATATAGTCTCTTCTTAGTGACTGCCATCAAAAAGAGAAGTCATATATTTGAGCCTCACTTTCTAATTCCTAAGCCATTTCATAGGCTTCAAAAAGATGATTAATAAATGGGACTTTGTAAACCTAAAATACTTCTGTAAGGCAAAGGATTCCATCATTCAGACAAAGTACCAGCCTACATAAAAGGAAACGATTTTTACAAGCTACACAATTGATAAGAGGCTAATATACAAAATGTATTTAAAAAAAACTAAAAAAAAACTAATTATCAAGAAAACAACCCAATTTGAAATTGGACTACATATACGAGCAGAAAATTTATAATAGAGAAAATTCAAATTGCTAAAAAGCACCAAAATATATGGTCAACATCATTAGGCAGCAGCAGGGAAACAAAAACGTATAATACTTTGAGATTTTTCTTTTCATTGTATACCCACCAGAATGGCTAAGATCAATTAAACACATGGCAACTCATGCTGGTGAATATGTAATACATAATATATACATACATATAATACATACATACATAATACATAAGGGGAACACTTATATAGTGCAGGTAGGAGTACAAATTTGTACAGCTACTAAGGAAATCAATCAATCTGATAGTTCCTCAGAAAGATGATAATTCATCTAGTTCAATATCCAGATATACCGCTCTTGGACACTTTATCCTACTACAGAGACACTCGATCAACCATGTTTATTACTACTCTATTCATAATATCCAGAAATTGTAAACAACCCAGATGTCTGTCAATGGAAAATAGGTAAAGAAAGCATGGTATATTTTAAATAGAATATTGCTCATCTATTTAAAATAAAGTGAAATCATGAAATTCACAGATGAATAGAACCATAAAAAAATCACCTTGAGTTTATTCAGATCTAGAAAAACATGTGTGTTAGGTATTTGTTTGTATGTGGATGTTAAGTCATTGATAAACAAGGTACAGTCTATCTATATAGCCACAAAGGTTAGGTAGAGAGTAAGGAACAAGGGGTGAGGGATGTTATCTCCTGGAAAAGGGAAATAGAATAGATAGCTATAGATAGATGGATGGGGGTTGACTGGAATATGAAGATCAAACATGGAGGGGAAGGGAAGAGGCAGGTGAGGAAAGGAATGTGTGTTTAAATATATGTGTGCATTTGAAGGACATTGACATCCAATTGGCATTGTCGCTCACTATCATTTTTTGAATAAGTCGGGATCTTCACTGAACCCAGAGCAACTACATTCAGATAAACTAGATAAATTTCTAGATAAACTAGATTCAGCTAGTTTATCTAGAAAGCTTGCCCTGTGTGGTCTCTGTCACCTTGGGCTACCATTCCCACCTAGTTCTGGGGATTCCACCTCTAGTCCTCATGCTTGTGGTTTAAGTGCTTGATCAAGTGAGCAGCTTCCATTGCTTGAAATGCATTGTAACAACTAAATGATTATTTTGTTAGAACATAAGATCCTCTGTGAAGGACGAATTGTTGTGAAGTTGCAGGCTGTGATGAGAAGCAACCTGTGTTTGGTGGCACTGATACCACAATCCTGCCAAACGTTTTGCCACACGAAGAGTTCATGAATTAAACTTAAGCAAATTTTGACTGGTCAAATGGTTATGTAAATGATCTGAATGGTTTGTGAGTGTTTGAGCAAAAATATTTCTGTATTGTCCTGTTTCATAAAAGTGGAATGATGTTTTTCTACTCAGATGGACACTTTTTTTTTTCAGTTTTCAAATCCAATATCTGTGTCTTTTTAAAAAGATGTATCTTTTTCCCTTTTGTCCATCATATAGCTTGTTCCTCTACTTAGTACCTGTTTATTTAAAATTCCAATGATCATGTGACATGTAATGGTGGGGTCTTTATGTGGCCTCCTATTTTGATAGACGACTGTGCCCTTTAGCGGCCTTCCATAGTTCTCTGGATACCCTGGACGCTATGGTTATGATGGCAGTCAGTTTCATTTTCCACACAGAGAATGTGATGTAATTAAACTAATTGGACTGTGTTATCTGAATGGTCTCACTATTCTCCACTTTCCACATTAGTCAGATGTGCTTTCCTTCTTAACGACTTTGGTTAATAACTTTATGTTATTTAACAGCTCAGAGTAAACATATCTTGCAGCATTCGCATTGTATATATCTCAATTAGACAATGCATGTGGAATTACTACTAATTATCAAGAATAAATAAAAAAACACCATTTTACCTGTTCTTTTTGAAAAAGAATAAGAAGTTATATATAATAGTATACCGAGAGGGCAAGACAATAAAACAAATGATTGATACAACCATTATATATAAGTGATATGTCTGGGTATATGAGCACAACTAGATACACACTCATTTTCGTACATAGAGAGAATAGAATGTTGAGTTTTGTTTTTAATTTTTGGGTTCTTTCTATTAGTACTGGGTATTATAGGTGAGACTTCAGGCAGGCTTGGCCAGTACTCTAATGTTGAAGTTTTTGAGCATGTTCTCAGCATTTAAGGGTAGAAGATATTTCATATAAGTATCTGAATTTTTAATTTGGCAAAACATCCCACCTCGATAGTCTATAAGTGCAGTGCTCTCATTCCTGAATTTAAGTATCATAGAATCCCTGCTTCCTAATCTTGCAGCATCCAGACAGATGTGTTCATTTTCCTCCCAGCTTGTGCAGAGTTGTCCCTTCCACAAGGACCATGAAATGTTCAGTTTAAGAAGACAATGTGATATTTCTTTCCTCATTTGAAAATTTCCTACAAACACTCTACTTTTTCTCAGAATTGCGAATGTATTTCTATTTCTTTTGACATCATCTGTATGGATACAACAGCAGGAAACGAAAGAACAAGGCACGCCTCCTGCCTTTGGCCTTCTGAATTACTTCAGTCAAAAGCTTTTAAGTCTGAAGAAAAGTCATCAGAGCTGATAGATATCCTAACCTGAGAGCTGTTTGGATGAATGAGCTGCTCTGTCTAATCGCTAGGTCTGAGAACTCTGGCTGGATGCAGCCCACATTTTCTGGGGACTGTGACTGATGATTTCACCTCAATCAGTTGTTGATCATTGCTAACATTGATTGTTTACACTCAAAGCATGTCACACACAGCAGAGGTCATTATCTCAATTTTGTGGTGGGTGACCTGTTACATTTTCAATAGTTTATGAAACGCAGTGTCTGTGCTCATGTACAAATGGAAGATTGGTATTAAAATCATCTTTAGGCTGTCAGTTGAGAGAGGGCAGGACAGAACAGAGAGGGGAGAGAAGAAGGAAGAGAACAATATAGTAAAAATAATAAATGTGTGTGCTTATAGAATGCACATTGAATTCATAATGATTTTCTTGACATGGTCCTAGAATTCCTGAGGTTTTTTTTACTAGGAATCTGAAATTGGTTTATAATAGCCATAGAAAATGTCCATCATTAATTATTCTGGCCATGGCCTGTTTGCCTTGTTGTTCCTTTTACTCCTATAAATAACCCATAATTCTGAACACTAGCCTCTATGGTAAGAACAATCAATTGTATTTTCTCTTTCCTCATTTGAAGAGTTCATATAGGCCCTTACAACATTCATCTGAGATTCAAGCTTCGTCTATAAGTATTCCTAAATTAGCACCAAAATGTCTTTTCCCCAGCAGGAAAAATAAAGTTAAATTTCCAGGCAATATTATAAGTCAGACAAAAATGTATTATCACATATCACTAATGAGGGTTAGGCTTTTTAATTACATTTTTGATTCTCTCCTCTCTCTCTCTCTCTCTCTCTCTGTGTGTGTGTGTGTGTGTGTGTGTGTGTGTGTGTGTGTGTGTTTCTGTCGGTCTTCTCTCTGTATACCCACGTGTGTGTGTGTGTGTGTGTGTGTGTGTGTGTGTGTATGTGTGTGTGTGTACATTCACACATGTGCCAAGAGGTCCATAGAAATTTGGAAGAATTTATTCTGTCCTTCTACTATGTAGATCTCAGAGATTGATCTAAACTCATCAAACTTGGAGGCAATAGTCTTAACCTGCTGAGTAATCTTGGCAGCTCCTGATTTGCCTTTACGTATGTGGTTTTAAAATTTTGTAGTTTTAGCAATCCTAAGTTAGTTTGAATAATAATGATAATGATAGTAATAATAATGTGTTATAATGGCAGTTTTACTGTTATTTCAAAAATACTTATAACAATATACCTCTAATATAAGTTATCATTTTAGAATGCTATATTAAAAGACTGAAACATGTTCATATGTATATTGTTTATATATAGTTTATTTTATATATTAATAATTATGAATAGTATATATAACACATAGTATATACATCATATTTTATATTAATGAAAAAATAAAATATTTTAGATGACTGCAGAAAGAAAATTGAAAGTTATACAATCAAAACCTCCAATAAGTATTATTATTAATTTTCTTTAAGGTATACATTCATTCATTTAGCTTATATTTTTATATTACTAACATGTTAGTTGCTATAGCATTAAAAATAAGCCAGACATTAAATTGTTTTAGCTAAAAGTGTGATGACAGATGACAGATTAATGGAAACTTAATATATACTGAAGTGTTGGGGCATAATATTAAGATGATGGAGCAATATGCATTAAAAGTTTGTTTCAAACAACAACCTGTATCAGAAATTCCTTTAAAGAGTGTTTTATGGGGTTGAAGACACAGCATGGAAATTTAGGAGAGCATGCATTTCTCCCAGAATATTAAAATTTGACATCTTGCTCCCCTATTGGATGGCTCATAACTGTGAGTAAATATAGCTTCAGGTGATCTAACACTCCCTTCTGGCCTCCACAAGCACCTACACATAGGTGGCATAAACTCACACAGACAGAAACACATACATACATACATACATACATACATACATACATACATACATACATATACATGCATAGAAACATTAACCCTGTGCTTACTGGTATTCTGTTCTCACCCTGCCAAAAATTTCATTCAGCTCATTATTGGAAAATGTATTTTTTTCTTAGTAAAAATGAGATTTTTGAAGCTTTTTAAAGATAATTTCTCATTTGGTTTTAAATAAATTATGATTTGGTTGACTATTTCTTCTAGTGAATTTATTTTCATTAAGTATCATAAGTCACAAAACTTAAAAATTTTCTTTCTATATACTATGATTTTTATATTACTAGAGCAAAAAATGTATTACTGTGAATGACTTGCAGCTCCCTTATTCTCTATAATAATTCTGTTGTCATTATTCATTAAAAGAATAAAATTTTGCAAAATACCATGAACTATATCTCTTTCTTTTTTTTTCTCTGTCTTTAGACATCCAAAGTAATGCTGTTTATAAGAATATCTGTAACAAAATGTAATATTAAACTGTTGGAACAATGCTAGCAATGGAGCTTGAGAACATTTATTTCTGTTGAAGTACAGGGTCACTTCCACGATTCAATTTGAGGATGGCAAAGCATTAGGACAGGCTTGACCACTGCAAAGACTTTGCATTTGAACTTTAAAAGATGAAAAATTGACTGGAACGGTTTAATCTTAAGAGAAGATATATAAAGAATTGTATGTAAGAAAATGTGAAGAGACAAGTCTTTAATTTAGAATGGATATTAACTATTATCTTGCTTTATACCTATCTTATACACTATTTTGCAAAATTTGGAAACAATTTTAACAGTTGTCCTTCTGTTTCTTAGATTAGATAGCTATTTTGTTGAACCTAGAGTGTCAGTAGTTTGTCTCTCTAAATGAATGTTTTTGGGTTAATGCTATATATGAGATGAATAACAAGATCATTAGAAAATTTTGAATTGAATTTTTTTTTTTTTTTGGTTTTTGGAGACAGGGTTTCTCTGTATAGCCCTGGATCTCCTGGAACTACCTCTGTAGACCAGACTGTCCTCAAACTCAGAAATCTGCCTGCTTCTGCCTCCCAAGTGCTGGGATTAAAGGCGTACATCACCACTTTCCAGCTGAATTGAAAATTTTTTGATTAAACAGATAATTTACACATAATTTAAATTATAAAAGCACTACATAAATTTATTTATTTATTTATTTATTTATTGCCTATGTAACTGAAACCTCTATTTAATTTTATCTGTATAGTGTTACTTATTATACAAAAAGATATGAGAAATCTGAAACATTAAAATATATTATAACAAGAAACCACACAGTTTTTTACTTTATCCAAAGATAATTTTGAGTCTTTGTTTTTAAACCAATACTAAAAGCTCTTGTTTCCAAGTCATTCTGACATTCTTATATGTTTGTAGGTTCTTGACTATAATACATAAATAGATGTATCAAAATTACATTGAAAAGTGTCCTTACAGAAAACTTTAGAAGACCACACACTTATATCACATAGATATATTAATTGTTTAATGATCATAAAATTAGTAAAAATGAAATTGAAACACAGTACACAGTACAGTATATTAATCTTAGTATAGCTGAGACAAAGCTTGAAATAGATCCAATGAAAGAAAGGACACTTGACCTACTCCCCACTTACTTACCATTTCAGATCTGTAAAAAGTCTGATCAGGGTAATGTACATAAACATTTGTAAACGTAACCCCTTTCTGATATATTTATGCCCGGGGCTAAAATTCAAAACAGCACACACATGTGACTTTCAGCAAATATATTTACATATAAATTCCTGATGAATTTTAGCATAGTGTGTGCATATATTTGTTAAATTGGACAAATACTTCATTAAAAACTCTTTTTGCTCTGTCCCAACCTGAACTGCCTGTTTACATTTTGGAGAAAAGAAGGAGGATTTTATGCTGCACTGTATCTGACATGCCCCAAGAAAATCTCAAAAGAAACATTCAGTAGATTTATAAAGCTAGATTACACTGTGATTTTATTTTCAGTAGAAGAGAACATTTTCTAGAATGATCGATGCTTAACCTCTTCAGTTATTTAGTGATATATGTTTTTGTAATTCTTGAACTAAAATGAATTGAGATGTACACCTACTAAGGTTTACTACTATTTATATGCAATTCATACACACATATAAAAGACAGTGAAAATAATCATGTATTCTCACATGTATCCATTATGTCTTGAATTCTTCTCTGATTTATTTTATGTTTATGTGACATCTTTCACATATATGGGGGTTTGCATTTGTTCATACATTCATTCTACATAGAAGACCAGAGAAGAACACACTTTTCAAGTGAGAAGACTGGCAATAAAGGCAACAATGAGGGCAGATATGGATTAATTTAGATTTTGTTTTTCAGAATATATCTCAATCTAATAATACACTATAGGAAATTATTAAATATTTGGTCTTTCTGTATTCAGTAAAGAAAGACAAAACCATGCAGTGCAAAAGCAATAACAAAATCCCAGATGAAAGCATGATTGTCACAGAATAACAGCTGTTCACTAAGGGAGGGTCATCTCGGGTGACTACATACATGCACTATGTACTTCACACTGTGGAATCCTGGAACTCTTTGGATGTCCACTTTGCTCATTTGTGAAGGCATTTTAGATAATAGCAAGTAGACCAAAACTGAGAGTTGGAAAAAAAATACTCAGCTCATAGATTTCGCTTAATGTTTTCTTTATCTTGCCATAAAACCTAGAAATGAAAAATGCTCCCGTATTTAAATATAATAAATACTGATGAGTACCTATTCTCATGACTAAAGGATATCACTCATTTTCTTATCCTTACTGTGCATCATAAACTGCCTAACGTATAATCCCTTGAACAGATTAAGACACAACTAAGATAGCCCTAGGCATAAAAAATTTATTTAATGAAAGGATTTAATACATGTTAAGTGTAAGAAATTTAAAAGTTGCACCACAGATTTCAGACATGGGATTTGAAAAACCCTGAGCTGGAGAACATTCTCCCAGAGGACTCTCTTAGTATCCGAAGGTACAATTAAAAACAGTGCCTAAGGAGAAAGCCAATCTATCTAGCGGTGAAACCGATGGAACAAATCAATTAACATTTTCCTAATGGGGCATTAGTGGCACTTAATATCTTGGGGGTAACCAATAGCAGTCTAATTGGATTTAAGGTTTATTCAGTTGTAGAGAATTCATACGTTGTGTTGTATAGCTGATGAGGTCATGGACCATAGAAGATAACCTACTACTGCCTGTTTTTGTATCGGTGTGACTTCTAACTCCTTTCTAAGGGAAGATACATTAAAGGACAGTTCTAAGTCATATTCTGGGCTCAGGAGAACATTATTCATGTACACTACATTTACCAAGTTGGTGGGTATGAATCATATCTTTCTTTGATCTTTCAAAGGAAATTTGTACAGACAGAGCCCTGAGTGTAAGAGCTATATTGAACTTCATGTGTTGTAGCTTTGTACCGTGAGGCATGACTGCTCCCCTATTCTCAGTCACAGTTGAGTGAAGGACCTGGCTTCATGCTTGACACAAGTGCAGAGTGCTACAGTGCTCTGAGCAGTGACAATCTTGGTGATTTGAAAGTGCTGTATTCTAAAGATGGTAGATTTTACAGCCGGAAGATAAGCATTCAGTGGTCACGTGATGCTATTGATACCCCCCCCCCCCTTAAGAGTAGAATAACACAATTTACTGTTTTATTTTGCTTCTTACTTATGGACTGTGAACATCTTTCTAAAAGGATCCAGAAACCAACCTTTTGGCAACTAATACACTAGCTGCAAATTACCAAACATACACTCAATTCCAGCACATGACTTGGGATGTGCTATTGATATATTTCATTGGTTTTGATTTTTTGGATGATGTAATGTATCTCAAGTTAGCCTTGTACCATTATGTCACTGAAGATGCCCTTTAACTTCAGATTTTCCTGTATCCCCTACCCAAGTGCTGTGATTGCGGTTGCAGGCATTCTTACCCATGCCTAGATTATGTTGCCATGCTGGGGATAGAACTCAGCCTCACTTGCAGTTAAGTGAGTTACATCCTAACCCAAATTATCTGCATTCCATGTTGTTGTTATTTGTTTGTCGGTTTGTTTTCGTACTCAAGAGTGAATTAAGCAGCTTCAACACTCTAGACAAGCACTGTTCCCTTTATCTGCCTCCTCAGTCTATAGTTAATCCTTAATGCGTTGTTCAAGGTTTAAAAAATGAGGAGACAAGTCCAGAAATGTTTCAAGGTATGGAAATATATAAAAATGAATTAGATGATGCATATGAGAATATATAATACACCTGTCACCCACACGGGCTGGTGGAGGTCTTCTCCTCTTCCTTTCTTTTCCTTCCTCTCATTTTCTCCTTTCTTTACTTGCTTTGTTGGATGTCCAGAGAATTCTTTCTTCATGTAGGCATTTCTTTGTTCCTTACAGTGATACAATTCACATTTTGTGAATTTTAGAGCTCCAGATACAGTTCTTGCTATGCACTAGCCCTGTTTACTGAGCACAGGAAACTCCCAGGTGTTGGCGGTACAGCTGCAGCGGATCTTTGCTTTCACGTCAGAATGAGCTAAAGACTAAAAATAGACTGTTTTTTGCCTGAGCATCTTCCCTGGTGCTTTTCTGCTTGGAAAAAAATTTTAACTCTAATGCAGCTCAGAGGCAGAGAGGAAAAAAAGGCAGCAAAAGTAACTCTATATTTCTCAGTGGGAGGAAACGTCTTGAAATTCCTTATGAGGTCTGACATACATCTATTCTCATAAACTGCTATGGTCGTAGTAATGGCTGCAGAAATAAAAGCTGCTGAAAGGTTGTATCTTGCATACTTATGTATATGACTATGCTTTCAATGTTTTTAGTCCATATCTTTAAACTCATATATATGATATGTGTATGTGGCAAACAGCTAATATTAATAATTGAAATATTTTCTAATAATTTAATATATCACAATCTTTTCATCTTAGATACTAGTTCTTTCTTGGTTTTCCTCATGAACAACATAATGTTTTTCTCATTTCAAAATAAAACTTTAAACAAAAAAAAATGTAATTCTCAGAAAACAATAAGTTTTTCTTTTCAAAGGTCTAGTATAGATTTTGTTTACTGTATCAATAGTTAAAGCAATAGCTATCAGCCAATGAACCTGTGGTCTCACATTGACTTGTGTGTAGATTGAACCAACTGGCTAGAGATACTGAGAAATAAACTAAAACATTTTACTGGTGAAATTTAGATTTCTATTTGACATGCAGTGTTTGGGGCTGTAAATACCCATTTGCTTGTTCCTTTCTCATCTTGTGTTTTTGCACAAAGATGGAAACCACTTTGCTTCCTCCTGTACCATTCCCTCAGAGCCTCTGACTCTGCTGAGTTTTAATCTCTGACACCTTGTTATCTAAGGGAATTCAGATATAGTTCTTAGAGAATGTGATGGTTTGAATGAGAAATATCTTTCATAGGTTCATCCATTTGAAACTTGGTATCTGATTGGTGGTACCCTTTAGGAAGGTTGTAGAATATTTACTTGATGGAGTATGGGTGAAAGAAATAAGTTACTGGGGTTATAATCGGAGTGTCTACAGCTTCATCTCAATTCCCTTTCATCTCTGATTTGTGTTTGAGAGAGGATGTAGATGTGATCTGTCAGTATTTGGCTCTGACCCTCAGCTGCTATGACTATCCTTACCTCAATGGACTTTCCACTCTGAATCCACACATCAAAATAACCCGTCTTCCATAAATTTCTTTTGGCCATGATGTTCTATCGTAGCAACAAAAAGTAACTAACCCAGAGAGTTTCTACTATCACAATGTTTTCTGTGAAAGCTTTCAGGAAAAAAATTTCTCTCTGCCTGGATTTTAAGACATAAATGATAAAACCTGCTTGCTTGCATGTAATAACCAAAAGAAATAAGCATGCAGTGGTGAAACGTTTTAAATTAATAGATGTTGAATTATTATATTATTACAAGAAAATATATCATATTAAAATTTAAATATATAATAATTATAATAATTAATGCCTAATCAGTATGTTACATTCAACTGAATTTAGCAATCTGTTCTTCAGAAAGCTGGGAATAAAGGCAACTCAGCTGCTCATTGAGGTGGATATAAATATTTTTCTTGTGCTAGATTTTGGAATTCTGTATCATTTTTGCTCCCATCCCATTTTCCCTGTGTCTTCATCAGTTTTCATAATCTTTCCAGTGTACTGCCCACATTTATACCAGACCTCAAGGGAAGGCCTCAGAATGACTGTACATAGTAAGCCTGAGCAGTCTGCTCTAAAAGCTGTTTGTTGATATTTGAAACACAACTGATCTATCACAAGATCAGAGTTGATATCGAGAAACTACACACAAGTCTAAGTCCCTCTTAATGGTGGTGAGTCCTTGGTCATATCATTTAAGCATTCAGTGACAAGCATCATTTTGGATGATTCAGATATCTGATTTCATTTAAACTTCATTGCAACTTTACAAGGAAATTATCATCCTCTGTGTACATATAAAAGGATACGCAGAGGACGCTAATATCAAGAGATAAAAATTATATTGATTTATGACTCTGCTTGGTAACGGAGGTGAAATTGAACTCCATCAGTTTAAGGTTAAAGCACTTTCCATATAGCCTACTGTCATCTCAAGTGACTAATTAAAGTCTTAGTCAAAACACTTCTAATTATTTTAATGCCTTTTAAAGGAGATTTTTTTTAAGTTGTTAAGCTGATGGGAAATTTGAAAATATAGTTTTCAATGTTTTTATATATCTCAAGCCTAGTGCCTTTATGTTAAAACCTTACATTAATTCTTTATGTTTATTAAAATAAAAAAACAAATGCCAGTTCATTATTACCAGTTAAATATACTAAAATGTGCATATTTTTCCATGGTATTCTCTTTGTGTTGTAGGTTTTTATATAGAGATCCACATTGTATCAAATAGTGTCATCTCCTTAAGACTTTCTAAGTAAGGATACTTTCTCAGACTAATTTTGATGCCATCATTCTGATGGTTTTGACCAGTAATGTTAGGAATTTTGTACAATTATCTTGGAATCTTTTCAATTTTGACTTTCTGGTGTTTTGATTGAAACTGTGGGTTTACAGGAAGAAATACAAAGGCATAAAATGCCATTTTTGTGATGTTAAATGAAAGGTTAATAGTAGTAGTTTGGCGAAGACGATGTTGGTGTGAAGAAGTGTTTGTCCTATTTCTGAACTCTGAAGAAAGTCATTAATATTCCACATCAAGCAGATAAGATGTTTTGCTCTATCTCATTAAGGAAATTGTCTCTCTCCTTGAGGAGATATTTTTTGAAACTCTTCAGTGTGTCAGACTTCACTGAGGGCTGTTCATTTGGCTCTCATGCCACTTTTACACAGATCTCATATCCTCAGTTGTTAGTATTACTTCATATGCAATCATATGGCTGAATATGGGATTTAAAAAATTTTGAACATACAATAATAAAAATAACTTAAAATTGAATGTGTAATGAATCTAAGTATTTCTCACAGGACTCAGCAGTCTTGCACTGCAGTTAATTGTAACCTTGGATCTGGCACATACAATGTGCATCCTATGTGGCTGTACAGCTCATATGGTAGCATC
The DNA here is from genome assembly GCA_030674055.1 of Rhabdomys pumilio. Taxonomy (NCBI): domain Eukaryota; kingdom Metazoa; phylum Chordata; class Mammalia; order Rodentia; family Muridae; genus Rhabdomys; species Rhabdomys pumilio. Next base: position 9,304,402 of record JANHMN010000007.1, read on the forward strand.
TTACATACACAGCTCTTTCCATCATGGTGGTGAAGGAAGAGAGCATTGGTGTCTGAAGATGGATAAAGAAACTTTAAGGACAAAAAGAAGAAAATGTAGCTGCTTACGATAGAATAGGGGTTCTCAACCTATGGGTCGTGATCCTTTTGGGGGACAGAACAACCCTTCCATAGGGATAGCCTATGATAATTGGAAAACACAGATATTTACATTATGATAATATAAATTTTCATACATAGTTTTTCATTTTGATTTATTCAAAATTACAGCTCTAAAATAGCAGCAAAAAATAATTTTATAGTTGGGGATATCACAGCTAGAGGAACTGTAATTAATGTTGTAGCAGTAGGAAGACTAGGAACTACTTGCCCTAGAGTCTAGTTGATATCTCTATATAGTCAAGAATCTCAGTTTTCCTTGTTCCTGTGGCTATCATAAAAGAGTGTCAGACTCCCAGGGTGATCCATATTGGTTCTGAGAACCAAATCCAAGATCTTTACAATAATAGTCAGTGCAATTAATACTGGTGCCAGTATTTACTTTCTTTTCAGATAGTAAATACGACAGTGGAATTTTTCTTCTTTCCTGCTGTGGTTTTTCCCTTCCAAGTTTAATTAGCGAATCACTGAATGCTTGTATCTTAATGATACAGTTGTTTCTTCAGGTTCAATGTCTTATATTCAAGTCCAATAAAACTCCTGAGTTTATTCAGAAAGTTCTCATGGGAAATGAGAGGTAATTTTTATTTTCTAATTAAATCAAAATATTTTAATTTACTAACAAAAAAAGACATAGCTGATTTAAAGAAGTTCTGTAAATACTAGTCCATCCAAAATTCTGTACACTTCTATAATTTTCTATGTACTTAGAATGGTCATTCTTAGGCATGACCATTCCTAAGAAGTAATGACGTTTTCTCAGGGTTTACAACTCCATTAGCAGGAACAATTTTATTTACTGATTTTCCTAGTTTGTTCCTTTGCTCTTAAGACAAAATATTGATCCAAAACAACTTGGGTAGGAAATGGTTTATTTAGTTACACTTTCCTATCATAAACCATTATTAAGAGAAGTCAGGAACTAAAGTAGAAGTCTGGAGGCAAGAACTATGGGCAGTATTGCTTATTAGATTGCTCCCCATGGCTTATTCAACTTCCTTATAAATATCTCAGAATTGTGTCCCCAGGTCAACATGGCCCTCATTGTGGTTAGGCCCCTCCCACATTAATGATAAATAAATAAGTTCCCCGAATCTCAACTCATGAGTGCTTTAGTGGTTAACAGAACTGGCTGCTATTCCAACGGACAAATATTTGATTAACATCATCAACTACGTGGTATCTCATAATAACAGGCAACTTAGGTTTCAAGAGAACTGATAGCCTTTCTGGCCTCAGGCACTGCACTCTTTGGTGCAAAGATGTACAGATACTATCTGGTGGAAATATTTTCCTAGAATTTTCTAGTGTATTGCAAGTTGGGAAAGACAAAGAAGAATCTTACAATACCAAAGAAAATATATAACATTATATCCTCTTTCATGTAATATACACTCTTGCCTGCCTTTTGTCCTTGCACATTATCTACTATCGTCATCTATTGTGTACTTGTACACACTTTTACAATCACACACACACACAGATACACACACACACACACGTGAGAGCACATGTGAGTGCACATGTGTGTGCATGTGTGTTTGTGTATGTGTGTATTTGATAAATATGTGTATTGGGCATTTCTTTCTGAGTTTAGATCACCTCACTTAATATTATAATTCCAAAGTCCACTCATTTTTTTGGAATGTTTATAATTTCATTTTTCTGTACAGCTGAATAATATTCCACTTTGTGTACTGCCAAGAGCCATCTAGGAATGGCTCAAAACTAGCAGATAATCTTTCTGATATGGTTCTGCAATAAACTGTCAATCTATGACAGATTTGCTTCTCTAGGTAAGGCCAAGGAGATTCCATTTGAGGAAAGAGTCTTGCTATTAATATGCTTTTCCTGCTATTATTAAATATGTAACAATCACTAGGTATTGACCCACCCTTTTGAGATTTTTGCATATTTACAAAGATGCACTATCTTACGGTGATGCTATAAAGACAAATAGATAATGGTTCTATAGAATCCCACATTTTATTCAAATAATTTTAGGCTGAAAGTTTTTAGAAATGGTCTTAGTGGATAGAAAGATGTAATAAAATTAGAATCAAGAATAGAATATGATCACTTCTCATAATAGTAAGTAAATGCTACACAATAAGAAATACAATAAGCTTTCATAATTACACTAAAAAGAGAAATAGATTTGAGACAAATTTGAGTTCAAGGAAAAACGTTTAGGTCCAAGGATAAAGTCACAGGTGTGCACTATAATAAGGCAAGGCCATGTAAAAACTTTTTCTTTTAAATTATAGTGAGCATATTATAATGAAACACTGCTTTGAACTTAATATCAACATCCTTCTGAACTCCCATTCTATGTAACATTTTATCTCTGAGGTAATTTTCTAAAGAACTTTTTATCTAAGAAGATATAAAAAAAATACAGAGAAAATAAATAAGTTGTTAGTTGAATGGTTTGGCTTGCGGAGCTTGGCCCCATCCATCTACCCATCCATCCATCCATCCATCCATCCATCCATCCATCCATCCATCCA
>JANHMN010000007.1:9315325-9366019 GCA_030674055.1 Rhabdomys pumilio
CTCCCTCAGTGCCAAACTACCATGGTGCCTCAAGTCACTGCAGTACCATGTATATCCTCTCCCACAGTGGCCAGGCAAGACAGACCAGTTAGAAGAATAGAGATCCACAGTCAGGCAACAGAATTGGCATAGGCCCTTGCTCCAGTTGTTGGGGGACCCTCATGAAAACTAAATTGCACATCTGCTACATGTGTGTGTGTGTGTGTGCTCACAAGTGCAAGCATGTGTGCGTTCTAGGTCCTGCTGTTCTTGTATATTCTTTGTTTAGTGGTTTAATCTCTGAGAACCCCCACTGATACAGGTTAGTTGACTCTGATAATCTTGTGGAGTCCCTATGGTCTCCAGGTTCTTCCGATCCTTCTTCAAACTCCTTCACAAGACTTGCAGAGCTCTGTCTAATCTTTGGCTGTGGGTCTCTGTATTTGTTTAGGTCAGCTGCAGGGTTGAGACCACCAGCAGTAATTTGTGCTAAAGCTCCTGTCTGTGAATCCAGGCTGACAGATATAAAAGCCTGAGGCTCCAAGGTTGCTGAAAGAGGAAGGCAGGCCTGCAATGTGTCCCTATTGATCCGCTGAGGATAGCTTGGCATAACCCCCCCCCCATTCCAAATTGGCAGGGGTTGCTACTGCATTCGTTTATGTCTGTTTCACACAGGGAACCTGTGAATCCAGGCCAGCATTGACAAATATAGCTGTCAATGGTGTCTTCACATGTATCATTGTGACAAGGCTTTGACCAACAATGAGGCATCAAAGTCTCACAGTGTGTCCCTGTGAATCCACTGTCTTTGCAATCACAGTTGTAGTTGTCTTCTCCATCCACACATAGACCTCCATGGAGACGGGGTTGACTGGCACATTCATCAAAGTTGAGTTCATAGTGGTCTCCAAGGAATCTAGATGCACAGTCACAGAAGTGAGCCCCAAGAGCATCCTGACATGGGGATGATTCCCAGCCACACGATCTTGGCCAACAAGCCAGGCATAAAGCTAAGATGAATAAAGGAAAGCCATCTGCTCTGCTCCTGTCTGATACAAGAACACCACCACCCAACAATATGTCTCTTTGCCTATTTGCCAGGGGTTTATATGAACTTTTATCTGTTTCACTACATGTTGCCAACAGGTTGGATCAGATATTGAGTCATCTTATGATTGTTTCTGTATTGTGGAAGCTCTTATGTGTTATTCTGTATTGTTTCCTCTTTTCTCCCTCTGCACACAGCTGGAATACAGTTTCTAAATAGGAATGGCTCTGAGTGAAGACATTGTCAGTGGAGTGTGCACTGAAATCGTGTGGAAGTTAATGAGCCAAAGGTGTTAGATGCAGATAGGGCAGGACTCCATCCTTCTACGTTGTCCCTGTTCCATGAAGCAAACAAAGATGATAAATACCTGAAGGGGAGAGAGCCAGAGAATGATGAGATCCTTGGATCACCTACATTGTTTCCTAGAAAAGAAGAACTTGATCATCAGAAACTTTAGCTTTAAAAATGCTTGTGGAAAAATATTTTTCTGTTGTGTGAGCATCACTGCACATGTTAGAGTTTCTATGTCAGCTTGACTGACAGTTTATACATCAATTACTGTCGCTCATTCTTTGTGTTGTATAAAGAAGTGAAAACTTCTATAGAAAAGATGAGGGAGAGGTGAACATATTGATATTTGGACCCAAACCCCATTAATGCCTGACACTCTAAACATAGACAATCCTGGATGCCTTTCTCATGTTCCCTGCTTTTCAATTTCTTGATCAGTACCCTAGAAGAGATAATAGAAGATCACTTCAGAAATGATGTTTACTTGACATATCTCAATATTTCTATTCATGTTATGTGTAATAAAACTGTCTAATCTTTGTGGGACAAAGACAGAGATTAGTAAGAGATTTCTGGCAGTGGCCAAGCCTTTTCTGGGAATGGTAAATGAGTGTGATACAGATGACTCTCCTTACGACAAGTCCTGAGGAGTTCTGTTCCCACATGGCCAGGACCTGTGAGGATAATTGTGCAGAATCCCCTGGCCTTTCTCAAGGGAATGTTCAGTTCACTTTTGCCTTGCCTTTGCACTTTTGACTTTGCTATTGAATGTTTTTACTTTCACTTTTTCTGTGACAGACATTTCTTAAGAATCAGAAAAAGAAAGCTCAGGCCATGATTCACTCTTGTTTGTCTCTGAGGATCATGGGAGTAAAAAAAGATCACTATTCTTGTTTTAGTTATTAGTGGTAATGCAGTTGAGTTGAAACAAGGCCCTGATCTGGGTATGTCAGCTTACATTCAGATTTTCTTTTCCGAAGAAATTTAGTTCCGACAAAACTTTTCCCATCAACCTGTTAGTTGATTATCAAAAGGCTAGAAACATCTTGCTAGATCTTTGGTTCCAAGACCTAATGGGAACTTTAAGAGTTGAGCCAAAAAAAAAATGAGGAACTGATTCTGACTACTAATGTGCTGAGATCCTGGAGCATTGGAAGAATTAGATTTCATAATAAGAATATGAGGAGATGCACTGTGTCTATAATTGAGTCAGAATTTCCCTGGTATGTAATTTATCACATCTCCATACTGTAACCACAATTGTTACCACTTGGTTATGTACCCATGTGCTGGTTAGATATTAACTGCTTTCTGAAGCTATATTTCTTGTTTCTTGACAGACTTCCTGGGTTAGCAGGAAGCTGCAGAGATTTAGGAGGCAAAGAAAGGAGAAATGTGCAGTGTGAACATTATTGTTAAATGGAGGAAGTTCTTAAAAGAGGCTTTACATGAGAAAATGAAAGCATAACCTTTTCAGCTATGAAAAATAGATGCATAAATGAAGGTAGCCTGAGTTGTCTCAGTGCCAGAGTGTGTGGACTGCACATCTTGGCCAAGTGTCTTCTTTTGACTTTTCCACAATTCTTCTTTGGGATTTGAACCCCACCTGGGCTGGACTCCAGTAGATATCAACAGTATACCAGACATACAAAATACAACCCATATGTGGTATTATTTATAATATATTTTTAAAGTAGTGTTTTCTTTTGAGGAGTAGGATGGAAGTTAGAATTTTATAAGACATTTTTCTCTTCCTCCTTCTCTCTCTCTCTCTCTCTCTCTCTCTCTCTCTCTCTCTCTCTCTCTCCTGTGTTTGTGTGTGTATCTGTACATGTGTGAGTTTAGACATTATCTAGTGGATAACCTTGTATATAATCCCCAAGAACACATTCAACACTCCTGTATTGGAATTGCAGATAGACTCAAGTGAACACAGCCATGCCAGGCTTGCTCTTGTGGTTTCTGAGTACTAAACTCAGGTCCTTCATCCGTTGGTTAAGCATCTGAGCCATCTCTTTAACTCAAATGTTTTAAACTCTTATCATCAAGGCTTGATCTTCCCACCAAGGAGAAAGATAATGGTAATGTCATTTGAAGACATTGCTTGCAGACAGTTTCCTTCATACCACCTGAGTTTATTCCCTTGCCCTTTCTCTTCAAATCTGCCACATTATTCTTCATGGTTTGCCAATCATCCCTGTTCAGTTAATTTAGCATAGTGAAGAGAATAGGAATCCATGCTCACTTGGTTAGTGGTGGCTGGGCCTCTTCTGTCAGCTACATGAACTCAGCTCCTGCTATGAGACTCATATTTGCCAAAAGAATCACAAGGATACATGTAGACTTTTACTCTCATTTGTCTAGAGGTACAATAAAGTAGGGTAAGTTCAATACCTATGTAACACATACATAAATGCTTCATTGTATTTGTAGTGATTCATATTTCTTGACCCTGAATACTACTCAAGTTGTGTTTTTATTATTATAGCTTATATCACTTTGTTCAAAAAAATCTCTCAAACAACTTTGAGGAACCAAAAGGGACAAAATACACAGTTCTATGACTCTCCTCTTGATTTACATTAAATATTCTATAAATATCAATATTATTTCATTGCATGCTTATGTTTTGTGGGTGATTTCAGTTGAATTATTTGATTTCTAGATACTAGGTGAACATTTATTAATTGTATAGTTTGGTATATTTTATAATATTTATTTAACCAAATATATGTCCTTGTTGGCATTAATTTTATGACTTTATCCTTATGTTTGAAGTTTTTGGTATAGTCTTAATTATTTACCAGTGTTACCAGGATCAATCTATTTTAACATTCCATTCTAGATATTTATTTGTAAGGTAACTAAATATCTAGTCAGAAGTACCTGCCTTATGGATCAATTAAAAAGTTTTATTGACAATACATGTCATGTTTTGAAACTCAAGCCATATTAATGGTGCTAGATTTTCTAATACAGTTGAACAACATGTGGCTGTACAGAATTATTATAAATCATTTCCATTTACATATCAAAATATGAAAGATTTGTAAATAATGTAGGACAATATAAAAGTTACTAGTAAAAAGATATTTAAATTTTTCATTTGTTTATGAGGGCATATTTTTAGCAAGAGGAAATGCAGTAATTGCAGAAAATTATACACATTTCTGTTCTTGACTTAGCTATTGGAGATTTAGCATGTTAATATTCAAATGGGAAGGAGAAGCCGATTTTCACCATAAACTATGCTGTGGAACAGTAAACTTTAAGGATACCCTTCTTCTAAAAGGAATGCAATAAGAAAATTATTTTAAAATAATCATTTTATTCATAGGTAAAATTATTACTAGTTCCCCTGCACTACAAATTTTTCTTTAAAGACAACTTTTGCATATTAACAATTATGACTTTATTATTAGTCACTGAGTTACAGCTAACACATTGCAAGAAATCAATGTCTTCATGTTGCACATAAGATGTACTTTGTAAAAAAGCAAAACAGCTGTGAACCTTTGATCAATACCTCGATTTTTGGTTCAATTCTTTCAGTCTAGTCTCTATATATAATCATGATGGAAGGCAAACAGTGACATTTTTGGTGGGTTCTGATGAACACTGGGACACTTAATATCACCTCCCATAATTCTATGTTTCATCGGAGTTTCTCACTTGCAAGATCATCTACTTTCAATCTCCATGTCAATCACAGCAGAATGTTTGCACTGTTTGCATAGATTAACTGCAAAATGAAACTTATGAATCTATGATCCATATTGTGTTAAATTCTACTATTGATAATTTCTCTAGTCAAGTAATGAATAGGATAGAAAAAGGATAGATGCTTCATATCCACACACTGAATATTATTTAAGCATTGGAACATACCATTTAGACTATTAAAACAAGGTGAACACTATAAACCAGTTTTCAGAAGTCAATCCATTTTCCTTCTATAGGCACTGCCTAAGCAAAACAAAATGATTTATTAATTATTTACTTACTTACATCTCAAAATATGTTTTTCTTCCCCATTCCACCTCTTAGACTTCTTCCCCCCATATGCTCCTATCACCTCCGAGAGTGTGCCCTTCCCAAGTATTCTCCATTTCTGGGGCACCAAATCTCTATAGGACTAGGTGCATCCTCTTACACTGAGGCCAAATAAGGCAGTCCTCTCATACATATGTGGCAGGGGCCTCATAAGCTCTTTGGGTGGCTTAGTCTCTGGGAACTCCCAGGGGTCCAGTTTAGTTGACACTGTTGCTCTTCCTGTGGAGTTGTCATTCCCTTGAGTTCTTTCAATCCTTCCCGTAACTCTTCCATAGGGGTCCCAGACCTCAGGCCATTGCTTGGCTGTGAGTATCAGCATCTGTCTCAGTCAGCTGCTCATAGAGCCTTTCAGACAGGAATGATTCTGGGTCAACAAATTTTAAAGGTAGGTTGGTGTCCCCATCTCTCCACTTCGGACCCTGTCTGACTACTAAAGGTAGTTTCTTCATGTTCCATATCCCCACTGTTGGGCATTTTGATTAAGGTCACCCGCATTGAGTTCTGGGAGCCTCCCCCATCTCAAGTCTCTGGGATTTTTCTAGAGGTGCTCCCACTTCCACACTGGTAGCTGCATATTTCCATTTATTCTCCTGACCTTCTAGGCTTCTCTCCTGTCTTTCCCTCCTACCTGATTCTGCCTCTTTCCTCTTCCTCTTCTCTCTCCCACCCAGGTCCCTTCCTCCTTCTGCCTCTCACAATTATTTTATTCTCCCTTCTAAGTGATATTGGAGGGTCCTCACTTGGGCCTTCTGTATGTAACTTCTTAGGGTCTGTGGGTTTTATCATTGGTATTCTGTACTTTTGGCTAATGTTTACTTACCAGTGCATTCATACCATGCATGCTCATTTGGATCTTGGTTACCTTACTCAGGATATTTTCTATTTTCATCCATTTTCCTGCAAAATTCATGTTGTCCAGTTTTTAATAGCTGAATAATATTCCACTGTGTAAATGTACCACATGTTGTGTATCCATTCTTTGGCTGAGGGGCATCTGGGTTGCTTCCATTTTCTAGCTAATATGAATAAGACTGTTATGAATATAATGGATATTTTTTTAACTTCAGGTTCTAATTTGAGATTCAAATCAAAGCTAAAAATATCACCTCATGCTGGGTCCAGTATGATCTTTTAGAGACAGAATGACATGGTTTCTTCCCCTGGGACAGGGCCAGAGAACCTGGGTCTCCAGGAGTGTTGATGGAATAGCTGCCCTGGGCATAAGGCTTATTGGTATTATATTGTACATATTTTCACATTTCTCTGAGGAATGTCCTCCCTGTGAATGTTAATGATAATCAAATGTCCATGATAATCAGACTGCAAGAGCCCAGTATGTGCATGGTTAGCTTATGTCGTAGCAAAATGGTAAACATTGGAACCTTCAGGACATCCCTTAAGGCCCCGAAAAAGAGCTCTAAAAGCATGAATTTGAAAATATATTATTTCTCAGCTATGTTAAATATAAGAATGAAAAATAAATTATGAGGGGCTTCATGAATCTAAAGGAACAAAAGCAGCTACACTGAGACAGCTTGTCAGAAAGATACAAAGACAGATACAAATGCACGCAGATTCCTGAGTTCAAGCTTAGCCTGGGACAGAGCAAAGTCAGGCCCAGGTGTGGTAGAAGTGATAACTTCAGGACAGGTCCCACCCAGCTAGTTTAGCATCTGCATAGCATTTAGGATAATCAAACAGAAACTTGGAGTAAATTCTGGATTGATATGTAAAATAAAAGACTGAGGTTATGATCTGCAGGAGATGAGCTATTCAGAAAATTTTTTAGAAGAGCAAAAGAAACAGAGAAAGAGAGGACAAGAGAAAGTAGGGAAGGGAGAGAGATAGGGAGGGAGGATAGCACAGAGTGAAAGAATGCAGGAAAGAGAGAAAGCAGGCTGAGAAGCTGTCTCCAGCAGTGTATAGATAACCAGATAGACTCTGCTCTGCATAGTTTAGTTTTGCAGCTCCCAGACACCCCTTCCGTCAGAAACCCTCTCCAAGCTAAGGTTGGTCCTTGGGAACCTTAGAACTGTCTTATATTTTAGAAAAATAAAACTTTATAGGTGCTTGGTTGTTATGGTAAAATGTGACTTATATTTATTATAATGATATCAAATATCCTGAACTCATAACATAATATATTCTAGTTGGAATAGTTTAAAGTATAGCTGATAAAGGACGATAAGTTTACATTTGCTACTCATTTAATAAGGGGGGATGATTTGCTGATGCACATGCCTAGTGTTTCTATTTCAATCTACAATTATTTTTTTTTCTTGAAAGTGATTATTTTTTTTCAATTTATATAAAAATTCATATGAGTAACTTAATGATCTGTTGCATTTAGAAGGATTTTAGTCTCATTACTCTTATGTTCATCTTTATATTTAATGATGTAAAATTATAACCCTTGAACATGGAAGATGTGGCAAAAAAGCACAAGAAATATCAATTATAAACTAAATACTTATTATATTGGGTTTCCATTTTCTCTTAACTCCAAGGAGATTTTGGTCTCTTGCAGTCATTACTTATAATAATTCTTCACTAATTTAATCAACCCAAATATGGTAGTGATTATACTTTCAAAACATTGTATTATAGAAAATATAATAAATATACACTTTGTTAGAGGAGTATTGTAAAAATTAGGATTTTCTTGAGGAAAAGTTAATTTGTAAAGCACAGTATATTACAGTCACTCAGGCTGTGGTATTTAAGCTGAAAAAAATGTACAGAATAGAATTTGCATTATTATCTTTTTGTGGGATAACATGTGTAGTCAACTTGAGTTCAGAAATACTGGGCTTGAGGTTCTGTTTTGAGACCAGATTTCAAGCAGGAGGTTGACACATTTGCTAAAATTTGGACATTCCAAGTCTGTTTTTCTTATAGATTCTAGAGAAACTTATAAGGAAGACATTAAGTTATAACATGAAAACTTTTCTATTAATGTCTTAAAGTCACCAGACGTTATACAATAAATGCATATAATTTTACCCATAACTTTAAAAGAAACACATACACACACATAAACACATACACACACTTACACACACACACACACACACACACACACACACACACACACACACACTCACAGATCTCTATTTATTCTGTGCCCATTCCTCCAACACACAGATATGGAAACATGAATAAAGGATGTGGAAGAGGAAAACTGTTTGCTGTGGCTACTAGAAGCTACAAGAAGCATCAAATTGACCAGGACCAAATTCTTTTCTTTCAAGACATGTCTGAAGGAAATAATATTTTCAATGAGGCCTTATCTTCAAAGTTCATCACATCTCAATAGTTTTTATAGAGGTTTAACCCACTAAGTAGTTCAGAGCCCTAATTACCTAGTTCTCTGTGGACATGTCCTCACAGGAATTCCAGAGATGTTCATTACTTACCTAAGTCTCTTTATTCAATCAAGGTGTTATTCAGGATTAATATTTTTCAAAGGTAATTAAAATTTGTCTGAGATTCAGTTTTCTCATCATTGGAATGTTAATAACAGTAATGTTAATTTGGTACTAGTATTTGGAAAGATATGTAAAATTACTAATACAAAAAAACATTGCTGAAGTTTCTAAATCAATCTTGTTTTATCTAAGATACTAGATTATTTATTGTGCATTGACTCTATGAAGTTTTTCCATTTCTAATGGAAGTGTAGCCTATGGTCACTGAGCTGTGCAACAATAGTTGCAAAGGTTTCTCAATCTATAAATGTAACTTCTACTTATAGTTCATCATAAATTATATTTTAAAACCACAGAAAATATTCTAACTCAGGACTTATCAATTTAAAAAAGTACAAAATATTAAAGAATTCAAGAGTTGGCCTTGGAAAAAAAGCAATAAAATTGGCAAATCTTTATCTAAATTAACTAAAGCATAAAGAAAGAAGATTCAAATGAATAAAATTAGGAATTAAAAGACATTGAGGAAATCTAAAGAATCATATGGATATGCTTTAGAAAATCTGTAGTTCACCAGACTGGAAAATCTAAAAGAAATGGATGGATTCAAAATAATTCTGAGCAAGATGGATTTATTACAGTATTCTTCCAACATACAAATAAGAATCAACCTCAATACTTCTCATATTATTCTTCAAAATAGAAACTTATGTATCATATCTCAATTCTCTTTATTATGGTACTATTGCTATGACATAAAAATTAAGATGTTAGACCTTACTTCTGCAGTTAGTTACAGGATACAGAGAAAGCAAGATAGAACATGGATAGTTTCTCCATGTTGACTAATGCTGATAGTACTGGGAGGTATTATACCTTGTATCATACAAGATGCCAAAGGAGAAAAGTCAGCAATAGTCTTGATCAGCTGTATATTCTGTTTACTAAAATGAAGAGCCAGGCAAAATATGAGCATTTGTACAGGAGTGCCATAAATGTAATGAGGATAACAACTGCTATCATTAAATTTGAAATCCACTTCTTTTGAGGGAATACATGGCTGATATTAGAATCCTGCCCCCTTCCCCAAATAAAAAAGGTCTGTGGTTCAGAATTTCATGGGACATTTGGAAGACACTATTACCAATCATTTACCACATGGACATGTAATGAAACCCTCTTCTAAATATCTATAAATTTACAGTAATGAATTTTAAACCATTTGCCAGTGAGGTGTCTTTTTGCAGTAACAAATATTTATTAACATATTCTTAACTAATCAAAGTGCTCAAAATACATAAATTTTGATGATTCTATCTTTAAACAAACATCTGTGTTCCCTCCTCCAAAGTCCAGGGAACACCATGGAAGTGTGGCACAAAAATTGAGAACTAGCATCTAGAAAAGAACAACATACATTTATGTCTTTTGGATATGACATAGTTATTACAGTCATGGACATACAGAAGCTTTGACTTCCTGTAAAAACCTGAATCATGATTTAATATGATGTAGCAGGTGAGCCAGTCTGAAAGAAGATACATTGGAGAGGGTGAAGGAAGAATAGAAGAGAATGAGGAAGGTATATGTGTCCACAATGCATTGCATACATGTCTTACATTCACAGAAAAATAAAAACAATTAGAAAACAACAAACAAAATTTTCCTGTTGTATATATCAATGTTGTATTTTTCTTAGAACAATCTATCTATTTTCTTATTTTACTTTTAAGTATAGAAAATGTAAAATCAGAGCTGTTTAAGAGTTCTTGGGTCAAACTATAACCCCATAAAACCTGATGCATGTGCTAAACTGACATAAAAGTTAGGATTTGTAAACATCTGTTAAGCAATTAGCTTTCTGTGAGGCCATGGATGTATTATGGGGTATAAGTATCAGAACCTAAATGAATGCATGCTGCAATATGCTTTAAATGGATAACAAAATACATTTCTCAATGACACACAAGTGAGATGACATGTTCTTGTGACTCTGAATCATCTTCTTTGTCTGATAAAGTACTTCTGAAAAAATGTCATCTAACAAGAGGATTAGAAAACAGTGCTTTATACTGAACCAGATAGAAGAGAAAGTGAGGAACAGCCTTGAATGCATCTCCAAAGGAGGTCTGCAGATGAAGATAGACCTCTCATCTCCTCCTGCACAATGCCTGCCTGGATGCTGCCATGGTTTCACCTTGATGATAACAGACTGAACTTGTAAGCCAGCCTCTATTAAATCTTGTCCTTATAAGAGTTGCCTTGGTTATGGCCTGGTTCATAGGAGTAAAATCCTAACTAAAACACACACTTAACACACACATATACACAAACACACACAAATATGAACACACTAAACCACACATACTCACACACACAAACACATGTTCACACTCACACACAAATACACACACTCATATATAACCACACACAAACATACACTCATACTCACACACACAAAAGCACATATACACATAAACACACACATGTACCTCTGGATTTCAATTTTTTTTCTGTTTTTGATACAGGTGTATTTTTTCACTTGGGTCCATATACAGGAATTTGTGAAATGCAGCTCACTACTTGGTTTTCTGTCCTATCAGAGTATACATTTAGATTCAAATCTTAAATTTAAGTTTTTATCTTAGAAATGCTTATCATATCAGTCCTGAAGGAGGAAAGTATAATAAGAGTTTTCTATTTAGCTACTACTCTTTTTTGGGTTAATTATATCTTTGTCAGTGTTCCAGAAACAAAATATGTATAAAATAGAACATATAACTTAGATCCAAGAAAGGCTCCCAGCAAGCTAAGACTTACTGACACACTCTAGTGCAATAGCCTCTGAGATTGTCTTCAAAGACACTTAATAAGTGACAAGAAATCAAGTTTTCTAAATGTAAAAGTCACTAATGCTATGAAAGAGCTATGACCTATTCTGCTAGACATGCACAGGGGAGAAGAAGCATAAATACAGAGGTAAGAGAATTAGTGAACTATCCAGCATTTGTAGAAGGAATGCTACTGTGGACCATGAAGCTATGTTAGTCCAATAAGCAAATACAGGCAAGCTTTAGGTTCTATCTTGCTGAACGCATCCCAGTTTGGCCAACTGTGGTTTTGCGTAGTAAGAAACTACAATTCATAATCTTTACTATGTAGTAATGCAAAGTTGAATAACAGCTGAAAAATATCAATTAGTCAAAGATTCAGTATTTTAAAATGAGAAAATTAGTTTTATGGAAGCTATCATTGTGTTTTATTAGAAATTATCATTAGAATATTTTTTTAGGCATTGGAAATTGACTTTTCACAATATTTCGTGGACTTTTTATCAGTATTTCCACAGAAAGCAACATTTTCAACTGTTTAAGATAGTGTGAATCTATGGATTCTCAAGCTATTTTCATATATCAGTTAGAGATGCATGAAATATGGGTGGAATACATGAATAATAAGGATCATTTCTTTCTAGTCAAATACTTCTATTTGAATGTTTCTTTTTTCTCTAAATTGAGAACAACTAATTTTGATGCTCATTTTGGTGTTACATCAAGCTAATCCTTGGGAAAATGTAAAAGCAATTCATCTTTTTCAATTCTGTATCTAAAGAGATCAATACAGACAAAACACAGAATCTCTCCATCTGAAATGTGTAGGTACAACTACAGTAAATATTTTGTCTCAGTATATCCCTAATCTGAAATGATGACACAGACTGTGGTAATGATCTAATTTGGCAGGATAAGATCTAATCGGACAGGAAACATAGGGAACTCCCACATGGCTTCATGAGATGCTGTTTTGCTTTTGCGTTGTATATGTTCCTCTGAATATCAGTTTTAATCCATGACAGGGTATTTTCCAGTTCACTGAATTGAACTTAGAATGAATGATAATAGCTACTTTTCTCTCTTCTCTTTATTTGGCACAAGATGTCCAGTATCATAAAGATAAATGCATTATATTAAACACTTGAAGTATATAGTTCATTATCATTTGAAGTTAAAAACACTTTAAATTTCCTTCAGTTGCTCATAAATAAATACTGTGGGGTTCAAAAAGACACATGACAAGGCAATATGCATCTTTTAGAATTACCCACCATTTACATCCGGCAAAATTGCTACTTGCATTTTATTTCATATAAAGAGAATGTGATTTTGTCTAAGCAATAAAATTTTAAGGTTTTTGTCTGTCCTACACAAAACTAGTTTGTTGAGTAGCTTTAAAGACCTTGTGCTATGACACAGTAGAGCAGCTGGTTTATAGTCTGAGACTAACTGAAATAATCAGGAGAAAATATAAGGAGGACATTGTGAGTTTTGCAGCTGTCTTGGGGCATCATTCGCTCTCTTGAGAAATATAGAGTTGCCTGTCCCTAAAGATACTCAGGAATCCGCAAAGATATGCACTTGTTGTCCTTTCAAAACTTCACTAAAGCACAAGGACTGTGTGTCTGTGATGGCAATTATCATCCCACAGAAGTATAATTAGCATCTTCTAAAAGACATAGAGTGGTCCCTCTGTGTTATCCCGGATACATATTACTGCAATTGCCAGGAGAAATGTGAGGCAATCCACCCGAATTACTCTCAATGAGGCTGAAAGAAAACATTCTCATATGTGCCTAGAGAACACTGAAATGAAGGGAAATATGATAAAGCTCCAAACTATGTTTGATCATTTAAAGACCTGAGCTCCTAACAAATGTCAGACTACAGGCCACCTGCATCAGAACTCTGGGGGTTCAGAGCAATACAGTTCCTCACTGTGAAATCACGAGTCAACACCTGTCCCTGCCCAAGGGCTCAGAAGCAGTAATTAATTAGATTTTCATGATTTCTTTTTCTTTCATTGTGCTGTCATTGTATTTAGAGAGCAACTACTCAAAATAAGAAAGCTATCATCAGATAGAACTCTGAGTCCCAATGTGTATCATGATTGACGCGACTAAATTTCCTTGTTTAGGCTTCAAAAAATCACTCTGATGTTATCTTGCACATTAGAGTGAATAAATAGCTGAGATGTCTTCTTTAACCCTACAGGAATGTACACGAAGATTTTATGAGAAAAAAAAAACTGTCAAGTTAAAGGTGTAGATTCCAAAATTGAATTGAGTTTGACTCACCCAGACTTTAGATAGTGGTTTGATTTAGAGGTTGACTAGATGGAATCATGTTACACAGTATGAATTATTATAGAAATGAGAAAATGGAAATATTTGCCAACTCAGAATTCCTGTGTTCTGGATAAAACTTTAAGTGACTGACATGGTTTTAAATGTCAGCTGGCCAACTTTAACTATCAATTGATTGATTGACCAGATATTACATGTTAAATTTAACTTAATGCACTGCATATTTTTTTAATAATACCTTTGAGAGTTCTCCAAGGCCAAGGAAGGACAGTGTCCACATTTAAGGTGCCGCTAAAGAGCAGGCAAATGAAAAACTACTATTCTTCAAAGTAAATATCAAATTTCAAGATGTAATTTAGCATCCAGTAAGAAAGCATTTTGATTTTGCTATCCATAGAATTGGTGGTCATGTTCTTCTATTAACAATAATTTAAAATTTGAGACTTTTCTTAACTTCCATTGTCTTGCAGAGAAAGATGTCATTTGCTCATTTTATCCTATTCCCAGGAGTGGCATAGGCATAGTGAATGGAATTTATAGACAAAGAAAATTACTAGGTCTAGGATGCTGAATCGTTGTGATACGTGCAAGTTATATCACAGAGCACATAGACATGAGCTGATATTTCAAAACATTGCTTGTAATTTCATCACCGAACAACTTACTCCCATTAAACCATACATTATTGTAAAGCATACTTCCCAGCTTAAGGATGAGCAGTAGTACAACCCAACTCCACCGATGTAGACACTACACCTAAGAACTGCTACATTCAAGCTGCATTGGTTATGTAGTCCATGACTAATACTAAAGTGGTTATTATTCCTTTTACTTTTAGTGCATCTTTATGGAAAATGCATTAGGTAGGCATCATGTGTAACTCTCACAAGTGAGGTACTCTATAAAGTAGTGAAAGGCTGAAAATAAATCAACTTCAAATTATATAATGCACACTTTGAAAAAAAAACAAATTTCTTAACTATCTGAAATTCAAAACCAAGTGTCCACCATGGCAAGTGATATTCAAGTGGTGTCCAGGTATCCCACTGCTTTTTGTCGTGCTATAGGGACACATTGAATATTTTCATCAAGCCAACAAAAAGTGACAAAGAAGAGACATTCACATAAGAGAGTACTTGTATAGGCAATTCCTGGAAGTGAAGCATATAATCTTTAATTACATTCCATTGTTAGAACTCACAGTCACTTTTGCTTAAATACGAGTCAATCTAGAAACTAGAGTCTAGCTATAGTCTAGCAATGTGTACAGAAAATGATTAAATTGAAAGAAATAGTCACAGTAGTTGCATTTGAAATTACATGAATATTGTACCTTTATACCTACAAGAATAATAGATAAGTGTGCAAACTAAAGATAAGTATAATAGAGATAAACACTATTTTTTTCTCTATAGCTCCTAGATTAATGTCTTGAACATAGATATAATGTATAAAATGAAGTAATTAGTTAGGTATTGTGTTCTATACTTGAATTTATGTTACAATTGTGGAATGTGTCTATTTTTCTTTGTAGTTTTCCCAATAGCTCAAGGCTTTATTTCTCAATGCTATGACTTCTCCAAAAAGCCTGGTAGAATATTTACTATGTAATAATGACATTCCACTCACCCAGGGCTGTTTAGGTTTTGGAATATAGTAGAGAAAAAATAAAGTGAGTTCAGAAAAGAAGACTTTTATGTTTCTGGATGAATTTTCATTGTAATATAACTTCCTGTTACATTTATAACACTTTAGATTATTCATAGCTGAAGTTGAGAATTAGCTGTGATACAGGAGAAAGGTCTACATGTGTCTACATGACTTTGCAAAAGTAATTTACCCTGTGTTTCTTTGCTTTTCTTTTTATAAGAAAAAGGCCCCCCTTTTAAGTCACATTTCCATTTATCATTCTGAAAAAGTTGAAAACTATTTTCTTTGAGCTAGTTTCTCAGAGTATGAAAGCTTTTAGATAACCATAGAAATATAATCATTTTGCTATTAAATTTAGGCTTACAAATTTTGGTTAAAAGAGTTGAGAATGAAATGATCCAAACTCTTTTCTAATTACTGGACATTTAGAAAAAGTGTTTGAAACAAGAGCATATTTTTTTAAGCTAAATATTGCCAATAACTTAAATTAGAAGACCTACCATCTGCCTTAGAACCTTGTCATTATTATATAAAATGTATATTAAAAGTATTGTTACTATACAAATCAAAAATATTGTTACTATACATATCTCTGCAATGAATATCTGTTTTATAACCAGGCTCCCTTTCTGTAATAAAAGGATTCACTTGTTATTATACAATAATTACCCTAGATCCCATCTTGCTGAGCTTCTAAGTATAAGGTCATTAAGTCCTGAGTCAGCAGCAAATTCTTTATGCAGCATGGGGGTGGGGTATTCTTTATTATTATTATTATTAATTGAAAATAGATTTTTCTGTCATATAATGCATCCTGGCCAGTTTTGCCTCTCTCCACTCTTCCCAGTCCATAACACTGCATGACCTCTTTACAGAATACAATCTTTCTTTATCTCTTATCAGAAAAGAGCAGTCCTCCAAGAGACAACAACCAAAACCCTAAAAATCAAAATACAATAAGACAAAGAAAAGTCCTAATAGCAAAGCTGGACAAGGGAAACCTACAGAAAAAATAGTATCTCAAAAGAAGGCAAAGGAATCAGAGACATATCTGCTCCCACACTTAGGAGTCCCACAAAAATACCAAGCTAACATAACATATACAGGGGACCTAGTAACAGGGCTAGGCAAGCTTCTTGCTTGCCATTTCAGTCTCTGTGAGCCCACATGAACCTTGATTAGTTGATGCAGAGGGCCATGTTCTCCTGGTGTATTCCAACCCCTCTGATTCCTACAATCCTTCCAACCCTCCATTGTATAAACAACAGTTCCGAAGTTGATCCAATCCACTTCCATGACATCCTTCCTTAAGTACCCCCTTTTTCCCCTCTGTGCCTGTTTTATCTTCTGCCCTTTTGCATTAATTCTAGTATCACAGCTCCTCTCATCCCTGCCTTTCCTTTCTTTGCTTTCTCCCTCTTTTTTAATTGCCCATGCATCATTAATTCTTCTCTGAAATTTTGTTGAAAATTCCTAGGCAAAATATGGGAAATGAAGAACTTGCTGATAGAATAAGCAAACTCCTTTTTAGTTTATTTATTTATTTATGTGAACTGAATCATCAAAGATTCACACCCCAGATAGTTTTGGCTGAAAGGAGTGAAGGAGGCAGAACCAATATTCACATGGTGTACCACACAGCAAATTTTGCTTTATTTTAAAATTATATGTGCTTTCTCTGGGACTAGAACTCCATGGGAATTTTGTCTCTGTTTCAGAAAAGAGACTGGATTGCATAAGGGTAAATAAACACTGTAGATTGCTGATATTCTAATTCTGCAATATAATAAAAATTTAAACCTCAGCATTATGAACTCTGAGCCAAAAAAGTCTACCCTTTGGAGAATTTCAAGAGAACAAAGGAAATAGACATATGTTTATTTCCAAACTTATGATGTGTGCCGTATTTTCTACATTAAGAAATATATAATTTTGATCATTGAGCAAAATTATGATAGATGTTGACATGGTTGTATAAAAAATTCTAAACATAAAATGATAATTAAAGATACAGGTTCAATAAAAGTTTCAAATCTTTTGTATTAGAATAAATAGTGTATGAAACAATTAGAGGCATCAGATGCTTATATCTGGAGTTATACCTGTTCTAAGCTTCACTGACAGAAGACTACAGGCATGGAAAGGTTGAGTGTGGCTCTTGCCCAATTTCATACATAAGTAGGATAAGCAGAGACTTGATGGGTCTCTTAATTCTCATGGCAAAGTTCATTTAAGAAGCTACAGCATGGGATCTCACCAAGATGATGGCCTAGTCATTAACTACAGAAGCACAACAGCAGGAGACATTCTGAAATGAAAGAGAAAGCTCAGGAGGCTGTGATACTCAACAAAGAACTTCAGACAAATAAGAGATGCTGAGACCTTGGTAATCATTCTCTCTCTGGGATGAGCACACTAATTTGTTTTCCAATACTAAGTGGTGAGGCCTGAAAACATATATGCAAGTGTAATTACATGAACCCAACAGGTTGTGTTTAAATATATAAGAATATCAAGTATATCACACACACACACACACACACACACACACACACACACAAAACAATTAATGTATTGTGGAAGTAATTTTTCAGGAGATAATCAAACTCTTCTCTCTGAAGCCCTTCCTTAAGTGATCTTTTTTGTGTTCATATACTCTGTCTTTGTACATTAATTTTAACATCACATTTTCTCCATTCCTTTCGTATGTGGGTATGTGAGTGTGCATGTGCATGCATGTACGCGTGTGTGCGCATGTGTGTATGTGTGTGTGAGTGTCTGTAGGTGGATGGTTGTGTGAGAAATGAATAAGGTACAAGGGAGGGGTTGAGGGAAGGAAGGAAAAGTGGTTAAATGAATTAATTACATTATAATCTCAAAACTAAAAAATAATGCCAATATAGAATATAAAATTATTTCAAAACTGCATATTATCTTTGCAAACTATAAAGCGGCATTTTTTAATAATCTCAAGGGAAGAATTAACTAAATACATGATTATTTAAATATGATAATTTTATTTTTTTAATTTTATACAATGGATTTTGATTACATTAATACACCCAACTGCTTCCACTAGCTCTCCAGATTCACGTCCAACTTTCCTACACTTTCCTCCAACTTCTTTTCCTTTTTAATTGTTTGTTTGTTTGTGTGTTTGTTTGTTAGTTTGTTTTTTGCTTTTTTATAACAGTTTTTCTGTGTAGTCTGGACTATCCTGGAACTCGTGTTTTAGATC
Organism: Rhabdomys pumilio; assembly: GCA_030674055.1. Classification (NCBI taxonomy): domain Eukaryota; kingdom Metazoa; phylum Chordata; class Mammalia; order Rodentia; family Muridae; genus Rhabdomys; species Rhabdomys pumilio. Next base: position 9,334,153 of record JANHMN010000007.1, read on the forward strand.
AAGCTTGCTTCAAACTCAGAAATGAGTTCAAATTTGAGACCACATATTCATGGGGTGTGGATCCACCAGCTTGTAATCAGATTACCAGGGGCTACACCTTTAAAGAAAAATGACTTTCCCTCTTCTAGAAGCCACCAAGTGGCAGTAGCTCCTTAGTGAATTGTGAGAACTCATGAGCTGATTCCCCTTCATGATGAAATGTTGACTCTCTGGATATTGTACAATGTTATACAGGCAACCATAGTTGCTGTCAGTACATGAATACAACCGACTGCTTATGTTCTTATGTCTAGAAGGCACTGACTTCTTATAGCCATCCTCAATCTCTGTATATTACAGTCTAACCACTTTCTCTTCTAGAGTCTCATGCACGGTGTGTGCTTGTGTGTGCCTGCGTGTGTGTGTGTGTGTGTTTGTGTGTGTGTGTGTGTGTGTGTGTGTGTGTGATATAGATATGTCTCTTATGACACTGCATCACACTGACTCTCTCTACTATTAGTTGTGACTCTCTATTTTAAATACTTCTCACTGTACAATGAAACTTCTCATATAAAATCTGAGAGTATCACCAACCTATAGAGTTGGAAATGTGAATTAGGAGTACACTTTGCTAGTATGTCAATTTAGCACAATAATAGTAGGAGGGCCTATGAGCTACCAAAACTTTGGTTCTTCTTCAGAGTTACAGCATCAGGTATGGGCTTCCTCATTTTGAGGATGCTTTAAATAGAATGAGAAATTTTTCAGCTAGCACCCTATTTATACCACAAATGGTACGATCATTGTCTTAGTAACTTCACAATTACTGTGAAGAGACATCATAACTAAGACAACTTACATAAGAAAGTATTGAATGATTAGCTAGGATGAGTCTATGTCTCCATCATGGTGGGGAGCATGGCAGCAGACAGGCAGGCATGACACTGGAGCAGTAATAAGAGCTTACATGTTGATATAACAACTAAGAGTCAGAAAGAGAAAAAAAAACTAACTGGAAAGAATGTGGACATTTGAAAGTTAAAGCCTATTCCCAGTAACACCTTGCCAATAAATCAATACCTCCTAATCCCTCCCAAATAGTTGCACCAACTGGGGACCAAACATTAGCACATATAATTCTATAGGGACCATTCTCATTCATCAGAAGCATATTGTTCCATACAAGTGAGCTAAGGAATTTTAATCCAGCAACATGGCTGTTTTGATTAAGTCTAAAGACCTAGGTCTGTGTAATATGGCTGGAATATAGACACAGCACACACATTTAATCCCTCTGGCTAGAATATGAATACATTTTTAGTATACATCTTTAAGGTAAAATTAATTTGTAGAAGGAAGCAGTCATGTTTGAAGATGGCATCTAATTGAGAAGCAGACACAGTGATGAATCAGAGAAAGCTTTGACAAAATGAATCAGACATAGAGTAGATCCAACTTTCAGGAGAAAAAGCTATACAGAGAAAGAGCAATGTAGAGAGAGTGTGTTCAGTTAGTTTGGTCAGTCAGTTGGGAGTCAGTGCTGTGAGTGTGGTACAGTGGAGTTGAATTTGTTCATGAGTTTGTGCTGTTCAGTACAGGTCAGCAGAATTGCAGCTAGAGAATAAGAAGGAGCCAGAAGATTAGAGCAAATTGGCAGAGTCGGCGTGAGGTCAAGCAGGGCAATTCCATAAGAAGCCATCCAAGAGAAGCCAGATTCAGTCAGCTAGTTTGGACTGGAATTATGAATCAGAACAGCTGAGTTAAACCAGCCAGCCTGAGTTCAGAAAGATTTGGAAAGAAGAGTCAATTTATTCAGCAGTGAACCTCTGAGTTGACAGATAAATCGGGTGAAATAAAAGTTATTCTATTTTATTTTATTTTTGGTTTTTCGAGACAGGGTTTCTCTGTGTAGCCCTGGCTGTCCTGGAACTCATTCTGTAGACCAGGCTGGCTTCGAACTCAGAAATCTGCCTGCGTCTGCCTCCCAAGTGCTGGAATTTAAGGCGTGTGCCACCACTGCCCGGCAAAAGTTATTTTTTTTAAAGTCATTATTTTAATTAATAATTAAAATAAATAAGGTTCCTCCTAAACAATATAGTCTATCATTATTACACTTAGTTAACCTTCAGTACTTGATGCTAAGACTCTCTTGTTGAAGATACCATACACTTTAGTCATAGGACATGATGAGACCAAGTTGATACTGATCAGAACCTGCCTCTTCCCTGCTGCTTAACTTTCATATTACTTACTACAAGTTGCTTTGTGAGCAATTAGGAAGGAAATTTATCAACCTGATACGGGTTTAACATTTCTTTTGCTAAAAAAATTATTAAATAAAACTTAATTAGTTGGGGAGATTAATTGAAATTATAACTGTCAAAACAATATCAGCACTTAAGTTATAATAAAACTGAAGCCAAATAAAGAAAGCTAGAATTCTGAGATTGTCAACATTATTAAACTTAACATTGCATATGGCCTGACGTAAACTTCTGAAAACACAAAGCCATGTTTTGAGGGCACATAGTAGTCTATTTACCCTGTAGATGTGTAAGAACCTGCATGCCTAAAAGGTAAATATTTTAAAGATATATTTTCAAAGTGTGATTCTCACATAAGATAGACATATTCAATGTATACAATTTAGTGATTTGAGTATTATGTATGTGTGTATATATGCACTATCAGTCCATTCTTTGACCATCAGCCCATTTACAGATTGATGACTGAAAAATGCTATAATGTATATATGATATACAATAAGTATATCAATTCCATTTGAAATATCCCTAGTAATGAATATAGACATTCATATGACAGTTATATTTGAAATATTTTATAAATATTCTGTTTATTTTTAGGACTTTTATGCTATATTTTACTAAATAATTTACAGGGATTTGCTCTCATAATATCCATGTCAAACTATCTATTTTCTGCCTTAATGACATCTTAATGCAGGATAATTTAGTATCTCATTGTATTTTCTGGCTATTTGGTGATAAGAAATACTTCATTACAGCCCAGCCCTAATTCACCAGGACAATATCAATTTTAACTACACTTAAAGTCATATCTGTCTTCCGCTGTGTCCTGGTCATTTGTAAGTATTATTTCTATCTCATTCTTCTCATAAGGTGACTTCAACAAAGTTCAGTGTTACTCAGGACAAAAGATTATGAATCTGGATCCAGATCCATGTACTCTGATTCACAGTTAAATTTTTAACAACTGTAGGAGAGACCTTCTTAGCTCTGGGAATTTGTGTTAGCTAATCACATTATATGATATGTATCTCTAATAAGCAAATACACCATTGTAAATCTGTGTAAGAATCCATAAGTAATAATCAAAGCCATATTCAATTCTCATAATTCATTTGAATTCTCCAAAGAGACAAGTACAAAGCAAATAGTGATTCATCCTGAGAACTTCATTTGAAGTAGATTTATTTTTACAATCTATTTCCTGTCTTGTTCTGAGTGGACGACTCCCTTCTTATTCAGATTCTCCTGACTGAAAATGGAGGTGGGAGTGTTTCACTCCGTGGTTCATAATGACAGCACTGTAGGGATACAATTACACCGTCCAAGTTTTTTTTTTTTTGAAGCAACTTTTACTAGGAAAAAAGTTCTAAAGGATTAGCAATGACTAAAATATTATTCCTTATAAAGCATTGGCCTGGAAGGCCAGGCTTAAGTTCAACAATACATAATGTGTATGAATGTTATGTTTCTAAATAGCATGGCAGCCATTAACAACGTTTAAAACTATGGAAACGTTTCCTGACTGGCCAGTATATAAAAGCTATGACACCATTGTGATCTTTTATTGATCATTTATCTCAGTACTTAAGAACTTACCTTGGGTCTAAAACCAACAATGATTTTGTTTAGCAGATGATCTTAGTCTTATCTTTATTTTGTCTCACTATATGAATTCAGAAGGTGACCATTAATTTGAAAATTTATGTTTAAAGCTGTGATATAATTTTCTTGTGATACTCATTCATTCCGAGATTCAGTTCAGTATTAGGATTCTTCACCCTCCCCCAGAAACATATAGCATAAATGTGTGGTTTCCAGCTGGTGGCCCAGTTAGCAGGGGATAGAAATCTCATAGATGTTGTCAAGTAGAAGGGGTGTCACTATGGGTGTGACTTTGGGGAGGAAAGACTGTAAAAGTCAGAATAAATGGAGGACACCAGAAGGAAAATGGCCCACTGAAGCTACTAAGCAGGGCTCACACGGGCTCACAAAGGCTGAAGCAGCAAGCACAGGGCCTGCACTGGTCTGCTCCAGGTCCTCTGTATATATTATAACTGTTTATCTTGGTGTTTTGTAGAATTACCAATAGTGGAAACAGGCATTTTTTTTTAACTCTTTTACCTACTGTTGAGACTTATTCTCCAAGTTGCCTCATCTAGCCTCAATAGAAGGACTTTTGCCTTATCTTATAGTACCTTGTGTTGTCCCATTTGGCTTTTTCTCTTGGAGGCCCACTCTTTTCTGAAGATGATTCAGATTGGGAATGGATCTAGGAGAGATGAGAGTTAACGGAATGCTGGAAGAAGTGGAGGGAGGGGAAACTAGTTAGGACTGTTGTTTGAAAAAAAGAATACATATTCAAAAAGTGTTTTTTTTTTAAAGAAGAAAAAGAATAGAAAATAACAAACAAAGATCAGGGTTAAAAAGGCAGACCCCAAAATTTATAAGGCAATCATTAAACTTCATGTCAAACATTTGAGGAATGTGGTATTATTGTATGAACTACAGAAGGCATCAACAGCTAGTCTATGTCTTCTAGGTGTTTCTCTGGAGACTTTGCAAAATCCTCTATGAATCTGTATATCTTGCATACTGCATAGCTCTAAAGCTAACATCATGTGGATAATACCAGTTTTATTGCTTGCTTAAGAGTTAGCTGAGAACCTTTGGACTACTTTACAGTAAACTCTTGGCTGAACATGTTAAAAACACATCCCTTTGTGATGCTTTTCCAGTAAAGTATCTTGGATGCTATCTCTTTTCAGGCATTAGCTTTCCCAATTAAAATATATCAAATGAATTGTTATTTTTATATCTGGATCCTTCCTTGGGCAGAGCTTTACACTAAAGGCACATTTTTGATACATATCCCTGCAGCAAAATGATGATTGCCTTTAATGATGCTAATCTCGTCAACAGGCATAAGTGCTTTGCCCAGCTTGCTTTGTCTGTGTCTTTGGTCATGCCCATCCTCTCATCCTCACAGAATTTGTTTTCAGTGCTTCTCTATTGTTGCTTTGGTCTTGGTTTGTACTGCGAATTGTTCTACCATCCATCAGGGTTATCCATATTACAGCCAGAAAATTATGTTGTCTTAAGGTTTTACAAGTAAATGTTTCCATTACTAGACACACTCAAATTTTCTTTAGGCCTCACGCAAAAATAAACAAAACAAACAAACAAAAACAAAGACAATGGCATGTTTATTTGCCAGAGTATAACAAGTATGAACCACGTCATTTAGACAAAATTTCCACAAAGACCTTGTTACCACCTGAAAGCTCTTAAGTATCGTCTTTACTATTTGTATTTGTCGTTATCAAATTGGTCATTTTAATTGACACCAGAGTAGACCACTAAGTTTCCCTTACAACAGCATAAGCTGTCACCAAGAGCTACAAACTTCTGTTTCTCCCTGCAAATCAGTTGTGAAGATCAGGTCTTAGGACAGCAGAAATACCTCTTTATGGTACAAGTTTTATATTTTTGTTACTTTTGACCAAGTTTAGTTACCTTTGATCATTGAGATAGAAAGTAACTCGAGGGAGAAAGGTTTTATTTTTGCTTATGGTTTCAGATACATGACAGTAAACAAGGCAGGAAGGTATAGCAGGAGGAATGTGAGGTGGCTCCTATTCACATAGTAAAAGCAGGAATCAAAGATTTTCGTTAAAATAGAGGTGAAAACACTTCAAAGTCCTTCTCACAGTGATCTATTTCTGTCAGCTAAACTTCACTCGATGAAACCTTCTCAGTGCTTGAAATAATACCAAAAACTTGTAATAGAACATTCAAAGCATACATCTGTGAGCGCATTTCAGATTAAAATGAAAATCAAGATTTAGTGGATATTCGGGATTCTGTTGAAAATGTTTGAACCTCATATAATCCAGTACTGTTTATTCATTTATTTTGTTGTCTCCTTCCAATTTTTTGCTTGTTGGCTTCCTTCTTTTCTTCCCACCCTTCTCCTTCCTTCCCTCCCTCCCGCCTTTTCTTTAAAATTTTCTATTATGTGGACTACCACACAGCGGACACTGTAAACTACAGACAATATATACTGAGTAAGAAATAAAAAACATGAGAATGGTCCCCACAGGCTCATATGTGTGAATGTTGAGTCTACAGTTAGTGAAACTATTTGGGACAGATTTAAAAGTATAGCTTTTTGGGGGGAGGTATATCACTGTGACTGAGCTGCAAAGTTTCAAAAGTGTATAGCAGGACTAGATCTCTCGCTTTCTTCCAGCAGGTCAGGATGCAGATCTCCCAACTGGTGTTCTAGCACCATGCCTGCCTGCTTCCCACCATGATGAAAATGGGCTAACCATCTAAAACCTGTAAACAAGCACCCAAATAAATTCTTTCTTTTATAAGAGCAGAGTTGCCTTGATTATGCTGTATCTTCACAGTAATAAAGAAGTAACTAAAACAATGATAAATGCCAAAATAAACCAAAATAAATGTCAACATTTCATTAATAAACAAAATATTAACTCCTTTTAACCAAACTCATATTCAAATATTAAACTTAAAGTACTAACTGAAATGATTTGTACAAATAAACAAAGGCTGTTTCCAACTTCTATCTAATAGAGTAAGTTAAATCAAACATCAAAGTTGAGTAGAGATAAGTTTATATACAAAAAAGTATCTCTGCAATTATTTTTTTACTTTATTTTACATTAAAATTATTGACATAATTTTTTTGGAATACAGACTTCAGATCTACTACATTTGGAATGTGAAGTTTTATAACATTTCTCAGCATGGTCATTTTGTACATTTGAAAAAAAAAAAAAAAACCACTTGATGAAACCACAGTAGAGACAGGATAGATTACTATCTAAAATTGCTTTAATGTCAAGAATCACAGAGTCAGTCTTTCTTATTCATTCAAGAATTAGATAATTTATTTATCTTAGTTTGGGATAAATTTTGTTTCCAGACTTCCTAACCCTATCATATTATAGTTTTATTTGAGTCCAACTGAATGCATATTTTGGAATATACGGTAGCTTACTTAGAACTTTTTATTCTTACAGATATGGTAATTTTTATCATTGTTCAGCACACATTCTTACCAATCCCAACTACCACAAAAGAAGACAGAAATTTATCATATTGATATTAGATAATAATTTCCTTTAACAAAAAGAACTATTAAAGAAAACTTATCTGTGAGTAATTAACTCTTGGTCCTGGCCATAGACAATGAGATTGTGTTACCATTCAGTCACCTAGTACCTTGCAGTCCATTTTGAGAGTGCACTGATTTCTTTAGACTCTTACATTTGGGACATTAACTATTCTCCAATTCATTCCTGTTAACAATGGCCTTGCTCTTTTGCAAATTATTTTCTTTAAATGTGTATCTTTAGTATTTTTCAGTCTCATAATAATGTGGTGGTGGGAGGAGAGTCTCAAGGAACAGGTAAAAGATGAATTGTATTATTATGCTGATTTTTTCTTATGGACAATTTGAAACAAGAAATCTGTTGTGTATATTACATGTTTTTGTGTCTTGAGCTGCACATGTATGTGAAAGCTCATGATATAAATATGCATTTGTGTTTGGAGATCAGAGGAACTTTGGTGTCTGTTCTTAGGTGCTATCTTTTCTTTTATTCTTTTGAGCTAAAATTTCTCACTTGCCTGGATTTTACTGAACAGACTAGGTTGGCTTGGTCTTGCCTCTGTGTACTCAGCATACCTTGAATCCTTCAGATTTTTTACTTAGAAAAGCAGACGAAGTGGATCCTAACCTAGACAGATGATAATTATTAAACAGTGTGCCACTTCTTGCTATAAGTCAATTAGAAAATAATTTTGAAGAGTTGAAATTAAAACCAAAAGTATTTTTAAAAAGTTGAAACTGAGCTTCCTAGAAAACTACTGTCATAGAACCTACTGGTATCTGTGCTTTTCACCTTTCATGCATGGAGGGTAAAATAAGATATGAATAAATGTAGGAAAAGAGTAGCAGCAATAATAACTTTCAGGAGCTAAATAATATTCTAAATTAGTTTTGATTGATGAGCTTTGTTTCCTAGGAAAGATTGTATATAAAATGAGACAGCATACCCATACTAACTATGGTGTTAAAAATGTTGTTTTGTATCTCAGACAAAAAGCCTCTGAGGTTTGGGTTCAGATAAACAATCAATTTGGATGCTTGGCAGTCTGTCAAATTGAAAATGGACTCTCCTGGGATGTCTGTCAACAGAAAAGAACTCTGTATGATAAAAAGCTAATTAATGATTGATTGACCTGCTGACATCGGAGTTGAGATATGGGCTGTAGAGCTCACCTGTGCGGCAAAATCATTAAGGAACACGCACTTCACTCCAAGAAGGCTGCATTAGTATTCTACTTACTCGTAAGAGCCTTGCAGATATGGCTGGGGCTACATATTTTCCTCTTACTGAGCAAGTTTAATGGTATTTTGCTTAAGATTTTCTTTCTCCACAGCCCATCATGCCAGAGTAGCTCTTAAATAAGAAAACTCAGATGAAGCAACTACTCTAGGATCTAAGAAAGAGATTTTTCTTTTTGATTAGCAGAACAAAAGTCTAAATTGGTCTCAATATTATTATGTTATTAGAATTTAGTTTTCAGTACAGTCTTATGCATTACTATTGAAAGAGGGTAGAGAGAGGGAGACAGGGAAGGGAGGGATGGAAGGAAGGATGGAGAGAGGGACTGTACATGGCACAACATACATGTGGAGATCAGAGGACATCTTTGTGGAGTTTATTTTCTGTTTTCACCATTACATAGGTTCCAGAGAGTCGAATCGAGTCCCCAGTCTTGCAGAATATACCTCTTTACAAACTGAATCATGTAGCTGACTCATAAAATCAGAAAAAGCCTCAACTGTATGTTTTTGAGATCTGAGTTGTTCTGAGATCAAAAACTGACAAACCTCTTGCAAGCATGCTGCATTTATAACCACGTCAGTTTATATACAGAGGAATGATTGTCACAAAAGCAACTTCCAACTGACTTGATCAATCACCAAGGTCATTTTCCAATTTATTTACTTATTTTTATGATTCTACATGTACCAAGAAATGTTTAGAAACAAATTTGGATACCATATATTCTTAAATGTTTGGTCAGTCACAAAATTATAATTTTAATTGAAAAAATACATTTCTAATCTATGAGTGGAAAATTTTGCCCTCAAAACAATAAATAATTACTGTGATGAAAGAGAATTTTGTAATGGAAAGGACAACTTGAGAAGAAATTCAGTGTATTCAGTGTCATCAGATATATTACCTAGTCATTTACCAGATTCCACACAAGGAAGCACTAAGTAGGGCTGAAGTGTTAAAAATACCACGCACTTGCCAAAGTGAGGTGTCTAGGATTAGTCACACCGATTAACTTTTCAAATAACACCACTTTCACAATGCTAGACCTTTTTATACATTAGGAAAAAATTATTTCTTTTAATTTGTAATCCCAAATTCAAGGTAGCATTTTCTCATGTTTTACTGAATGCACATTCAGAAAATAGGATGCTGTAGTGGAAATTTGAAAGTCCTTGAGCGACTTGAAGACTAACACTAAAAGATTGAACTTATGAAGCTGCAACACATCGTCATATCTACTCTCCTCATGCACAAAATCTGTCCCTGTATTTTCCATTGACAGTTCTAATTGAGGAAGAAGTAGATGAGGCAGGGACCGACTACAATAAATTTGGCTTAGCGATGTCGACTTAATGACATATAATACTTAAATACTAATTTGGGGAATGGGAAAGTGTGATCAGAGTATATGGTATGAAAAACAAAGTTTTTAAAAAATGGAAAAATAGATAAATAAATAAAAATTTACTGGAATCAGAATTAAGAAAAAGGAAACTTATCAAAGGCAAGTATCAGTTTTCCTCATGCACAGTTTTATGGGTGTTTCTATGAAGTTAAGCTCTTCAAATGTTGTTCAAAGAAATAAAAAAAAAAAAGATGCCATAAGAGAGCTCGGGACATCAGGACCTGAGACATCACCACCAGGCATCCTATCTGCTTCAACAACACAGTGGAGAAAAAAAGTACCTTCATGGTTGACAAACAAATTTCTCACAAGAACTGAAAGATATTTTCCCTGTCTGTCAGCTTTGATAATTAATTTGCACTTCTATCTCTTGAGCCAGATATATCAATTTCACATATCCACTGTAGTTAAGATTCTCTAAACTTCATTTGACTGAATTATTTAAGTCTTTACATTTTCTTTCTATCAAATGGGCATAATAACAGCACCCAGACTTTCAGCTCCTATGAAAACTGAATTTTAGAATTCCTCTCTCCAACACTGACCTAAAATAGATTCTACATATGAATTCTACAATTGTGATAATTGCTGGTTAATAACCAAAAAACTGAAAATCTCCAATATTAACGCACACACACACACACACACACATATATATACATAAATTTAAAAACTCAGTTCTAATGCAAGTCTTATATTCCCCAGATCCCCAGCTGGCTTCTGAGACTCCTTGAGATCAATTATTGAATCTCTACTCTGATGAAATTTACCATCTAATGTTTTTTTTTTTTGATGAAGTTCTACAGCTCCGTATTTTGATTCTTGTTATATGTGTTCAGGCGAAGACCAACAATTTATAAATGTCCTGTGGTGGCAATATGTCAGAAATTTTCCTTTCTGTAGTAAGATTCAGCCAATTAACCAGCATGGAGCATGAAACTGAAGACCAGTTTCCTCAGCAGGAGCCATGTCTACCATCTTTATAGTTAATGATACATTCCTCCCATGTATCACTCACAATTCCTGTGCTGCTATTTTTAATATATGTATATATATATATATATATATATATATATATATATATATATATTAAAATACACATATATATGCACACACACATACAAACACACACACACTGTTTATCTGGACATAGATGTTTAATTAAAAGTCAAAGAAGAAGAAATATAAAAATATTATGAGCTAATTATCCATTTTCTAGACATTTAAGAAATGTTGCTTTGCACAATTTAAAGCCTACTAATGTGTGTCTCAAAACACAAACAAAAAGGTGTCTGTAAGGTTTTATTTCTTAATCTGAAAGACAGCATGCTGAGGCAAGTTAGTAGCAGAAACAAACAATTTAATGGGGACATCAGGCAGGAATTACAAGGAATACTACAATATCCTGGACATTTCAAACAAGTAAGAAATAGTCAAAATTTCTACAAATGTGCATTAGTCAAAGAAATCCAAAAGCAAATGTTCTGAAAAGTGGATTATTATGACACTGTATGTATAATAAAGAAAACCCACTTCATAAAAACTGAAATTTCATCCTTCCAAAAACAGCCACTGTGTCTTTTATATGCTTGGAAACATTGCATTAGTACATGAAAAATGCATAATTGATACAAAGACAATTTATATTTATTAAATTTATTATACTATGTATTTTATCTTAATTGTGCCAATGACAATTTTAGCTTCACTATTTGAATATGGAATCATTGAAATTTTACACAGTATCTTCAAAAGATGATGTTAGTCTCTAGATGTGTTAAGATCTCCACTGGCTTTTTTTCTGTCTACATGTCTGTTACATATTGATTTAATCCTGAGAATTAATACCTGAAAAAAGGTACACTTTTATACTCTATTTCATTGTTTCTCTAGTATATAAATATTATTAATTTTGTTTTGTTTCTTTGCTTTTGCACTAATCATGCTAAACATAAGCAATGCTTATTTACTTATTTACCTGAGTTAAAGAGTGTTGGCTCACCCATCCAGGGCTTTCTTGAGTCTACAGTATGTGAGTGCTATACAAAACCCTCACTTGCCTGCTTCTGTTCATCTAGCTCTGTAATTCCAGTAAGTATTGGAAAAGGTGTGAATCAGTGACTTTTTAGTCCTTTCATAATAAAATTAACTGAATAAGAGTCTTAGTGTAATTATTGCTTTTATTATGAAATAATTTAATTTATTTTTCTCACTTGGTAGATTTTAGACTTTTTAAAATCTTAGTATTTCATATTTATTCATGTAATTATTAAATGTCGGGTATCTTTTCATTATTAGATTACTACCTACCCTCATTTCAACCTATACTTCATTTTATACTTTCATATACTGTCCCTTCATTGTTCCTACAGTTCTGAATCTGTGCCAGTGTGTTTCTTATGCTGGTACAATAAATGGAATAAGTAAAAGGCATCTTGAAAACCCTGCCTTTACATAAAATATCAAACTTTTAGATATTTAAAATATTATTCTTTCCTCAAAGTTTATAATATAAGCATGTACTTAAGGATACTTTTTTATTATTTTTGTTATTTATTTATTTATTTATTTACCCAAATTTTATTCTCCACGCCCCCAGTCCACTCTGACTATTCCATATCCCATACCTCCTCCCACACCCTGTCTCAGTGAGGATGTCCGGAACATCCACCCCACACCCAACCATACCTTTAAACTCCCCGGGACCTCTAGTCTCTTGAGTGTATCTTAGTTGTATCCTCTCTGACTTAACCTAGACCCGGTAGTTCTCTACGGTATATGTTTTGGGAACCTCATATCAGTTGGTGTATGCTGCCTGGTTGGTAGTCCAGTGTTTTAGGGAACTGGGGGTCCAGGTTAATTAAGACTGCTGGTCTTCCTACAGGATCACCCTCTTCCTCAGCTTCTTCCAACATCTCCATAATCAAACCACAGGGGTCAGCAGCTTCTATCCATTGGTTGGGTGCAAATATCCGCATCTGATCCTTACAGTTATGTGTTGGGTTTTTTGAAGGGCAGTTGTAGCTACCTGCGGTCAAGGACGAACTGGGTTCTCCTGAAGGAGGGCTGGAAATAAAAAAAGGAATAGAAGGGTGAGAGACAAGACAATGTTTTCTGATCAAACCTCAAATTTAATATTCAGCTCTTCTAATTTAAATGGAAAGCCCCACCGAACCCATTCTTGTTTCTGCCGGAAATGGGTGGGGGAACCCATCCTTTGTTACAGCTAGAGATGTCTCAAGGCAAGCTCAGAAGGCATTCTATTCTTCTAAGTTCCGTAGGAGGTTGTATCAGGCCTTGAAATCTCCCCTTGGCTGGATCCCACTTTGGGCTTGTTTGCTGAACCATCTTTTCCTCAGGCTCCTCTCCATTTCCATCCTTGCAGTTCTTTCAGACAGGAGCAAATAGGAGTCAGAGTTTTGACTTTAGGATGGCAATCCCTTCCCTTACTTGATGCCCTGTCTTCTTGCTGGAGGTGGACTCTATAAGTTCCTCTCTCCCTACTGTCAGGCATTTCATCTAAAGTCCCTTCCTTTGTGCTTTTTAAAAATATATTATTATTTTATACCTTATGTGTATGGAAGGTTTGCCTGCATGGGTATCAGAAAATATTTTCTACTAGTCTAGAAGTGGAGTCCCAAATGGTTGTGATCTGCCATATGGAACTGGGAATCAAAATAGGTCTCCTGAAAGAGTATCCAGTGCTCCTTACCTCTGAGCCATCTCTCCAGACTCTCTGAACAACCGTTTGTGAGAAAAGATTAACCAAGTATAATCTCAAAAAAAAAAAAAAAAACCAAAAGTCTTTATGAGTGATTAGCACACAGGTCCCTTGAAATAGCACCAAAACTGAGAAAAACAGAGACTAAACTTCCAGCTACTCATCCACTGCAGTTCTTCTGTGATGGAGAAGTACCTTCCTGTTAAGATCGCTCACAAAATCAGAGGACAGAGAGCCTATTTGTTTTGTTGCTCTTGTGTTTCCAGTATTGGTTCATATAGCTATGAGACTTGACAGATTTTGTTGAATTTCAGGCCATCAGGATGACCTGCACAGAGTTTATGTTAAAATTTTTTGGCAAACTGCTTTCTTTTTGAAGCTTCAGATTTGTTTTGCTCTCAATTTCTTCAAGTGGTCAGATGAGGTTTGCAGTACTAAAGAAAAAGTCCTTTTCTTAAAGCCACTGATGTTAGAATTAATCACATCCACAGCATGCATTCATTGCAGCTATTGGACTTTTGTAAATAACTAGTCTAGAGTTCAGCCATGCTGATCTCTCTTCCTCTGAAAATTTCATCTCCTTATTTTCTTCAAAAAATTCTTGCAGTTTTTGTAAATCTGTATTAGATTGAATTTTGACATGTAAGTATGAATCATTTAGTTATTATTATCTCATCATCTCTTGGGATTTCAGGAAACATTGGTATTGTTAACCATATGTTGTAAGTCAACTTAATTTTGCTTTATGCAGTTTAGTTCACAGTAATCAATGAGAGATAATATAGTAAGTGGAAACAATAGACCATGAGTTGTTATTTTATTTTATTTTATTTCACAGATAAGATATATATTCAAAAACCATCTTGATATTAAGCAAAAGCACAGCATTGCACCCTATCTTTACATTAAATTTTCTATTACTCTTTCTGCTTTTATTTATTATATTTTCCCTTTTCTTTTGTTCTTCTTTCTTTATTTTTTTCCTTTTGGATAGTATGTAAAATAGAACTCAGAAGTGGACTTTCTCCTCCCTCTCCCAGAACCCGCACATGGCACACATTATGCACAGTTTAACATCCCTCCTGAGGAAAAATCTCTCAACAATTAAATATTTCTAATGAAAGAGTTCAGAGAACTGACTTCCAGCTAGATTTGTTTTTCTGGAATCAATTCAATAGAGGAATGAAAAACTGAGGTGTATTCTATTTTCAATTATATACCAATTGTGTGAAATGCAGACATAGCAAATAAAATAAAGCACCACAAAGCAGAGAATACATTGAATGAAGCTGGGTAAATAAGGGTTCTCCAGCTATAGAACTCATAAAATTTCTCAAGAGGATCTTTGCTCATATAGAGTGTATGCATAGGAGTTGAGAATTTTATTTTCACAGAAAATAGTTTAGTTTCTAGGAGGAGCAATGATTACAAGACCAAGTGTTGTATCTCAAGGGTGGGGTTTGAATTAAGCAGACTGCTGGTATAGTCTCCATCAAGAGAGAAATTCCTCAATGACCTCAATCAATTATCCCCAGCTACAGCCAAAAAACATGGACAAAAATCTCATACTCTGTATCCAGCATGCTGGAGTGAATTCAACCTGTCTTCTAGAGGATTTTCATTGACAAGTGAGAGAACTGAACTTTCAAAACAAGGCTAAGAAAATGAACCAGTCAGTCAATGCATGGATTCTACAATGGTATTGCAAAATGAAAACCAGGAGAACAACACACAAACAATAAGAACAACAAAAGGGAAAATGTGTTACTATAGAAACCATGAGTAATGGTTGTATGGTCTTTGAAAGAATAAGAAATAAAAGGACAAATAAGCTAGATTTACTTCTAGTATGTGAAGATGTAGTAGTCACAAAAACAACCTTCTGAAGACAGGAGAAGATAGATATGAGAATTAAACTCCGTTATAAAACTAGATAATATACAGATGATCAGACTGAGTATAGATATGGCTGAAATTCTTGCATGGAAATTTTGTTAGTTCAGGTACCATATAGAACAGAACCTATGGAGGGATCTGGTTATCTCTGCTAATAGCCCTTGCTCCCTTTGGGTTCTTCAGCTGATTGGGCAATACATCTTTTATCATACTGCAGCTATTAAATTGTTTGATTCCCAATAACTCTGAAGTAACAAACATCACAGAATAACAAATATATCTATGTTCTAGGTATGCTTTGCCTGTCCTTGGCTTACAGCAAAAGCAGTGACATCTTTCTTCATTCTATGATATACTGATTTTAGTAATAGAGTAATATTCAATACAATCAGTATTATCTTTCTGAATTAAGTTATTTACTTTGTTATCACACTTTCACAAGACACTAGAACTTTGAATCGAATGGATCTGATGTATTTATAGAATAGGATCCTCTTTGAAAATGTTTTAGTAAGGTACATCTGTTACTTATTACTGAGCCCTTAAGCTCTGCTAACACAGCAATGTCAGTGAACCACTGTTGTCACTGTATTCTTTAGATGAGTGTTCAGCAAAGGACTTCTTCCTGAACTATGTCTCTGCTTAGCATTTGATATTTCATTTAGTTGTTCTATTGAGTCAGCTGTACCTGAGTGATGTCACAAATTACAGGGAAGCCACTGTTTCACCTCACTCTGAGTCAATCTGTATGAACAAACATGCCAATGTATTAGATATTTGAGAGACCCTTAAGTAGGTATCAGCATAAGAAGTGCTGTGTAGAGAGTGCTGTGAAGATAGGTCTGCATTATTAATATGAGTCATTTTTGCATGAGTGCGTTCTTCAGGATTCTCAAGAGAGAAAGAACTGGTAGTATTAATATAGATGCAAAGTAGATTTATGAAACTGGCTTACATAACGTAGGCTGTGTCACCCAACCCTGGTTGTTAGCACACTCAAGACTGAAACACTGAAAGTTCTTTAGTTCACAATATTGGATGTATTTTGCAGTTCCAGTATCGCGTTGATGGCTTGGAGGTTTTCTGTAGATTCTTTAGCCTTGAGTCCATGATGGTACATCAACAATTTGAATTCCAATATCAGTGAAAGGAGATATAACATCAGTAGCACCAAAGGTAGATAAATTAACTAGCATGGAGCAAAGAGAATAGGTAAAAGCCAATATTCTCCTCTCAGGGTCATTATACTTAGACACTGATAGAAGATATTTATGCTGGGGCTGAATATTCCCCCTCAGTTAATCACTGTAGGAAATAGTCTTACAGACTTCTTCAAAGTCACGTCTCTTAATTGATGCCAGATGTAATTAAATAGACAACCAAGATTAGCTATCACATTGAGAAGTATTAAATAATCCAAAATAGAGTTGGCCTAATAAAATTAATTGTGTTCCAGGTGTCCAGCTTCAGAGCTCAGAATCGGCATTCTCTGTACTAAATAGGGTACTGGGTAGCGAGAATGGCTAGAGCAGTGGTTCTCAACCTTCCTATTGCTTGAGTTCTTTAATACAGTTACTCTATTGTGGTGACTAACAACCATAAAATTATTTTGCTTGCTACTTCATAACTGCAAATTTGCTACTGTTAGAAATCATAATGTAAAAATATCTAATATGCTGAATATCTGATACATGACCCCTGTGAAAGGGCTGATCAACCCCCAAGGGGTCACAACCTTTAGGTTGAGAACTGCTGAACCAGAGTAACCTTCAAATGAAGGAAAGTGTTTTACCTTCTTCATTTCTAGGTCTACTTATAATTGTTCTATTATATAAACACACAGTGAGAAAAGGCAGAATCTTATTTCTGTCTTTTCACTAAAAGTATAGTCCAAAGGAAGCTTTCCCTGCATCCCTTTCACAAAATGAAACTCTATCTTTAAAATACAAGGCCTTTAATTTTAAAAATTTCTCCTTTACAGGCTTCTAACAAGCCAGTCATAGATTAATAACTCATTAAGATTTGGTATACATAACTCACTTATGTGGAGAAAAATGACATAAAAGGCAACTATTTTATATACTCATATACTCTCTTTTATGTGTGTCTATGGATATATTTCCATAAATGTGGTTTTCAAGAAGTCTACTTAATAAGGCCTCTATATGTCAGAAGTCAGTGAAAATACTTCTTTTTTTCTTGCACCACAATTTCCTGTATTGGCTAGTTTTATGTCAAATAGACACAAGCTAGATGTATCTGAAAGGAAGTAACCTCAATTGAGAAAACCCTAAGATTATCTTGCAAGAAATTTTCTTAAATAATAATCAATGAGGGAGAGTCCAGCCCATTGTGAATCATACCATTTCATGGGCTAGTGTTCTATAAAAATGCAGGCTGAACAAACCACAATGAGCAAGTCTGTAAGCAGCTTGCTTGTGTATAAGGAGCTTGTCAGTAACCTCCATGGCCTCGGCATGAGCTTCTGCATCCAGGTCCCAGCCCTGCTTGAGTATCTCTCCTGACTTAGCTTGTAGAACAGTGTTACAGAAGTTTAAGTCACATAAACCTTTTCTCACCAAAATGCTGTTGGCCATGTGGTTTTGTCCCATCAATAGAATCCCAAAGAAAATTCCAATGCCAATGAGCTGGTCTTTGAAGACTACTCATCAGGTCATAGGAATAAATTGAGAGAAAACTTTGTTGTACCAAGAGTCTATGTCATTATTTCTAGATGAGTTATTGGAGTGTTGTTAAGGATCCAATTTATCCACATATGCAAAGCATTCTTTTTTGCACCCTTGATTTGAGATTCAGTAAATCTATAGATACACAAGTCATGATATATAACGTTCTTTGTTCTGTCTCATTCTATTGTCACAGCCAGCATACAAACACATCATGGTTAAATAACTAGGGTAAACAATGCTAAAACTCTTTTAGATTTTAAAATAAATTTCTGTAAGAATTTTAGCTAACATAAGTACATAAACTCTTGTTATATAGCAAGTTTCAATATAAAAAGTTAACATGGCTCTCTCAAAAATAGTTTACTGCATAATTTTATTGCTTTAGGCCCTTTTAATAATGCCATCCTCACAGATACCCAAGGGTATGTTTCCAAAATTCAAAGTTTCTAGCATGTCATAGTGGTAAGAGATTTAAGGAGCAGGGGATGGGATCTTGCCTTTTGTCTTACTTAAAGACATTCCAGCTTCACTAAGACCATTTACCATCTAAAGGATTCATCAATGGCAAAGGTATTTCCATGTTCATGAGCTTTTCTGTAATCCATCATGTACATGGCTTACATAGACATTTAGTCCCAGAGAAAATGGGATGATCAAGATAAAGAGAGACCTTAAAAATACATATAGTTCTCACACATAGAAAATTTAACAGTGTCATTTATAAAAATACAAATACAAATTAAAATTGAGTACTGATACACCTTATTTTCTTGTATGCATTGAGAAGCAGATTCTCTCATACATTTATTAGTGTATAAATTAAAATAGAAAGGGCAATTAATTTAAAATGATTTATTAGGAGAGGATGTACCTAATTTGAAAGAGATTTGATGCCCCAGGGATGGGGGATAATGTGATTGGTTGTCTTCCAGAGGCGATGGTGTGGGGTGGAAAAATAACTCTGGAATGGGGCAACATATGTGATGTAAATAAATAAAATAATCAATTAAAAAGGAATTGGTATGCCGTGTACAGATTCTTTCAACTGAACACAAACTACTGTTGGAAATTCAATTAGTGAAAATAATTATTTGGCCAATTTTGATAACTCAGTCTTATGCTAGTGTCTGGACATAATTGACTTGTGTTTTACATCTATCAGAATTCTGACTATATTATTATATGACTCCCACCTCCATTTCACGGATCATATTTTAGTTAAAGATTACTATGTTAGAAAGCTATGTACTATAACAATTAGGCTAGTAAATATAATTTCTGGCTTGTCAACAAATTTCTGTAGACAGCTCTACATCATCAAAGGATAGAGGTATTTTTGGTGAACATCTGTCTCAATCATATATCCTTTACCAATTTCCCATGCCAATCCCATTCAGTATGTTATTTTTTCTTCTTCCTCTTACTTCATCTCTTCCTGATCATTCTCTTCCTTCCTGCCCTTCCTCTTCCTTCTACTCTTCTTCTTTCTGCTCCTCATTCCATTCCTCTTGCTCCTCTTGTTCTGCTTCCTCTCCTTATTCCTTCTTCAACATATTCTCCTCTATCTCTCCTTCTATCTCTTCCTCCTCTTCATCCTTTTTCTTCTCCTGGGTGTGCTGGCTTGTATGTCCCACATGCATGTTTGAAAATCAGGATGATTCTGAAAAATACCTTGCTTGTGGTATATCAGGCATCTGTGAGTTACCTGAAGTGTCTGATATGGGTGCTGTATACAAAACTCAAGTCCACTGCAACAGTAGCAAATACTGTTAAACCTTTTACCACAACAATTTCTTTTTATAGAAAAGTAGTGTCACTTTTCCCTTACAGTACATACTTACTCATGATATAGTCAGTATAAAATAGGCATAATATTCTGTGAGTCTTTTGTCTTATTTTCTTAACTTTTACCCAAAAAACCCAAAACCCAAAAACCAAAAACCAAAACAAAGCAAAAACAAAACAAACAAACAAACAAAACCCACCTGTTGGAATCAAATGCATTGTAAATAGTGGAGGGAATCTAAATATGCACACCTGCTATACATCTTTGATCAAGTACTAAAGAACATGCTTCAAATGGATATAACCTCTTCTGAAAATTCCAAGTGTGACCAAAACTCAAACCTTATTGTTTACATGCACAATGTCCATATACATGGAGAAAAGTGTCACAAGAAATTTTCCATTGTTATCCACTAAAGTGTATCTCATGATTTTTTTCTTTCCCTGGGAAGATGAGTTAACATAAGGTGAATCTGACTTAGTGCTATGCTATACCTGTGGTTATGGATATTAAAGGTAAATCTGTGGGATAGTTAAAGGAAGGAAATATGATTGGACCCTAAGGGGACAACTGTCTCAGATGGTGTAGACTTTGACACTACTGAAAGGAAATGGTGAAAGAGGTAAGTCTGGTTAGAAACAAACTCTGAAAAAAAAATCTGAAACACACATTGATTAACACCATGGAGAAAAGGTAAAAGCTGTAAGTGTAAAGAAGACCAGAGTTGGCAAAAGATAAAATAAATAAATAAATAAATAAATAAATAAATAAATAAAAGACCAGATCTAATCATATGATGGGCTCAGTTACTATTTAGTGCTGGCAAAGGTCACATGGATGCAACTTAACAGATGAAGTAAACTGGAAAGGAATTAAGAGTTGAAGACTGTCAGATAAAGAAATTCCTTGGAGCTGAAGATAATTGCAACCAATCTTTCCCCTCGGTGCTTAACCTGTACATATCAGATTTCCATCTTTCTAATCTCCTAAATTTTTGTGAGCAGTTCTTTCAGACTGACATTTTTAAACAAAGAAAATAGACCTAGATCTTTCTCCAATTAGTATTAATATAATCTAATAACAAGAACACATTCAAAAAGGAGGTTAATTCACAAAACTGCAAGTAAGAAATTAGCATTGTAATTAGAATAGTCTGAAACCTCTTATATAGAATGGTGATGGTTGATGAAAATGAAATACTTAGAAATTAGGCTCAGAGAAAACTTAAATACCATGAAATGGGATATATGATACCTTTGTAGAAGGCTTAGGAGTCAAGAACTTGGTGCCAGCCAAATGGCTAAGAAAGAAAAAGCGCGTGCTATGAAAGTTTGGCAATTAGTTCAGTTCTAAGAACCTCCATAAAAAGTGGTCCTGTGCGTTGATAACCATAGCATACGTTCCAGAGAAAGCAGTTAAAGACGGAAGAATGAACACTGTGTGAGCCAACTAGCATGCAGTATAAGCCAGCTAGCCTGCAGTACACAACACAGCAAAATACACAAGTGATATTCGTGATATTCTGTATCAACAAGGCGAAGGTGAGAACCGACTCTGGAAAATTGTCTGTTGATTTCCACACATGCCAGGCATGTGTTTCCACTCATCTGTGTCATCCAGACACAGAAACACACAGACACACACAGACACAGGGGGAGAGAGAATAGAGATAGATAGAGATAGACACAGAGAGATAGAGATAAAACTAGAGTTGATAAATAGACAGATTAAAAATGATATTAAAATTAAAATATTTTTTAGAAAACAATACTATACAACATTAATAAATTTGGATGTTAATAAAAAACTGCATTAACTTTTATTGAAAAACAATTTTACACTTGTTTTACATGACCTTATCCAATTTAATTTCTGAATATAAACTGAAATACTAAATTCCATTTCTTATTTGTTAATCATGTTTCGTAGAGTTGGGGGACGACCACGTGGATGACTACTTGCTTAGCATTCATGTACGGGACTCCAGGCTAACACCAGCCCGACTGGATAATATGCTCAATATTGCGTTTTTTAAATATTTGGTATTCATAAGAACTTTATGACTACTGAAATTCTTATTTTGTGGTGATGAAACAATTCTATGAGACTTCTCTCTTGTGTTCAGTAAATAACTAGACACATTGAAAGTGTTGCGTATTTTTAAAGATCACCTGGATTTGTGCTCCCATCCCTTTGTGTGTGTCTGCAGTACGGCCATCTTTTAGTGGTGTTCTAGATTTTCAAGCAAGAAATTGCTTCACTGAAGTTGATATTTAACAACTTTCCACCCACTTTTTTTGCTTGTTGCAAATGACATTAACTCAACTGAAAATATGCACTGTGGGGAAAATCACTTTTCTCATTACCTTCTGAAAGTTCACTACCAGTGCAGATATACTTTGTATATGAATTTGGCTTTGTTATATTTCTTTATTATATATTGAATGAAGAAGCTTACCTGGTGATCAGAGGTGGCCATTTCAGGTTTCCTATGTCCTATTGCTTGATGTCTTAGCTAGGGTTGCCCCCATAGATTTCTGGGAGTTTCTATTGTCCCAAGTTTCTAGCTCATCCCAGATATGGGCCAAACCATTTCCAGTTCTTTCTTCCACTTCTCTCTATCTCCATCCTACCCATAATTGATCTCTTCTTTTGCCCTCCTCACCAGAGACCCAAATTAAAATAAAAATAAAATTAAAGATACTTCAACATCAGAATAGAAGTCAAGGAATATGACTCATTGGAGGAGAGGAGGATTTGTCTGTATTTCCATAGATGATGAATGACTATGGCTTCTATCGAGCAAGAGAAGCTTCTACATGAAAGGCAGGACTCGAGGTGAGGGAGGAAGAGAAACAGAAAGACAACAATGCAGGTGACGCAGAAAGCTGATATGTCCTACATGGGAGTACCTCAACCAAATAGCTATAAAAGGACACATCAACCATCAGACTGGAAGACTGAAAACCTTGAATGTGTTTACCAGCTGTACAATTTTAGAGATCACTTAAGTTTATTATGATATCTGCAATACTTTGACTTCTTCCTTTCCTATTTTTAGCCCTTTGGTCGCCTTTCTCTGTTTTATAGCTAAAACTTCAAATACTTTATTGAATAGATTTGGAGAGAGAGGGAAGCCTTGACTTGTCCCTGATTTTGGTGGAATTGCATTGTTTCTCTCCATTTAACTTGATGTTAGCTATCGACTTGCCATATATTGCCTTTTTTGTTTTTAGGTATGAGCCTTGTATTCCTGATGTCTCTCAGACATTTATTATGAAGACTATTGGATTTTGTCAAAGGCATTTATAGTATGTAATGAGATGATCATATGTTTTCACTTTCCTTCAGTTTGTTTATATGGTGAATTGCATTGATAGATTTTTGTATGTTGAAGCATCACTGCATCCTGAAATGAAGAGTACTTGATCATGTGGATAATGTTTTTTTTTAAAAAAATATTTAAAATAAAAAGAACATGATTTAAATAAATTAGTGGTGTATGATGAGTATAACTCCCCCCCTTTTTAAATGAAGATATTATTTTAAATTTCCATGAATTGGTTCCATGGTCCCTTGTCCTTGGCAATTATAAAGAATTCCAATAATATGGGTAATATTAAATTGCTGACATAAAGTTTCAAATGCTTGACTGCAATAGCCAGTACCATTATCTAATCTTTAGTTATTATTAGTGGATAATTTATTTACCTATATTTCAGATATTATCCCCTTTCTGCATTCCCTACCCTCCCACCAGAATCCCCTTATCCCATCCTTCCACCAACTTCTATAAGGATATGCCCCCACCCATCCATCTACTTCTACCTCCCTGCCTCAAATTCTCCCAGACTGGAGCATCCAGATTTCACAGGACCAAGGCCCTCTCCTCCCAATGCTCTATAAGGCCATCCTCCACTATATATACAGAGGGAGCATGGGTCCCTCCATGTGTGTTCCAGGCTAGCTGTTTAGACACTGGGAGCTCTAGTTGGTTGGTATTGTCGCTTTCAAAATGGGGCCTGAAGCCCCTTCAACACCTTCAGTCTTCTCTCTAACTTCTCCATTGGGGACCCTGTGATCAGTTCAATGATTAGCTGCCAGCATCCAGCTCTGTATATGTCAGATTTTGGCAAAGCATCTCAGGAAACAGGTATGCCAGGCTCCTGTTATCACGCACTTCCTGACATCCACAACAGTGTTTGCATTTGGTGATAGCACATGGGATGGATACCTAGGTGGGGCAGTCTACTGACAGTTCCTCTTCCAGACACTGCTATATACATTGTCTTAATATTTGCTCCCATGAATATTTTGTAACTCCTTCTAAGAAGGATTGAAACACCCACACTTTGGTCTTCCTTTTTCTTCTTGGGCTTTATGTGGTCTGTGAGTTGTATCTTGGGTATTGTGAGCTTTTGGGCCAATATCCACTTATCCGTGAGTGCATACCAGGTGTGTTCTTTTGTGATTGAGTTACCTCACTTAGGACGATATTTTCTAGTTCCATCCATTTGCCTAAAAATTTCATGAATTCATTGGTTTTATTAGCTGAGTAGTACTCCATTGTGTAAATATAACACATTTCTGTATCCATTCCTCTGTTGAAGAATCCTCTGGGTCCTTTCCATCTTCTGGCTATTATAAATAAGGCTGCTATGAACATAGTGGAGCATGTGTTCTTGTTTTATGATGGAGCATTTTTGGGGTATATGCCTAAGAGTAGTATAGCTGGATCCCCAGGTAATATTATTTCCAATTTTCTGAGAAAGCACCAAACTGATTTACAGAGTGGTTTTGCCAGATTACAATCCAACCAACAATGGAGGAGTGTACCTCTTTCTTCAAATCCTCACCAGCATCTGCTCTAACCTAGTTTTTGATCTTAGCTATTCTGACAGTTGTGAAGTGGAATCTAAGGGTTGTTTTGATTTGCATTTCCCTGATGACTAAGGATGTTGAACATTTCTTTAGGTGCTTCTCGGCCATTCAATATTCATCAGTTGAAAATGTTCTGTACCCCATTTTTAATAAGGTTATTTGATTGTATAGAGTCTAATTTCTTGAGTACTTTGTATATTTTGGATGTTAGCCCTCTAACAGATGTAGGATTGGTAAATATATTTTCCCAATCTGTTGGTTGCTGTTCTTTTATATTTACAGTGTCCTTTGCCTTACAGAAGCTTTGCAATTTTATGAGGTCCCATTTGTCTATTCTTGATCTTAGAGCATAAGCCATTGGTGTTCAGGAACTGTTTCCCTGGACCCATGTGTTCGAGGCTCTTCCCCAATTTCTCTTCTATTAGTTTCAGTGTATCTGGTTTTATGTGGAGGTCCTTGATGTACTTGACTTGAGCTTTGTACAAGGAGATAAGAATAGACAAATTTGCATTCTTCTACATGCCGACCTACAGTTTGAGATTTGTTGAAAATGTTATCTTTTTTCACTAAATGATTTTAGCTCCTTTGTCAAAGATCAAGTGGCCATAGTATGTAGGTTCATTTCGGAGTCTTCAATTCTATTTCATTGATTTTCTTACCTCTCTGTGTACCAGTATTATACAGGTTTCTTTTTTAATCACTATTGCCTTGTAGTACAGCTTAAGGTCAGGGATGGTGATTACCCTAGAAGATCTTTTATTGTTTTCGCTATCCTGGGTTTTTTGTTACTCCAAATGAATCTGAGAATTTCTCTTTCTAACACTGTGAAGAATTGAGTTGGGATATTAATGGGGATTGCATTGAATCTATAGATTTCTTTCTATTTTTTTCCCTAACCAAGTTATCATTGAGTAGAGTGTTGTTAAGTTTCCACTTGTATGTGTGCTTTCCATTGATTTTATCGTTATTAAAGACTAGCTTAAGTCTGTGGTGATCTGATAGGATGCATTGAATTATTTCTATTTTCTTTTTATTGGGGAATTGAGTCCATTGATGTTAAGAGATATACAAAAGAAGTGATTGTTGCTTCCTGTTATTTTTGTTATTAGAGGTAGCATTATGTTTGTGTGGCTATCTTCTTTTGGGTCTGTTGGAAGAGGATTGCTTTCTTGTTTTTCTGGGGTATAATTTTCCTCCTTGTGTTGGAGCTTCCCTCTATTATCCTTTGTAGTTCTGGGTTTGTGGAAAGATATTGTGTAAATTTGATTTTGTCATGGAATATCTTGGTTTTTCTATCTATGGTAATTGACCTTTTTGCTGGGTATAGTAGCCTGGTCTGGCATTTGTATTCTCTTGGGGTCTGTATGGCATCTGTCCAGGATCTTCTGGCTTTTACAGACTCTGGTGAGAAGTCTGGTGTAACTTTTGTAAGTCTGCCTTTATAAGTTACTTGACTTTTTTCTGTCACTGCTTTTAATATTTTTGGGGGGGCATTTAGCTTTGGATTATTATGTGATAGGAGGAAATTTTTTTTGATCTAGTCTATTTGGCATTTTGTAGGTTTCTTGTATGTTCATAGGCATCACTTTCTTTAGATTAGGGAAGTTTTCTTCCATGATTTTGTTGAAGATATTTACTGGCCCTTTAGGTTGGGAATCTCTTCTATACCTATTATTCTTATGTTTAGACTTCTCATGTGTCCTGAATTTTCTGGATGTTTTGGGTTAGCAGCCTTTTGTATTTTGCATTTTCTTTGACAGTTGTGTCAATATTTTCTATGGTATCTTCTGCACCTAAGATTCTCTCTTCTATCTTTTGTATTCTGTTGAAGATGCTTGCATTTATGACTTCTGATCTCTTTTCCAGGTTTTCTATCTCTAGGGTAGTCTCCCTTTGTTATTTCTTTATTGTTTCTATTTCCATTTTTATGTCCTAGATGGTTTTGTTCAATTTCTTCACCTATTTGGTTGCATTTTCTTGTAATTCTTTGAGGGATTTTTGTGTTTCCTTCTTAAGGGCTTCTACCTGTTAACCTGTGTTCTCCTATATTTCTTTGAGCGAGTTATTTATGTCCTTCTGAAAGTCCTCTATCATCATCATGAGAAGTAATTCTAAATCTGAATCTTGTTTTTCTGGTGTTTTCGGGTATTCATGACTTGCTATTGGGGGAGAACTAGGTTCTGATGATTCCAAGTAAGCTTGGTTTCTGTTGCTTATGTTCTTGAGCTTGCTTTTTGCCATCTGGTTATCTTTAGTGCTACCTTCTCTCACTGTCTCTGACTGGAGCCTGTCTGTCCTTTTATTTTGGTTGTGTCAGAACTCTTAAGAGTACAGTTTTCTCTATGATCCATTGATCCTGAGATCCTGGTTGTAATAGCTCCTGGGAGTTAGGCTGCTTCTGGGATCTTGAAATCCTGGTGTGCCTATCCCATGAGATCCTGTAATCCTATTATCGTATGTTCCTGGATATGTTAGAGCTCCTGGGTATTCAGCCTCCTCTGAGTTTTGGGGGATTGAATGCAGAGCTGGAGCCCTAGGACTGTTCAGAGCACAGGAATAGTGATGTTTTTGATATATTTAGTTTGTGAGTATTTTTGCATCAGTGTTCATTAGGAAAATTGATCTGAAATTTTCTTTCCTTAGTCTTTGTGTGGTTTAAGTATCAGTGTCACAGTAGCCATATAGAATAAGTTTGTCAATGTTCTTTCTGTTTAAACTTTGTGAAATAGTTTGAGGGGGTGTTTGTATTACCTATTCTTTGAAAGTCTGGCAGAATTCTGTGCTAAAATCATCTGGTCCTCAGATTTTTTGTTTGTGAGACATTTAATGACTGTTTCCTTGGGGGGTTATAGGTCTATTTAAGTTGTTTATTTGTTCTTGATTTAACTTTGGACATTGTATCTTTGCAGAAACTTATACTTTCCTTTTATAGTTTCCAATTTTGTGGAATGTAGGTTTTTGATAATGATTCTTTGGGTTACCTTGATATCTGTTAACATGTCCTCTTTACGTCTCTGAGCTTGTTAATATGGGTATTCTTTCTCTGTCTTTTAGTTAGTTTGGCCAAGGGTTTATCTATCTTGTTGATCTTTTCAGAGAACTACCTTGGTTTTGCTGACTCTTTGTCTTGTTCTCTTTTATCTAATTTATTGATTTCAGCCCTGATTCTGAAAGAAAGTTGATTATTTTTAGCCAACCAATCCTCTTGGGTGTATTTGCATTTTTGCTGTTGTTGGAGTACTATATAGGTTACATGTATATCTAATCTAAATAGTAAACCTACATAAAATATAACACATATTTCAATATAAATGCATATTTATATTTAAATATATTCTGCTTTTTTAATGAAATACTTCATCTTGATGTTAGTCTCATGTCTTTTTGTCTTACTCTACATGCAGCAAATTTTGCTTCTCTCTGTCCAGCTAACTTCTCATTTCTTCTCACTTTTCTTGCTTATTAACAACAGAGAGAACACAAGTCTAGTACTATTCAGTAAGTTCATAGTAAGAGCCATATAGAAAAACAGGAAATAAGGCTGTGTCATATGCAGCAAAAATTCAGTTAGAGTAAGATTGGTCAGTTACTACATGGCTGTTCATTCGACCAATATCCAATAATTTCATATGATTTACATCTCTAAACACAATTTTCTAGGAAGTGACTCAATCCTTACAGAATATGTCAAGGTCAATAAGTACTAAATTTAATAAGAATTACAAGTTCCATAAAGCTCATTAAAAACTAGAGCCTACCTGCAATGACTTGCATTGCTTTAGTTACAAATACCTTCTTCATAGAAAGTAACAAATCTTCTCTTTGATAGCTGACAGATGGTTTTTGTTGGCAAATTCACTCTTAGCAAATCCATAGGGAAAAACAGTTCCTCATGAACCAAAAGGCTAACACATGGTCAAATACTAAGATTTGTAGTTATTCTGTTAGCACCTGTACTATGAATGAATATCCCTCATTTAAAACTGAATTTCAGAAAGTTGTTTTGGAATAATTTGTTGTACATACTTCAGAAGAAATCTTTTGACCTTCCCTCCCAGGCAATGCAAAATTGGTTTCAAGTCCTACCCTTCTCTGTGAATTAAATTTATGAGTGTGTTCATGTGTTCCCTGATCTAAGCATACACTGAAAATGGAAACATAACTATAACCTTGGGACTCTGAATGTTCCTCCTGTTTCCATGGCAGTATCATTAAGTGCAGTTTCACTGAATCACATTTTTTTTTCAAAAAGAGAAAAGGCAAGCAAACAAAAAACCCTTTCTCTTTATACCCAAATTAGTTGTTTTCTCCCAGTATACAACTAAAAAGGCCAAACAAGAAGGTCTTGAAGGATTTGAAGGTAGTAGTGGTCTGGAAGCCACATAATAATTATATTCCATTACATTCTGAACTTAGTACAATTGTACCACTACAGCTTATGCTAATTATAGATAAACATGTCTCATGAAAAAAAAATCTCTGAAGGAGGATATCTTGACGAACAGTACCAGAACCTGTCTGTACTACTTAGGATCTTTGATCTTTCTATTCACATACTTTTGGCCATGATGTTTAGCTTCTATCATTAAAAAATTATGGATGTAAGTTCTGGAAAATGTTTCAATTAAATTAAGAAAACATAGATGCATCAGAGGACAGCAGGGTGTCCATATAGTGCTCTGCATAGCTAATCACAGCTGAAAGGGAGTATTAGAAAATGTATACTTTACCTACTGTATAACAAAGTATACTTCAACACTTTGTTAATTATGAAAAGCAAGAGTATTACTTTGTAAATAACATTCAACAACTGTGTCTAATGTCTGTCACAGTTATTAACTAAAATGCCATCCTTTAAATTAGAAGGGTACAGGCCACTTCAAATCAATTGAACATTAGCATTAAATTAAACCATCTATATTAATTATAAAATAATTGCTTTTATAATTTTTGCACAACTATCAATCACTACCAGTATTTAATTTGATATGGTTAAACCTTATTTTGCAAGTCTATATCTATTATAGAATCATTAGTAAATCGTTAACTCCTGGGAAATAAAAGCAATCTTTTGTTGTTCATTTTTCTATTCTTTCAAGAAAATTGCATTGTTTGGGTTCCTAAAAGTTTTTTAGAATAATTACTTAAAATGAATCTATATTTTAAACACTTAAGAACATATAGTATGAGGCTATATTAACTTCACTGTCAGGTTTAGAAGTGTCTTTCCCCCTTTCCATTTGATGGAATAGTTTAAGAAAAAAATGCTGTTACTTCTTTAATGGTCTGATCAAATTTGGCAGTGAGTCCTTCTGGGAATGGACTTCTTTAGTTGACAGATATTCTTTTTCAAATTTTCACCTCATTTAACTCTGCTATCCCTTTCCAAAAGACACCATGTTTTTGTATATCAATGTTTATTTAAATTCTATTTGCCATAGTTAAGTTACAGAATCTACCTGTCTCCTATAGCAGAGGAATGAGTAAGGAAATGTAGTTTATATTTAGAATACATTTTTTTTTAATCACAAGGAAGAGTGAAGTTGTGATATAAGCCAGAAAAATCAATGCAACTAGAGACACCATCATTAAGTGTATTGCAGAAAGACAAATATAGTATTTCTTCTCTTATTTATTCTTCTTAGATTTTTAAGTACATACTGTGAGGAGGAGAGCAGGAAGGGCAGAAGAGGGATGGGGGAGGGAGAGAGAGGCAGAAAGGGGAGGTGGGAAAAGGGAAGGAGGGAAACTCTCTCTTTTGTTTATCAATGAAATGGTAAGACAGTATACATGTAAGACCAGTAAATCCATTAAGACATATTTTTAAAGCAGCTTTGATTTTATAAGCCTATGCAAAGATATTCCCATAAAAATTATTATAGTAGACAGTCATGGATGCTTTAGCTATCTACTCTTCCTCTTTCATGGCAATTAAAAAAGTGCATGTTGAAATGAAATGCATGAACTCAAAGTAGTTTGCTGTGATGAATCAACACAGTAGAAAGCAGCATTGTAGTCATCTAGATACACAATTAAGAAATAAACTACTTAAAAGATTCTGGTACAGTTCATGTCAGGATCAAGTCTCCTTTGGAAGAACATGATTCTAATGCTATTGTACCTTTTCTCCTATAGTAGCTCCCTTTTTGTACATATTTCAATGTGTCCTCGATCTATATCTCTTTCTTCCATGCATCTATCAGATCTATCAGATCATCCACTTATCAATCTATCACTTATCTATGTATAATCTATCTATTGTAATCTATTGTGAAATTTTCTGTTAAATAATTCAGCTAGGAAGTAGCAGATTGGGGATAAAGACTAGTTGTCTTCCAACAGATTATTCTAGATAAGAGTATTTTATAGGAGTTTGGGATATATCTGAGACATCTCAGTCACTATAGTACTTTCTGAACAAGAATACGACTCTAAGTTTTATTCTGAACACATGCAAAAATTTAAATATTATGGTATGAGTTTGTAATTCCAGTGTTAGGGAGATAGAGAGAGACAGACCAGTGGAAATCACTTTACATACAGCTTAATCTAAATACAATAGGCCTTAGCTCCTAGATGGAGACCCTATTTTAAAAATCAACTTGATTCTAGGGCTAGGGAGATGGCTCAGAGGTTAGAAGCACTTTTGACTCTTGCAGTGGATAATCACTTCCCAGCACCTACACTGAATAACTCAGAACTTCCTGTAACTACAGTTCTTGGAGATATGATTCCTTGTTCTAGCCTCAGAGGGCACTGCACACATGTGGTAATTATACAGACATGAATGTATGTGTGTGCACGCACAGAGAGAGGGAGAGGGAGAGGGGGAGGGGGAGAGGGAGGGGGAGGGGGAGGG
>JANHMN010000007.1:9374973-9423810 GCA_030674055.1 Rhabdomys pumilio
ACACACACACACACACACACACACACACACACACACACACACACACATATATAGCCAAAAAAATAAACCAGTTTGAATCCAGGATCTGCCTCTCCCAAATGACAAAGTTAAATTATAGTCTATTGAGCTAAGCATGGTGCCTCATATTTGAAACACTAGCTTTAATAAGCTAAGGCAGGAGGATTGTCATGAATTCAAGTACAATCTGTGTTATATCACTAATTTAGGCCACTCTAGATGATATAGTAATACTCTATCAACTCAAGTAAAGTAAGCATGTGATTGGAAAGATGCCTTTTGTATTCAAAGAACTTTCTCCCAAACCAGATGACCTTAATTCAACCCCTGAAACCCAAGTGATTTATAGAAACTAATCTGTTCAGTTGTTTTCTGAAATTCATGCCTCCAATACACACACACACACACACACACACACACACACACACGCACACGCACACACACACAAAATAAATAAATAAATAAATAAATAAATAAATCTAATTATCAAAACATTAAAAATAAAATTAATATTCTGTTATTACATTGCAGTATGGACTTCTAAGAATCCAATCTTACCATAAAATAATAATTATAACAATTATTGTTTGTATTAGTTCTTGGGAAAAAGTGATACAATCTTTTTAACTAAAGTTTCAGGTATTTTATATTAAAATTTAATTTTATGTAGCTATATTTAGTTAGAAGAAAATTAGTAAACACAATTAAATATTTATTCAGTTGAAGTATCTATTTTTATATTAAAATTGACTTTATACATAGTTTTGCTTTTTTTGGCCCTTAGTGGATATTTTTGTACATTCAACTTATAATTATCAATAAATAGTGAGAAGTAGTGCACAATTTTCTAAGAGACGATGTAGAAACTCAAGACTTTCTCCACTAAAATAGTGTCACTGTGTAAAATAGTATTTCTTTAAAATAACTTTAATAGTTATTTTGACACAATGAGAAATTTATGCCTATTTTAATGATTTCTAGTTCCAAAATATGAACAATAGTATGAATTTATTTTAGTGATAATGTGTGGAGGGAAGAAGTTGCATGGTCAATGAAAATGAATAAAAAGTGTGAACCATCCAAAGAACTATAGTATCTTAATCATTCATGATGTGTATAAAGTTGGAAATTATAATAATATTTGCTATAAAATAAAGGTTAGTACATTTACTGACAGCCTGAGAAACTCAATAATAAATAACACACACAGAGGCTGGTTTAGTGATAGAGCATGAGCATTCATAAACTACAGGGCTTGATTCCGGGCACCCGAAGAAAACATTACCAACAAGCAAGAGAGTCAAATAATTTTCTCTCAAGAAATGTTCAAGCACATAGGTTCTTATACGTAAGTGCTTATATATGGTAAGATCATATAGTATGTCACATAATCAAACTCTAAGACACATAATGAAAAATTGGTATGATTCTATGTAGTGAAGTCAAACATGCCTAAATTTTAAAATGCAAAGCACCCACCCTCTGATCTTCCTTCATTCTACATTCCAAATGGTCTGTTGGTTGTATCATATACATTGTGAGATTTTGAGTTAGTATCTACTAATTAGTAAACACATATCATATGAGTTGTTTGTGTCTGGGTTACCTAACTCAGGATGACATTTTCTAGTTTCATCCATTTGCCTGTGAATTTCTTGAATTCATTGATTTTAATCACTGAGTAGAACTCCATTGTGTAAATGTACCACATTTTCTGTATCCATTCCTCTGTTGAAGGACATCTTGGTTCTTTCTAGCTTCTGGCTATTATACATAAGGCTGCTCTTTACATAGTGGAACGTATGTCATTGTTATATGTTGGAGCATCTTCTGGGTATATGCCCAGAAGTGGTATAGCTGGGTTCTCAGGTAATGCTAAGTCCAATTTTCTGAGAAGCCATCAGACTCATTTTCAGAGTGACTGTACCAGCTTGCAATCCCACCAACAATGGAGAAGTGTTCCTCTTTCTGCATATTGTTGTCAACATCTGCTATCATCTGTGTTTTTGATCTTAGCCATTCTGACTGGTGTGAGGTAGAATCTCAAGGTTGTTTTGATTTACATTTCCCTGATGTCTAAGGAGGTTGAACACTTCTTTAATTGTTTCTTAGCCATTCGAGATTTCTCGGTTGAGAATTTTCTATTTAGCTCTATACTCCACTTTTTAATAGGGTTATTTGTTTCTCTGGAGTCTGCCTTCTTGAGTTTCTTTGTATCATTTGGATAATAGCCCTCTATTGGATGCAGAATTGGTAAATATTTTTTCCAATCTGTGGGTTGCCATTTTGTCCTATTGATAGTGTCCCTTGCTTAAAGAGGCTTTTCAATTTTATGAGGTCCCAATTGTCGATTGTTGCTCTTAAAGCATAAGCCATTGGTGTTCTGTTCAGGAAGTTTTCCCCTATGCCCAAGTATTCGCTGCTCTTTCCCACTTTCTTTTCTATTAAATTCAGTGTATCTGGTTTTATGTGGTGGTCCTTGATATACTTGAGCTTTCTACAAGGAGATAGGTGTGGCTCAATTTGCATTTTTCTACATGCATTCTGCCAGTTGAACTAGCACCATTTGTTGAAAAAGCTGCCTTTTTCCCACTGGTTTTAGCTTCTTTGTCAATGATCAAGTGACCATAGGTGTGTGGGTTCATTTCTGGGTCTTCAATTCTATTCCATTGATTTACTTATCTGTTTCTGTATCAATACCATGTAGTTTTTATCATTATTGCTCTATAGTATGGCTTGAGGTCAGGGATAGTTCAGTCCTGTACTGAAGGGGGAACAGGATAATTCTGGGAGATTGAGTGAGAGGGGGACAAGGAAGGGAGAAAGGAGGAGGAAATAAGGGTGGCAGTATCAAAATCTGGAGGACAATTGAGAGAGGTACAGAGGGCCAGGAAATCAAATAAAAATAGGTAGCTGGGGGCAGGCGATGAGGAACAGGGGATTGCCAGTTATGGGTCCCAGACACCAGCGAAACATGAGGCTCTCAGGACCCAATGGGATTGACTTTAGCTGTAATGCAAAGAAAAGGAGGAGATAGAACATGTGGAGACCACCTCTAGTAGATAGGCAAGGACCCTGGTCGAGGAAGGGAGCCACTCACTCATTTCGAAGTTTTTTTTTTAACCCAGAAATGTTTCTGTCCAAAGGAAGAAGAGGGAGAAAAAAGTGGAATAGAGACTGAAGGAAGGGCCAACTGGAGAATGATCCCATCTGAGGATACATGTCTGCAGACACCAAGCCCAACACTGTGGCAGTTCCTGGAGAGGCATGACCAGCAACTGACCAATGCAGAGGAGGATGCTTAGAGCCAGCTGAACTCAGGGAAGCTGGTGAAGGAGCTGGCAGAAAGACTGGAGGAGCAGAGGGGGATTGCAACCTCATTGGCAAAAAGGTCATAGGCTCATCTGACCACCCAGTTCTCTCAGAGACTAGACTACCAACCAAGGAGTATACCAAAAAGGATCTTTGGCTCTTGATACATATGTAGCAGAGGATAGCTTTGCCCTACAGCAATGAGAGGGGAAGGTCCTTGGTCTCAGGGAGGTTTGATGCCCCAGAATAGGGGGATAATGGAAGGGTGGGGTAGGAGAATGTGCGTGGGTGGGGGAGCACTCTCATACAGGGAAAAAGGGAGGGAGAGGGCAAATGGAGGGGTAACCAGGAAGTTGGATATCATTTGAGATGTCAATGAATGGAATGATTAATAAAAATTTTTAAAAAAGAGCCAATTTGCTGTACCTCAGGCACAGCGACTCAAATATTTTCATGATTTTCTGTATAACTTCTGTATGCAGATTTTCTGTATAACCCAGTTGGGGTTACTAGCTATGTTCTTTGCATTAGAGAAGATCACAATTGCTTTGAATTTTACTCCTGAATGTGTCTTAGTGAAAGCCACCTTCCACTATTTTATGTAGAAGGCGTATAAACAACAAAATACAGAGACCTGATTTAAAATAGATAAAGCTTTGGAGACAGAAAAGTGTGATAGATACCTTAATGTTCTCTACTTACACTAATAATGCCATAAAATATTTTAATGATCTTAAATGTGGTTCTATATTTCTATTTAACAGTCTTCCTGTAGATATCTCATGTGTCAAATGCTACAGCATTCAAAATAAGATCTACTTTACAGACACTTCTACTTCAAGGATTGATAGGGATGAATGATAGCAGTTTATAATGTGTTATAAATTCTGTCACATCAAAACAATACAGATTATTACATAGAAATATAACAAATGTGCTCATTTAGAAATAAAATAGTCTTTAAAGGTTATATTGAAGTTTGACATTGTACTCATATTTAGAGTTATAAGGGATATAATAATAGGTGAATTTTGGCTCAGATTCTGTAAGGTTTAATGAAGTGTTCAGGCTGGCACTAGTGAAGAAAAAGAGACAGCTGTAACTCATTGCTGATGCTGTGTCTAATAGCATACAGGTAAGCATAGGCCTCAAGAACAGAAGAGAAGAGCTGGGTCAACCCATAGCTCATTATCCATGTATGGCAGGTCTGTGGAGCCCAGTGAAGGACACAAAAGATGAAATGCATTGTTCTCTGTATCACATATTTTCTGCTGTCAGTATTTCTGAAACAAGATCATTATTATCCCAGAAACTGGATTTCAGAGTTTTGACTGTATTTTGAGTCAGCCTATTCTCTCTGTGTTAATGAAGCTCTAAGTCTTGTTGATTCCATTTAAAATTTTTTATAAATTTATCTTTATACTATTACATATGTATATATATATATATATATATATATATATATATATATATATATATATGTGTGTGTGTGTATGTGTGTGTGTGTGTGTGTGTGTGTGTGTGTGTAACATACATACATATATGTATATATCCTTAAATGAGAAGTGATTATTTATATAGTAGACACATTCATAAATTGCTCACACGCCTTACTGCAGCATACTTTCTTCAGTGATTTGCAGTTTTCCCTCCAATCTCCTAGTATTTACTTGTGTCACTAAAGAAGCTCAAACTCTATGCCTTTAGTTTTATGTTTCAAGTAACACTACTTATCTCCTGCTTCAGTTTTGTGTTTATGCCAAGTACTCACCAGCTTCCTTTATCATATTTTTAAAGATTTATTCATTTATATTTATCTACATGTATGTACATATGTCTACATGATTTAACATATGATGTTTGCCAGCTTGCCACTCTTGAGGGCTCGGTTGTGTTGGATCCCCTGGAACTGGAGTTACAGGCGTTTGTGAGCCACTTGATGTTTAAGCTGCAAATAAAACTCAAGTCCTCTGGAAAAGCAGAAAGGACTCTTCTTTTTTTTTTTATTGGATATTTTATTTACATTTCAGATGCCATCCCCTTTCTCCATTTCCCCTCCCTAGAAAACCCCTATCCCGTGTCCCATTTTCCTTTTTGCTTTTATACAATTTTTTAAAATGTTAATCAAAGGCTTTATAAGTTTGGTAGTGCTCAGTCAGAAGTGTAACCCAATACTCAACCTAGATATATAAACTATCTTTGACTGGTGGAGACACGTGAACTTCTGCCTCCATGTCCCCTCTCTCTTTCTCTCTCAAAGGACTCTTAACCGCCGAGCCACCTCTCCTGCCTCACTACCTTTTGCTATAGTTTTAGCAGTTATGTACTAGCAGAGTAAAGGTGTACATATAATAGTTTACATACCAGTTAATTTTTGGAAGTTAATTGTCTTTGACTTCTTTCATATGACAATGAGTTTTTTAACATATCTTTGTATGCTTCTCTGCATGCATTATCGCATTTTTATAAAGTAGGAATTGATAGCTTAATATTGTTTGAAGCATAAATAAGCATTCTTAAACTTCTTTCCAAGTAACTGTCTAATTTGAAAACTCAGCTTCACTTAATAATGTCAAGCTTTTATTCCACAAACACTGAACATAAATATTAGTCTAAATAAAAATGAATAATATCATATTTATGCTAATTAGCAGTTTGTAAAGAAAGAGGAAGGCCTATGAACTCCATTCTATCATGATAGACATAAACAAGGGTTGTTAGTAGCAAGCTATGTACTCTCAATATGTAGAACTAAAATTCTAAACTCCAGCTCCTATTATTTCATTCTAATGAGTGGTAGTAACTGTGTTTAAGTCTAGTTTTGTTTGCTTCATGCAGTCCAGGATGGCCTTCACCTTTCTATATAGCCAAGGATTATCCTTTTTCCTTGGAATCATGGTATCTTCCAGCCCAACTATGTAACTTTATGATCTGAAGCTAACAAATTTTATTATAACGTCATCACTTAGTCTTAACCACTGAGCTCCGAGGTTCTCAGGTTCTCCAGTTTGATTAAGTTCTACTATGTCACCTTTTCTCTGCCAGCTATTTTATCTACCTGTTATTCTTTTGGATTCCATAATGGTACATCATAATTTTATTATTTTTTTAATTTTGCATAACTTTGTATTAAACTTTTAGTTTTTCTATTGTGTTCTCTTTTATGGTATTCTTTCATTTTTAAACTGTATTTTAATATAGTTTTTAATGCATAGGTATGTGCTATACTAATTAAGATCATAGACAACTCTAGACATGAAATATCCTCAGTCTGGATATGAAACATCTGCTTCAAGGCCTCTGCCACTTCAGTTCAACAGGGCTAGATGGGCAGGCCATGGAGCTCTGATGCTTCCACCATCTCACCAACTTTTACTGGTTTCTTTGCCTCCACTGTAAAATACACACACTAAAATTGCTTTTTTTGAATGGTTACAGTAATGATTAAGGTGGGACATTTAAGTGTTCAACATAGTGTCTGGAAGGATTCAGTGAAAAAAAAATTGGTTCTATGATGGAAGTGTTTTCACTGGTCAATCAAGCAACAAATATTTTCTCCCCAAAACACAGAAATTTAGGTTTACTTAAAACAGGCATTGAGGTTATTTGTAATTTAATGAAGAATATGTAGTGTTTAATAGAAATTCTTTATATATGTTTTGCAAGCTAATGCCAGTAGGACATGACTTCTCCCCAAAAAATGAATGTTGACAAATCACAGATCTTAAAGAAAACTATCGAGTGATATTTCACAGGATTTTATAAAATACTGTTCACATTTGTATACCACAAGGGATTCAAATATTTTATGACTCTTTCTATATCATATTTTTGTATGTTTTAGGTGCATACTAAATTGTATTAACTAATATTAAAATGTTTCATCATACTAATAATTAATTAGTGAATTTTCAAAAATGTTACTATTTCAATGTTATTAAAACTGGGTATTTGTTATTACATATAAAAATACAATGGGCTCCCAGTTATCATTTACTATGGAGAGTAAAATGGTAAAGTTAGTTTTTGTATGAATAACAATGTTATTTTGTATAATATATTTTCATATTATATGATAAATTTTTAAAACAAACTTATGGAATATTTCTATATATAATAAGATTTAATGAAAATAACTGAATTTAGAAACATTTAAAATCATATGAAAAACTATATGTGTTTTGGAACTTATTTAAACACACACAAACATGTCCACACACAATTATTATTATTTGCATATGGTCACACATACACACACACACACACACACACACACACACACACACACACACTTTGCTCATTCTGCTTAATGATTTTCATGCAACATTGTGACTGAATGGATCCTTCATGCTACTGAACTAGCTGAGTGGTATTCATCACTGTAATATTGCTAGACCTTGAATTGTTTCCAATTTTGAACTGTGAGCATATGGCTCCTGCAAAGCCTCCTGTGCATATTTAATGCATATGTGTATTCATTCTCTGGAGACAATTCCATGCTCATAGAATATGGATGTGGTAACTGTGAGCAGATTGTGCCACATAGTTTTTCAAAGTGATTTCAGTCACTTAACCATATGTGAAAAGTTGGTAAGGGCTAAAGGGTTGCTACTAACTGAACTTTGGGTTTTACCATTTTGACAGAATGTAGAAGCATGACATTGAAGTTGTAATTAAATTTCCTTCACTAGTCCTAGATTTGTCTTCTTATTTTCCTTTTCTTTCTTTCTTTCTTTCTTTCTTTCTTTCTTTCTTTCTTTCTTTCTTTCTTTCTTTCTTTCTTCCTTTCTTATATTTACTTGTTGACATCTGAATGGCTTCTGAAACATTTGAGGCATAATTTACTACTTAAATTCTAGATTAATTTGGATTTTTATTGTTGTGCTTTAAACAAAGTCTATTCTTCAGTTCACATACTATTTGTTTCTATGGGTTTGGATCAAATATTAGACTGCTTATCCTGCCCCACTGCTTAGGAAGCTCCCTCCATTTTCTATGATGTCTCAGCTTCTTTCAACTTCTCTCTCTCTCTCTCTCTCTCTCTCTCTCTCTCTCTCTCTCTCTCTCTGTGTGTGTGTGTGTGTATGTGTGTGTGTATGTGTGTTTCAGTAGAAAGCAATATCTAGTTTTACATTTTCTTTTTTGTATTTATACTCTCTGGTGTTTTATGAAACCATTATATCTACCATGTAATATCTAATCTTATTTAAAAGAAGTATTTAATCATTATCACTGAGAAATTAATGTAGATTTTTTGTAGTTGGAGATTTAATATTTTTCTCTATCTCCTTCTTACACATTTCAGTTATACTTATATTACATATTTCTATGTTTACAAAACACTATACATAAACATATGTGTCTTGGTCATATCCACATTCTACTGCATCCTTCCAGATCTTCTTCTTCCACTCAAATTAATAACTCACAAAATGCAATTTGTGACACCCACGTGTACATGAGTATGGATTCAACCACTGGGGCCTAGACAGCCTACAATTGTTCAGCCATCATGCCACCTGAGAACACTGACTCTCCCTTTGCAGCAGCCAGCAACTCTCATTAGTCCTTCATCTATGTGTGATGCTGTGTTAGGAGCTTACACTTCTTCCATTCTGGAACTTTTAACTCTCTTTCTGTTTAATAGACCTTATGCTGGTAATACAGCTTATGTGTGCAATGGCCATATCATGCCCAGAGACCAGTTTTTTCGAGCAGCCCTTCTTGGTTTCTGTTTCTTAAGTCCTTTCCTCTTTTCAGGTATGTTCTCTCAGTCTTGGCAGGGGCCAATGTAGATGTTTCATCTATAGCTTAGCATTCACAACCATTTATCTTCAGCACTTTGAACAGTTATGATTCTCTGTATTAACCATTACAAAATAATAATTCTTTGACAAAAGTTAAGAGTACCACAAAACAATTAATATAAACTAAGTGCTTTAAAGCAAGTTTGAAAACATCTTTAACTCTCCTGTATTTTTTCTCATGTTTCTCTGTTTTCATTTTATTTTTCCTATAAGGAAACTATTGTTATATCTCTGATCACAATGATTCTCTCTTAAGCTCTGTCTCATCTAATTATGTATCTACAAGTAGTATTCTTCAATTATAACATACTATAATTTAAGGTTAAAAAAAATTTAGACTCATTATTTAACATCAAGTTCATCATTGACTGGTTCTGTCATGATTTGAATGGGGGATGTGACAAGATAATGTAGTATGGAAGGAAGATTGGCTTAAAAGGATTATTTATCTAATGAATAGGAAAATGCCCTCTGCAGTGGTGAGTTCCTAATGTGTAACTTTCAGATGAAGAGGTCTGTCACTTGAAATCCCAGCACCTTCCAGTGCTGCTATGGCTGAGGCTCAGTCTTTCAACATATAGAACTACAGAATAATCAGGAGCAAAACAATAGCTTTAGCATTTTTTATAGATTATTTCACATATCTCTTACCTAATATTACCCACTTGTTATTCTGTTATTTTTACTTCTGCAATGAAATCCTTTAACATATTATTCATCATCTTTAATATGCTCTAAATAGACAATTAGTTGTCTGAAATTAATGATATTATCACATCTGAGTTTTCTTTTGTTATACAGTTTGAGTCTGCAGACTAAATGTCCCTTGCCTTTTAGAATATCTTGTAAATTTTGCTTAAAAATAAACATGCTTTCATTGTAGAGTGAAAAAATTATAAAGACCATTTTATAAAATATATACAGGCTCACTAGTTCCAGGAAGGCAGAACTGAATGTAGGATTTCGGGCCTTCACTGCGCCCGATACATTCCTCAAGCCTCAGGGAAGAAAATCCACCTGTGGGTGGGGTAGGCCCAAAGCAGGAAGACAGATTCCTGGCCACAAAGATAAGTAAAAAGGCATGCCCAGACAAGCCCTAACTAGCCATCCTGCTGCCTCTGCAATTTGCTGATATTTGAAATAACCAATCATGTGTAACCGCGCGAAAATTCCTTCCTTTCCCTACCCCCTACTATAAAAGGTTCCTTAGCCCACCACGCGGGGTCAAACTGTACTCTTGCACGAGTGTGCAGTTTGAACGCTGGCTGCCAGCTCTCTTCCCTAATAAACCTCTGCTAATTGCATCCAGGTACGGTGTCTTGGAGTCTGTGGGTGTTCGCGACTTCCCGAGACTTGAGTAAGTGTCTCCCAAATTTGGGAGTCTTCATCATGAGTTGCTAGGACTGAGCTAACTATGTCTTCACTCTGAGAAAGTTTGTTGCTCTGAGAGTTTGGTGTGCTCTGTGTCCCGCTCTATGTTTTACAGGCTTTAATTAACAGCAGGTTCCTTGATTCTTTTCTTTGTGCTACCCTAATTACTGTTTCTTATGTAGAGTTCATGTCTATAGGTTGTTTATTATTATTATTTTATTTTCAACCATTGATTTTACACTAGAATTCTGTTAGTACATTGGGAAGATCTGGGACAGGGTAAGTCTTGTGTTATGTCAGGTAAACTCATTAAATATAACCTCATTGCCACCAAACTGTGTCAACACTTAATTAAGTAAAGAAAACTTAGTACTTCTATTTTGATTAATTTGATCAGGAATGAACCCACGGTTGAATTCTCTACTTTTGTTGTGTCTTCTAACTGTCCCTAACAAAAGATTTTACCTTTATTTATTTATTTATTTATTTATTTATTTATTTATTTATTTTTTGCTTTGAATTGTAAAGAAAGCATTGTCTCGGGAAGGAATGAGAGGTGCTTTATAAAATAAAAATTAAGACAGTTAAGAGGTTTAGAACTGACCACAAATAATCCTAAAACACCCAGAAGAGCAAATTGTGCCCTTCCCCTAGGCCTAAGCAGGTTTGCAAGTCATTGACCATCACAAGACCAAACAACAATAGGACCTAGAAGGAGGCATTGCCAGTCTTGGCACCCTGAGGTCTGCTACAGAGCTAAGAAGAATGGACTGCCTGCTGAGCTAGCCTTGACACCTTCCAGACTATTATCTCCTCACCTAGCCTAAGAGACTCTGGGGGGTGGGGCTTCCCCTTTTTATGTGAAAGCAAATTATTAAACTTGATCAGAATACTTTGTCTTGGTCCCACTTTCTCTTGCCCTCCTTCCCATTAATCCCTAGGCTTCGTCTCAGGAGAACCTGGTGATTGTGGCTGCAGGCAGCTACAGCAAACAGTACTACAGACATATGGCGTCACATTATATTTATGCTGTTTTCAACTTTTATGGTGGATATTTGTTGTGTAAGATTGCTGTTTGTTAAATGTTTTTATTAAATGATAAAATGATAACTACAACACACACAAATACACAGAGAAAGAGAGAAAGAGAAAGGGAGGGAGAGAGAGAGAGAGAGAGAGAGAGAGAGAGAGAGAGAGAGAATGAATGAGAATATATTCTGTGTTTCTGTGTTACGGTCATAGAAATTACAAAATTGAAGATTAAAACTATGTATTAGCTTAGGTTGTAAAAGAAAAAATTTAATCTACACACAAAAAAAGTAAAAAAATATATATTAAATGGAAAATCCATGGCAAGCAATGTTGGACTTTACACTGTTATCTTAGAGACCAGTTAAACAAACAGGCTGAGTATACAGAAGAATATTAGGCTTTAGTGACATCAAGGTGTTTTATTAACTTGGCTATGAGTACTGGCAAAAATTGTAGTCTCCTAGAATGTAGGAGATATTTCCATAAAAATATATAACAAAATTCTATGATTAAATCTCTGTCATCCAATGAGACTATGCCCCTGAGTTGGAATGTTTAAGTTTGATTAATTTCCTATAATTAAACTTAGGGTTGACTATCCATGTTTACATGTTAATTACCTTTCTCTCTGTGGCATTAGTCTCTGAGGCATGCTTCAGAGTTTATTCTTGCTAAATAAATCTTTTTAGTAATTTCATAATAATCATGTTTTCTCCATCTTTAAAATAATGAAAGGATAGTTTTTGACTTTTCACTGTAAGAATTATTTGATATTTTTAGAGAACTCTTAGAAAATGTGAGATCTTAGGATTTCCATTAGACTAGACACAGATATGTTCTGCCGACCTGTTAAGCAACAGCAGTGAGCCTCAATTAGTTATGGTCACTGTCTGTCTTACTAATTTAGAATTACAGTATCTTCTGCTTCAAGTAAGCATATTCTGGGTAACTGTTAGGATATTAGTGGCATAGTCTTGGATATAACAAAATTGTGACCTCGGCTTTATGACAGGTTAAACATCCACTACTATTCTGATATTCTTTCTTTCTTTCTTTCTTTCTTTCTTTCTTTCTTTCTTTCTTAAGCATGGTTATGACAGTTTCAAAGCTTATTACATAATCAAGCTGAAACAAAAATTAGAGCATGTTTATAGTAAAAAAGTTTATACTATTTTTATTTTTTAAAAAAA
The DNA here is from genome assembly GCA_030674055.1 of Rhabdomys pumilio. NCBI lineage: Eukaryota > Metazoa > Chordata > Mammalia > Rodentia > Muridae > Rhabdomys > Rhabdomys pumilio. The sequence continues at coordinate 9,387,704 of JANHMN010000007.1, forward strand.
TTATTCTGTTTTTTTTCTGGAGATAATAGTGTGATTACATCATTTTCTACTTCTCTTTTCTTTATTGGAAGATGCCAGTGTATCCACTCTTGCTGTTGCTCAAATTCCCAGGCCTCTTTTCAAATTATTTTTGTTACAAAATGCATAGCTATGGAGTCAAGTCCCAGTGGAAGATATATTTAAAACTCCTGTACCTAGGGATAGGCAAGCTTACTGAAGATGAGGCAAAAAGATCATAAAAGCTAATGGATCATGGAGTTTTCAGAGAGATATTGTGTTTCCTAAGACTGTTAGAAGATAAATTCATGTCTCATCAACATGACTGTCTGAACATTAACTGAACAAAGACAATAGTAATAGGTATGCTATTGTATGTAGAGGAAAACCTATGAAATCTCAACCTATACAAGGAACTCTACCATTTTTTAAAATTTTGTTTTTAAATCTTTCTGAACTGCTGGGGTATTTGTTTTTTTTATATCTGTATTTTGAACATAAGACACTGTACATTTTGACTGGAGTATGATTATTAAGTATATAATTTTAGGATGTTTTGTTTATTTTAAAATGTTAATCTGTATTTCAAACATAGCAAGTATGAGGCTACCCTGTAACCCAAGAGACCAACCAACCAACCAACCAACCAACCAACCAACCAACAAAAAAGGCAGGCAATATGGCTTAGTTGGTATAGGCACATGCCCCCTATCTTGACACATTTTCTTCTTATTTTAATCTGGAGACACATGTAATAGAAGATAACTGATTATGCAAGATGTCCACTGATATCCATGAATGCATGTTGACATGTATTTTCCAACTCAAATACAGAAACAAATATGTGGATGTAATAATAATGTAAGAAAACACAACTTAAGTGTATTTTAAAGTCATCATAAAATGATATAGGATGTAAACTTTCTATTATTTGATATTTGCCTCAATAATTTGATATTTAACGGACATTAATTGGTTCATCAATCATGATTAAATATTTACTATCTAGTAGCACATGAAAGAATGTAAGTAGTTCCATTTTATCTATTTTAAGTTTCCAAATATTACTATCATCTCTGATATTTTAATTTTATATCATGTAGCTGTGTTTATTATACTCAAGTATTTCCCATAAACTAATGTCAAATTGGTTTGATGCTCTAAATTTTATTTATTTTTAGATTTTAGTTTTTCTTTTTTTCTGTTACAATTGTGTTTATTTATTTGGTTTTGTTTGGTTTGGTTTTTTTTTGTATATTTTATTTATTTACATTTCAGATGTCATCCCCATTTCCCCTTCCTAGAACACCCTATCTTATTCCCCTTCCTCCTTTTTGTTTTTATACCATTTTAATTGCATGTAAGTATTAAGGTTAGTTCTAGGTTGAGGGACTAACAATACAATATATGCAGATAGTCAAGGAACAAGCAAGACAATAAACACAAATAGTCAAAGGACAAACAAGGCAATAAATAAAATTCTGTGAACACTCCTGTGATCACTATTTCTAAGGGCATATCAGGATGACCAAAATATCTGAGCCAGCTTCCCTGTACTAGCCCCATGTCATTTTCATGTCTGAAGCCTACTTCCTTGTTTTAGCCTAAAATTTAGATTCCTGTTTAAAATTATTTCTTTGTTCTAGGCATTTGGAAGAATGGATTGATGCTCTTTATCCTATTCAAATTATTTTTAAAAAGTGCAGAATTTAAGAGTAAGGAGCCATCTCCAGTGCCATGACAAATACCACTGGATTCATGTGAGTTCTACAATTTACCGTGGTAGTCATTATAATTGGGTAAAAGTTTAAAGACACTTGCAGTGTATTTGGCATAATTCCAACTTGTCTCTGAATGTTTTAAATGGTTGAAACTAAACAATATCATCCTGAATGAGGTAACCCAATCACAAAAGAACACACATGGTATCCACTCATTGATAAGTGGATATTAGCCCCAAATCTCACAATACTCAAGACATAACTCACAGACCACATGAAGCCCAAGAAAAAGAAAGACAAAAGTGTGGATACTTCAGTCCTTCTTAGAAGGAGTAACAAAACATTTTAACTTTACAAAACAAGCTTATGAATTTTAAGAATGCTGCTCTGGTGAGCATTGATTTGTTATTATTGCTGATAAAATTAACCATAGTCTGAGGTCAGAATTTCTATTTTTGTCAAGCTTCAAGAATGACATATATAGCTTGATCATGCTAGCCCTTTTTGTCCTGGGAATAATTGTATTCCTGCCCACCATGTTAAAGCTTGTCTTTAACAACATCAGCATATTGGCAGCCAAAGTACATGGCTTGAACCTGAAAATGGAACCACAGACAGAGATATTAAATTAACAGACTGGCAAGCCAAGGACAGGTAAGATTCTGCACAGAGCCTTACAAACTTAAGACAGAAGTGCATTGTTTTTGATAATACATATTCCATGACAGGTAAAGAAGGTATTTTTCTCAGAAAAACCTAAGACAGGTTAAGTCTTATTAATGAAATAAAAAAGGAAGAGGGGGAGAGTCAGAAGCCTTTGAAGCTGCTTGGCAAGAATCTGACTTAGGCCAAGGAAAAAGAAATAGGCTGCTTGGCAGTAATATGACATTGGCCAAGGACAAAGAAGTAGGCTTCAGGTAGAAATCTTACATTAGGTTAAAACAAAGAAGTTATTTCAGGGAAGAATCTAAATCTTAGTTTATAGTTTTACATGACAGAGCTTTACTATGTCATCTTGGCTGTCGTGAAACTTACTCTGAAGACCAGGTTGGCCTTGAACACAGAGATCTTTCTTTCCCTGCTTTCCAAATCTGGAATTTAAGGTGTGCACCACCACTGCCTCGAAAGTATCACTTTTCTGTAGTTTAAATAATATCTTATAAAATCAGCTCTTTCCATGTAGATGTTATTTGTATTTTCTATTGATTACTTATAATAAACTATTTTCTATTTTATTAGATATTGTTTACATTTCAGATGTTATCTCCTTTCTCCAATTCCCCCCAGAAATCCCAATTCCATCCCCCCTTCTCCTGCTTCTATGAAAATATACCCACACCCACCCACTACTCCCACCAATCTTCCCTAGAATTCTCATACTCTGGGACATCTAGCCTTCATAATACCAAGGACCTCCTCTCCCACCTCTGCCCTAAAAGGTCATCCTCCCCCATACTATACAGCTGGAGCCATGGGTGCCTCTCTATGTGCTCCCAGTCTGGTGTTTTAAACCCTGGGTGCTCTGGTGGGTTGATATGGTTGCTCTCTCTATGGGGCTGCAAACCCCTTCAGCTCCTTCAGTCTTCTCTCTATCTCTTCCATTGGGAACCCTGAGATCAGTTTAATGGTTAACTGTGATCCTCTGCCTCTGTTTATGTCAGTCTCTGTCAGAGCCTCTAAGGAGACAGCTATATCAGGCCCCTATTAACATGCAGTTTCTGACATCCATAACAGTGTTTGCCTTTGTTGACTGCACTTCGGATGGATACTCAGGTGGAGCAGTCTCTGGATAACTTTTTCTTTAGTTTCTGTCCCACACTTTGTCTCTATATTTGCTCCCATGAATATTTTGTTATTCCTTCTAAGAACCCAAGTACCTACACTTTTGTCTTCCTTCTTCATAAGCTTCATGTGGTCTGTGAGTTTTATCTTGGGTATTGTGAATTTTTGGGCTAATATCCACTTATCAGTGAGTATATACCCTGTGTGTTCTTTTGTGATTGGGTTACTTCACTCAGGATGATATTTTCTAGTTCCATCTATTTGCGTAAGAATTTCATGGGTTCATTGTCTTTAATAGCTGAGTAATATTTCATGGTGTAAATTTACCACATTTCTATATCTATTCTTCTATTGAAGGACATCTGGGTTCTTTTCAGTTTCTGGCTATCATAAATAAGGCTGGTATGAACATAGTGGAGCATATGTCTTTGTTATATGTTGGAGCATCTTCTGGGTATATGCCCAGGAGTAGTATAGCTGGGTCCTCAGGTAATGCTATGTCCAATTTTCTGAGGAACTGTCAGGATGATTTCCAGAGTGGTTGTAGCAGCTTGCAATCCCAACAATGGAGGAGTGTTCCTCTTTCTCCACATCCTCACCAGCATTATCTATCAACTGAGTTTTTGATCTTAGCCATTCTGCCTGGTGTAAGGTGGAATCTCAGGGTTGTTTTGATTTGCATTTCTCTGATGAATAGGGATGTTGAAAATTTCTTTAGCCATTTGAATTTCCTCAGTTGAGAATTCTTTGTTTAGCTCTGTATCCCATTTTTAATAGAGTTATTTGCTTGTCTGGAGTCTAATTTCTCGTTTGTATATGTTGGAGATTAGCCCTCTATCAGATGTAGGATTGGTAAAAGATCGTTTGCCAATCTGTTGGTTGCCATTTTATTCTATTGGCAGTGTCCTTTGCTATACAAAAGATTTGCAATTTTATGAGGTCCCATTTGTCAATTCTTGATTTTAGAGCATAAGCCATTTGTCTCTGAAGAGAAATTGAAGAAGATCTCAGAAGATGGAAAGATCTCCCATGCTAACGAACTGGCAGGATTAAAATAGCAAAAATGGCCATCTTAGTGAAAGAAATCTACAAATTCAATGCAATTCCCATCAAAATTCCAAATCAATTCTTCATAGAGATAGAAATAGCAATTTGCAAATTCATCTGGAATAATGATGATAATAATAAAATAACCAGTATAGAGAAAACTATTCTCAGCAATAAAAGAACTTCTGGGGGAATCACCATCCCTGACCTCAAGCTGTACTACAGAGCAATAGTAATAAATACTACATGATATTGGTACAGAGACAGTCAGGAAGATCAATGGAATAGAATTGAAGACCCAGAAAGGAATCCACACACCTCTGGTCACTTGATCTTTGATAAAGAAGCTAAAACTGTCCAGTGCAAAAAGGACAGCGTTTTTAAGAAATGGTGCTGGTTCAACTGGAGGTCTGTATGTAGAACACAAATGGATCCACTTTAATCTCCTTGTACAAAGCTCAAGTCCAAGTTTATAAAGGACCCTCACAGAAAACCAGATGCACTAAAATTAATAGAAGAGGAAGTGGGAAAGAGCCTCGAATACTTGGGCACAGGGTAAACTATTTTTTTAAAATCCTTGTTAAATAAAGATCTCCCAATACTCACCAGGTTAAAATAATTTTACTCTTTAGTTGAAGCTATTATTTTGTAGAAAACAGGTTTTTTTGTAAAGGAACTTAACAAAACTTGGAGAATTTGTGAGCATTACTTTTGGACCTTAAGATTTATTTCATAAAAAGTCTATGAATTAATATTCGATTTTTAGAGAGGCACAAAAATGTTTCTTTAAATCTATTCTCCAAATCTGATATAATGATCAGTCCAAAATTATGCTGTTATCCACAGTCAGGGTGCCATATAGGTCAATTTGAATAAATATTACTCAATATTGCTGATTTTATTTCTTATTTGTATTCATTAATCAGAAAAAATGTGTTCATAGATCTGAAAATAGTGTAACTTTGAGCATATCTATGGGAGACAAGTTCTTTAGGATTGATCCATCTGTCTTAATAATATACTCTCATATTTCTTGATCATTCCATATATAAAGGTGAAAAACCTCATGGGTGAAATTTTCCTCAAGAGCCTTAGCTATAATTCATAATAAAATAGCCACATGTCTAAAGTTGAAGTCATAACAGGATAATATCTACCTAGAAAGCATACCAAGTCTTTCCCTCATCTAGAGTGCTGTTGACATCCACATGTATTAGTCAGGAGAAGCATACTCCTGAGAGATGGGTACAGATCAAATAACTCATTTTCTCCTCTACTTTTCATAGTTTCAACCTCTTTCTCCCTTGCAAACATCTTTTCTAAATTCTGTACCACAAACCTTTTCTAATAACTTTTAGTCTCATGTGTTGAAATTGTATGAGAAAACAATTAGGTGGACCTATCTTTTCTATCTTCTTATTAATTTAGAGAAGTGTTGGATAATGATTTGAAAAGATCTCATATAATCAATGTCCATCTTTTTCACTTTTTTTACATCACTACTTCATTTTTCCTTATACTACTTTCACACATTTTTATTTTTATATTTATTATATTATATTTATATTTATTTTATTATTAATACATTTTTATTTTTATATTAAGGGGTCATATGTGAATACATATATAAGGAATTTTCTATGTTTTTCTATTTAATTTTAGCTTCTCTATAGAAATATACACACTTTTATTCATGTATAAAGTACTTTGTATATAATAATTGTAACAAATGTTTATACATTTTCATTAAGTAATTAACAGACATCTAACTCTACTTAAAACAAAATGTGCTAACTCAAAATAATAGAATACAGATCCTCATGAAATATATAAGTGTATTTCACCAGTGACAGCAGCCTCAGATTTAGTGCTATCAAAAGCCTGTCTCAATCCCTCTGCTCTGCTTCTTTTCTCTTACTGGAGTGTATCTACAATCACTAATTTTTCATGGCAGAAAAGGTAGCCAATAAAAGCTTTCTTTTGTATTTCTGATGTGCACATTCATTCAGCTGTTAGATCAGAGATGTCTTTTAATTTTAGCTTAAAATACACAAGAAAAACCTGATTTTCTCAGTCTGGCTCGGATGCCTTTATGTAGGATAATGCAATGATGAGTAAAGAATGTGTCAGGCTTGCAAAATTGATAGATGTTAATTTGAACTTATGGATTGTAATGAATGGTGAGTAGTTATTGCCATAATAGTTTTAGGTCAACAGGTGTCCAAAAGAGTCCTTGTTATAGCTTGAATATTTATGCTTTAATCAATTTTCATTTTAACTTGAAATAAAATTTCCAGTGTGCCAGTAGTCACAGATGAAAGCCTTTAGAAAAAGTAGTGAAGATGCATCTCAAATAAGTAGGATTAACATTTTTATGGATGAGGCCATTCTCTGCAGTTGACCTCTATCTCTTCCCTTTCTGTCTCTCCATACATAATGAAACATCTTTTTAGGCAATAGAATCCACCCAAGACCCTAGAGTTGGAATGATATTTACCTCTCAGACTCCAGAACTCAAAGGAATGAATTTATATTGTGTATAAATTACTTAGTCCATAGTTTTTTGTTCTGGGAGCATAAACAGACTATAATATTTGTCATGACTCAATGCCATTGTCAACGTGATTGAAATGAGTAATATGAGTATTAGTAAAATACATTTGTAGGAGTGGGTGCAGAAATTTATATATGGAAAAGAAAATGAAGAGTTAGAACAACCCTGCATGCAGGCAGTACCACATAGTACGCTGAGGTTCCAGATAAAGCCTCAGAAGGAGGAGGCAAGACAAGAGGAGAAAAGTTTAATCTCACTTCCCCTGTATTCTGGATGATGTGAGGTAAGAAACTTTCCTCACGTTATCTGTCCATCAAAGTAGTTCTGCCTTGCCACAATTCTCAGACATTGAAACTCACTAATCATGAATCTTACTGAGATAAACTTTTTATTTCATGCAATCAGTTTATTTCAGGTCTTGTCATAAAAATCTATTTAATACGTATTATTTGTCTCTACTCTTTGTCTTATGTGATGACACTATGTCACAGATGAGAAACTAGGTATCACTAGGTAAGACATAAAAGATAAGTTTTCATTTGGATGGCTGCTTTTCAAGTCCCCTATTTTTATTTGTTATATAGATATCCATTAATTTAAATTCCTGACTAAAAATTCTGTAAGAGACGGGTTTTCTAAACATTGACTCCAACCAAAGAAGTAATCTGTTGACGTATTACTCATATAAAATAGAACATTAAGTAAAAAGAAATCAAAGCACAATATGTTAAAAAAAACAAATTAAAATACAAATGCCACATCAAAAAAATGAAATGACAGTGTGAAAATCTCGAGTTATAATGAAGAAGATGTTACACAGAGTTACCTTCCTTAACATGCAGCACTCATCAGCAATGACTACTACTAGTAATACTGTTTCGAAGTAGCCCCTGAGTGAAATGAAGAGGGATTCCTCTACCAAATTTCTTTTTATCTCTTATTTGCTGTTGGCTAAGGTTTATTCCATGGAAAACAGACTTCCTGTCACATGCACTTTCCACTGGTTGGCCATTTAGAAGTCTGTTCATATTTTTATACAACATACGCTTTGTTACTGCTTTTCTTTCAACTTTGAAAGTGGCAATGGTATCTAGGAATAAAACAAAAAGAATCTCTGGTTCTCTATGATTTACTGTCTTTAAACAAGTAACTTGCCCTGGTTCTGAGAGCATCACCTGCGTGGTGGACAGAGCACTCAAAATGTACTATAAGAAAGCAAGGAAAACCTGTATATTGTACCGCGCGAGGTATCCCTGCCCGCAGGAACTCACACGAACACGTGGGGAATCCTTTCGTGGTGATTTTATTCTTTTAACCTGAGTGGGGAGACAGAAAGAGTAAGATAGAGGAAGGACAGAAACACAGAGAGGGTTACCCGCCAAGAGAGAGACCGCCGCATGGCGCGTCTCGTTTTATGGCCCGTGGGCGTGGTCACTCATGGTTAGCTGTTCACTCAAATTCCCAGATTCCTTTGCGATACACATGCGCAGTTCAATGGCGTGACGCCGGGAAGTGGGCGTGCCCTAAGACCCTGTGCCCACAGCGATTACGGCCCTCTACAGTATATGGAAATTTTACCAAGTTCAAAGAGAGTAAGTTGATACCATCTAACAAAGAGCTTAGAAATGATTAACCTGCCCTTGGTCCTATGAAAGCTTGATGCCCCAGTGTACAGGAATGCCAGGACAAGGAAGCAGGAGTGTATAGGTGGGTGGGGGAACACCCTCATAGAAATGGGAGGGGGAAGTATGGGATAGGGGGTTATCTGAGGGGAAACCAGGAAAGGGAATAGCATTTGAAATGTAAATAAGGAAAATATCTAATAAAAAAGGATTAAAAAACAAAACAAATAAACAAAAAATTATTTTCCTACAACAGGATGGCAGTATATTAACCCAAGTCACTGATACTTTCTTCCATGTTCAGTAAGAATGTAAAGCAAGGCTTAAATCATTTTGTGAAACTGTTCATAGTTTTCACTCACCGTCATGTGGATTCTGTTTATGATACCACATAAGCACAGGGATCTTGAGAAAGGCAGTTTGTCTGATTTGTGTAGAACTTACTGCATGTCAAATCATGATCTGACAGGATTTTGTCATAACCCACATCAAGCATTTTGTCTTTAGCTGTCCACAATGTGATAATAATGAATAGTCACACATTTAGATAATTCTGTATAATTTCGGTATATTTTTCTATATAGTTCTCTCCTTGGCACCCTTGTTTATTTTTTTTATATTTGTATGTTTCCTAAGACTCTGAAAATCAACAACAAAAAATTACTATTACTTAGAAATTGGTTGATAGTATACTTTAAATACATTGCTCCATATCTAGATGACTTTAATTAGCTAAGTTTTATCAATAGTTAAAACAGTCTGGTAGGTTTTCTTTCACTTTTTTATATTAAAAAATAACCTACAGAAACTAATGTGTTTGAGCACATGATCTCCAGGTGGAGGCATTGTTTCAAAATCTATAGAAAGAGGGTTACTAGGAGATAGTCTTTGAACTTTATAGCATTATCCAGATTTAGACCTGTCTCTAATGTTTGGATGCTTCTTTTATGTAACAAGCTGCTACAACTTGCTCCACCATTACAGACCAGCAAAGCAACATGCCTAAACCCACATGATAGAAAGAATCCCTTCAATCTGAGAGACAATGCAAATCTCTCTCCCACGTGTTGTTATCAGATATTTTTTACAATGATAAGAAAAGCAATGAAACACAACATCTTTTATAAACGTTTTTAAGTTATTGATGATTGGTTTGAATACAGTGAGGAATTTTGAGCTTGTCTACAAAGACAGAACACTTATCTCACAGGCACCAGTTTCAAAAGTGACCACTGACTGTGAAGACTCTCCAGGTATGGAATTTGACACTGCATTTACTATCAGAATTGACTGGGTAATTAAATCTGCATAAAGTTTTAGCCTTTATCCTTTTTTCTAATCTTTTATTATCATCCACTCAAATTAGATATGAAATTGGACCTTTCAAAGACTCACATTTAGTCCAATTTGATTTTTTTTACCATTATCATTAAACTTTAACCTATGTTTTTTAAAAGTTTCTTTTGAGAATGTAGTAGATAGAGTTTTCCTTTAGTTTGGCTCAGTTGACCTTTTGGCTCCCAAAGAATGCTTTGACAATTGTTTTCTGCCAATTCTACAACCGCGTCAAAAGCTCCTGTGCTTTCTTTGTTGTAAATGTCCCTATCTGTTTAAGTTTAGTATCCCTGGTTATTTTTTCTCTCTATGTAATGCCATCCTCCTTTATAGCCTCTCCATTTTCTATCCATGAGCAATAAAGTACAATTTGACCAGGTCATTGGAGTTATTAAAAACCCAATTACTAGCAGTAATTGGTTTCTTATTTATTTCAGGTAAATGTACAATGTAAATTTAAAAAAATCTGTCACAAGAATATATTATGTGAAGGCACAACAATATTAATTGTCTTAATTCAATATTTCACATACAGGACCTAAGGCAAAAGTTAGGTATGGAAGAAGAGAAAGTATGTGTTACTATGGTGACCACTCCATTACTGTGTCTCAGAAAAAAAAGCACAACAGGTCAGATGTATTTCTTAATAGTTCAGGACTTTCGGAAAAGGAAATGTTGCTTGACATTCTTTGTAAAGGCCAACGACAGAGAAGAAAATGAGAAGTGCAGTCTGCCTCCTGTATTTCCTTTCTCTCCTTGTCAGAGTTAATCCAAAGGGAAACCATCTTCCAGCCATTGCAGGTCTTTACACAATACTATGTCCTCTACCCTGTAGAAATGGCAGGAAACAGGAGCATTCCAGCATCATGCCAGTTGACCTGGCATATGCTCTCAGAATACTCAATTGAACAGCTTCTTGCAATGTTTTCAGGACTCATTTGTTAGTAGATGTAACATAAGAACATAGTAAGAATAAAGGGAAAACTGAGGAAATATCAAAGCTTTTTGCCTGAAAACCCCAAACTTTAAGCCTCATCCTTAAATTAAACTTATTTTTGGAAAACATTATATAATTGGACTTAGAGTTCTGAGAGAAAAACTTTCACTGATCATTTATTTGTGTTCCTAGGAGCTACTATAGTACCTGGTGAGAATTATTCTAAAGTAATCATTCATACAGGATAAAATTTTATAAAGAAGCCAATACTTTATATGGCTCCAAAGCAAACTATTATAATTTATTTAGGCTTTGATCTCTAACATTCTTTCCTATAAAATGGTATTTTTTTTTTTTTTACTACTAAACTAAATACCAGTTATTAACTCACTGACTGCATGATTCAATCCCTAGTCAGACTTAGACTTTGGTGTTGGTTCCTAAGTTTTGCCTTAAGAACTCAGAGCCAAGTGCAAGCAAAGCCAGAGCTTGTAACAGAACATTTGTACAATGATGTAGACAAAAAATTGATTTAAGAAGACAGTAAATTTAAATTAGCTTGATGTTATACCACACACTGCCTAAAAGTGCAAAGGGAATCATTGATTAGTGTAAAAAACTGTTAGTGGATAATCCCAAGTACTCACAGTCCTCGGTATTATTTCTAATAGTTCTTTCCCTTACACTGTGAATCTAGTTAAGTATAAAACTATGAATCTCTCTAACATCTTTCTCTTTGGCCATCTCGTCCTCAGTGCTCTAGTTGATACATGTCTGTATGGGAGTCAGGATCCATCTAAAAACCTGAAGGTTTGTGTCTATAAAGTTTACTTTTTTTTTTCTATTTAAAAAGTCTTTGTTTCTTTTGATTTGTTAGAGGAGCTAAAAACTATGTAATGCATTGACAAATAATGTCAATTTTACATTTCATTGCTTATATTACAATGATAAATGTTTCACATATCCTGACCTCACGTAACTTTTTATTTGCCATGCCATTTTGACTGAGAAGGCAATGCCACAGACATTCTAACTTTTAAAGTTGTATTTGCCACAGGCTATGTCATCTATGAATGACAATTTGAAATTTTGGGTAATGTTCTAACTTCTAAAGTACAGGATTTTGTCTACTGAGAAAAAATTAAAAGTGCTATATTAAGAGATGGCTTTTCATATACATAATTTATAACATATTCTATTCCTTAAATCCTATCATTATGCTAAATAAATAAATATTCACCACAACTCTTTACATTTTCAAACAAACATGAATCATACACAGGATATTAATGACAATGTTTGCGATTTTAACTTAATACTTTCTAGCTTGGTGCTTGTGTTTTGCTATCATTAACTTAGTATAAATGTATTATGCACTCATAGATTAAATAACATTTCATATTATAAAATGCTACTGACCAGTGAATGACTCAAAACATTAGGGTGATATACTGTTTTTCACCACATTTATACATTTCTTACATTGCAGTTAAAACATAAAGAGGTTCTATATTTGTTATTTTAAAACACAAACACACAAATATGTGTGTATGTATGTGTGTATGTATGTATGTAAAGAATGTAAATTCTACTATGTTCTTTAACCCAATATTTACAGTTTTATTATGAAATCTATTTTAATATCTCCCATAAATAATTACTTGTTTACTATATGATAAATTCTATACATTTAACTTAAACACTAATATAACATCTCCAAATAAAGGAATTAAGGAATTACATTTCTAAATATATAATTAAAACCTAAGTTTCAATTTATATTCATTTTAAGAATGAATTTAAGAATTATAACAGATAATGTCTCTCTACATTAATAAGGTCAAATGTAATATATCTCTATATACACACAGTATGTATAAATCATAACAACCCATTCTCTCTGTTTTTACTTATATCTATATGACATACCAAACCTCGTCATCTCTGTATACTATTAGGTCTGCTTGGATTAATTTCCTTTTATGAATGAAAGCATCTCTATAACTATATTTAGTGAACTCCCTACAACAGGCTTAACTGTGCATTGCTATTAAATGTGCATTGCTATTTTTCAAGAAAACTATGTAAAGCTCTCACAAGGTCAAGTAACCTTTGTGTGTTTCTGCTTTTATAAGATTCTATTATTTTAAGTGACATTAATTTTATTGATTAACATAGAATTTGTGCTGTGTGCATATATGAGAATGTGTGTGCATGCATGTGTGTGTGCATACATGTGTGTGTGTGTATGTGAATGTGTGCATGTGTCTGCAAGATGTTCAGATCAGCTGTCTTTGTCACTTCACAGCTTATATTTTGAGATAAGTTCTGTCGTTAAAACTTTGGCTTATTGATTAGCCAGACTAGGTAACCAAAAGGTAATGGCTTTTGCTTCCTCTGCCTTTCAGTACTGAAATTTTAAGCATATCAAGAAGCCTGACTTTTTAGAGTGTTTCTAGGAATCCAACATCAAGTCTGTGCTTTCATGGAAGGCATTTTACTCATTGAACCATCTTCCCAGAGTCAAATAATTTGTTTGTACTATTAACTTTTCAATAAATTAATGAATACATTAAAATTTGTAACAATTTAATCACTTCTATAGTGTTATTTATTCAATTATGTTGTTCATTAAAGTTTTATCAACCAAATAAGGAAAAAAATTCAAACATATATTTTTAATAAGTTTCCAAAGAAGTTAACATACAAGTTAGGAGAATATAACTATTGGCTCATTTTTTTAACAAATAAAAATAGTGTGGCAAATTATTTTCTATTCTCTAAGTAATTTTATCACACATACTTACAAAGTAAAATAAAATGTTTGATCCAGATGTTATGATTGCTTGTGGCAAAGCTATTTCCTTGAAATTGAAATAATCCCTCCTGCTGGAAGACATAGGTTCATTAGACTCAGGAAGTTAGTGAAACTTATAAGGGCCAGGGACTCTGAAAGACATCAGATTACCAACCCCTATATGATATTATAAAAGAGTCAAAAAGTGCAGAAAGAAAGCTACTTTTTTAGAGTCTTTGTCTTTAGGGTGAGAAGCTTCATGCATGCACTCTTTGAGGGTAGTTAGCTATTCTGAGGTGAAGTTTTGGTGATATAGCTACCTTGAGTCACCCATAACTCTCTAAGTTCCATCATGCTTCTGTAAATATCAGGACTACATGCATTGGTTCAACCAGCTTGACTAGAGTGTAATTAGTTCTTTGGTCTATTCTTTGTATTTTTTATTAATCATTCTGTTCGTTTACATCTCAAATGATATCCTCCTTCCAGGTTACCCCTCCACAACACCCTCCATCCCATCTGGCCTTTTCCCCCTCCCCTTTGCTTCTATGAGGGTGCTCTTCATCCACTCACCCACCCACCCACCCACCCACATACCCCAATGTCTCCCTATGCTGGGCCATCAAACCTCCACAGGTCCAAGGGCCTCCCCACTCACTGATGTCAGACAAGGCCATACTCTGCTACATATGTATCTGGAGCCATGAATCTATCTCTGTACACTCCTTGGTAGGTGGTCTAGTCCCTGCAAGCACTGGCTGGTCCTGCTGGCCAGCTTACATTATATTTTACCTGTAGCAAATCTTACCCCTCCATGACATTCATGCAGAAATCATGCTATATACCTTCACTGTGGGAGCTTTTCTTAAACAGATATATAAACTAGGCAGGATTGAATTTGAGACAAAACAGAATCCCCCAGTCTAAATATTTTATGATATATATTTTAGTGAATAATAGATGCCACAAAGAGTGTTTCAAACACACATACAAAAAAAAAAAAAAAAAAACCACTGTTGAATAGCTACTCTGTGTTTTAAGATCACATTTAAAAATTTAGAGCTATGAACCACAAGATGAGAGGTAACATGAATTTTGTTTGCCTTTCTAGGTCTGAGTTACCTCACTCAATATAAGCTTTTTCAGGTCTACCCATTTACTTAAAAAGTTCATGATTCCATTTTGTTTTACAGTTGAATAGTATTCTGTAGTATATATGTACCTACCACATTCGCATTATTTATTCATTGATATTTGTTTCCATCTCTTACTTATTGTCAATAGAGCAATGGTGAACATGGCTGCATGTTCTCTGTACAGTAGGATGTTGCGTCCTTTGAACACATACAAGGAGTTGTATGTATGTGCAGGTCATATGGTAGATTTATTTTTGAAGATTCTTCATGATGGTTTCAAGAGTGGTGCAGCAACATGCATTCCTGCTAATAGTGAGCATGGGATTCCTCTTTCTCCACAACCTCACTAAATTTTGTTATTAGTTAGTTAATGAATTTAACCATTCCAGGATGTATGGACAAAATCCTAAAGTCATTTTAATTTGTATCTCCTTGATTGCTAATGATGGTGAACAACTTTTGAGGAATTTCTTAGCTATAGATCTTTAGATTAGATTTAACACCCACCCCGTTAATTTTTAGTTTTGTCATTTAGTTGCTTAAATCTGATTTTTGAGATCTTTGTATATTTTGTCAGATATAAAGCTTGCAATGATTCTCTCCCATTGTTGAGTTTTTTTCTTTACTCCAATGATTTATTTTCTAGATCGATAGAAGGTTATAGTACTATTAGATGCCAGTTGTCATTTGTGGGCCCTAATTTCTGGGCATACCTAGTCCTACTAAGAAAGCACTTTCCTATACATATGTTTTGTAGGGTACTGCCTATGGTTTCTTCTAGCAGTTTTAGTAACTACAGAAATCAGGTAAGTATAAAGGGACAATATCTTTCAGTGTGTGTTGAGTTTGAGACAGCCATGGCATGATTCAGGTAATATAAAGTGGGGAAATGAAAAACAAGGAGTAGACTACAACTAGACAGATTAATACAGATAGAAAAGGAGGGATAATGAAAAGGAAAATCAAGGAAGGTTATATGATAACTCTTCCAAGAATCATAATATTTTATATTTATCAAAATGATCTTATAACCATAAATCAATGCAGCTTCTTTCCTTCATCAAAAAGGCTTCATTTTGCAGGAAATGGAGACCTCGTGCAACTGTTTTTCCTAGCATTGGCTGCATAAACAAGATTGGAACAATAAACATACTAACATGATAGAGAATACTTCACGGGCTCCCTCCTAGACAAAGAACTATAGGCAACTAATGACTGTTTAGAGAAGGAAAATTTGCCTCTCCCAGGGCTGAGATTTTTCAATACCTGTAGGGCAATGGGCTGTCAGAGGCAGTGGGGTAGCCAGTTGAGTCTGCTTTGAACCCCAGTGACCCTAATGGGACAGTAGAAGTTCAGCCTTGCTTCTGGACCCTGGTTCCTTTCACTTAGCTTCAGCCATCCACAGCCCCTCCCAAAGAAAGGTGTGTGGCTTAGTTAATATAGCAAAGGCAGCACAGGTAGAGGGCGTGATTACAGGCCGCAGAGCCTCAAGAGATCTCCAGGTATTAATCAGGAGATCTTTTAGGTATTAATGAGATACCTAAAAACCAGAGAGTGTAGCCAATTAAGCATTTCTTCCCAGATCCTCCTCCTACTCACAAAAGATATTTAACCTCAGGTCCACCCTGAGGACATGGGGTACAGGATACGGAGTACAGCTTCATGTATTTTCTATTTTGCATTTGATATCATGCTGCCTCTTTCCCTGAGAAAATGGGACTGAGAAATGGGACTTTTATGGAGCAGATCAGACAAATTGCAGTAGGGTTGTGAATAGTGATATAATTGGAGTAAAACTGAAATTAGTCATTACTGTAGTTACTGAAGGAGTAGTTGACCATGGCCAGGCTGTCACTACTGTGATCTGAAAGACTCCACACATGCAATCAACATAACGGTGAACAGATTGACCCAAGTGAGCACTGTGTTGGTAATGAAAAGGATATAACTGTTTCTGAGCAAGTGACTCCTGCAAAATCACTTCACATTAAAGAAACTCTCAAAATATTTCATGTCATTGAAAGTGCAAAGGATGAGATGCGAGAAACTAATTCAGATTTTGCGAGAAACTAATTCAGATTTGGCGAGGAGAATTACATTTTCCCAAGGCATAGAAAGATTCTCTTACTGTTAGATACATGAGAGAAAAGCAAGCAACGTTCAATATCTCCTTAAAAATTCTTCAAAGAATTAATTTTAAGTAGAAATTTTCTAAAGAAATTAATCTACTTTCAGTATTTTTATTGTTTTAAAGTACAATGTACTAGCTACTATTTTTAGTCTCTACTATACCTTCCATTGATGGAAAGAATATTTTTAATATCTAACAAAATTCTTAAATACTACAGGACAGTGATAATTCTTACACTAATCATTAGGATTACATTGCAGATCAGTTTATGTTGTCATATGATAACCACTATATACAAAGCTTAATTAAATTTTATATAAAGATATCCATGGTAAATAAGGTAGGATTCACTGGGTAATATTTCCTAACAAAATTACCCTTTCAACTAAGCATGATAATTTATGTTTACTTTAATACTTATTTCAGTAAGTATTAAAAATCGAGTTTGAGACAGTTTAATAATCTTAACCCTTTACTAAAGAAGACCTTTAATTATGAGATTATACCTCTTTACATCACTTACACTGCTTGTTCATCTGTTCATATACTTTTAAAAAATAAATAGCTATGGAGATGATGGATCTTTATTATGTTAGGTATATTTCTTCATTGTTTAGCATCATAGGCCTTATTCCAGTATATAGGAGTAATATGGAGATTTGTGATAACTGATTTTCTCATTTCTGTTACCAAGCTCCTGACAATTCCTGGAAAGAAGGTACATTCATCTTCATATAAGGGTTGAGGAGAAGCGGTCTATCATTGTGAAGAAACCACTGTGGTTATACAGCTATATGCAGCTAGGACATGTGACAGGGACCACCTCCCCCCACACACACATCACAGTAGAAGAACATGAATCAGACTGGGCAGGAATTAGAATCTGGGTGTAATATAACTCCTGAAGGTTCCACTTCCTGAATTTTCCACAGCCTTGAAAATCAGTAGCAGTACCCAGAACAACTGTTGAAACAGATGTGATTATGGTAGACATTTCTGTTCAGATCATAACAGGGTTCTATGGGCAAGAGTTTTAAAAACTATTACTCAAATTTGTTTTTTAACAACACATTTTTTTCTGTTCTTACATTCTTACTTTAAAAAGAATTTAGTGGTGCTTTTTATTTTATTGCAATTCACAATTGTTTAGCTTTAATTAGCCTGAGAACTGTAGAGGCAATTCTCTGCTTCTGGCAAACGATTAAATTAAAATTTACTAAACATTTTGGCTTTATTTCTCATTTAAGTCCTATGATTCAGTCCAAATACTGTTTTGTACTGAGTTATTATTCAAGTGCCAAATATTTTCATAATCCAAATCTTGTTTACTTATACAGATATTCATTTAACAAATGATGAACAATTTCTGCAGGCATGTACTATGCTACATACTGAAAAAATGCAAACAAGCAAAGCTCATGAACTTTGTGGTTTCTTGGTATTTCTAATCTAGAAATGATGTGAATCTTTATTTTTGTAGCAAATGCAATGGAAGAAAGCAGGAAGCTGAAAAAGCTCTTTAGCTCTTAGGTTAATCTCTGCTCAGCAAATACAACCTCTTATTGTGATTCAGAGAGGATGACAAGAATGACCACATTTGTTCATTGCACATTAGATCTCTTTTAGCTTTGTTAAGAGAAAGGCACAAGAAGAGGCCCGAAGAACCTTGTAAAGAAGTCTGTTACTTTCATTTAAATATTGTGTTAGCAATAGGCAGCAGGAAATGCTTGAAACAACTGTTTTCAGTTCTGGCTTTGATATATTTCCAGATCCTGCAAAGGTAGGAACCTTTCAAAGTAACAAAACAAACAAACAAAAAATGAGAAGTCTGGTGTTATTTATTTAGGATTAGAGGCAACTCTTACAGGCATAATCTTCTAAATGCCCCTTTCTAAAATATGCAGGTTTATATTTTAATAAACACTAGGTACACTCACCTTTTCCCACATACATATAAAATTACTATGTGTGAACCACCATGCCTACTTCAGGCAATTCTGAAGATCAAAGTGAGGGCTAGGTACTTGTACAGCAAGGATGCCCATCCTATTTCACCAGGTGCTTAATGAAAGATCTAGAATTTTTATATCTTAGTGTTATACACTAACATCTTCTTGCCTATTTTCATGAACTGGTAATTGCTCTTTGACTTTAAAAGTTGACATACTGGGAAAAATAAAGCCTAATGGACATATAACACAGTGGAATAGAGATTGTATATATGCATTCTTGTCCCTTCAAATATACTTCGCACAGGAAGTGTCTAAATGGCAGGAGATACAATGTCTAAATGAGATGTAGCTCAAGGATCTATGGAGACAGAATGATGATAAGAGACAGAGGGAATAGATGACTCTAGGGATACAATTATGAACTCAGAGACTGTGGCAACATGGCCAGCATTCACAGAGCCTGCACATGTTCAAACCAGGCAGCACTTAGCATAGACTGAGGAAATGGACATGAAGTCCCACCTCTTAACACAAAGCTATTTACAAATAATACCTGCTGGAGAAAAGAATATCAATTATTTCCAATGGGGTGTCAGTGAATATGTCAACTACATTCCAGGGCAGGCCTCAGGCTCAAGATTAAACAGACCAAAAGGCCAAAAGAAAACAGAATTTATGTTTTTTTCTGTGATTTTTAAAAATTTGTTATTTTTTGTTGTATGTTTAAGGTTTTGTTTTGCTTTGTTTTGTTTTGGTTGTTGTTGTTTTTAATTTTTAAAAATGTTTTTCCTGCTTTTTTCCCCAGCTTTTTGTTGTTGAGAGAAAGAACATGAAGATAGATAATGAAATAGAGATGATCTGTCAGATGGAAAAGAATATGAACAAAATATATACATTTTTAAATAAAAATCTAGAAATACTTAAAAACTAAAATACTTGGTTGAAAATTGTCAGTAATCTTTTGGTTCTATGAGCTTTTAATTTGAAATAAAATTGGTCTACAGGAGTTAACAGTTGGTGGTCATTTTCAATATTCACAAAAGAATTAATCAAATGACATAGCCTAAAGTCATTATCAACATGCATGCTTATTTGCACACTTATTAAACTTCCAAGGAATAGATATAACTTTTATTGGTAGCAAATATCACTTTTCATCCTAATGAGATTTTTTTTTAAATTTCAAGGTATATATTTAACATATATAATAAAGGTGACATATTAAAATATTTTTCAACTTCTGTTCGTGTTTATGTCTTTCATCTCACTGATGTTAAAATATCAAATATCTATAAATTGTCTTTTTCTTGTTTGTTTACAGTTTTTACTTCCCTGTTTTCTTATTATATCAGTTATATGAATTACTATCGACATAGTAATCTACAGTGGTAATGATTGGTATTTCTGAAATTATTGTTCACATATATTGTAATTAAACAATGAAGAGAAAGAATAGTGTTAAGGTGGCTTGGAGCATAATCTTTCAAAAGGAGATGTTTTTCTAGAGTCTAAAGATACAGGTTCTAGCATAGCCTCTCTTATCAATTATCGTTTCAGAGGACATCCTCTAAATCTCTGGATATGTTGTCAAATGTTCCCACTGTGTTTATTTATTATGTTTCTCCAGTATTTTGTTATGAATACTCAGAAGCTATAAATATGGCATAATTTAGAAAAACAATCCCAACAGTTATAATTGTTTTAATGGTCCAGAGAGGTGATCATTCTATATTGACTGAGTGGGCTTTAAATAGAGTCATAAGAGTGATTACAAAACATTAGATGAAAAGATAACACAGACAAAAGCACATAAAGTCTAAAACAGATATTGAAACTTATGTAACAAGCCAGGTAGCACCCATAGCTACCTGGTACCATATAAGCAATGGTATTATTTTTTTCCCCTACATCCTTAACATGTTGAATACAACACTGATTTCAAAGGTCTAAGATTCATAATTGTCAAAAAGCAAAGTTGTATGTCATGATTCATGTAGCTTCTGGTAGTGTACAGCCAGAGGGGGAAATGCATACATTATACACTAATGTTTAAAAGAGAATTAGTCCTTGAATCTCCTTAAGGCAGGATATATTGACAAGTGTCAACATGGTTTACAATATAAAGACAATTTGTATACTTGATGATCTAATCCTGATTGCCTTTGTATTATAAATCATGTCGATACTTTCCCTTGGATAATATTAAATTTTAATACTGTTTTATATTTTAATTTTTAAAATTACTTTCATATTCTACAATGTGATATGATACTTAATTCTGTTTTTCTTCCTCTAATAGTGAAGAATTGGCTTCTGTAATTAGACACTGTATTTACAGCAGTTAATAAAAAAACATAATTTTCTACTATATAGCTAAGACAGAAGAGACTTTATATATGATGGGTTTTGGAATCTGGGAAATTCAGTGGTAGAAAAGGTCATAGCAATTTTCATTGACCACATGCTACTGGTGAAATGAAATCATCCAGCATATGATTCTTAGAAAAGATAGGACAACAAGAAAAAGAACTCTAAATGTCAGAGCAACCTCAGTTTAGAACACATTTCTAAAAACTACAGAGGAAGGTGACCAAAGCAGGATTCAGAGGAAACATACAGTTAAGAAAGATACCTTTATTTATTTTTTATCACATTTATTTAATTAGTCATGGAGTGGGGCTCAAACACATGCACAGTACACTTGTTGGGTCAGGGTACAACTTGTAGTAGTAAGTGCTTTTCCCCTATTATGCAAATGCCAGTCATCCTGTTTAGTGTTAGTGCCTTTACTCACTGGGCCTTCTAGTCTACCCAAGAAACAGTTATTTACTTGCTGTCAAATCAAAGTCTTGTAAGATTTTTCTTAAATAGATATTTTAAATGCAGAAAATAATTCTATTATTTCTTAAAGCATATAGATAACAATTTTCTTCATATACTCACTAGAAATGTCAATATATTTGCCAATGATGTTTTTGAAAATTGTGTTGGGATAGAGAGAAGGAATATAAGCTACAGGCCCAACCTCATCATGAATGAACCAGCTTTTCTCCATTACTTCCTTTCACTTTTCTAATTTTGTTCACCAAAAAATATCAAGACAAATTTTGTTTTCAGTTTTTTTTACCTCAATATTTACTGCATTACTTTTTACATATTTTTATCTATATTTATAAAAAGGGTTTAAATAGATATGATCATATTTGCTTTATTCATAGCTGTTCTTACTACAACTCTAAATATCTGGTTGAGGAAATAATCCTGGAAGAGAATGAATCTATACATAACTTTAGAGAGGATGTATGATTTTTCATCTTCTTTTGTTTTACCCTAAGGGAATCAATATAAAAAGTAAGTTTTTTTCCCTGTTGTTGTTGGTTTAGTTTAGTTTGGTTTTTAGTTGAAAATAATAGAGAATTTCTAAAATGTCAGCATTTTTGTTAGCTTGAAAACACTGGCCCACAAGAATGAAGTATAACAATGTTACTTCAAAAGAATAATTTTAATAAAAGGAAATGATCCAGAGAGTATGAGGTATCTCGTCTTAAAGCCCTTAGGATAGAAAATGTTCACATTCTGTTATATTAATGCATGTATTTGTCTGTTAAGGCAATCAACCAATGGAGAAACTTTTCCAATAATCATTCTTTTCTCTCTGAAATACATAGCTGTTTGACTTCAAGCAGCTAACAATATCTGCAAAGCTTATATGAGTGGACATAGTGCAGCTAATATCCTGGTGCCTCCATTGAAGCACTGATGGTCAAAGACATTCCAAAATTAAATAAAACGGAGAGTGTCTCCCAATGGATTGCTTGTTGGCTTAAAAATTCTTCAAAGTGGCTGCTTTTTATTATCCTAAGAAATGAGAAATATGTTATCTCTAATTTGCTCAGATTCTTTCCCACATATTCAATGTTTATAACATTCTGAGAAAATTGACAAAGATGTTATTTCTGTTTCATGCCTATTGTACATCATGTTGTGTCATCAGTAACCCAGTGGAGCAAGATGAGAGATGTCCAGAATTGTTTTCAAGGACACAATCATATCTGGGAACTCATTATCATCATGCAAAAGAAACACACCAAAAGAGACACAAGAATGGAAGAAGAGGAGGTGGGGCAAAAATGTGAATAAAGTAGGAATATATATTAGTTATCTGAATTAGGTTAAATTAAGAATGCAATCCACTTGTATAGCATTGTCTGTATTTCCTGTTTTTTATTAAAAATTTAGCAATTTTTGCTCAATATATGATAAACTTCTGGAAATTTTCCAAAATCAGGAACTAAAAATCTACTATTAACATATGGACAGATTATAAAGTATGACATGGTTTCTTTTCATACTCAATGTCAGTTCATTTTATATTGCCTTAAAAATACATTTATGTGTACATTTATAAAGTTTCCAGAGACATTTAACTGAGGAGACAGGACATATTCTAACAGTTTGTGGTACTTTTCTATGGACTTCATTCCTGTACTGATAAAAGGAAAAAATGCATTAGACACCATCATTTATCTCTTCTGCCCAGCTGCCTCATGCACAGATTTAAGCATTTATTTTTACCACCATGCACATTCCACAATAATGGACAAAATGTTAAAACTGATTCAGAATGAATAATTAGTACAATAAATTAGTACAGAGAAGTGGAGTCATTGCTATGTTAAGTTTGTTGATGTGATTTTTAGGTCTTCTGAATTATAATGTAGGAAGTGTTGGAAATTTTAGAGATTGAACTACAGAATCCACAAGTAACTGTTTACTGATGATTTTGGTAGAAATCTAGAACACAAAAGCATTGAACGAAACAAAGGCAGTGGCAGTCTTTATGTTCTAGAGAGAAGTACCTTCTGGCAGCAGAGACAGATTCCATTCTCATTACACTATAACAAAGAATCTGCTGGAGAGTGCTCTGCCCCTGTGCCATCTATTCATCCTTGAACAAGGCAAAATTCACAGTGACTGAACTAATTTGCTGAGGGGAAACGCCAAGTCAATATAACATTGCAATGGTGGCATTGTTTCTGCTCACCTCTGAGTCTGGTCAGGAAGGAGAAGATATGAAAAAATGTGCAAATGTATCAACCAGTAAGTTTTAAAAATGGAGACGTGGATAATGTAGAAAATATAGCTGTAGCATTTAGAGTGATTAATCCCTGTTATTAGAAAGCTCACACTTCTTGCTGGGACTTCAGGACAAGTCCCCTGATTGGAAGATCTCACAAACAGTGGCTCCAAACCCCACCCCTCAAATGAGGCAAATATTTTTCTAGATTCTACTGCAAAGGAACAAAGAAATTAATGGAGCTTCTATACATGAGAAAGTGGGCCAGATTGTATTTCTAGCTGTCCACATGATACTATCTTTGAAGGAGTGTAAAATACAACAGAGACAGAGGATTATTTCAAAGTTCCAGAAGACCACTGAGGGCAAACTATGTGTGGTGGTGTCAGAGTCCCTTCAAAACATCTTGTAGAACTCATTGGGTAGAGCTACAAGAATGAAACATGTTTCAATGGATCTAAGAGAATCTTGAGAAACTAGGACTGAGGATGCCTAGTGAGGGAAGAGTACAGATGACCAATGGAGCCAGGTCAAGAAACAGGCTGTCTTTGCTAGAGATAGCCAAGGTAGATGGCTGGGGCTCAAGAGTAGTGTTTCTGATCACAAGCTCTGGGTTCTGGACTTTGAGCTGAGGGGTTTGTTGCTTGTCCTGCTGAGTTTGGGATTTTTATATCCTTGCTATCTAACCATTCTTTTTTCATTGGTTAGAATTCCAATCACTCAACCTAGAACTGACCTTAATACTTGAGTGTAATTAAAATGGTATAAAAGCAAAGAGGAGGAAGGGGAATGGGATTGAGGGGTCTTAGGTATAGGAAATGGGGAAATAAATGACATCTGAAATGTAAATAAATAAAATATCCAATAAAAATATAAAAACAAAAAATAATTTAATCCAAAGCACCCTGCTTATGGTTCATTTTATATTATTTTGTTTTGCTTGCACAGTTTAAAACTGCCTTGTGTACCCAAAGAGACTTTTGGCTTTTGAACAATTTTAGAAAATTTAAGATCAGAGGGACTGTTACAAGTGAACTTAATATATTTCAAGTCAGATGGCTGCAAACCTATGTGAAGAATGAGTGAATATTATGACATGTTTGGTATTAGGTTTATAAGGGTATACATGAGATAGTCTTGTCAAATAGACTGAACTTAGAAACATCTAGAGACAAATTTCTAGGTGTGATTCTGAAGATGTTTTTAGAGAGATGTAATTACACAGAGAAGATAAGTCCTAGGAATTGGCAGCACCGTCCCATGTGCTATGGTAAAAGAATGAATATATAAAGGAGAAATATGTCTGAATACCAGCATTTATCTCTCTTGACATTCTGTATATAAAGTAGTTGAACTCCAAAAAAGCTAAATAACTAAATTAATTCACAGTTTAAAGTATGTTGGCACAAGGTAATACAACTCAGCAAACAATGGACTACTGTTATATTCAGCCATATGAATCAAACTTCATATTTATATTTAACGAAAGAAGTAAGAGAAACAATAAAATGCACTGTCATTAATGGCAAAATACCTACCTAAGGATGTTATGTACTATTGTCAGTAAATGCTATAGAAAGAAAAACATAAATAATTATATATTAATTGGAGAAAATAACAGGAACAACATATAGCTTGTCTTTATTTCTTTTCAGATAGGTTCTCACTATGTAATCCAGGTTGGTCTTGAACAAGTGACTCACCTGTCTCCATCTTTCAAACAATGAAATCACAGATGCCTTCTACATGTCCAGTTCTCCTGTTTACTATGGACATGCTATCATGCTTGTACATGTATGTCAATGATTACCAAATTGTGTACCTTAAATATTAACTATTGACAGTGTATTACTTACACTCCAGGGAAGAAATAGAAGAGGAAGATGATGAGAAAGAGGAAAAGAAAGTCTAAGAATGCAATAAATGAGACCATAAATTAATAACTCGAGATTCTGAAGGTAAACTTTATTGTTATATAAATAAGGGTGTAATTAGATTAAGTGAAAATTTATGATATTTTGATTTTCTTATATACAAGTACTAAAACATTTAAGATCCCATAAACACATATGTATACACACACACAC
This sequence comes from Rhabdomys pumilio, assembly GCA_030674055.1. Lineage (NCBI taxonomy): Eukaryota > Metazoa > Chordata > Mammalia > Rodentia > Muridae > Rhabdomys > Rhabdomys pumilio. The sequence goes on from JANHMN010000007.1 coordinate 9,413,879, forward strand.
ACACACACACACACACACACACACACACACACACATATATATATATAATTCTTTTGTAAAATTTCTCTGTATTTTGGCTTCCTTTTTGTTGAGACTCTTTCGGTCCTTAGTAATGTTCCAAACTCCATTTCAGCTGTTATATTCTTAGTTTAGTTGCATTTTAACGGTATCGCAGTGAGTTTTCTTAAGCTTACAGAAATACACTCAATCAATGATTTCAAAACAGATGGAAGTGGTCTTGAAATTCTCTGTAAAGAATTTTTGAGAGGTCACTGTGACCAAAGATTAGGATGTCCTGGACATTGTCCAACAGCACCATGTGGAGTCAACCACACAGAGAAAGAAACCAGCCTCTTTATTTTCTTTGCTTCGTAATATTGGAATGAGTATTCTGATACTTCTTACCTTCTTACTCTGCAAACTGTTGAGACAATCATTAGTTTTGATCTTTGACATCTTCAGCCCGAATGTTAAATATAATGACTTATCTCTCAATAGTTTCTTCAATTTAAATTTACTGTGTCCCTGTTGAAAAGCATTTGAGTTCCTTCTATATTTTTTCTTTCATCTCTATTCCAATTAAATACAATTTAATTGATTAGTTACTGTAAATCAAGATAGATCTATTTATCTCATGCTAGTCTCGAGCTTAAATGTAGCAAAATATGACTTAAATGACAGGTCTCCCTTCAACTGTCTCTCTAAGGCTTTGTTTTAGGAACACCCCTCCATGTACATTTTCATGCACTACAGCAGCGTCAGCACAAGATGTGATGTCTCATTTTGAAATGGATACTTCATAGTTTCTTTTTTTTCTGCCCATTGAAATGTTGTTCCTTGAATTAATTGCCATCTACCAAAGGGAGGGAAAAAGACGTTTCTCTGTTAAAGGTTGAGATGTGCACTAGTTTTATGAGCACAAAGATAAGAATTTAGGATATAGTTTATTAGTATGTAAATTTGGTATAATAGAAATAGGTTATTCCTTATGGAATACATCAAAAAGAGTCTGATCATTCAAATAACTTTTCTGCTACTATTATACCAATAGGCATATCTTTAAGTTCTTTATGGATGCAAACTCATCCAATCTTTTCAAGAGTACTGGTTAGAAAATATTTATGTGAAGAGTGGGTAGATGACAGTTTCAATGTTGTTTTAGAAGTTCAAATTTTATATACTTCACAGATTGTGAAAATAATATTCATATGGTAAGAACAATGATAGTTTTAGAGAAGTTATTGATATGATGAACAATTCAGGTACAATGTTTAAAAAGTGAATACATTTAGGATTTTATTGCTAATATTTTGTTTTAGAGGCATCTAAACCAGAACTTTACAACTTCATGGCCTGGGAATCCATCAACCATCTTGTTTATAAATTCTGTGCACTGTGATTCAAATCACAGATCAGAGTCTTTGGAGAAACCAAAGGATAGGTAGAACCAAGAAGTCATGAGAAATGTGATCCATCCCTATGCCTGGCAGTTGATGCAAATTTTCTGCTGAGATAGCCAAAGTATAAGTAAAACCCATGTGAAGTCCTTTCTTGTGATCTGAAACAGAAAGACAGAAAAAAAGAAACAAAGAGGAAAAAGGGTAGATTGTATCTCCTGTGACCTAGTCTCAAATTCACAAATCATTGGTTTTGTTCATCCTCCTTACCTTCTGTGGCAGACTCTTCTAATTGTTCTTCAGGTGTAGATTTTCTGTTATTCTTGGTTTTTCAATGCCTTATGGTCACAGTGAGATCTGAATATTGTGATTAGATTATAATTAATGGAATATAGTTACATAAATATATACAGTATTTTAAGGCATAGTCTTTAAACTTTGTTTTAAATATATATTTTACGTGGTTATATGCTATGTGTTTATAACTGACTGGGGTGGGGTGCAACAAGGCATTGATTTTATCCCCTGAACTGAGGCTGTAGGTAGTTGTGAGGTGCCCCATGTAGGGTTCTAGGAACCTAACTTCAGTGCACATGGAAGATTTAGAAGCAGTGTTCTAAGAGTGATGGAAGCATCTCTCCAGTACACAAGCTCTTTAAAAGACCTTTGTTTTATCTTATTCTGCCTTAACCAGAATATATTCATCTTTGAGGTCACTCTGAAATCACCTGTAGATGACGGTTGTCCATCGTTGGCCTAGATTCTGTTATAAATGTACTAAAAAATTCTTCTGACATTTTAGCTAATGTTGTGTGAAGAGAGGTGAGCCTTCAATTCAATGTAAATTAATTTTTATTTTACTGTCACAATAGTTTTCTTATCTTGTATTTATAGAAGAGTAACTTAAGAAATTGTTAACTACATATATACAATGTGCAAACATTAGTTTCATGGAATAGTACAAATATATATATATATATATATATATATATATATATATATATATCACAAAATCTCTAAACATTCTCGTTACAGATATGAATATAACACAATGACATCTTTTGTAGATTAAAATTGTTCTCAAAGTTCTCAGAAGTGCTTTTACTCAAGAAACTGTGTATTCATTTAGAAGAAACAAAGTAATTGGGGTTAGGGATTTAACTCAGCGGTAGAGCACTTGCCTAGCAAGCACAAGGCCCTGGTTCAGTCCTCAACTCTGAAAAAAAAAAGAAAAAAGAAAAAAGAAAAAAGAAAAAAAAAGAAACAAAGTAATCAATTACTACATAAAATTTTACTTAAAAAACTCAGTTATACAAAGGAAGGAAAAAGTAACAAATTAATGTGGACTTTAGAAATAACTAAAATGTCAGAAGTTTTATAATATTGGAACTAGTTGGAAAATATAAGAAAAATATTTGACTACCAAAAATTATAAATTATAAATGTTTTCTTAAAATTATAAGAAAATACTTTATACAAGAGTAAATTAGAACATACTTTAGAAAATAAAAAAAAAAACAGTTCCTAAGAGTACAAGAAGTACATGGTATTTACTCATTGATAATTGAATATTAGCCCAAAAGCTCTCAATACCCAAGATACAACTCACAGACCACATGAAGCTCATGAATGAGGAAGACCAAAGTGTGGGTGCTTTGACCCTTCTTAGAAGGAGTAACAAAATACCCATGGGAGCAAATATGGAGACAAAGTGTGGGACAGAAACTGAATGAAGGGCCATGTAGAGACTGCTCCACCTGGGTATCCATTCCTTGTGCAGTCTTCAAAGGTAGACACTGATGTGGTTGGCAAGAAGTGCATACTGACAGGAGCCTGTTATAGCTGTCTCCTTAGAGGTCTGCCAGAGCCTGAGGTGGATGAGGATGGTCACAGCTAAACATTGAACTGGTCATGGGGCTTCCAATGGAGGAGTTAGAGTGAAGACTGAAAGAGCTAAAAGGGTTTGCGGCCCCATGGGGAGAGCAACAATACTAACCAACCAGAGCTCCCCAGGGTCTAAACCACCTACCTGAGAGCACATAAGAAGTTACTCATGGCTCCATCTGTATATGTAGGGGAGGAAGACAGTGTCAGGCATAGGTGGAGAGGAAGTTGTTGGTCCAGTGAAGGCTGGATGCCTCAGTGTGGGGGAAATCGTGGGTGGGAAGGTAGGAGTGGGAGGGTGGGTGGGGGCATATCCTCATAGAAGCAAGAGGAGGAGGGATGGGATAGGAGGTTCCTGGGTGGTGGTGGGGAATGGGGAAAGTGGATTACATCTGAAATGTAAATAAAATATCCAATAAAAAAAAGTAAAAAAAAAGTACAAGAAGTTACAGTAAATAGATATTTGTTGTATCTTTTTGTGGGAGTGATGATTATGGAAATAATGCTTTTGTTTCTTGGATCAATTTATAATACACATGAGATTAGTATCAAAAGTCAGTGTCTTAAATAATTGTGAACATCAGCGATTGAAGAGGCAATTTTAAATGTCACATCTGGAATGTACAGCAGGAATCAAACTTAAAGCAAGATATAAGTGCAAAGTATTTACTTATAAATTTGTGAAAAGTTACCACTGAAAACTGCCATTTTCATATTTATAATTAGCCTTGTTTTGTTTCCCAGCAAAACAGGTAACCAAAGTAGTAACAGTTATGGAGAGTGACACTCAATTAGAAGTTCTTGTACAAGATATGGAAGAGAGAGATGGAACTGAAACACACAGGCAGTGGGTGAAAAGAATGGAAAGCTAATTTTAGGTGGTCTAAGAACACATACATTTTATAATTATGAACCATCATAATTATAGCTTTTGCTTTGAAGAAACGTCTGGAAATCTCCTTTGAAAGTGATGAAATAAGAAACATTGTTGCTTTAAAGGGAACTGTAAGAAGTACAGAATCAATTCATTTAATTTAGTTAGCTGTAACAAATCAATTCAACAGGCATATGTGATGAATTATATAAGACTTCCTTCACATTTTAAAGATAAGCTAAGTTGTTCCCCTACCTTCACAAACATGCAATGTCTGTTAAAGAATTGAGCGTGTTTCTGGAAGGGCAGAGCTTAGCTCTATAAGACAAAAGCATGAGTCAACGACCAATCCCAGGGTGGACTAGGGAAAAGGAAACATAGTCTGCCTAATGTACTGTGACTTTACTTGGGCTGAGGAGAAATAAAGGAAACAGCCTTTCATTCTTGCTAAGTTATGTTAATAACCCAATTCAATTTCCTTAAGTTTTAATCAAATTTCTTTAAACTAAATTTTAGCTAAAACAAAGCATAGTTTTCCTTGGCTAAATGGATTGGACCAGAAGACCACTGGTAGGGACTTTGGTTCCAGGAGCAATGCAAATCTTCAGTGCAGAGACAGACTTTCTGGTGCCATTGCTTCTTCTTGGGAAAGTTTGTGGGGGTATACATAGTCACAAGCACAACTACAAAGAGAGCAATTAAAATGATGTGTCAGAAATGGAAAGAAATGCTTCTATTGCACATGTCAATGTTAATTTTTTCAAAGATATGAAGCAGAAGTAAAAGAATCTTAGAAGTTCCCACCATTGTACTATTCGGGAAAATACATCTGACTATTCAAATTAATACATGACTACACTTTAATGTTAATTTGTCAAAAATAAACAGCCCTACCTGTGCAGTAGTTGGAGAGTATATATTGATTGATTGATCAGTTTTCTTTACTCGATAGAATAAAAGCACTTTCACTGACTGAGGTGCATCTATTTGATGGCATAATTTTGAATATTTTCTATAATCACACATTTCTAAGCACTCCAAATTTCTGTCTAATTACTTTGGCCATTTGTGTAATTTCTTATAAAAGCATACACTACTGTTTTTTACATCAATTTGATGATTTAAGTGCAATGATTCTTCAAATAGAATTTTAAAAGTATTTTTTATGATAAACTTTTAATTAGTTTTTGAAGGGAAGATGCTGCATTGCTTATTGCTTTAATTCCTAGTCACCAGAACAGAGCTCACAAACATGAACAAAATTAAGTATTCAAAAGTTAAAAGGATTTCCTGAACATGATACCACCATTGTACTCATGAAGTTAATTGCACAAGACCTCCATATGATTGGGTATGTCAACAATTTATCATAGAAGGGCAAGTACTACGAGGTCTCACTACTCCCTGGAAACATCTTCTGAGTTAATAGTTGCTGGAGGAAGAAGTGTTATTTTCTTCAGTGTGATAAATGCTGGCAATTTGTCCAAGCTTCGATAAATAACTTCCCACACATGCTCATGCAAGCAACCCTAATTAGACTCAGTGGGTCACACACACAAAGAGTGCCTGGAAGTAGCATGATGACTTACTGGTATTAGAAAAGTTTCAGTGGAAAAAGGAAGAGAAGAGAAATAGTAATGAGAGATCAAAACCAATAAAGCTTACATACCTCCATGAAACTGTTAAAGAACAAAAATAAGAAAATAAAAGTATTCTGATTTAATTTCCAGTGGGGAGGTAAAATTCATTTTAAGAATATTTGATGTTGTTAACATTATCACCGAAAAAGTAAACATTTCAAATTTCCTCATGTCTTTTTACCATATGGCTTTATTGACAATACTCAAAAACAAATATTAGGTTTAACTTAATTTAAAATTTAAGTAAGATATTTCTAAAACACAAACTGAATGCTCTATATTTCCTATACCTCTAAAAGTAGATACCTATTTTTAATTTTAAAGTAATCTTTTCCTGGCAAAGTGAAGCTTCTGATCAGCTCAGATTTCTAGGAAGCAAGCTGGAATTTGGGGATTGTAGAAGAACATTTTCTAATCTTCACTTTCCCACCTGGAAAAATGAAAATACCATCTGTGTCAGAATTGGTTGCAAGAGTTGGGCAACATAACTATTAGGGATGGCTTTGCTAACTTTTATATGATTCAAGACAGTGAGTATACAGCCATATATTGAACTCTGGGTTTCACACATCGGATCTTACATCTGTGGTATCTTCCAGTGGCCCTTTTCATTTCTCCAATGCTGTCTGAGGAGTATAGCTTGATATATCACCCAGTATAGTTTTAGTCTTTCCCTTTTTATTCTTTAGCTTTGACATAGCTAGCTTGAAATAATAATTGCCTTAGTGGTCATTGCAAATGTTATAGGTACCTAGTGTATTAAAGGCTGTTTGAGATTCCTGCTGTGGAACATCTTTTGGGTATATGTCCAGGAGTGGTATAGCTGGTTATTCAGGTAGAACTATTTCCAATTTTCTGAGGAACCACCAGAAAGATTTCCAGAGTGGTTGTACAAATTTGCATTCTACCAGCAATGGAGGAGTGTTCCTCTTTTTCTACTTCCTAGCCAAATTGTGCTGTCATCTGAGTACTCCAAAAGAAAGAATTACTGTTATATTAATAGTAGTGTTAAAATATCTTCCTTGATACAGCAAATAAAGTAGCAAAACCATTAGAAAAGGATTGTAAAGGCTGTTTAGAATAATATGTGATGAATTAAGACTTTGAAAAAGGAAGTAGAAGGAATGCAATAAACAGAAATTCTCATTACTAAAATTTTGAAAGCTGTTTTATTTTATGTCCCATATTAGCTGGCCCTTTACCTATATTTTCTTTGTGTTTGATAAATCAAAGCTTCCATAGTTTCAAAGGAAAAAAATCAAATTTTGCTTACGATTTTGGTATCAAATTGTTTTCATATTAAAGTGGATCAATTCATCTGGAAATATTAAGCTATGTAACACTTAATTGTCATGACTTAAGATAGTTCACTTGATGATGCCTAAGTATAAAACCTTACCTACAAGACATAAGTAGTTTGAAGGGAAGAAAAGAGTATTAATTTAAAAAGAGTATTAATTTAAAAATATTTCAAAAGTACTGGGGAAGTGTCAGAACCTGTAAGGATGGAGTTGGGTGAGAAGACGTCTTATGAGAATCTTCCCAGGAAACAAGACAAGAGTCCTGTTACCTCAGTTTCTTCTAAACATGGAATTGTCTCTGAAATGTGCTTTATGCTCATCCCAGGTGCAGTGGATAGGAATGACTTTACTTCACGTTACTCGTTATTGTTTGATGTTGGCGTGGCATTCAGTCCAATGTTTAAACTATCTTTTTACCCTTCTGTGGAAAACACATTTTTGTCACATGTAGGTTGTCCTTGTGGTTGTATACAGCTTCAACTCATGAGTACTTAACTCATGTCAGCTTTCTAAGCCTCATTGTATGTATTGTCTGAGGCTCTGGGTGAAGATGGCTGCTGCATGAGACTAGTCTGTCTCCTTTATTGACTCCACTCTCCCAGGTCATCAGCCTCTAGAGCAGTGACGGAAGAGAGCTTTGAAACTTCTATTCCATAATATCCCAAACAATATGATTCCTTTTTAGACAATAACAAACAGATAAAACTTTTGTTATTTTGTTTTGATTATTGTGTTGGTGTATTACAAATATCTTTTCCCCTTGGATTTCTATGTGCATCTGCACGTGGGGGTGAAATAGAATGTTTCTCTTCAAAAATGAACCAGGTTGTTACCAAAGACATGAGTAATGGCAGGATGTAAGCCTAGGACAGGAACACAATTGATGCCTTTTCTCTTGAAAAGGCATTTTTTTCTTTTTTTTTTTAATTGTAACTCTGATTTAAAAAACCTAATTGTGTGCAATTAGGTTTCTTTTCTAGCAGGAAACAGAAGGAAAAATAAGTAAAAATATCCAAGGTTCATCATTCTTCACTTTCTGAACTTATTAAATAAATAGGTACATAAAACAATCCTCAACTCTATTAAGTTGGCAAGGTTGGCAGGTTTATGCCATTCAAATTTTTTTAAAAAGTGACAGTTTTGAAGCTATTATTGAAGTTGTATACGTCTAATTAAATTCTCCATTTTCATGTAGAATCTGTCAGGTTGCGTACATATAAATGTGTGTGGCTCAGAGTTACAATATCAAGATTAAATCAGATTTACCTTTAAATTGTAACAATAATTAAAAAATGGCCTGGAATTTCAAGGAAAGAGAGATTAGTTCTGCAAGAGTGGTCATTTGTAATCATTTCTTTAGTTTTCCATATCCCTTTGAGCAAGAACATGAAAAGAAGCAAGAATCTTGCCAATAGATATAGAGGAACCATTTTGCTACCACTTGCAGATTATTCTAGATTGAATATTGAAACTATTAAAAAAGGAGATGCATATGAAATTATATCTAATTACAAAAAGACATAGACAAGCATTGAGTGAGTTTAGTTTTCTTACATTATCAATGAGTTCATTTCATAGAATTTGAGAGAATATAATGTTAAGAACCAAGTCATCATTAGATAGGAGCAAGAAATTCTGGCGTCCCTTTGCATGGATTACTGTAGGTGATGATGACATACTGGGAGTTTCAAAAGGCTAGAATAATGAGTTTTAAGTATTCACCATAAAGACATTAAAAATAAGGATGCAGACACATTTAACCTTATTTAAATATCATACAATATTTACTTACATTGAAACACTAGATGAAAGAGTACCATCAATATGTGTAATTAGTTCTTTGTGTGGCAGTCAAAAGTACATTTTAAAAATTCTTATAATTTCAGCCTGGTGAGGTTTTGCTTGCTCTAGTCTGATGAAGTTATCTACATGAACAAGTATGTAATTAAAGAACAACCTTTAGCATTCAATAATTAAAATCCATTGGCTTTGTTTTATCCTAATTTGGCTATTTTTAGAGAAATGGAGAACCTTTGTTAGATGTGTAGATTTTCATTTCCTTTGGTTGTTTGACCTACTTACAAAAGAATCATCATATACTCATAAATGTACTTGACTAAGATCCTCATAAAGCTTATTAAAATACAATATACTCATACCAGAACATTTATATGTGCTACTGAGTTCAGATATACTCATGGTAGTGCCATGAATGAGTATTGCATGTCATCCTAGAAAAAATAAAATTGTATCTTATTAGATATTATAATAAAAAGTAGGTATCTTCCAAGTCTATTAGAGTATATCAAACACCATTACTACATTGAATTTCTCAAATAGGTTTATCACAGGATGCACAACCATGTCTACTGTAGACACAAATTTTCTTTTCCCATTTTCATCTTATGGTCGAATTTGTAGCACAAGTATATTTGAAGATAATGCATGTAACAAGATAAAAATTGACATGTCATTTATCCACCAGATCTTAATCTCAGGAAGTGATATCCTTGTGAGAAGAGACATCAGAGATCTGATAAAAATAATCCCAGAGAATATTACATGAGTATATAGCAGCCAGATATAGGCAAAGCTTTAAGACATCACTTAAAACAAAATCCTGAATGATGTTTGACCCCAGACATTCATCCCATCATCCAAAACTGTAATAGCCTGGTTATTTCTGTTCTTGATTGTCTAGACCTTTTTTTTATGTAAGCTCAAACAGATTACAGCATCTATTACCAATCTAAGAACTAATGATGCATCATCAGAATCATTTGTATCATTGTGTGTGTGTGTGTGTGTGTGTGTGTGTGTGTGTGTGTGTGTGTGT
>JANHMN010000007.1:9426295-9443164 GCA_030674055.1 Rhabdomys pumilio
GTGGGGGTGAGAATATGGTTGATCACAAAGACATGATAGCAGAGAGAGGGAAGCATGATGATGATATACATCTAAGAGCTCATTTAGAAAGTTCAAAAACTAAATAATAAAAACTAAATAAATGCCAAACCTATGTGATAGTTTGAAAATAGCCCCCATAGGATCATGGGAAAGGTACTATTAGGATGAGCGTCATGTTTGATTAGGTATGCCCTTGTTGCAAGAGGTGTTACTGGGGTTGGTCTTTGAGGTTTCAAGTGCTCAAGCCAGGCCCAGTGCCTTTCTCTTCTGGCTGATTACCTTTCTGGATTTAGAACTCCCAGCTCCCTCTCCAGCACCATGTCTGCCTGATTCCCTGATGGCCTCCTTCCCACCATGATAATAATTGATCAAACCTCTGACCTGTGAGCCAGCCCTAATTAAATGTTTTCCTTTATACCAATTGGCGCTGTGGTCCTGGTGTCTCTTTACAGCATTAACAACCCTAACTAAGATGACATATGGTCCTTCAATGAATTAACTCTCATGTTAGTTGTGAGGGAATGTTTCATAAGATTCTTAGGTCACCTCATTGGAAAAAGTTTTCTGTAGGTCTATGTGGAAAAGATGCTTGTATTTATTCCTTACTTAATTCTATCCAGACTTGATGATTTTAAGAAACACATGCAATTATCTCTTTGCTTAATATTTGCCATTCTAGAATTCTTCAAGGAAAAAAATTGTAAAGAAGCTTATAGGTCCATTTATGACTCAGACTGCTTTTGTGGAAAAACTAACAGTTTTCTCAAAAGCAGCAACATTTGCAGAAACATATATATTTTTGTAGAGCACTGCAAAGCCAATGTATATAAGCATCATCATTGGGGAAGCCCCTGCATCTGGGAAGCACCTGTGCTTTCCAGCTGCTTCTTTTCTTATCAAAACCAATTCTTTTTTGATATAGCATTAATATTTCTTAGAAAAAAAGTATTGCTTTGTTCTAAAGAGATGTTAGTTATCATGCCATATTAGTGTTGCTTTGCATGGATCTCAGTCTCCTAGGTGACCAGCTTGATCTCTTGTGACTTTGTGCTTCATCTGGACCGTGCCGCTTGGCATTTCAGTGGATGCTACTCGGAGTATTCCTGAAAAGGAAATTTTGGATGAGAGCAATAGTTCTATCAGTGGACACTGAGTAAAGAATAGATGAACTCATGTTGCAACCAATCAGCGTGACAATGACATAGAACAAAAAGTGGCCTTCCTGAAGAAAGAAATGTCCTGGCCTGTGGCTGTCCACTGCTTTCTTTCCTCATTATCTAGCAGGGTCATCTACTTTACACATTATTAATTTACATAGTCTTCATAACTACTGCAGCTAACCATTTGCTACTTTTCCCCACCCAGTTTCAGAATTTGATTCCTTAAAATAAACATTTCTGCCTTTCTGTATATGTATCGATACTTTGATAGTTCTTTTTCTCTGAAGAACCCTGTCACTCAGTAGTATTTAAAGTTCATATGGTTTGCTCCTGATAGTAAACCATTTTGAGGATTTGTTCTGGCAAAGGTGTAAAGCACTATTGCCTTTCCTACTTGTTTTAGACAGTGTGTGATACTAATTTTTATTTGAGATAGATCCTCTATATTGCCCAGACTGATTTCAGCTCTGTGGGCTTTAAGCAATTCCCCCACTTCACAGTCGTTGGGGCTATTGACATTTACCACAATGACTATGACTATTTACTCTTTTAATTTCTCTTTTTAAAAATTTATTCTTCTCACATATAATACATCCTGACCATAGCCTTCCCTCTCTCCCTTTCTCCTAGTCCACTCCCAACCCTGTGCTCACTTCCCCTGTCTACCAGACCCATTGTGCTTTTCTTTCCTTTCAGAAAAGACCATGCCTCCTATATATCAACATACTATCAACTGAACACAGGATAACAAGATGCAGTAAGACTCAGTATAAACCCTTATATCAAGGCTGAATGAGGCAATCCAGTATAGTCAAAGTATCTCATGAGCAGGCAAAAGAATCAGAGACACCCTCACCCCTGTAATTAGGGGTCCAGTATAAACCTCAAGCTAAACAACAACAGAATGTATGCAGAGATCTTAGCATAGACCTGTGTTGGCTTTGTGGTGACCAGTTTAGTCTGTGTGAGCCACACAAGCCCTGATTAGTTGATTCTGTAGGTCTTATTCTCCTCCAATTACTAACACTTAATGAAAATGTAAACTAAAATTGGACACTATTTCCAATCCTTTGAAATGATATTATCTCTAGCAGCGTCTTAGGACATTATTGTTGGTCAATGTCACACGTTTTCATGAATAAGTTGTGTCAAGAATGATTAAGTAGTACTTTTCAAAGATAAAGAACTGATAAATGTATAATAAAGATTTAAATAAAACTTAATAGATCATTTTACTTCCCTTATTCAGAAAAGGTCATGTTTCATAAAACACATCTAAAAGACATTTGGGAGCAGTAGTCTGCACCCTATAACTGCAAAAACAGCCTTCATGTCCACTTTCTTCTTTTGGTGGATTTGTGTGGTACGTGCATGTGTTCACATGTTTGCATATTTGTGCAGGTGTGTGTATACAAATGTGCTTCTGGAGACTAGTGATTGATGTCAGATGTTGTTATCTATAATGTCTGCCATATTTCTTTAAAGTGTCTTTCCAGTGAATGTGGAGTGGACCAGGCATCCTCCTGTCTCTGCCTTCACAGAACTATGATTACAGTTATGTAGTAGGTGCTGAGCATCAAGCTCATGCTCTCTGTCTTGTAACACCATCACTACACCAAATAAGGTTCCTTCTAGCTCAAAATACTTTATTTACTACATAATAAACTTTGGAAAAGGTACTTACTTTATTTGTATAAAATTAATTTAGCACAGTTCTTATGTGATTTTTGTTCCCATTCATCTGACATACAGTGGCAATCATGTATTTTTTAATGCTCTCTACTTCAGTGAATGTGTAGCATGGATTATTGGTTTGGTGACTTCCATCTTCTTAGCTCCATCACCATTGTGCTTTCTATAATAGTGGTCACAGTAATAATAATAATTTCAAAGATCATTTGTAATTCACTCTCTTAATCAATCAATATTTTTCTTTTTTTCATTCATTCATTCATTCATTCATTCATTCATTTTGTCTGTCTGTCTGTCTGTCTGTCTCTTGTTCTTTTTATCTCCTTCTCCTCCTTCTTGTTCATCTTTTCATTCAAGTTTAAATATTTTTTGGAATAACCATTTTCCGTTCACATGTTTTCCCCTCTCCTTTTCACAGATTTACCTAAAACCTTTTGTTATAATTTCAGTTTTGGAAACTGTTGTTCGTTAACAGCTAATGGTCAATATTTAAATGTTGGAAGTTAGTGAGCCTAACATCTAACTTCTAAGAATATAACACCCCTCTCGTTATGCAAAATCTCAAAAACTTTTATCAAATGTTGTGAGTCTGCTTTGTAAACTTTAGTCACAAAGCAGATGGGTGAACTCTATTGGACCAGTAGATAATAGTCTCCATATCATGTATCATGTCCTCTTCCTTCCTTCCATCCTTCCTTCCTTCCTGTCTGTCTTATGTATGTAAAGTTTCATTGCATTGTTCATGATGATTATGAACTCATGATCATCTTAAATTAGCATCTCTTTTCAGTTTACAGGCCTCTGGTACCATCCCCAACTACAAAGTACCTTTATAATTAATACTTTGCTAAGTAATTTCAAATCTTTTCATGACTTTAAGTTCAGTCTACAAGTAGAATTCCCTGGGTCCATGCTAAACTGAATTGAAGTTTGTCCCTGTCAGTTAACACTTTAGTTTTTCATTACTTTCAGTGTTGGGATATTGTATGTTTTTATTCATCTTCTATCAAATTCTGATGCTATTCTATAACCAGGCAATTATAAGCAAACTCGAAGGAAGTTTCCTAAATTTGACATTGTAATTTAATAAAACAATATGGTATCAACCATTCATCTTAATCAAAATATTATATCAGTAATTATGTTCTAGACAATGACAATCAGGTCACAGATTGATCAATGTTGCTGTTCATATTAGGCAATTTGTCATTGAATCAATCTAGGTTATGTAAATGAACATAGTTATTTTGAGGATAAGTTGAAGATATAAGGAAATATAAAATTAACATTACAAAGTGGGTCAGAACACAAGAAACAATCAACAATGCTTAGATGAAAACCAGCATATCCACCAATATGGCTTGACACTCATGCCCCATCACACACACACACACACACCCTCCTCCCAACACAAATTCTAACATTATATTAAAAATTTATGTATGTGTTTATAAATCTATAGAATATTGTGGAAGATAATTAGTATCTTTAATTTTCTATAGTATTGTTTGTTTTATAAGTGTATTGTCTTCAACTAAAAATGGATCAAAAAAACCTCAGCATAAAACTTGATATACTGAAACTTGCATAACAGAAAGCCAATTTATCCATGAAGTGCCTGGCACAGGGAAAGAATTTCTGAACAGAACACTGTTATTACAGGTACTAACATCTACAATCAATAAATAAGACCTCATGAGACTAAGAAGCTTCTGCACGACAATGGATACTATCATTCTGACAAAATGACAGTCTACAGAATAAGAAAAGATTTTTACCAACTATACATCCATTAGTGGGCTGATATATAAAGAACTGATAACACATACACACACACACACACACACACACACACACACACACACACACATATATATATATATATATATATATATATATATATATATATGTATACACAACCAGCCCAATTAAAAAAATAGGGTACAAATCTAAACAAAAATTCTCAAAAGAGGAAACACAAATGACTAGGAAACACTTAAAGAAATGTTCTACATCTTTAAGTCATTAGGAAAATGTAAATCAAAACTACTTTGAGATTTCATCTTACACCTGTCAAGAATTACTACAATAATTAAAACAAATGACAGAGAGTGTACACGTGTCCAGATACCAGATAAATCAGTGTAGTTGTTCTTCAGAGGAGGGAAATGCATCTTCCATTAAGATCCAGGTATACTACTCTTGGAAATATGCCTTAAAGTACACTTCATCCTACCACAAAGACACATGCTCGAACATTTTAACTTCTGTTCTATTATAAATAGAAATTGGGGAAAACATACATAAAAACTAGATGTCACTGGACAGAAGAATAAAGAAATTAAGCTACATTTATACAATGTATATATTCACCTTTATGTGGAGATTAGTAGTGAATAAATCAGTGAAAAGCAAGCTACAATTCACAGAACAAGAAAATTTAAGTATAGAGGAAGGGAATAGGTGAAACAGATAGACATCATTAGAAAAAAATGGAATAACTAGTTATGTTGGCATGAGGGTTAGATCAAATGAAGATGATACTGGAAAGCAGGGCAAGAAGGAAATATGGAGTGAGATAGCAGAAATTAAGAGTCAGATATGGGAGAGTGGAAACCTAAAACATTACAAGCTTACTAAAATATATAAACATATGAAGGTGATCTAAATGAAATCACCAAATAATGAGGGAGACACAGCCCACTTGGCCATCTTTTGCCACAGATGAAAATTCTTCTATTGGGATTAGATTAAACCTAATTGAATTATTGGTGAAAGGGGCCCCATGGGAATCCCATAGGAACCCAGGATGTTGCCAAAATTATAGGTTTCTTTCTTTAAATTTTCAGCAAGTCTCCATTGTTGAATTCAATACTTAAGTAGCTCATTGAACATGGAGAAGTTGAGTTGGTACAATTTATAAAACATGACTAAAAAACACTTAAAGTAATATTCAACATCTTTTAAGTCATTAAGAAAGTGTAAATCAAAACTACTTTGAGATTTCATCTTATTCCTGTCAAGAGTTATGACAATAAATAAAACAAGTGACAGTTCATGGAGGATAAAAAGAAAGGGAAATAATAAATACGTTGGCCTCTATGAGTTGCTATTTTGGTGCAGAAACGTACTCTGTATTCTACTAAAACAGAAATGTAAGCACCAAATGAGTCACAAAACCTTGGATTTACAATGATGTCCTGCCTACAAGATATGCAACATCAATGAAGTCACAAAACTTGTGGGAGTAAACAACCAATAACAGATTGAACTGAAGTCTTATTCAGTGAGATCAAAACCGTATCTGACACTGCTTCTGTGACCAAGAACCTTATACTAGGTACCCCATGAAACCTATCATAATAAAATATCTCCAAATGGCATTCTGCTATATTTACAGATCAGTTCCTGTCATGGTCATTATCAAAGAAACTTCTTACTGCATCAGATGGGAACAAATACTAGGATACATAGCCAGAAACAATGCAGAGAGTGAGATGCCTTGGAACATTCAGCTCTTCATGTGATAAATCCATTAAATGCTACAAATGTTGCTTGTATTTGCCAGATATAATTGTCTAGGAGGCTTAATGCTGAAAAAAAAAATTCAGTCTTCCTAGTTCTATCTGAATGATGGCTGACTGGTTCAAATCAACTGTCTGGTTGAAAACTTTTCTCCAAGCTGACTGATTTAAACTGTCATTTCTCAGCCTCTCACTGAATTTTTATGCTTGACATCAAACTAACTCTGGTAATTTGTTCTGATTTTCTGGCTCCTTTTTATATTCTGGTTCACTCTGTCTTCACCTGCAATGTGTCTCTGTAAAATTGTTTCAGTAAAACTGTAAAACTGCTTCCTTCCTTCCTTCCTTCCTTCCTTCCTTCCTTCCTTCCTTCCTCCCTTCCTTCCTCTCTCTATCTCCCCTCCCCCTCCTCCTCCCCTCACTTCCTCTTCCTTCTCCCTCCTCCTCCCCTCCTTTCCTCTCCCCTCCCCCTCCTCCCCTCCTTGTCTCTCTCCCCCTTCCTCTTCCTCTCCCCTCCCCCTCCTCCCTTCCTCCTCTCCCTCCCCCTTCATCTTCCTCTCCCCTCCCCCTCCTCCTATCCTCATTCCCCTTCCTCTTCCCTCTCCTTTCCTCCTCCCCCTTTCCTCCCCCTCTCCCCTCCCCCTTTTCCTTTCCCTCCCCCTCCCCTCCTCCTCTCCCTCCTCCTCCCTCTCCCTTTTCCCCTTCTACTCCCCCTCCCCTCCCTCTTCCTCTCCCTCTTCCCCTCTTCCTTTCCCTCTTTCTCTTCGTCCCCCTCTCCCCTCTCCCTTTCCCTTTCCCTCCCCCTCCCCTCCTCCTCTCCCTCCTCCTCCCTCTCCCTTTTTCCCCTTCTACTCCCCCTCCCCTCCCTCTCCCTCTCCCTCTCCCTCTCCCTCTTCCCCTCTTCCTTTTCCTCTTTCTCTTCCTCCTTCTCTCCTTCTCTCTCTCCTTTGTGTTTTTGTATTTCAGACAGATTATACTTTAATCCAGGGTGTGTCTGCATTTCAGGTCAATCATTTAGAGCTAGAAGGTGTTTGAATATGATCCTTTGTCAGAGCAGTCATTTAGCTGGATTAAAATTCCTCTACCAAATCCTTCCCTTTAGGGTTCAAGGATCCCTGTAGAGGAGGAGGCAGAGAGAGTTTAAAATATGGAGGAGATGCAAGATGCACACACACAAAAAAAAAAAATCCAAGGACTTCAAAAAACATGACCCATACTCGTATGAACTCAAAGAGCATGCACAGGACCCATATGGTACTTTGCATGTATATTGTGGTCTCTAGTTTAGTGTGTTTATGTGATGCCTGATTTTGTGAACTAGGAGGTCTCTATTTCTTGTGTCTTCTCTTGAGCTCTTTTCTTCCAGTTTGTTTATTTTGTCCAATTCTGATGTGTTAGTTTTTCTTTCAACTTATTATAATATTATATTTTATGTTTTATGTTTTTATTATCTCTTTTCCTAATGATTGACAAAAAGAGAGGAGATTCAGCTGGGAGGAGAGTTATAGATGGAGGGGAAACAGTTTCATACACTAATTTAGTGAATTAGAGTCATTTTATTCCCCTATTGTCCTCCTACATTCCAAGCCACCTCTTCTACAAAACAAGTTCTCTTCTTCTTTTCTGTCTTTTTTCGTGATCCACTGTGTTGAATTAAGGTTGTTTAAATAAGCCAAAATACTACAGTATTTTTTAAATTCTGCTATTTTGACTAAATTCCCATATTCACATTTCAAGTATTTTTATTGAGTCATCTATAAGGTTTTATATAAGATGTTAAATCTCAGTTTTGTATATAAGACTTAACCAAAATTGGTGGAGACATTTTTTATCCATATAAATTTACATTTTAGAAAATATTGTGTGTCATATGCTCTTCTTATGAAGTAAAGTTTATTGTATGGTGAAGCTCCTCTTCTGGGGCTGTAGTACTAAAGTGAGTGAAACAGTGCTGTGGTAAGTAGATCAACAATAGCAGAATCATTTCTAGTATCAAGTGTCGTTAGCATCACAGCATATTGGCCTGAGAGGCTTGAGAATAACAAAGATAAATTTTTAAGTGATCATTGGACCCCATGATACAGTTCCATGAAACTTCAGCATGACATTTCTGTGATCACCCTTGTTACAGTTAGTAACCAACTATCTAATATCTTCTAAGTAAAATAAATACACTGTTTTACTGAATTTAATTTGGGTGGTTTCCTTACTTTAGTCTGTCTTGGCACTCTAGGGTGAATGGACATTTATTTTTATATCTACAGGAAAACAGAGCTAATTAAATGTAGCTTTTTTTTCTTTCTCCAATTCTATAATTCATAGATTACTTAGAATTGTATTATGTCTATATTATCAACAGTTTTTCAGTTATCTTTTTGTTATTTGTTTTTCCTTTAATACCACTATAATTACAGAAAATGCTTTCTGATGGCAATTATTCAAATAGGCCATGATACATTTTGTGGCCTACCCTATTACTCATCTTTCACAAGTTACTTTTGCATAGCTTTGCCCAAAACACCTACTGAAACAATTTTAAAAAGAGGTGACACATTTATCTCATGAGTAGTTCAGAACCCTTGACACCAATAATTCTGGATTAGTGTTGAGTCAGAACACCATGGTAACAGGATTGTGCAAAAGAGGAAGCTACTTACCTCATAGTGGAGAAATTACAGATTTACAAATATTCTCTATACCTTGTGTAATCTTCACATCTTTCCTCTGCCTCCATACTTAAAAATAACTTAAAGACCTAGAAACAATAAAGATTCCCCTATTTCTTTTCAACTGAGTACCACCTCCTAAATTCTCCACATCATTCTGAAATGGCATCACAATCTGAAAACTGTGTTTATACTACCTAGGAAACCCAGGAGAACACGCAGTATTCAAAACACAACTACTTGTTCAAGGATAAATACTGGGAGGAAGGTTTTTCAAACCTTCATTGGAGGCAATTTACTGTAATGTAAAAACATTCTTTTGATAAAGTTATTTTTTAAATTCTTTTCTTTCTATATAAATCAGTCTGAGATATTTTAGAATACAGGAAGTGAATTTTTAAATGAATGTAGAACTCCATGATGTACTTTTATGTCCTAAGTATCGAGTGAGAGTGAGAGTGAGAGCTCTAAATCATAATTTGTCTGTTTCCCTCTTCTTCCTAACTCTTACCACATATATAACTCTGCTCTTTGCTTCAATATACTTAGGGCTGACAATTTATATTCTTGATATGTTAATGATTTTAAAATTAGTGTTGTTCATTTTATCTGAAATTTGCTTTTCTCTGAAATCTCCATAATTGGATACTAGTGCAACCATTAACTCACTTTATACATTAGTGTTTGCTTAGATACGTACCTGTAAGTTTTTATCTAACATGCAAATACAGAGCATTTTCAGGCATTAATTTTTCTTTTTGTAATTAGTCAACCTTATTTTCTTCTAATTTGTTGTCAATATTAATGCCCCATCAATGAAGGGAGTAATACATGAATATAAATTCACACAAGTTATCTGACATTAATTGATAATTTAAAAAGCATTACAGCTTCATTGATTTCAATTTTGTATTTAAACCTTTCTGTTGCACATTTCAACACTTATTTTTACTTGAATACTCTATTTCTGTGGTTAGCCTTTGTAAGGTAATTCAAAGTGTATGTAATTGTCCTTTGAATGATTTCTGCAATGGTTGTTTTGAAATTTATTTCCAAATAAATTGTAACATCTGCTTCCCTGTGTTGGCATCTGCTGATTGTTTTCTATGTGACAGTTTGTAATTTTTCCTCTTTTCCCCCTGGTAAGCATTATGTATAAATTGTTATAAAAAAAGTTTACAGCTTGCACCAAAAACAAAGATGTCAAAAGTGAGAAGAATTTGCTCACAGCAGATGAAACACATTAAAAAACAACAACAACAAGAAGAAATGACCCATGATTGAAACCTGATGTGAAAAGGGAGAAAGTCAATATTTATCATGGAAATGAGAATAAAAAAATTATCCCTTCTTAAGTTTCTGATGCTAAGCCATCCATCAACACACATAATCTGACTCATGTAATTCTAGCAAAGTTATTGACTTTCATTATTCCAGGAACCTTTTCTGTAAAGTGACATTATTATATGAAGAAAAGCATTTCACTAAGAGTAGCATTGAATTTCATATAGAGTTTGCTATCTTGATATGCGTGGCTTGATGTAATATATTTGGAATATTTTGACATTACTGATTGTATTTAATTTAGGATCTATCTTTATTTTGATAGATTTGTTGGTGGACATATCAGCTGCTATCTAACTAAATCTATATAAATTGATTCTGTTTTAGTTGGGATGAGAATTCTGTCTTATGTTTTTAATTTTATTTTTATGTATTATAATCTACTCAAAACTGTTTTCCACTTGTTAGTGTTACTTATAAAATATGACTTTTATACGAATAGAGGCTATAGTTCATTGTTTATAGAATGAAAACGCTAAGAAAAAATTCTGTACATGCTCAACAGAAGCCATTTGAATAACATACATAATTAGTAGATGAATGTATATAATGATTGAACTCATATCACTATGTTTAGTGTGGGCACATTAGTGTGTGTGTGTGTGTGTGTGTGTGTGTGTGTATGTGTGTGTGACCAGTTTAATAAGTATGTCATCACTCAACTGAAATGTCATTATGAGCAATGCAATTTCATCAGAAAGATCTGCCATAAATCATGATAAGTTACTGCTGGATGTGCAGTCCCTTAAGGAGATGAGATATTAAGAAATCTAATCCTTCTCAAATGCAGATGCATCTTAAGGGAATTGCTTCATTTATAGAGAAAGATTCAGCTTCATTATTTAGTTATCATATATTTTTAAAAACAGGTCATCATATAGATCATATATCTCTTCCCAAGCCCTTTACGTAGCTGAGATGCCTTGGACTTCTATCCTCATACCTCTACCTCTAAGTAATAGGGTTACAGATACACACTACACTTCTCAGCTCTTGCAATGCTGAACATCAAACTCAAGGCTGTATAATTTCCAGGAAAGCACTCTACCCATTGAGCAAAATCTTATTTCTAGCTCCAACATTTTAAAATGCATACACAATGCTTATGGGTGGAGTCCAGCTTGAGAAAATGCATTTTTGTGGTCTCAAATTAATCAAAATCATGCATATTATGCATTAGAACTCCTAAGACATCTTTACAAACCAGAATCTCGGTGATGTGTTTGTACTGAATTATGGCACTGTGCTAACACTCTCTAACATGTATGTATGCTAACTTACACATTATACACATATATAAAATAACTATAATACTTTGTCTATACTAATATAAGAATAAGTTTATATTGGTATCTCTTATTGATGTGTGTGCTGGATAGTTTGATGTCAACTTGACAAAATCTAAAATCATGTGAGAGGAAACACCCTCAATTAAGAAAATGGCTCCAGAATATCAGTCTGTAGGCAATCTTGTAGAGCATTTTCTTAATTAGTGATTGATTGTGGAGGAACCAGCCCAATGTAGGTTGTGGTTTTCCAGGTCTGGTAGTTCTACAAGAAGGCAGACTGTGTACGCCATAAGTAATCCCATACGAATAACTTTTCCATGACCTCTGCATCCTGCCTCCATGTTCCTGCCATACTTCCGTTTATGTCCCAAATTCCATTGATAATGAATTGGGATGTGGGAGAGAAAGCCAAATTAACCCTTTCCTCCAAGTTTGTTTGGCTGTGGTGTTTCATCACATCAATGAGAATCTAAGTCGCAGGAGCAGTACAAGGTCTGACATGGACACATTTACAACTTATTAACAGTTTTCTTAGTTGCATGGATTTACTTAATTGCATGGTTTGTGTGGGCGCAATATTTCAATTATTAACTGCATATCATTAGATAACTATCATTGAGTGTACATTGTACACGTACATGTTATTTTATATCTACTCATGAAGAATCCATTATGTCAAAAGTTCCTTCAATTCAGCATCTTTTTTACATTCACCTTCAGTAAGGTTGCTTCATGTATTAGTAATAACATTAGATTGTTTCATTGAACTGTTTTTATCACATTCTTCAATCCATTCTGGAATTCCTTGACCTGCTGAATTATGTTTTAATATCCACGCATAATGTTCACTCATTCACACGTTCTACTTTAAAATTCTATGGACTTTGTCAAATGCATAGTGTCATATAGTCACAATTACATGTCATACATAGTAATTTCATGCTTCATTTATTGAAAATGTTGTCAGTGATTAATCTAATCAATGCTCTAACCTTCAGTCTCTGGACAACCACTAACCTTTCCACAGTCATGTTAGATATGTATTTTCTACAAGGCTGTATATTGTAGGTGTGGTGAATGTGGCCTTTGATTTTACATAGAAGTATTCACTTGTGATTCAGACTGTGACTTGAGAGCTCATTACATTTTATTGCCAAACAATAACCCATTTTATGAATACATTTTGTATGACCATTCACTCATCTAAAGGGCATGTTAGTGACTTCCAGTATTTGCCAGTTTTGAATAAAACTATATGAAACTTGTATGAATGTAACTGAATTGACCAATGTCTTCCATTCATTTGGGTAAAAATCAAGATTACAATTATGAGCCAAATGGTAAAGTGTTGTATAATTTATGAGAAACTGCTTTATTATCTTACAAGATGACTAAATCACCTTGTATT
The DNA here is from genome assembly GCA_030674055.1 of Rhabdomys pumilio. Classification (NCBI taxonomy): domain Eukaryota; kingdom Metazoa; phylum Chordata; class Mammalia; order Rodentia; family Muridae; genus Rhabdomys; species Rhabdomys pumilio. The sequence continues at coordinate 9,439,400 of JANHMN010000007.1, forward strand.
CTTATCAGCAATAAATCAGAACTCCCAGAGCTATGCACTCTTGCAAGTAATTAGTCTTGTCAAATTTTCGGTTTTATTCATTCTAATAGAGGAGCAGGGATAACTCTTGGTTGTTTTAAATTATAATTTATTCTTCAATGACAAATGGTCTTGAGCTTCTTCTCTCATGAATATTCATAATTTACATGTTAGGGAGATAGCCTGATATTTTTCTAATTTTAATTGCATTGTTTATTTTTTTAATGTTCAGTCTTAAAAGACCTTCACCTGTTTTGCATACAAGTCTTATTCCTGTGTATGTATATAGACACATGCATATACATTGGGATTAAGCCTCAATATGTCTTGCAGGTTAATAAAGGATTATTTATAATATTATTAAATACCACTGTAATGCTGTCCTCTAGAAAAGAAGAACCAATAGAATGAACACATATTCTGAAAAGGGATACATTAGATTGGTTTACAGTGGTTCCGGCTGGTATTCACTCTAGTGTCTGCAGGCTGAGGAGACTGAGAAATCATAGTATATCAACTGGAAATCCAGATATTCAGCAGCTGATGCTAAGGATGATAAGACCTGGAGATGTGCTAGATATTGGCATGCCTTAGAAAGCTGGGGATGCTGTATTCAGATGCCAGTAAATGATAGCAGCAACACCAGAATAAATGAATTTACCAGCAAGGAGTGAATGTGGGTAGGCAAAAGCAGAGCCGATTTCTCTAGGATTGCTGTCCACTAGGTTGAAGCTAGTATATGTGTGGCTTGCATATGCTGTAGATAAGCTGTGGTTCCACATTCTGTTTCCTCCCAGGGTATCCAGGAAGGATGAGGTAGAGTCCAGAATGGGTAGGGACTGAAGGATCCAGGTCTAGCTACATTAGTGCTGGTGAAAGAGGAGCTGCTCCAAGGACTTTAATAAAACAGATTTCTTAGATGATTTTAGCATATGCACATACATTTATTGCTTTATTCAGAGTGGGCTTATATGCATACACTTTATTTAGGGTGGACAAAGATTATATAGGAACCTTTGAGAGTGGAAAGGAGTTTTCAAGGTGAATACAATTCTTGGCTGGAGTTTAAAGTACTGTGAATGTCTCATTTGTGAAGATAAGCATTTCATGAATCTCAAGTACTTACTGGGAAGGTTCTTACCAGGAAAGAGGAAGTTGAAGTTGTAGGTCTACCAGGGACTATTTGACATTCTTCACATAGAAAATTTGGGGGCAGGATCTCCAAATCAGGCAAAGAAGAGGAAGCCCTGCTAAGAAGAAAGAATCTTCCACAAAACTCTGAGTTCAGAAGAGCTCTCTTGACATGGTGGGCTACAGTCTTAGGAGCATAGTGCAGCATTCGTGCACTGGCTTTCTTGGACAGAACCACATCAATCAAAATGACAATGAAGATTAAACACCCCATTATCTTTTCTTTACTCTATAAATTATATTTTTGCATGTCTAAAAAGCTTGCCATTTTCTATATGTTCATGTATATGTTACATGTTATGATCTTATAATATTCATATAGTTCAACGTAGACTTTTGAGTGATTTTTTTATGAAAGACTCTAAATGAGGATTAAATCATTTTATTGTTTTTGTTTGTTTCTTTGTCTTTAAACACTGATGTCTGGTTTTTTTTCCAGTATTATTTGGTTTTGAATATGTCCGTTTAACTTGTGGCAGACATCACTGTGTGAATCTTCTTTTGTACTTTCTAAGCTCCTCTATTGATTCATATGTCTATATGTCCATTCATTCATCAACTCCACAGAACACTCATTATTATTTTAGAGTCAGTGTGTATGTGTCTCTGTGTGTGATTCTCTATGTGTGTGTCTGTTTTTGTGTATGTGTATGTATATAGATTGTAAATTTTTCCTTTAAACACATTGCTGGGATATTGTTTGTGATGGCATCAATCAATAAATTAGGGAATATTTGAAATCATAAGAAAAAGAAGCTTCTTATAAACAAACAAAGATTATTATGTTGAATTCTTCCATGAGAGATTATTTTTATATTAAAATACTAAATAAATTTTGTTACATTTTTATCTTTTATTTCACTTAATGATATTAAAATAAGTTGTGTTACTATCCTTAAACTTTAAACTCCATCTTTTTATTTGAAGATGTAGATTTAACTTCTGCTCATCAGCCTTTAAGCTTTTTCACTGCCTCAGAAGAGTCTCATTCTTAAATTTGTTGATGCTGACACCTTATTATTTGACCTCATCTTAAATAAATAGTTGCTAAGAGAATTTTGTGTCTATATAATTGTACCTACTTTTCATAATTAATTTTGAAAAGCATATGCACTTATTTTAAAGTTTCTTCTATTATTTTTAGATTTATTTCTCTTTTCATTATATATGTTTCTATTACAATTTAAAGAGCAACAGTATGAAGTCTTTTGACATTGTTTTATTTTTTAATTGGTTAATAAATTATTTACTAGTTAAATAAAGAAGAACCTGATTTTTGGCAATATTTTCTTAGAGTAACTTTTCTTAGAAGTAGATACTCTGGCTTCAGTAGGTGTGTGAAGTAGGAAATAAAGAAGGAAAGACGCCAATCCACGGTTCAACGTTAGGTTAAATGATGGCTCCTCAATGGTGTTCGTGTACTCCTGTAATAGCTTTGGTTTTTACCTTAGTTGCAAAAGAAATTTGAAGATCTAAAGATTAAAATGTCCAGGAGTATAGAAGCATATAAGATCAACCAAGTGGTTTCTTATTAGAAGAAAAATCCATTAGTATCAGATAGGTATTAAAATGTGACTTTGTTGGCTTTGAGTATTCAAAGAAATAAAACACATGAAGAAGAATGAAATATCTTCTGTAAGATGAACAGGGTTGAAAAGTAAATTCTCATTTTGAGTATTTCAAAAACATCTGACCAGCTCACAGCTTGATTTTAGCACAGTGAAACACTCTTTTTGACTTCTGATATCCATAACTATAGAACTATAAATATGGGTTGCAGGAGTCTCTTCTTTGTTTTCCACTGTGTGGGATTAGAGATTGAACTCAGGTCCTTAGGCTTAATAACAATTGTCCTTACCTTTTAAGTCATCACTCTGACCTCTCTGGTCCATAATTTTCAAACTGATTAATGAAATACTTGTTGAAAAATTTAATCTCATTTGTCACCAGAAAGAAAAAAGCTCACTATCCCTTTTTAGATAGCATTACATAAATATTGAGGTCCTTGAACCTTGAATTATAAATTATATTACTTGAAATATGTGTATGTGTATACATATATATATGCGCACATATTTGGTATATATTCAAAAGCATCTTTATAATACTCATAGAAAGAAATGCTGGATGCAATTTCTGCTTCCAAAATGAATGTCTTCTTTATCTCCTGTGTGTATCGGGGTATTTGATCATACTGTGGACCACAAGATTGTGCTACATACTAGAAAATTCAAATATACAAATAAAACCCTGTTTCTAATTGTGATGTGGCTCAACCCTTAGTCACATTTTTAAACCCAAACAATGAAGACAATGTTAGTAGAGGAAGCACTCATGTTTGAAAGTGATATCTAATTGAGTGGCAAAGTGACAGATCAGAAAAAGGTTTGATAGACTAGGATATGCCCAACTCTCATGAGATGAGAGTCCAGGTACGAGAGAGCAGAGCAGAGGAAGATGGAAAGGAAGCTGTTCTATTGGGATAGTTGTACAGAGGGGGATTGCAAAGAGAGAGAGAGAGAGAGAGAGAGAGAGAGAGAGAGAGAGAGAGAGAGA